>JAWZYV010018068.1:0-628138 GCA_038373885.1 Cheiracanthium punctorium
TACGCTTTTTTGAGTTAGCGGTATCCTGAAATCAAACTTTCAAGAAATAAAACTATTTAAAGTGTCTGGTGGGTGCTACAAATATTAGACGACACCTGAAGATAAAGATAAAAATTAAAAATACCTTTCTGATATAAAATAATCCATAATGAAGTATTTCAGTTTGGCCCAAGAGTTTTCAACATAATCCGGCTCTAAACACCTCTACCTTAATTATTGCCATCCTCTATCTCTGAATCAATCTCAGACAATCTCTGAGAGAACAAGTTCGGAAACTTTTACATGTTACATAAATTTACGAACACTGTGCTAGTAACGTCCTAAGTAAATTTAATATATCTTAAGAATGCACGAAAAAATGAATGTACGAAACAAAATTAAAATATATTTTCAATATTTCTAAGCTATATTATAACTAGAAAAGAAGTTACAAAATACTATACAAAACGTATTGACGTATAATAGTATGACTTTCAATTAAAAAAAAAAGAAAAAGATAACTTTTCCACAAAGTTTTTATCCCTGAAATTCTAACTTATTTCACTTATATTCCCGCATACTTCTAGTTCCTAGAACACTTTATCCGTGTACACCCATTTCTATAGAAACAACTTTTCTTTTGTCTGGGAAAAAAAGCTGCAACTTTAATGCATTTTTTCCGTATGTTCTCCTCAAATAACCTGGAATAAAAAGAAAAAACAAATATTTAGAAGCAGTGTATGCGACACAAGAGACACTTAAAATGTGTACTGGTTTTGGAACGATACTTGTATGGATAAAAATCATTTCTCTTTTATTATTATTATTATTTATTGATCAATATCGGTTTTAGAGAATGGCATTTGAAATAGTTTCTCTTACGTAAGAATTATTCTGCAATTAATTATTATGTATTAAGTTTTCGTATAGTAAAATAACAAAAATCTTCTGAATAATTGAAGTTTTATTTATTCGTTTCACACAAAATTGCTTATAGTTTTTTTGATTAAACGTACCTTAATCCTTCAAATTAAATTCATATAAACAATCATTTGGTTATTTCTAATGAAATTTTCTGTTTAATCACAGTTCGCAGGATTTTATCAGATTTCCTACAACTTTTTAAAACACATCTGCTTTACCCAGTATATTTAACGTATTTCAGATTTAAATTCACAATTAAAAACTAGTGGTAAAAAAATTTCCGATAAAAATTGAAGATTTAGTATTTGCACGATTGTAAATTGTTTACCAATGTTTACATGTGCAAGTAAACTTCATTTTGGAGAGTTTGAATCAGAATTTCTAAATATCTTAATCTAATTTATGTTAAAAACTGCGCACGTTCTTCATTTAAAATAAGTTTTATTGAGAGTTTGTAACTATATACATACATATATACATTTATATTGGAGGTCTGTAATTTTCTAACATTTATGCATTTTTGTCATCCTTAAGACTTTTTGGGGTGACTTACGATTTAATCTGAAATTTATAATCTATATTGCAATAGATTACTATTATACTAAGCCTAGCATTACACCCTTGATGTTGTTTTAAAATTTACTCCCATGAATAGGAAACACCTAAGATTTATAATCTTTAGTAAAGTGAACACTCTTTAATTCGAACTCAAATGTTCTCAAACAGTTTGAATCATCCGATGCTAGGAGAAAGTATAACCTTTAGAGTGTATCACTGAAGAATAAAAATCTCCTAGTATATATAGCCCTCGTACAGCTTTGCCTTAACCTTAAAAAAAAAAAAAAAAAAAAAAAACCGCAGGAATAAAGATTTACCTAAATCATAAAATGTACCTGAAGAGCAGTAGAGATGCAGTAGCCAGCAAATTTTAATAGAAAATTGTGTAATCTGCACTCTTAGGAATTACTCTGAATTGAATATTTGGTTTTGTTTATTGTACGTATGCTCTCGATTTGATATAAACATATCAATTTATTTTCTCCCTACAATATCTGGTGTGAAGACTGGCTTTTCTAAAGTTTTATGAAACTCGATAGCGAATAAACAAAGTATCCCCCCTCCTCGCCCTACCTTGTACACAAAACCCATTAATAATGGGCTTTGACTGAATCCAAGGAAACAGGTGAGTTCAAGGAGCTTTAGGACAATTTACACTAACATTTAGTGGCGGCAATGCAATAGTCTATTACACAGGAAAGAAATACTGACGACTTTGACACGTACTGCGGGTATTTTTTTCATTAACCGGGGAAAAAAGTATATTTTTTGGTCAGTTTCATTTCAAATTAACTGAAGTGATAAAAATTTAGTTGGAATTAACCGAAAGTTCGAATTAACAAGCGTCCACTGTACATCATTTTTAAAAATCGAGTATTGACAAATGCCACTTAAATCCTCCGTGAAAATTAGGAATACAAAACACCAGAAATTTATGATAGTAACAATTTATATAGATATAATGAAACAATTAACTATGATCATTTGGTAAACAGTTTCAAATATTCCAGAGAAACGGCTGCTGAAAGCGGCTATTGAATGAGTAAGAAGACAAAAATTTACCGAATATGGAATCTTCTGCGGAGGCTCGCGTCACCCATCGCTTGTCTCCATGGCTTTATTACGTGAAAGTACCGTTTTCTAGGCGTATTGGTTAAAATTTTTTAGTCAGCTGTCGCTGAATCATTTCTTATTAAGTACAAAACTCTTTTGACCTCCCAGTTATACATTTAGGTAGTGCTTGAGACGAACTAAATTACATGATTTAAAAAAAATTATCTGCGCTCATGAGTGATGTGCATTTGCAATGTTTGCTTGTTCTAATTTATAAAATCAAACCACTGAGATTGAAGGGGAAGGAGTAGAGACTGAATACAAGGGATTATGACCAACCACTATTTTTAAACAGGAATTTTCAACTTACCATAAACCATAACTTTTCCATACTAGCAAGACAGTGTTCTCGGCAAACTGTAAACAAACTGAGATTTGAAAAGAGAAGAAATAGTGATCCGCATCTTCCGTTGTCAGCTCTTGATTCCTTCTCTATCTCCATGATACAAGTTTGCAAGTTGAGAAATAGCTTTTGAGGAACGTAATCTAAGTGATACTTTGGTCAGTTGCAGCCATGGTAGAAATCAAGATTTAAGCAATTTAGAAAATTAAATAAGTTTGATTTGCATAGAAAGTATAGTTCTCTCACTTCTGACTCAGCACATCAATAGCACTATATGTATCCCTGCACAACATGAGACTGATTGAAATAAAACTTCATTGTCCGTTTAAAAACTGCTTTTATGCATGTTTTCTGTATGTTTTGTAACTTTTTTTAAAAACAGAAATACATAGGAAATGTCTTCTATCAGCATGATATCTCTAAATATTCGAGTACGAACAAAACAAACGAAGCAATTGTTTCCCGTGCTTCTGGCTTTTTTATTTATTTATTTATTATTTTATTTTACTTCTTTCTTTCTTTGTTGTGAGGATGGGCAGATTTTTCCAGCTTTTAAACTGTTCTCATTTTATTGTTTACACGATTGTAAAATGCATTTCTTCAGCACCAGTGCTTGTACACATGATTATTTCGTATGTGCTTTAATGGGACATACAATGAAAAATAATGTAATTAAAAATTATTCAATTATTTTAATTAATCAATACATTGTACTAAGAATTTTTACACTTTATTGCATTTCGTTGTGAATATTTTTCACTCTGCTGCATATGTAGATAGATTTTTTCTATCTACATATGCATTTTTTTATATATGTTTTTTTGATGGATATCAACAGTTAAACTTTTATGTATATATTTATATAACATCACACCGGGAAATTCCACTGGGCATCGGACGATGGAGGCTTGTTGGGGTCGGTGACCGAGTCAGAGCTATATTGTCCGGAACTCTTTTGCTCGGGCTGTCGGAGTCACCCGTATTAAGAAATTACACTACTGGGAATTACATAAATTTTATTTACAATATTGCACAGGCTTTGGTAGCAAGCAATGTCACGCGAAAAACTAGCGCCGTAGTCGTGCGTGATCATATACCCTACTTGAGGTCCTGCCACATGACCGCAATCTGCAATTATTGGTTAATCTAGCTATCTGGGATGCAGAATGCCAGGTCTTATTATAAGTGCCAATGAGACTGGTCCAGAAAGACCGCCTTAAAAGTAAAAGGGAATGCGTCTATTAATTGCAGGTTTGCGCTTTTAGAACACTCACGATTCCTTTGTTCTTTGAAATAAAATGCGCAAGAAGTTTGAAAACAATTTTTAAATAATTTTGAAATACAAAAATGATCTGGTATATATATATATGAATTCATACTCCTTAGAAAAAAAAGGTATAATAATTTTTTCAAAAGTATTCGAGAATTTAAAAAATTCCACTAACTGTTTCAGATCACAAAGTTTATTTTATTTTATTTCTACATAAATCGGTAAGAACTGATAATCAAGAAATCGGATTTTGCTCGTAACTATGCAAATTTCGGTAAAGCAATCTATAGTTTAAGTGACTAAAATAAGAAATCAGGCTTGCACGCTTCTGTCAAAAGAAATATTTTCTTGCGTGTGATTATAAGATTTTCGATCAACGTATTTTTATTTCGCATCAGGCAGATGAAGGAAGTGAGATGTTTGATTAATCGGTTTTAATCAACATATTAAACCAGCAAATTTAGAATACGGACTAATTGGCATTCGAGCTTCCGGTAGGTAAATAAGCCTAGATGTTACAACAGTACTCAATATTAAATTTCTACATCCTACATAATTGTTCTTTAGTTATGCCAGTCAGGGGCGTAGCCAGATATTTTTCATGGGGAGTACGACTACTACAACTCATATATATGTATGCTTGTGTGCGATAATGTAGGGAAGAATAAGCATTTTGTAGGGCAAAAAATCCTCATGGGGGAGGTTATGACCCCCTAAACCCCCCTTGGCTACGCCCCTGTAGCCAGATGCGTACATTTGTATAGGCATTACACCAAAGTTTGTAAAATGGATATTCAAGTTTGATTCAAACTGACCGCGCAAGCATACGAGCGTACTTCCATACATGCATTCGACCTGTGTACTTAGGCCCATGCAATCGTAATGCATCTGTAAAGAACTGTTTTCACTCAGGGATACCTAATTTCTTTGAATAAACAGCATTAATCATTAATTAAACACTATTACCATTAGCTGCCTCTAAAGGAAGCGGGGATATTTATAGAGTAGACCCCTCCCATAACACGGTAGATACGTTCCGTTTTATATGAATCCGTGTTACACGGGGCCTGAGCTACACCCCTCCGAGAGTGCGAAATGCTCGTGTATTCGCTGGAAAAATTATTTGCACTCCTTAGAAACACAATGATGTTTCATATTGTCATTCAAAAGTTATATTAATTAGGAGCTAAAGCATAATAAAATCAGATCACATGTCTCATTTCACCATGCTATAAGAGTCCCTTGTAACGTGTTATACGAAAACGATCGCAGTTTTTTCGCCGTGTTGTACGGAAACTTCTGACAAAGCCGGGCATTTCCCCCTTAGAATCAGAACTTCGTGCTATTTACCAATCAAGCTATACACTTCGTTCCCTTCTGTTACCTTTCGCTCTGCCGAAGACGTGGAAGTCCGAGGAGTGAAGTGCATTGATCAAGGGCGTAGCCAAGAGGGGAGGGGTTAGGGGGTCATAACCCCCCCACGAGAAATTTTTTACCATACAAAGTGTATATTCTTAACTACATTATCACACACACTATATGAGTTGTAGTAGTCGTAGCCCCCCCCCCCTCCCATGACAAATTTCTGCTACGTCCCTGAGGGAAGAGTGTGATTTTTGACAGTTAACTGTACTTCTGTGATTCTCTCTGTTTGCGAGGGAAGGGTGGTCTTCTGTGGGAGTACTAACTCTCCATGATATATACAATAAAACAAAGGTGGCAAGTTTCAGCCAAAGTGGTTAAAACCACTGGTAGAAACCGGTTAAACCCGGCATGGCAAAAACCCTTTACTGCCACATTTGTGGCAGAAACTGGAAGAAACTAAAAAAAAATGGCATAATAGTAATTTCTAACATACAATAGATAACAATTACAATTAAATGTTAGCCAAAGTACAATATATTTATAATTTTATCACCATTCAAAATCAAATATAACATTTTTTTTTTCCTGAAGTAGTCTTATAACAGAAGGCAAGTTTTAATGCGGTTTATAAACCTAAACTGTTTCTGAATTGTTTATGCACAAATGAGAAATTTGGGAAGATTCTCAAGTCCAGCAAAACTAGCAGGCATTGCCATCAAGGAAAAAGCAATATTTGTGAAATTTTCATCTATTGCACATTTTTTCAAACTGGACCACCATGGGGTAGTTGTCAGACATTAATTAGTAAAATACATTACAGGAAATGGGGTCGATTTGTTTTACAAAGCTATGATATAAGGTACGAAATCTGTGTTAATATTGGCAAGTAAAATTCCGGCACTTTCTTTTTGAGCATATGATAACATCAATTCATTTACTTTGGATGCAGCATATAAGTCAGCAAATGATTATCAGTAACTGCCTGTTTAAATCTGATATTATTTTTAGTAATTACTAAAACTATTAAAGATGTTTTTCGTTTATGCCAGTTTTATCCGGTTTTTAACGGTTATATCCAGTTTCTGCCACTGGCAGGACAAAAAACAGTTTCTGCCGGCAAAAAGCCAACCTTGAATAAAACGCATATCCTTTTATGTATCCCTCCACACCAAGAAGAACTTAAAGGTGTATTCTGTGTAGAAAAGAACAGGGGTTTTCCGGATAGCCTCCAGGTAACAGAAAGAGATGCTCTTTCGAAATGGGACGTTACGACGAAGGATAAGTTTATTTATCCGTTACTGTATAACTACCAACTTATACAGTTGTACTGGAAAATTACTCACCACTATTTTTTTAAGTATTTGTAATATATAATTAGACAAATTAAGGAATTTGACTTAGGAAAAAACTGTATCATCTAATTGAAAGTAGTAGTGGTTAATTATCCATCGATGTAGACCGCTATCTGATCCATAGCAATCCCCAAATGTCACTAAGTCAGTCATTCAGGCTTAATCAAAAGCCACCAGATACTTAATATTAACTTTTCTTTCTTTTTCTTTTCTTTTCTTCTCTTTTGCATTTGCAATAATGCAGTTACTTCGTCCAAGGAACTAAAAACGCCATAATTTAAATGCTTAACCCATTAAGCGCCAAAGCTCCCGTTACGGGAACATCTATTATATATTTTTTTCTTAAAATATTTTAACGCAATTTACGAAATACACATTTTATATGAACATTTACACTATAGGGTGTGTTATATAGTGTAAATGTTTATAGAAAATGTGTATTTCGTATATTGCGTTAAAATATTTTAAGAAAAAATATATACAATAGATGTTCCGTAACGGGAGCTTTGGCGCTTAATGGGTTAAGCCGTCTTTCAACTAAATATAACTCCTTTATATTGCGAAAAATATTCAATTAGGGTTGATTTGTGTTTACTTTTTTTTTACAGAGTGAGAGACTTAAACCCATTAATAAATCCGAAAATTCCAGACTTATACCCAGACCTCTTTTCATTATTATTTAGAATTATCTAATATTATTATTTAGGATTAAAGTTGAATTATTTATTAAAAAATAGCTCTTTCTTCCGCTATTTATTGATGCTCCTCAGAGTTTTCAAGGATAGAATTTACATCTGTAACCATTTCTTTGTTTATTGGTACGACACAATGGAAACCTCATATTTTTAAATTTTTCATACCGTGGTAAGACACGTACTTCAGCAAATCTGCCATATATTAATGCATTCATCATTTGTTGCAAAATATTTTTTTTCCTGGTTTCTCTATTGTCGTACTCTTTCGCTGTAAACAATCCTTTATTTCACATTATTATAATATACGAGTTCAATGTAATATTTCTTTAGGAAAATTTTGTTTATTTACATGTTCTTGTCATTTTCCTTCCATATGTATGACTCAAAAAAAAAGTATGGATGGGGAAAGTACGTTTTCAGAGAAATTAGGTTGAAGCATGTTATTTATATCAAAGAAGTGTATTACATTTGTTTTCCTTGTTTGTACTTAAAAAGTGCAATTCGTATGTACTCAGAAGCAAGAAGAAAAAGAATAATTTTGTTTTGAAATGTAATGAAAGATAAGTAGTAAAGGAACGAGAGAGTCCAGTGCGCTGAATTTTACTGCACACATTAATTCAGCCAAATTTAAAGTTTAAAAAAAAAGAAAAAAAATTAAGAACAGGGCTGGAATTCTAAAGTGCAAAGTTTATCTGCAAAAATATTTGAATTTGAGAAACTTCATAATCTGAAAATTATATATTTATTCGTTTTTTTTTTACGTTGTTTATAAAAAGTATTATTTATTTATATACATAAATAAATCCTTTCTGTATTTAAATTTGGAAAACAGCATTTAAAGAGACGAATTGCGTTAGACTGTCCATGAATCCGGAATATCTCTGTACAAGGTTAAAATGCACTTAACTAGACTGAAAACCTGGTTATGAAACTTTATGAAAATGTCTGAGCATGAAATTCCATTGCAAAATTCTTCGAATTCTCACTTATTTTTCAAAATTTTGAATTTTTATATTTTACGAATTTTTAGATTTATATTTTATCAAATCTTCCTTTACCCGCAGTGTAACTTGCAAAAGTAAGCCCTAAAGATTTTTAACTTCCTTATATAATTAGTTTGTGCTAATTAATATGAAAACTGACCTAAGCTTTTAAAACTATAGATGAAGTGTCTGTAATATACCTGGTGTAAGATGCTGTCTTCGCAGTTTTACAAATGCCTTTCCACACGGGGAGGAACATACAAAGGGTGTTGTCATTAACTGTTAAAAAAAGTATAGTTTTACAAAATAATTTTTTTTATGCTATGAAGAAATAGTAAGGGAAAAAACTGAAACAAAAAGGTAATTTAGTGTTTGATTAATGCAAATATGAAATGTTCATAAAACTAACCAGAAATTTAATACACATATTTTTATAATACTCAAATTTGAAATTCATGCTGTATTTCTGTAGTATATTATAAAGTAGTTATTTAAAAAATCCGACCGCAAGGGCGGATAAAGAACCAGAACAATAAGCTTAAAATAGTGTCTTGTAAAATTACGTGAAGTGCGGTCACGATTCACAACGCAAGCAAACAATCTAGTGGGATGAAATATGAAAGGCCATTTCATGTATTTGTACAACATTTTTAAAAATTTATTTTTCTTTTCTCCATAAATTGTAATTTTATTTTATTTTTCATTATTTTCATCTCGCCACATTTAACTTTAAACAAATTTTTTTGTGCTATCCTCTAGAACAGCGGTTCCCAAGCATTTAACATCGCTTCCTCCCCAACAAGGATAGCTTACGTTAAGTTAAAGATAAAAATTAAAATACCTTTCTGATAAAAAATAATTTATTATGATCTATTTCTATATCATTTTATATAATTAGTGATCGTTTAAATTTCCTATTTGTCCTAAAATTAAATTTTCTATCTTAAATCATTAAAATATTTTTTGCGGGTGTAAATTCACCACAAAATTTGAATAGTTTTACTTTCTGAAAATAAATGTGTAACAATGTCACTTAGTGGACGTAGTAGTGACATGAGAGTTTCTGTTCTCAGGCATTCTATAAGTAGGAGTTGGTGGGCCAAGGCTTGCGTTGTCCGATCAATCTTCATGACCATTGGGTTCTTGGGTGAGGAAGCATGTACCTCAGCCTCGTGTTACACCGGCGGCGAAGTCCTCGGTAATCTGTTTTAATCAACAAATAATTTCTCGAAAGTTTCATAAGTTCATTTTACCTAAATAAAGTGCGCAATTAAGCAAAATGTCACTACTGACCAATGTCTTTTGACGGGTTCTGAAGCACAGCCCCTGCCTTGAATTCTCCACTGCTCGTATTTTAAAACTCATGTTTGGTTATCATTGCATTATCTAGAATACTGTTAAGCTCTGCACATTATTATAAGAAATACTTTAAAATCTCCTTAGGCAGAGTAAATTGATCTGAATAAATATAAAGAGCAACAGTTAATGATTTAAATAAGTAAAATTAAGATGGTTTATTTCTTGCTTAAAAATTCCTTTAAAATTTGTTTTAAATCAGTCGTAAATAGTTTAGAAAAACTCGTTATAATATTCTGTTTGATCACACAAAACGCTTTGAATGATTCAATTTTATTATTTTAATTTTATTTCCAATTTTGGCGGGGTGGAAATTCTGTTTATAGAGCAGGATTATGGAGCAAAACTGTTATAGCAATTTTTGTTAATTTTACTTAAAATATAAATTTACATACTTGCTTATTGCCTATAGTATGATGTTATGTAATACGCTTTTTATGTTTTGTTGCTCATTTTTAACAATTATTTTCTTTAATTTTCTTTTGCAGTTCGACCTATTAAAGACAAATATTTAGAAAATAGAAAGGAGAACACCCACAAAACAAAATCGACTGAAACTATAAAAAGAATATTTAAGAAATTATAGCTGTCTTGAATTTACCTGTTATTTGACATCATATTTACATTTATTAAATTCATTTCTAGCCATTCATATTTATTGTCTAGTTTACGTATCCTAAAATTAATGAAAACCTCTAAATGGAAGCAATGTAAGATGCACAGTTTATGGTTGTTGATTATCAGCAAATTTTACAGTTTGTCAGTATTTTAACAATTTCTTTTCATTTTATGATTTCACATACTTCTGTTACTTTTTCTTTGTGTTGTTATATTGAAAATTGTGAATAATTTTCTAGCATGTTATTTGACACGAATGCAAAATTTAAAATATACGAAAACTGAATTTTTATCAACTTTTATTTCTTTATTAGTTATGCTTTTTATATTATTTTATATTTATAAATAAAGATATTTAGAAGTTTGGAGTTTTAGTTATTTACTTTTTTTTTGCTTTGCTTGTTCATTATTTATTAGCATTTCTGACAAAGAATTTTCAAAAAGGCATACACATTTCCTTTAAATCAAACAAAATGATCACTAAATGCACAAACATAATTGCATGCGTAAATAAAGCTGTTAAAATATTAAACTGGAAAGTGATCATAAGCATAAAAAAGAAACTATAGCTTAAGAGATTTGCAGTTTTCATTTCAGATTTAGTTCCAGCAATTTATAAGAGATTGCACAAACGGATAATTAATTTTACAAAAGTGAAATTCAGGGATAATAAGTAAAAGGTTAAAATATTCTACCGTCTTAGAAAATTTATTTTCGGTTGCAGTTGTCTGAATCAAATTTTGAGTTTCAAGTGCAATTTTCTATACATAAATAAAATAAATTTATAATTAAAAAATATATACTCAAAATTCTTTAATTTTTCAAGCTTGTTAGGTTTTCTGTTTCTTTTTTCATTAAAGCAGACAGAACGGAATTGAAATTTCAAAATATTATAGACCTGCAATTAAAACAACAACAAACTTTAAACTGAGAATAAAGCTCAGTGCATTTTTCGTTTGATTTGTGTGAACGGCAATTTTTAGGTCATTTGAGCTTAAAGTAAGAAAAGTCTATGAAAACTTCATAATTATGATAATTTGCCTTTCAGTAGTGCAAATTTAAATTTTAATATAAATTTATTCACATTCTTCAAATCAGTACTTTTTGACATTTAACAGAAATGAAAAACATGACAAATCTTCTATCCGCACAGCCAGCTGTCGCCAAAAAAGGGTCTCTAGATCTGTGGCACGCGATGAACGTTACGATCGTCCGCCATCTTGCTGGTAGTTAAGTCGAGCGATGGCAACGGCTGCCCTTTTTTCAGCACTGGGAAAGGGTTGCGCCTCAAAGGGTTAATACACACATTCTAATACAATCCTAAACTAATAGAAACATTGTGCGCCAGCATTTCTGTTTTAACTGACAAATACAGTTGTAACAATCCAACACAGAGAGAGTTGGAAATTATCTTCCACACTCAAACAAGGTTGAGAGAATTATACTTCAGCTGCCACATCCGTCAGATTTCAACAAGAAAAACCAACTGGTACTCCTTATAACGGACGTGCTATCGACGAAATTTGAGCTGTCTTCTGACTAACCCTTCAAGCAAGGGCGTTTAGTCACTCTTCTGCTTCTGACTAGGCAGAACTAGTGTACGGACATCGGGCCATGGGTTTTGTTTTGGTTCTTTGAAGTTTTGGGAAGTGGGTAACCCTATCCGTGTTCAATTGCATATAGACTAAGTTACGGATTTCAGTTCTGGTTCTTAACGAGATCTCCCCTTTCCCAGAGGTATATCACGAAGTTTGAGATGCTCAAAACTGGGCTGAAAATAAATAAAAATCCCAAAACAGAAAAATCGTCTTATATCACGAAGGAGGAAACAGTGTTTCTATAAAAGAAGAAGAATTTAAGAGCATTAAAGCTAATTGTAGCATTTTTCTAAAGAACCTGTAAAATTTAATTGATAAGTAATCTAGTGAATTCGATCAAGTTGATTTTTTAAGAGATCATTTCTAAAACTTATGCTTCGTTAAAATAAGATAAATTTTTTTATACACACATGCAGTCTCTAACCTCTACGGAATATAATCAACTACTACTCTTGAACAGTAGAGCTTGAGTTATAATATAGCGAAATTAAAATAAGTTTAAAAATTTGCTGTTTTGAAAAAGTGGTGGATTGTATTCCGTAGAGGTTGGAGACTGTACACAACGTTTCGATTGTAAGGATCCATCAGATGAAACCCATCTGATATTTTTGTGATTCAATAGCAGGGTATCACAATGCATTGAAATATATAAAAATATGATCTACACCAGGGTCATTTAATTGGATTTTAATCCAGTGATGAGTATGCGCCTGGAGGGTTTGCAGCTTCACATCGCGTCTGATTGTTCGATGAGATGAAGTGGTGTCCCCATCGGATCTTTCGGATAATGGTTACTCGACGGTCATGTGCCTCCCTCATATTGCGCCGAAAGTCGTCCAGCTTGCCGACTTTTGATCTACGTATGTATGTAACTCGCATACCTCAAAAACTATTAGTCATAGATTGTTGAAATTTCATATATAAGATTGTTGTAACCAGGGGCGTAGCATGAGGGGACTGCAGCCCCCCCCTTGAAATGGGACTCTCTACTTACCTTACAGAGTTGTACTTGGCTTACAATTTGATAACCCCCCTCCCCCTCGAAATAAAATACTGACTACGCGACTGGTTGTAACATCAAGTGGTGCATCTCGGTTTTGGTTAGAATCTACTGGAGAGTTTATTTACACGCAAAAGAATTTCAATACATTAATGTCTATGGACATCTTCGATGTATTTTGTGTCTAGTCAGTCATTGATTGGTTTAAAATCTCACAAAACTATCCTAAACCTAAATCTCACGAAATATCATTAAGCTTTGGCGAGTTTTTCCAAAATACTGCAAAATTTGGCACCAGAGACATTTATGCAGTTCGAATAACTCTAAGACTTGTTAATCGTAGATTGTTGAGACTTTGTATTTAGATTATATTGAAATTTACAATTGTGCAACTCTTTTTTGATATCAAATGAGTGGGTAATTTATTTACAGGGTCAACCAAAACAAGTTTTAAATACATTAAATTCTATGGATACTTTCATTTCATTAAAAGGCTGTGGTGAATCAGTATGACTAAAATCATGCAAAATATCGTAACTTTTGGCGAAATATCCCCCAAATGAGTCAAAAACAAATCTTTCAAACTGAACCCAGCTTGATATCAAGTACTTGGATAGAAATCGCAAAACCTTAGTATCATAGCTGCCAACCTTCCCGATTTCTTCCGGCAATTTCCCACCACAATTTCTAAACAGTTTTATGTTTTATCAAATTTCTGGCATCATTTTAAGGATAATCTGTTACGTAAAAATTAGTAATGTGAAATCGCCCGAAAAATCAGGAAGGTTGGCAGCTATGCTTAGTATTATTGCAGTATTGTATCTTATTCAAAATAAGTTTAGACAAATGCACCGAAAATCTTTATGATTTAACTGACGTACAAGGCAGCCATATAGAGCCCGCAACAATTTTTAAATATGGATTGGGAAACAAACGTTACTTCAAACACGTTTAGAGTAACTGTTAATACATGGTTGCAAAGTTTGCCATTATACAACAACAGTAAATACTGATTACAGAAAGTGGTTGTTTATATTCTGCACGTGTTTCTAGCTAGGAATTTGGTTGTGATGTTCTATAGATATAAAATCGAAACAATTCATTAGTTTTAGCAGTGTTTCGTATTCTGATATTGAAGAATTTCGAAAAGAACTATCCTTTGCAACTTCATGATTTACAATATTCGTACTGAAAATTATATACAACATACCACCTAAATTATATTTATTTCTTCTAAACACGGATGAGAAAGTTCTTACAGAAAATGGAGTTTCTTACACAAGTAATCATTTCGCAAATGTTTAGAACGAAGCGTGTAAACTTGAAAAACGAAGTATCCTGCGAAAATCTTTTCAGTCACGTTTCCAGAGCTGGAATTTGAATAGTTCGAATGCTCAGTTTTTCGGAGTACTTTGATTAGAGCAAAGTACATAGTTAAAAAACGTGACCGCCGCATAGTTGGAATGTTTCTATATTTTATATGCCGATGTAGCAGATAATATAACCAATCTAAATGTTAGGATCAGTCAAATTTTTGTTGTTACCTTAATTTTGGTGAAAAGAATTTTGGAAACTTCTATGAGTACTGAATTTTAGTGGGGTGAATCTGCATAGCAGTCCGCTTTTAACACTTTTTTATTTGGGGGGGGGGTGGATTAGTCATACAAAACTTATCTTAGAAGTTTGCTAATTAAAACATAACCAAATGTATGCATATGGGATAAGTGCATTGTAATTGAAACTCTATGTGCAGCAATAAGCATTAACTAGTAATTGCTAATTACTAAAATCTTGAAACAAAATTTTTGTTTTCAAAACTTAAGTAAACTTTGAAAATGCATGTAGGGTATAATTTATTACAGAATATTGCAAATTTCTATGTTTTCCTAATTTTATATGTTGTAATGTTGGCGACTCCTGTAATGGACACCAAGAAAAAAAAATTCCTCCAGTGATTGACACTTAAGGAAGGAGTATAAGAACATTAGAAGGAGTATAAGCTCATTTTATTAGGAGTATAAGCTCATATATTTTTAAACGCAATGACGTATTAATAACTGAAGCAAATGGAGTGAAGTTTGTGGTGATGTGTTAGGTGATCACTCACCTTAAACTATTGCAAACGTTTTGATCAAATTTTGAGATTTTTCCAACAATGTTTCAAACTGCGTAAATTTTTGATCGCGCATCACGTGGTAACGAGTAAAGCGAATGAAATGAAATTTGGTAACATGATAGGTAGTCACTTAACTTAAACAATAAGCTACGGCGGCGAATTTTTTTTGAAAATTTTGGCTAAATTTTAAGATGTTGCGAAAATTGTTGTAAACATTGTAAATGTTTCTTCACGCATCACGTCATAACCACTAAAATGAATGAAGATGAAATTTGGTGATGTTATAGGTGGTCACTAAATTTAAAACCATAGGCGTAAAATTTTTTTAAAGTTGTGATTACATTTTGGAATTTTTTGAAAATTATTCAAAATGCGTAAATGTTTGCCTATCTCATATTACAATTGAAGAGAACGAACGTCAAATTATTTCAATTTTTTTTTTCAATTTGAGATTTTGTGAAATTGGAGAATATGTTTGTCCCATTCCTGAGAAATGGTACTGTAATTGAAATTTGAAATTATGTTATGTGGGAAGTTAATGTGAACTACGGATGCCAAAATTGATTCTACTAGCTTTAAATATTTCACCGATTTAGAGATTTTTGAAAATTTAGTGCATGTTTGCTCCATAACTCGGAATTGGTAATGGCATATAATGAAATTTGGAATTGTGTTAGATGATATATTAAACTGTAGCTGACAAAAATTGTTTCAAATATTCCATAGATTTTGGGAAAATCGTGCAAATGTTTGTTCTCGCATCCCTCAAAAACGGATTTAGAGAATAGAATGAAAATTAGTTACGTGATCATCAATAACGACTAAAAGAATAAATGTCTGATTTTTAAAAATTTTGAATAAATTTTAAAATTGTGCAAAAATTGCATTTTTATGGAAGTCTTTAAGAGGTATGAATTTAATTATTATTTATCTATTTAATTTTTAAAAATTTTGTCGATTTTTTAAAAATGTTTATTTTTATTTTTTTTTTTTAGGTTTTTTGAAATTTGTACGAAGTTTTCTGCAGGCATAATATTAAAGTACTACTGGTGCATCTAATCTAGTCTTTTTTCCTACCTTTTCCTGAATATTTTTTCAGGTTACATTTCCCACCTAACTCTAATAGATAAAGATTTAAAGCGTGTTACCATTTTTTTTTGGGGGGAGGCACCTTGTATATTAAAAAATTATCTAAAGATAACCTTCTGAATAGCTATTAACTGCATTTCCTAGAATCTTGATGCAATTATCATGAACGTGGCTTTAGCACCAATAACTTGCATAAGTGTCAACACAAATAGTGAAATCCATTTATTTTATCCAGTAAATGACAACACATATTAGAAAAATAAATATATTCATTTATTAAAAATGAACTGTACAGACTTATTTATGTACTATTATCCCATACAATTCAGGTTCTATTGATTTCTAAAAAGAAGTATGCTTCAAATAGAAACAGGTTGATAGTGAATTAATCTTAATTTCAGAATTAAGCCAGCTACTTAGAAAGCTCCTAGAGTCCTGTGGAGGTACAAAAATAACCTCACACAATATTGAAGAAAAATGTCTAAATACTACATAGCACCACGATAACAATTTTTAAAAGTAAAAGCTTATACAGGGTGTACAAAAAGTCCATGACACATTTCAAATTTAAATATAAAATCAACTGATTGCGTTACGAGATTACGGTTTGTACGAAAATTTTTCCTGTGGTGAAAAGTTTTGTTTAAGCAAATACAAAAATAGTTCCAAAGTTCACCCATAGATGGCGCTGCTTAAACTCGCATTACGTTGAAATGCGTATTTCATTTGAGACTTAACCCCTATTGGTTTCTTCCTGTGGGGGTATGTGAAGGATAAAGTTTACTTCTCTCCTGTGGCTGATATCGAAGAAACGAATCACACAGATAATTCAATCAAAACCACAAGCAATGCTACCAAATGCATGGAGTGAAATTGAGTACTGTTTGGATGTGGTTAGAGGTACACCAGGTGCACATATTGAAGTATGATAGCTGGTTATACTTGTATCTCCTTCACAAAATAAAAATACTGAATATTTAATTGTGAGTTTTGTTTTTACTGTTTCTACAGCGCCTTCTATGGGTGAATTTTGGAACTATTTTCTTATTTGCATAAACAAAACGTTTTCATTATACGAAACATTTTGGTACAAACCGCAATCTCGTAACCCTATTAGTTGATTTCATATTTAATTCTGAAATGTGTCAGGGACTTTTTGTAGACCCTGTATTATAATAGGTATATTACTTGCTAAAACTGTTAATCACTGATGCAGGGTCAGGTCTACCCTACTCTACATTTAAAAAAGTCTTTGAAAGTGGTGGTGAATATCTTCTGTTAAAAAGTGTAAAAATTGGTAGTTATGAATATGTGAATATTTATTTGAATTTTGGATGTTATGATATTAGGATTCGAGCTTGTCACATCAGAATTTGTTGAAAAGCATAATAATTAATTAAAAAACTCATCAGCACCAATATGAAATTAAAAATTACTTAACAAATTATTTCAGATCTGCATTGAACGAAGGATTCCTGTACATTTCAAATTAGACCGACGAGACTCTGAGAGGTTTTGAAAAAGTATAATACACTTATAAATTATTGTTAGATAGAAAACGCCCTAGTAGTTATAATTTTAATAAAGTTATAAGGAATTTTGTATAACATAAATTCACTCAGACGTACCACACTTCCAAACAAATATTCCTGCCTTCAATATTTGCTTTAAATTTTAAATTACTTTACACTCTACCTTAAAAGTGCTTAACATAGTTCTAAATTCTTTCATATGAATCGTCTTTCAAATATTTACACATTAATTTGTAAACGAACTTGTAATTTACATTTAAACATACTGCATTAAATTGCATTCAGCATTTTAAAGAAAAATTTTTAACGAAAGCATATTTTAACTAAACATGAAATTCCAACTCATGGCATTTTTTAAATATTTACATTCGCAAATACCTACCACAGCCATACAACAAGTGTTTCAAAACTTGTCTGTTCGCTGCAACTAAGTATAAAACGTTGCATGAGTTTATCCCATTTCATCTTTTAAGACTTGGATATAACATTTCAATCTCT
Organism: Cheiracanthium punctorium; assembly: GCA_038373885.1. NCBI lineage: Eukaryota > Metazoa > Arthropoda > Arachnida > Araneae > Cheiracanthiidae > Cheiracanthium > Cheiracanthium punctorium. The sequence goes on from JAWZYV010018068.1 coordinate 18,390, forward strand.
TTCGTATACTCCGCATTACCAATTTCTTTAAAAAATGGCGGCAGAAATTTTAAATTTTCCTGAAGTACGTTTCTGGAACATTTTTCAGGGAATTTATATTAAAGCTCGACGCTGCGTAAATCCTCTCATTTAAATGGCATTACATTATACCGTTACTCTTCCTTATTTTTAAATTTGTTCAGAAGCAGGCCTTTAATACATACATTACTGGCCCAGGAATGTCGGAATTATCTGGCCATAAAAACGAAGTAAAAATGATTGTGCTCTTGTGAAATGTTAATGTGAAGCGGACTTAAAATCCAAGCATACTTGGATAAATGTCACTAATGAATGTTATTTGAATTTATTGCTCCCAGTTTAATGTGCTTTCTCGAGCGTTAATCTGCAATGTGGGGAGGAAACAAAATATTCCGAAATGGTTCTGAAGAGTTGTTTTTCGGCGAACGTTTTGAGAATTTCGAGTTGCAATTTAGCTTCAGAAACAGCTACCCTTTGCTCCAGAATGTGTTTGTCAGTGGTACGGTGAAAAACGTTTCTGTTTGTGTAAGAGGAATGCACTCAAATTAATGTTTGCATGATGTCAAGTGTTCCAAAAATGCAGCATAGACTTACATTATTGAATAATTTGAGGCAGGCCATATTCCGTAATATTAAAGGAAGTAAAAAAAAAAAAAAAAACGAGAGTATGTTAGAAAATATTCCCACTTTCCTATTTTTAGTTTCATATATGAATTGGTTGAAAGTTTAATTTCATAAAATGCAGTGTGATCTAGCGTTCTGTGAGAAATTAGTGCAAATGGAAAACTGCTTACATATTTGCTAACTTTGTTGCTTTTTTTCGAAGATTATCCACTACAGTTTTCAAGCAGTAAAATTTGTAATTTAAATTTCGGACCCCCTTTAAAGGCCTAATCGGGAAATGAATATTAGTCGTGGGTAATATCCGCTTTTATTATATATTATTAGATATATGGTATATATCTAATAATATATAATAAAAGCGTGATGATTCTTAGCTACGTATTTTCATTAAATAAAAAGTACACCAGTTTGCGAATTGGAAAAAAAAAACAGGCGGAACTACTTTAAAAGATGAACCATATTATATCAATTTGTACAATATTTGCTATATTGTTTATCCATTCCAAATTTTTTATATCTTGGTGTGTGTTTTACGAAATGGATTTATACCGCCCTATAAGTTTTTGATTTAGGGAAAGGACGGTATATTACAGTTTTCGGTCTAATCTGTCTTTAACACATACGCACATATGCATGCATGCATACATAACAAGAAAGTTCAAACAAATGTTGCAAGATTAGTTTGCAGTGTTACATTTCTATTTCACTTCACTTTTATTTAACACTTTTCACTTATAGATACCTAGCTTCTATTCCAACTTTTGATGAGTATTTCAAGGGGAAACAAATAACCCAATGTTGGCTCGTAACTGTGTGTTGTTACTAATCCCAGATTATTCATCAAAGCTAGACAATTTCTATAAATCCAAAAATATATAAAAAGTATAAAAAACAGAGGGTGTTGAAGGACCTCATTCTTTTTAAAAATACAAGCAAAATAAAATATGGGCCGGGTTGACCATGACAGCCTTACACTAATAGTATTCAGGGCAGATCCTCTGTCCCTGCTGAAATATGCGCGAAATCTAATATGACAGTACATGAAGTTTGATATTTTCTAGGCGAAAGCAAAAAAGATTTGCCACGGATTCCAATATACAACAGGCTATTGGGATGAATCCTTCCAGGTTGGTTTAATTTCGTCTTCCTGAGGAAATCTTGTTATAGAGGATTCATGGTGAAGAGAAATGAACAGCTTCATTTTGTCAGAAGGCCTGGAGCACCAGAGAGAGAAAACTGACTTGGACACGGGTGCGTGACTGTTTTAGCTGGGAATAATGGCCGCCTACACGCCTAGGGTGGCCCTACGAGGAGAAAATATCCCAACATACTAAGCCCATGCCTCCTAGAAACACCCCTCCCCCACTTTAGAGGTAACAGTCAGGATTAGGAGTCCCTCATAACTAAAAATATATGTTGGGTAATTTAGGTCTCAAGTACCTCAACATCCTCATTAAACAAATAATTATATATTATATTATTTTACTTAATTGTTTGTACATTATAACATACAAAATTCCCCTGAAAACAAAAACGATCGCGTTCGGAGTCTTTAAGGCTGTACTGGAAGAGCATAAACTTGATTACACCCCTAATATTCATTAGAATAACATTCATTATTTTTAAGAAACCAGAAATTGAAAAATTACTTTATATATAAAAAGGAACTTTCGACTTGCGCAGAGGTACTCCAAGTAGCGACCGCAAAGTAACAACACTGCGGAAAAATATTCTCAAGCAGTCACGACGTTTCTCCGCTACATTCCCAAAGAATCTGCGGCTGGCCTGTAGGACAACGACCCATCGCTACCCACGAACAGAAAACGGCCCATGGCCGTCCTCGCCATCCTCTAAAACGACCAACACCACTTTTTACTAATTCCTGACTTGACCTAACCCAACGCCCGTCATGCTAGGGCTCTTTATTTACTACACATGTGAACACAAAATCATGATTTTCACCGCATCATACTGGAGATTAGCTCCTACAGAGCAGGCGCTCCACAAAAATTCCCTCAGTCAGTCAGTGCAGAGTAACTCTAAATCTCGTGAACTATTTAAAAAACACCTGCTATTTCAATGCCATGGTGGTTGAATCAAAAGAAAGGGATTGTGACGTGATGGAGATCAAGATTCTTTGCTGGATGATGTGCACGGGCGGCATGGAACTTTTCGCTCTAAGTTCCTGCTTTAATTCGGGGTTAACCTATTAAGGATTACTTGAGTAGTCGCCAATAGAAAAAATTATATATTCGAGCTCATATAGCCTGCAGATAGCATAAGGTAATCTTATGACATTGATAACTCAAGCGAACGACCTGTTATGCGTATCTTATCAACACCTCCTACATACAGAAAGCCTAACTGAAGCTTTGACGTCATCACTAGTCCTTCAACTAATGACACCATCACAGTTTTGCTTTGAGTAAGTAAAACTATTTAAAATTTCTGGTGAATGCTACAAATATTAGAAAATATCTTAAATAAAAAATTAAAATTAAAATACCTTTCTTATACAAAATTGTTCATTCCGATCTATTTCCTTAACGTGTTATCTAATTAGTCATGGTTAAAAACTGCCATTTGTCATAAAATTATATTTTTATTTCAAATTATTAAAACATTGTTATTCATGAGTAAATTCACCAGAAACTTTTTATACTTTTATTTTGTGAAGATAAAACATTTAAATGTAGGCCTCATGATGACGTCAAAGCTTGGTGACATAGGAGTTGTTGATCTTACACAGTCTTATTTTCGGAAGATATAAAATTCATAAAGAAATAGCCTCCTACGAAGACGACAACCGGTATCGAAACTGAAGCATTGTTTATTTACCAGATGGCCTGTGAAACAACAATTATCTAGAGAAAAAATGCCGATGGGCAATTTCGGAATTTTCACGTATGAATTCTTCTACCCATGACATACTTATGTGATACCTGAGCAAACCGGTTTTCGAAAATGCACGTATCGACCTCAAGTGTAAAAATGTCAGCTTGTACATTTTTTCAGTGAATTACCCACCAGTATTTCCTGAAAGTTATTCTTTATATGAACACACGCAAAACGACTGGAGAAAGCTCACATCAGTTCTTCTATACAAAGACAGCGATGAGAACTTTTCCGGCAATCTATCATGTTCAGTTATTTGGCGTTTATAGTGGTTGTGTAACTATACAAATTATAGCAGTGCAATAACTCTTCACAGAAGAATTAACCACTGCATTGTATGGTACACAATATTCAGGGTGGCTATAAAATATCATGAGCAAGTCAGAGACGTCTGGTGAGTAAAGTAGTGGACAAAACATAAATAAATTTAATGGGCATACATATTGGACCATGGAATTTCAATTTTTAAAGAAAAAAGGAAATACTAAAGAAAAGTCGTCGCTAGGGGAAATGTTGGAGCTGCTTACCGAATAAAATTCATTAATTTGCAAAACCGCGTTTTTTAAAATTATTATTATGAGTGTAAAAGGAAAGGCAAGCAGAATTTTCATCATTTGCAGGCAGTACATTAATGCTTTGGGGGCTTCTATTATTTTACTTGCTAGATTTTATAATCACCCTACTCTGCATTTTATTTATTTATATAATTATCTGATTACTTTTCAGCACATTTTTGGGGTAAAAATCTCATTAAAAAATTTTCTTGCCTATAATTACTTTCCATTTGAATAAATTTAAAATGGAAAGTAAATTTGCTTATATTTCCTTAAAAAATTATTTTTTAGAAAGTAAGTAGCATAAATTTGGCTCAAACTATGTGATAGCATTATGCAGCTTAATTGTGTGAACAAACATCAGCTGAATTTTTCATGTGCTGAAATAATTATCTACCCTTTTCTTGCGCTGGGGAAAAAAAAAATTTTTTTTCTTTTTCAGAAGCCACAAACAAGAAACTTACCTGGGCAATAATTCTACACAAAGAGGCTCACACATACGTATCGCAATATATATCAAGAAAACAAATTCTCGACCAATAGATTTTAAATATATATCATTTTTTTTAACTATGCGTGGATGTCAACACAAAATTTATAATATGTGTGACATTTTACTGACAATTCCAACTTAAACAGCGCATTGTTTTAAACAGAAACAACACTCAGCTTATTTTTGAAAAATTATGAAACATTTGCTTTTAGCACTTGAAACGTCTGCTCCATTTCAAATGAATGTTGAAGTTAGCAGAATCCCTAAGCCCTAATCTAATCCTCTAGAACATATTAGAAAACTGGGAAATGTTCACGCTTCACTGATAAATATTTAATGTGCATGACGTGCTCAATTTCCAGTTGCTTCTAACATAGTGTGCCTTGTATATAACTTGGAGTGCTCCCATTTGACCAGAAGTTTTAAATTCACATTTTCTGTTTATTTTTAGAAACATCAAGGGAGTTTAGTTAGCTATTACGTGACACATGAATGTTTCTCGACTTGGATATTCAAGATTAGCAAGAACATTCCTGATGTGAACTGTTTTTAGATGTAACTATTTTTCTTTTATTATACAAGGAAAGGAACATACAGCATTTTAAATGGGTGGTAAAATATTATTTTTCACATCAATATGTAAGCGCAATTACTAACCTTTATGAAATACATTCAACCACTTTTCGAAAAAGGTAACTGTTATTTTAGATTAAAGTAATTAGCATTGACGCAACATGGGAAGGTAAAAGTGTAAACTTTAAAAAATAGCATAAATGAATTCAGAAGAGTTGTTAATTACTTTCTGAAAAATGGTAATTTAGTGTAAGTCTAAATACCTTTAGTAAATCTGAGCTCAAATCCCTATGACAGAAGAAAAGTTTTAAAGTAAACACGGATTGATTGATAATAGATAATTAGCAAAAATTTTTCTTTCAAACTTAATCAATCAAGAAGTATTTTAAACATTTTTTATCCCTCTCAACACACTAAAAAGTTTTTCAATGAACGAGCAAAAAGGAAAAAAAAAAGCGTATCTCTATTTTGTAAAGAAAATCTTCAAATACTTATATAAAAAGTTTACAAGAAAGCAAAAATCTCCGAGTTTTACTTACTGACTTAAAAATTTCTTCCTCGTCACGTATTTCGATAAGCAGGAAAACGTCATTAAGAATTCCGAGTTACGTTATTCTTCTGATAGTAAGTGAAGTAAAACTGCAATACAAAATAGTGAAGGAAGTTACATGAACATACGGTTTTCATTTTACGGTTTTATTTTGGGTTGTACTGAAAAGTGAGAGAGTAATATAGAGCATATATAAGTATATAAGTGAGAGAATATTACATATTTATTTAATTAAAATGGCGTTACTTTTAACTAACCACAGTACAGAATTAAACTATGAAATATCAGTTAATTATAAGCATTTGGGGTACACTGTAATAATTTTCGTTAAAGCAACTTTATTATATGAACAGCAGGTAGACGGCTACAACAGCTTTTCACAAAATTTAATATTATAAATAAAAATACCACTTGCTATATTCTGGTGAGGTATTCTGATGTTAGACGAATTTCAGTGGAGATAACAGGTTTTTATAAATCTGTGACGAGTATGTTATAGGCTAAAACAGCTATATATATTTTTAGCGGAGTACTTGTGACCTTCTCATGGAACGCAATTTCAGAAATTTTGGTATGAATATAAACCAAACTGGAAATCTTACGGTGAATATAAGATTTCACAAGTCCGCACAAGGAGTGTATTAAATTTTATCAGAAAATCTCTCGTGAAATCAGAAGCAAACTCCTATAGCTTTGTATAGAGTTAAAAATTTTCTTAAATGTATATTTGATTTTCAAAAATTATTTGTGAGGCAATAAGACTCATTTTTGGAATGTTTTAAGAGCTCTTCAGTCATCATCCACTGCTAGAAAAAGTGAAAAGATCTTTAGGTGATTATCTTCAATTTTTATCTGGTTGTCTTTACTACAAAATGGATTGGGTTAGTAATGTGAAGACCAGAATACCGATTTCAAAATGACGATCTGTAAATACCTCCAGGAAGAAGGGATGGAAACGGAAGTAATGAAGTAATACAAGTCAGTTTTAATTTTCGCCACCTGATGGTATATTTGCATTTCAATAAAAATTGTTCAAATTTTCAATACAAAACGCTCTTTTTTACTAACGGTCGACTCCTTTGAGCCTAGTTTACACAAGACAGGATATTTCGTTGTCAATCGCTATAAATAAAGTGCGTTGGGAATGCATCAATAAGAGCACATATGGTCAAGTAACAGTCCACGGACTGGATATAGCACGCCCCGACCTTTATTCCGGCAAGCGGAGCCTATCAAAACCCCATATAAAACCATATAAACCATTCAAAATTAGGGATGGACGCGAGATAAAATATAGGCTGTCTCGTCTCGCAAAAATCCCTATGTCACAGTGTAAAATGTGCCTGTCTCGTCTCGCAAAATAACTGCAAATCTCTGTCTCGTCTCACAAATGTATTTCTCGCAGTCCATCCCTGATCGAAATACCATATAAATTATACAGCCCGCAACTTCCAACACTAATATCATAAAGCTCGACCAGCAACTTTCCAAAGTTATACCTGAATTAGAATATGGCAAATAATACAACTACTGTACAGCTACGGAAAAAAAAAAAAAAAAAAAAAAAAAAAAAAAAAAAACGCCCACATTCTTTTTATTTCGCCGTCGTTCGTCGTACAACAAAGTTATATAGAGCATTCCTTTGCAAAAAACGTATACATTAATTTACTGTTAATTTAATTTGCATAAGGGGACGTCTTCATATTTAAATCTGCATCAACTCCGTTTTTCTCAATGGCAACGCTCTATTTTGACTTTGTTAAACGAAAGAAAACCTTCAAATTACCCTCAATATTAATTTTCAACAATTTTCTACGATAATTTCCTGAGATATTACGAGTTATTTTTCGCGCGATTTTAAGGGACTTGCAAATTGAAAAACGCTATTTGTAGGTTCCGAACATTTCGCCTTTCATTAATTTCGCTCGCGAGAGTTAAAAGAAATATTATTTTCAAGGAAAATACTGTTTCTAGTCCTTTTGCACTGAGAATATCAGTAGTAGAAATTTGAATATGTAGTCAGTGGTCAAAATGACCCGTGACTTCCGTTCGTACGCATGATTTGAAGGAAAAATGCAAAATGAGTGCTCACGATTTCGAAACTCTTTCTAATTTTAAAATTATTGAGTATTTGAAGGTTCTCTTATGCAGGTGAAATGTTGCCAGGAATGAGAGGCTGTTCTTTTGCTTCAAAAAGTGATTTTTAATATCGCGGTCTTTACTGTTTAGCGCAAAAGAAATCCAATTTACACTTATTTTACGCAATTTTCAAATAAATAAATAAATAAATAAAAAATAAATGTAACTTAATAAGTTTATATATGGCCCCTTAACTCTTGAAAATAGCACATTTTATTTAATATAAATTAAACTACTGAACGTACAAATTTGAAATTTTGCACAGCCATGTAATATTACTTTCTGAATCTATTTCCACCAAAATTTGACTAGGTTGCTATTCATATTTTTTGAATAATAATTTAATAATCTATAATTCATAATAATATTTTATAAAAACATTATAAAATAGTAAATTATGTTTGCGTCGTTTAGTTCTGGTAGTACGAATAAAAATCTGCTTCTTATTAACAATATTATATGAATTAAATTATGAAAAATTATTTTAATATGGGGGGAGGGAGATTTGGGAAGCTGATCATTCATTCATTTTCAGTTCAAACATATTGAAAATTGGTATCTGGGGATATAATGAGCTAAATTTTTGAAATATGAAGTGAAATCTAGGATTTGCTATTGGAGGGGGAAGGGGGAGTTGGTGCGAGATTAAATATGGAGATGGTCCATGCATTCTTATATTTAGCAAATTAAAGTGTATGTAATCGTAAACGAATTGGTATCTGTAACTTAGCTGTATGCCGAACGACGACCGAAAAGTACAAGTGGGCGTTTTTTATTTCCCCAGCTGTACATATTAGAAGCTTTCTTAATGTCACTGAAAATTTCACTCCATCTACATTAACCAACATGCTCAAAACTTCTGATCCGCTCAGAATAAAAAAGTAATTTTCGGGTATTTTAAAGTATATATTTCCTAATGAAAATAAAACATATGTTTGATCGCTTTTCCCACTTTTTTTTATAAAATTTGCTTCAATAATTCTTTAGAGTGAAGAAGAGTACATGATTTAAAAGAGCGTCGCTGTTATCGTCGAGCTTTTATGAATTTTTTGAATGAAATACCACACCATTAAGTACTTTTAGTGTTGTGAATGAAATGTTCACATTTCTTTTTATAATTACGATAATCATCTTTTAGTATTATTCAGCCCGTACGTTGTTCTTTTTAAGAAAAAGAGTGTTCAATGTTCAATGTTTTGCTAATTAATTACTACTCTTGGTGATTGGGGGGGAGGGAGGGGGGGAAGAGGGTTACATTTCAAGTCCCACAATAGCTTGCTTAGTCGCTTAGCTCCGTTCCCCTATGAACACGGAAAGTGATGTGCCACTGGCTTGGCCACTCTTTTGTAGGATGAAACCATCTCTCGACTTGGCTGCTGTTAAAGTATGTACGCTAATGGGAGCTGATGCGCGTAAAATATGTTCCCAACTCCAATATCCTCCCTGTTCCAATAATCCAACTGGGAATACCGATTTCAGGTGCTTGGTCTTTCATCTAGAATTGTTTCAAAATTAGAAGATCCCAACCAAATTCGGATTTCCTCCCACTGGGTTCATTGAAATGTCTTAATTTTAAGATGATTACTTAACAATTAAATTTTAGCTCGTAGAAGTTCCACTAAAACAAAAAAGTACTATAAAAACTATTTAAAAAACATTTACTTCAGGAAATTTACATTTTTTATTGTGTACATTGAAACTCCCATTTTAGTTTGTTTGTTTTTGTGCATACCACATCTTAAAAGATGCCAAAAAATTTCTTAAACTGTTTCCTAACGTAAAAAATTATTCAACAAATATTTCTAAAACATAAATTATTATAAAACTTAAAAAGGTCATTTTTCAAAAGCACTTTCCTTCGGTAAAAGAAAAACGTATTAAAAATATTTTTATTAGATCCTTCTTCTGCAAAACTATTAGAGAACAATATTACTCAAATAACATTTTTTTTCGCTTTCATCAAACATTAAAAGGTAGAAGATACATTTCCGACAATGCTACATCGGCAAACAAAACCCTGTCATTAGTAAATGGTGGAAAAAAAAGTATTTCAGACATCTTATACACTAAAAGCAGAAACTTTATCTCTTGTGTAAGCAAAAGTGTACAACAACTTTCAGACAAAAGAATCCAGAAACTGCGATAAATGAAGACAAGCTTTCTTAAAACCAAGGTATCCCAAAGAAAATAGAGAAGGCTTTCAAGAAATATTTTCGCTTGCATTTTGGAAAGAAAGTTTTCGTCTAAAAAAACTGTCGACTCAGTTTTAGAGATTTTTCTTGAGTTTCGATTTTTTTTTAAGTCGGGTATTGTTGTGATTCTGAAAAATGATAAAGATGGAAATTGACAATTTTTAATTTAAAATAAAAAATAGTAAAAAATAAACTATAGTAGAAGGTCTACTCTTAAGATACACGAGGATAGGAATCCTGAATTACCTTTTTCAAACATTAAACGTTTCGTGCAGCGTGAAATTTTCGAGAAACACTGACAGCCTAATGCACAACACTTGGTATATCAGTGATGCATGTACATAATTATATTTTACTTGGCTGAGACTAGTTTGTGGTTGTGCCGATTCCATACATATCAGATAAATTTTTTAGACAATCATAAATCTTACAGATTTTCTTGTGCTGTTGCATTTGCCATACATTCAAGTGTTGTCTTCCTTATACGAAACTATTTCGAAAAGTAAAGATACTTGACCGATTGGAACAAAGAAAAGGTTTCAGTGAGAACTTTGACATTCGTTATTTCTTACGATGAGTCTTGCTTGGGCAGCACACCTTTATAACATAGATGCCAACTACTACGGAATATACACAACCACTTTTCGTAAACAATATATTATTTTAGTATTCTTTAGTCTAATTCCCATGTCTAGTTATTCATTGAATTGTTTAAAAAATCATTGTGTATAAAGAGTTGTATTTTTATGTTTCTCTAGTAATTGTCAGCTATCCTTTGGAATCACTGTGCTAAAATCAGAATCTCGACAGACGTGAAGCGCATTCCGAAATACGTTTACCTTATGCAAAAGATGCGAGTCCAGTCAATATGAAATTATTTCCGACTGCGGAAATGCTATGAGCATTATTTGGACGCAATGCATTTTTACTTTCTAAAATTGCTTCCTTTATTACGAGTATGTATTACTATCTATGATGCTAGCGAGTTTTTGAATTTTTAAACTGTAGAATATTAATAGTATTATAAAATGCTTGTTTTAAATTGGCAAACAATCAAATCATTTAAATAAGTTATTGAAGTTAGTATAATTGTTAGCTGGTGACATCAGCCTGATCTTTTCAATACGATTAAGGATTTATGACAGAACATTATGTTAGATGTTTTCTAGTAATAAGGTCAAGTGGGGTAACTACGACCATTTTTTGCAAAATTCGGATTCGTGAAATTTTAAGTCTTTTGATTAAAGAGAAAATATTGTTTCAATTAATTCTGACAAAACTCTAACCTTTTAAGAACACTCACCAGAAATTTTGTTTCGATAGAATTATTTGCAAAAAAAAAAATAAATAAAAAAAATGTAATGTGTTGGTCAGTTATTCCAACAAATTCATAAAAATGAGGTAATTACGACCACCTGATTAATTTGCCCTACTGCGAAAATGGCTATACTAATCGAGTAATAAGACAACATTTTCTGCTTACGATATAACAACATAGATGCCAACTTATACGATTCTTTTGAAGTGTTTTCGACCGTATTTAAGTAATGACAGAACAAAAAGCCAACCTACTTCTCATTAACCCTTAATAAATCATTATACAGGGCGTTTCAAAATAGATGTTAAAGCTATTATCTTTTAAATCGTAAGTGATAGAAACATACTTTCAATTAGAAAAGTTCATCAAATAAACAGTAGAATTCAGATATCGCAAGTTTTTTTTTTTTAGGGGTCGTATAAACATTAAAATACCACAATTAATTTTTATACGGTCCCTCCCTTCCTATCACTTATATTTAGAAAAAAAAAATGTTGATCTTTGTCTAAGAAAATTTTTTTAAAAATCCCGTGTCTCTAAGTGAAATAGTTAGCAAGAAAATTAATTTTAAAATGGTGACTTACACAACTTTACCTACTAAGTAGTTAGGTTCCAAGCGAAAAATTTTGACTTTAGAGAACAACTATGAATGGACAAACGATAAATACTGATCCCATGATTGGGAAAGGCAATTAAACGAGTTCAAATTCGTGAAATTAACATGACATGACATGGCAAAATTTTATTAAACACCTAGGCCAATAAAGACTACATTTTCCGTTCGTGAAATTAGCAGGTACTGCTTTATGAAATTAGCGCTAATTTAGTCTTTTAGAGGATTGTCCACTTATTACGTCATGCTTCTAGAGAATGAATTTTAAACTGTAAATAGAAATGACAAAATAATGTAGATTACTATGGTGTTGTAATTTTCACTAGAAACTATCAAACATGCGTTACAAGAAAATTCTAGCTAAACTGTGATTTGGGGAGTCCACTGTGTCTGTCGAGTGACTACATAAATTAATGTCAGTTGAAAAATAATTACATTTTTCTAACTTTTGAGCCATCCCCTTAGTGCGTGGTGACAAATGCCAAAATTTTCAAATTGCAATATCTCGCTAAGTATTTCACTTAGAGACATGGGAATTGTTTTAATTAATTTTCTTAGACAAAGAGCAACGTTTTTTTTTTAAAATGTTGCTCTTTGTCTACTTTTGCTTTTAGAAATGTTGAATATAAATTATAGGAAAGAAGAGATATATAAAAAGCAATTTTCGTATTTTAATATGTATACAGGCCCTATTGGAAAGAACTTGCCATATCTGAAATCTACACCTTATTTGAATAACTTTTCTAATTGAAAGCATGTTTGTATCACTTACGGGTTGAAAGATAATCGCTTGAAAATCTATTTTGAAACACCTGGTATAGATATAAAAGAACTTTGAGAAAAGAAAAAAAGGCATTTTATTTGTATTTCATTAGCAAGCATAAGTGAAGAATAATCTCGTAAAAATGACATTTTACTTTCCCTACTGAAACACAGAATTTATCCATGGTACATGAGTATAACAAGACAACAACCAGAGCAAACAAAACCTTATCATTAGCAAATGGCTGAGGACAGAACTTTATATATATATATATATATATATATATATATATATATATGTATGTACATTTGCACTAGGGGGGACGCAAAACTCAGTCTCTTGAGTAAGTAAAAGTGTCTGACAACCGCAGACAAAGGCAACAAGGAAATGCGATAAGTGAAGATATTTTTCTTAGAAGTAAGATATTTGTGAGAGGGGAAATAATAATGCATAAAGGATGATTCTATAACTTTTTACTTTATCCATGCTATACAAAATTTGCAATATTAAGGAAAACGTAAAATTTTGATGATTGAACATTTCAAGTATCATTAGAATAACTGAATATTTTGAAAGAAATTTTTTTTATGTTTATGTAAGAAGGAGTAAAAAACAAATTAAGAACAAAGATAAATTAAAATGTCAAATTAAAAAAATGTTCTCGTACAATTGGTATATGTACAAGGTGGTCAGTATTACAAGTCTGTATTATGAACAGTCTATACATCATACTACTTCGTGTAAACACGCCAGACTTGCTGAACCAACTATTCAATACATGGGGAAACGGAGTACGCGAAAAAACAGTTCTGAAACATCGATAGATGGCGTTTTTAAATGAGAATACACAAAATACACATTCATAAGACATTATATTGGAGCTTATCAAACATTCCTATCACAAATACCTCATCGGTGAAAGAAATGCTTCTCAATATGAATAATTTCTTCAAGATGGACATTTTGTACAACTACGGATCGTTATTAGTCAATTGAGATACTCTCATACTCGCAGCTGCCAAACTTACCATTCGTTTTCCACAAAACCAGAATTTTTAAGTATCCTCAGAGCTAAAAACCCCAGGAATTGAAACCTGGAGTACGACATGGCCAGGTTGTCCGATTTGCACAAGTAATTACTGCTCTACTCTCTCATTAGAAAAATGCTGCCGAAGAAAATGTTCTGCACAGACTTCCAATCTTAGAGCCTCTTCATCAACCAAGATGATGATACGGTATGATTTGGGATACGGTATTTGTCATAAACAGAGAATTCTAAAAAAAAAAAAAGTAACACGCTTTAATTCATTATCTGTTAGAGATAAGTGAGCAATGTAAACTGAAAAGTTTAAAATAAGTTGGGAAAAAAGACTACGGTAAGGAAAATTCCCTCATTAATTTTCAAAAAGTTACACATGTTAAATTTGCAAACGACCCCGTAGAAATAATCCGTATTAGTAAAATGTGTCCTATTTAATAATGAGGTGTTGTACAAAATTATAGCCCTTCATCAGAGGTATCTTTAGAGGTATTCCCTCAGAGGTATCTTTAAATAAAGATGGTCAAGTTCTACACATGCATTTGAACGTAAATGTTTATTGCTAGAGTCCAAGGCATATTTTTCTTTCGTAATTTCTATACGGCCCCTAAAACGCGATCATCCGACATGACTTTTCCGTTCAAGAGATATTAAAAAGTGGTTTAAGTCAGCATATATTAATGTTCATATCCCTGTCACATTTTATAATACTATTCTGAAATTTTGTGCATCATCTCATAAGTGTGTGGAGCACATTTTATAAATTAGGAAACTTTTTGCCCGGGGATAGTATACAAATTTGAAAAATGTATTTTCTTAAAAATTAAACAGAGACATTTTCTTATCGCGGTCTTTTTTTCCCACCTTATTTTGAACCTTTTTCAATTTGCATTGCCCACTTATCTTAAATAGATAATGAAAAAAAAGCATGTTACCCTCAATTTGGGACACGCTGTATATCTTTTACATCATTGAGAGTCCGTGTGCAAGCAAAGTCGGCAAAATTTTTACATTTTATTTATCGCCTAATAAAATGAATCACTCTTGAGTACATGTTCCAGATTGTTCGTTTCTTTTTAAAGGACAATTCATCTTAAAAGGTATTGCAAAATGTGACTCCGAATTTCAAGTTTATCTTGTTCTCAATATATATATATTTATTATTTGTCATCTGCCAACTAGAAAATAACCAAGGTAAAATCCTAATCCCGATGTCCGTAAAAAAGCTGTTTCTGTTCATTAAACTCCCAAAACATTGTGTTCTAAAAACTTTTATCCGGCCATCGTTCAAGAACATACACTTTTATCTCTAATAAACTGGTCTTTGTTTCTGAAAATAGCAATCTTTGAGCGAATGACTTTTTCTACCTCACAGAAAAATCCATAAGCCATAGGGAAGTGTTATGAAGAAAATGGTAGCACGCAAATACTTCCTGCAGGCCTGCATTATTTTTTTCTTTTTCTTTAACTTAAGAATCTTTTTGCAAAATAAAAGCTATGCAATAGTGGTGTTTATTACAATATTCATAAAGATATTTGAAATAGTCGTACTATGGAATATCAAAAAATTATGAATATGTATACAGGGAGTCTATATACTGATAAACATTTATGTCGGAATGGACAAATATTAAGGATTCGGTGACCCATAGTAACTGAGCCTCGGAAACAACGTATTCAAATACCTCATAGCTCACTAGGTACCGATCATGTTTCATGTCATGGCACGTTTATTTTTCTCGAAATAATTATAGAGCATTTGGCAGGAAAAGTTGCACCCTCATAAGGAAAATTATTGCCCACCGTGGAAATATTTGCTACACGATATCAGGAATCAACGTGTGAAAAGAAATAAAGTGAAAGGAGTTTATTGACATAAAAAAATTACGACACATAGAAAAATAACAATTCAAGCAATACGTTCTGACATTACAATGTTTAAGTGTGGGTTTTTGAAATGAGCTGAAAAACAGCTTTGAAAACAGCTGAATCTACATTTAAGGTAGGCAGACACGTATCTTCAGTTCTCTTGACTGGGATAGCTTTTAGCTTTTCTATCAAAATAATTCATTTCCTGAAGTAAAAAATTGCAAAAAAGAGCTAAAAATCAACAAAGAGTTGTTATTTAGAAGCTAACGCAGATTGTTTTCTACATATATCTGCCTGTTCTAAAAAAAAGTAACAGCCGCTGCTGTCGCCGCCGTCAGAATCTTGTTCTGCTATCTCCTCAGAAACCGTGGGAATTTGAGTTTCGACGAAGGTGTCCTCGGATTCGGAAAATTCCTGGAAGTCGATAAGCTGACTTAAATTTCGAAATTCCAATTATTTTAGACGATATTAATATTAAACTGAAAAAATAAACATAATGCTTGCCAGATTTGGCAATTTTCGCCAGCATAAAATCATGCATGCCTTCGCAACATAACAATTCCAAGTATGTAGAATCCCGTGAAATTGACAATCATGAAGTAGATTTACACCAATTTTATGCCAAATTAAAAAGTATGTGAAATAAATAAGTCAAAGTGTGTTACACAAAGTTGTCAATTTTCAAACAGTAAGATCTCTTAGATAACAGGAGTTAAGAATTACTGATTATTCTTTAATCCAAAACAGAATTACTAATTGTAATTGATTTAAAAAGAGCCATTTTCGCATCAGGTATGATCTGGTAAAAGACTATCTCTCCGATCGCACCAACCGTGCGGGTTATGTATTTATAACACAAAATTTTTCAGTAAAACATTTTAAGTAAAATAAGCTTAAAAATATTTGTGTTGGAGTGTTACAACCCGGAATCGTGACATATCTGGTGTTTTCTTTCTTTTCTAATAGATTCGAATCGTTCACTTGCATTAGTTCTTGAAGTTTCATAGCCGCCAACATTTCCGCTTTTTACGGAAGATTACTCAACGCTATTTTTTCTATACATAATCTGATATATAATAAAAAAATTTTTAAGTATATTATGGGTGTTAGAAAATTTCTATTTTGTCTCTACTGGCGGGCCTCTGCCTTGGAGGCATGGGCCATTACTAAGGTTGGTCACTTTATTACTAGGGTAACTAGTAGTTGGACCAATGGTGCCCCTTATGAAGGGACGGGCACAAAGGAAGCCACGCCCATTCGGGGATCGAATCCCGACCACCGAGTGTTGAACCCGAAAACGCAGTATGGTGCTTTACCCACCATACAATCTGGTCGGCAGGGGTGTTAGAAAATTGCGATGGATAATCTTCGAAAAAGAAACTACTGAGAAGCTATGCAGTTTAAAAAAAGGCTCTCGAAAATGTCTACCGATCATCTTCATAAGTTTGTCCCTTAAAAGAAATATACTTTTCCTCTAGTGGAGAAAAAGCGTTCCTTTCTGTTAAACTTTAAAAATACACAAATATGTAATTTTTATTTGAAATGAGGGCTGTCATTCCACGTGACGGTATTTCCAAAGTAAAATACATAAAACTCATCAACATTAAATAAACACCAAGGATAAATATCGCTCACTGTACTTCTATACAGCGGCATATATTTCACTTGGGAATTTTTCTGCAAAAACAATTTGTTAGAAGCGTGAAAAATAATCTAAAATTCAAACATCTACACGCAATCCATCGTTAAAAAAAGAAAATTGCTATAATATTTTTCCTACGCTAGACTGATTTGCTTATGTTTTTCAGATGTCAGAGAATTTTCTGGAAGTAGTGATGTATTGAACAAATATCATATTCATGACATAATTTTGCTATAAAATGTGGGATTCAAATATGATATCGTGGAAGGTTATTATGCAGTTTTGAATATATCAAAGCACTTCAGATAGCAATAAACATTAAAATTGTTTCTGGAGATTATATTTAACAGCGTAGTGTTGAAATATTATTTATTTTATCAAGTATAAATTAAAATTGAGGACTTTGAAGCGCTCGCTGTTTCAAAACGTAACTTATATTCAATATTTCTTATAAAAGCAAACATTAAAAATACTTCTTTTTTCTACGGAAGTATGAAGCAAAAAATACAGGAGACAGTGGAGTTGATTCTAGAGGTGCTGCTGCCAAAGAAAGTGGAGAGGATTCAGGGTAACAATCTGAAGGATGTTTCAACCATGAAATGTTGAACAGCATCAGCTCGAAGGAAAAATGACGCCTATCGGATGGGTTCATCCATATACCAAAACTGAAAACTGCTGAAGCCAGTCATAAAATTTATACTAGTAAAGTTCAATTAAAAAAGTCCAATAAAATCTATTATTTTTAAAAGGCCGTTGTAGCCATAGTAACGACGTTGTCGGATCAGTAATAACATAGCTTCCATCATGTACGGAATACATCTAACCAATTTTCTTAAAAAGTAACTTTCTAGTTAATAAGTAGCAAAACTTCATTCAACTCTACAAGCGGTCAATTTAAATTAAAAAAAATACTTATTATGGACATACAGTTTAGAAAAATTGGTTTATTATATCAACACCTCCTAGATATGCAAGGCCAAAGAACAGAAACTTCCATGTCATCACTAGGTCACTAGGTATTGAAAGCTTGTGGTGAGTTTATTCTTATAAAACAGTTTAATGATTTAAAATAGAAAATTTAATTTTACGACAAAAATAGCACTAGTATACTGAAATCTTAACTGCAACTAATTATGTAATATGAAATAGAAATAGATTATAATAAATTATTTTTTACCAGAAAGGTATTTAAATTTTTATCTTTAATTTAAGATATTTTCCGTATTTGTAGCATTCACCAGAATTTTAATTGGATGACAATAGCTTTACTTTATGAAAGTAAAACAATGATGACTTAATCGAAAAAGAGGTAGTGATAAAGCAAATGCTTGTGCTATCGGGTCTTCTATATCTAGGTGGCGTTGATTATATACGGTACATGTTGGTAACTATGGTAATAAGTTAGCTAGCTAGATCTCCGATTTACCACAGAATTACCTCATGTGAATGACAGCGTTTGCACTAGTATACATGCACGATTGATATGTGATTCTAATCAGTGTTTTCGAATGTCGTTTGTAATTCCTGAATTTGACATCATGGCCTTTGAAATCTCTAATTTTCTAATGGGAAGCTAATGATTTAATAATGGCGGGCCTCTGCCCCTGAAGGCATTGGCCACAACTAAGGCCGGAGTTGTTGGCCCCTTTATTATGGAGGCAACCAGTAGTTGACCAACGTCGCGTCCTATGAAGGGACGGACACAATGACAACTTCGCCCAGTCGGGGATGGAACCCTGACCGCCGGGAGTTGATCCCCTGGTTACGGGGTTCGAGTGGAACCCCGAAACCGTAGTAGGGTGCGTTTACCCACCATACAAACTAGTCGGACTATGGGAATCTAAATTGTCTTAGGAAATCTGGGAAGAGAACGTGTATTTTTTAAATACACTGTCAGTGATGGAAACTGCCATGGAAACCTATAGTTCCAATGTATTATAATCTTTGAAGTTTTAAAAGTTTTGAATTCTTTCTTTGGCACACCGCAGATTACCACCGTCTACGCATTCTCTAAGTGCAGAGTAAATGCATGATTCTGAAATCTCGTCAGCAGTTTCAAAAGTGTTCTCCGGGAGAGGCAACGCATATAGTGAACCTTACAACTTTCAAGTCACCGAGCTTTGACGTCATCATTAGGCTTGTATGTAAGAGTTTTACGTTGATAAAATGAAATTTTTAAAAATTTCTGGTAAATTTACCAATGATTAGCAATATTTTAATAATTTAAGACAAAAAGGTATAATTTTACGTTAAATGACAGTTTTTAACCATGAATAAAAGAGATAATCTGAGAAATAAATAAATCATAATGAATAAATTTGAATGAGATAGGTATTTTAATTTTTATGTTTAATTTAAGATATTTTTTAATATTTGTAGCACTAATCCGAAATTTTAGTTTTACTTTGTGATGGCATCCCTTTCATATTCCTAGTGATGACGCCAATCGCAGGTGACGTAGGAGTTATAAGGCTTTTTATATCTAAGATGTATTGGCAGCGGCAACGCCTCCTATATATAGAAAGCCAAACAGCTGCTATGTCACTAAGCTTTCACGTCATCAGAAGGCCGAAAACTTGCTATGTCACTAAACTTTCACGCCATTAGAAGGCCGTCAACAGCGACATGATCACAGTTTCATTTTCAAAAAGTACGCCTATTTCAAATTTCTAATGTGCGGAAAAGGACAAGTTTTTAACTCTAACTAATTACGTAATGTAATAAGGAAATAGATCATAATGAATTGTTTTGTATCACAAAGGTATTTTAATTTTTATCTTAAGATATTTTCTAACATTTGTAGCATTCATCAGAAAATTTAGGTAGTTTTATTTTATCAAAACAATACTGTGATGACGTAGTTGCTTGAATATTTAGTGATGACGCCAAAGCTTCAGTTGTTGGGTTTCCTTCATGTAGGAAGTGCTTGGTAGAGGACAATTAATTTGTAAAAATAACGCAACCGAATTCCATAAAAAAAATAACTTAACTGCTTAAATTAGGTAACCTGGGCTGCTTTTCCTTTACATCTATAACGAGTATGTTAAAAATCTACAAAACAGACTATTTGAAGAAAGCATAATAATAGTTCTTTAATGTACTTAGCTCGCGAGTGCACTAAATCTAATTCTATAATTTAACGACATGACAAAAATTATAAAGGAAATAATTATTTTTCAATACGTATTTTACGACATACAATTTAAAATGGTCATGATTGACTCCTGTCTTTCATAGAAAGCGCAAATGCTTTATGGCCAAAACAAAACGGTTGGTGCCACCAAAAGAACTAGAGAAGTAATTTTTTTCAAAATAAGCTCGGGCGATTAAACGAAGTGACATCGCACAGAAAGTCAGTGGTTTTCCTTCGGCGACTTATGACAGAAAAATATGGTGCTATATCGACAAGACAAATTTACATATCCTATCACGAAAGCAAAACTCAATTCTCTGCCAAATTCCGCATAGGCACAGAGTAAAGTTTTCCCACGCTAAGTTTCTCGCTAATCTTCAAAGTTTATTAGAACATTATACAAAATATAAATATCTTGGATATGATAACATACGATTGAATTTACACAACACACATACAGATTTAAACGGCAGCCATTTAAGAGGCGGCCAACATCAGTCTGGTTCTTTTATTTAATATAATTCAATCTTTAGAATACCCGCCAAACGACCTTATTTCAAATTCCAGCACGCGTTCTTTCAACAGCTTGCTCATCTATTAAAACATCTTGTGCGTTTTTAAACTTATCCAAGCTTTACTCACAGATACCTGAAACATAAATCCAGCGTGACCTAGGTATAATTAATTATATGTAGAATAATAGTCTGTCAGATTGGGGAATTTCTTCGACTGCCTTGGTAATGTTCGAAAAGAACCCATAGCCGAAAAGCCTGACTACGATTTCCGGGATGAAAGAAACTGTAATGCCCCAGGCGGTCATACTTTTTTTATCACTTAGTACTTTACAGGAGCATAGCTGTCATGCCGAATTTTCTGGGCATACTTTTTTATTATCTGTCTTCATGAACGGCCTCCAGTTATAACAAGTAAAAATTTTAATGTAAAACAGAACCTTATAAAAATTGTGGTAGAAAAATCGGTAGCCTTGGAAGATATACATAAGTACTTTTACTAACTGTTTTTGTATAATTTGTTTCCGAATTTTGTTCATATGTCATTTATTTATATTGCTGCTCCATTTTTATCCTTATCTATGTATATATTACTCTTTTCTTAATCATACTATATATAAAATTGATTTTCTAACTTGATCATGCCCCACTGAGAGTCGCCATATATTTAATGATTAAAAAAATATTGTAAATTGTGTTCCATGTAATATAATCGTGTCACGTCAGAACTAATCGCAAGGAATTCCATGATAACCTCGTTAAAATGAAAGAAAGTGGGTATTTTCAATCATAAACTGCTGTGAAGGAATATGTAAAATCTTTCCATCATATGATAAATAAAATAGTGAAAAGGTTCTATTCCTCGTATCTCAAATCATGCGAAAAATTACAACTCAATAATTTTTACTAGATATCATAACTGTCATAGTACGTGATATTTTGTATACCGTGTAGAAAATCGAGATAAACAAGTGTTAAAAAACAACCAAAAAATATCGCCTCGGACTTTTTTTTTATGAAATGACATATTTCAAATGAATATTTTCGTGGAATATTGCCTGGGGGGACTTCAAAAGTAATCTAAAATTCATATACCTAGGGGCTATCAATACTTAAAAAAGAAAACGAAAATGTAATATATTTCATATTCTAGATTGGACTGCTTTTATTTTTTAAATGTCAAACAAATCTTGAAATTGCGACGTTATTGAATATTTATGTCATTGTTTTCCAGTAAAAAAAAGGGCAATGGAATTTGTTAGACTGCAAAATCTTTCTTTGTTTTCAGAAAACCATTTCTGATGTTCAGTGTCTTTGTGGAAATTATGACAGAAATCTCTCAAGATTCTGTTTAATGGGTTTTCTTTTAGTGGTTGGTCTAGTGAGTGCTATCAACCAATCATGTCTTTTCATTGAGGGAATATTAGGTCAGTTGTACTTAAGGGTCTGGGGCAATTGACTTCCTTGCACATTTGTTAAATCATAATATTTTCGATGCATTTCATCTAAATTTATTCCATTTGAAAAGCAGGACAATACTAATATTAAGGTTTTAGCGATTTTTCATCAGAGATATCGACAACCTAGGTTCAGTTTTAAAGATTTAGTCTTGGTGCTTTACTTTGACCTAATTTCGCCAAAAGCTGCCAAGCTTGTCAACAGCTTAACAGATTTTAAGAACAGATTAAATAGTGATATGCCACAGACTTTTATTGAGTTGAAGTCATTCATACACCTCAATGCATTGAAAGTCTTTTGGGTGATCCTGTAAATAAATTATCCAGTTGATTGCAACAAAAAAAGGGATATGCACAACTAGATGTTAGAACAGTCGTAAATACAAAATTGAAACTTTTAGAGCTTGTAGGTTTTGAGTTATTTGTGATACGTGTTTATTTGCGACAAATTTCGAAAAATTTCCACAAAACTCGCCAAGTTTTCAGACAGGTGGACAGATTTTGGGCATGGGCCCAATCATTTTCCTTCTAAAGAACGACACAACACCGTGAGAGGAAGAATAGTGAGACTGGTACATCGATCACCACCTCCTAGATATAGAAGGCCTGAGAACAGAAACTTTTACGTCATCATTAGGCCCACTGAAATGACGTAATCACACATTTAACTTCAGAAAGTAAATCTTTTCAAAGTTGTGATATTACTCCCGCATTAAACATTTTAATGATTTAAGATAAAAAATTTAATTTTACGAAAAATTGGACATTTTAACTATCACTAATTATATAATATGATATAGAAATAGATTAAAATAAATTATTTTTATCAGAAATTTATCTTAATTTTTATTTTTCACTTGAGATATTTTCAAAAATTTTGTGTCATTCACCAGAAATTTTAAATAATTTTACTTTGTGAAACGAAAACTGTGATGACGTCATCTTAGAAGACCTAGTGATGACGTAAAAGCTTCTGTTCTCAGGCCTTCTATATCTAGGAGGTGGTGCATCGATCCCCTCCGTTTCTTTGCGGAGAACACAGTCCATTGTAATATACAAAACATCTCAATGTTAAAAATTTAACAAATCATTTAATTTCGTGCAATACAGAATTTTCGGACGTGTTCAAAGCGCAGACATGCCTGAACTAAACTGGAGCCGCTTGTTTACCATAGCTTCCTGCAGGTCAGCAGATTACAGAGAGTATAAGCAACACGTTCTAGATGCAGAAGGACTAACAACTAAAGCCTTGACGTCAATACTATATCTCCTTGATGACGTCATACAAACTGTAGACACTGCCTTCTAGATATAGAAAGTCTAA
This sequence comes from Cheiracanthium punctorium, assembly GCA_038373885.1. NCBI lineage: Eukaryota > Metazoa > Arthropoda > Arachnida > Araneae > Cheiracanthiidae > Cheiracanthium > Cheiracanthium punctorium. Next base: position 42,098 of record JAWZYV010018068.1, read on the forward strand.
CCACTGCTACTTCACCAAGCCTTTACGTATTCAATTGGCGTTCTGAAGGTGACGTCATCACAGATTAAATTTCATAAAGAAAAACTATTCGAAATTTCTGGTAAATTTACTCTCTCATAAGCACATTTTAATGAATTGAGATAGAAAAATTAATTTTACAAAAAAGAGCAGTTTTTAACTGTAACTAATTATATAATGTAATAAGGGAGTAGATCACAATGAATTGTTTTGTGTCACGAACGTATTTTAAGTTTTATCTTTCACTTAAGATACTTAATATTTGTAGCATTCACCAGAAATCTGAAATAGTTTTACTTTATGAGAATGAAAGTGTGGTGACGTCATTACTTGAAGGTCTAATGATGGCGTCAAAGCTTCAGTGCTCAGGCTTTCTGTTTCTAAGAGGCAGTGCTGTAGAGCAGCGGTGCGCAAACTATTTTCATCTGCGACCCCTAATTTGTGTAAAATTTTTTCGTGACCCCCTATTTTGAATAAAATTTTGTTGCGACCCCTGGATAGACAATAGACATTTTGTTTAATTGAAAACGAAGTTACATTGAAATTCTTTCTGGGAGTTGCTCTTACCACCACCACCACCTCCTAGATATATAAGGCCTGAGAACTGAAACTTTTACGTCATCACTAGGTCTACTAAAATCGGCGCCATCACACATTTACATTCATAAAGTAAAACTATTCAAAGTTTGTGGTGAATTTACTACCGTATAAAGCTTTTTAATGATTTAAAATAGAAAATTTAATTTTACGACAAACAGGAAATTTTAACTATTGCTAAGTATATAATATGATATAGAAATAGATCATAATAAATAATTTTTTATCAGAATGGTATTTTAATTTTTATCTTCAACTTAAAATATTTTCTAACCTTTGTATTAACCACCAGAAATTCTAAATAGTCTTACTTTATGAAAGAAAAACTGTGATGACGACGTCTTAGAAGACCTAATAATGACGTAAAAGCTTCTGTTCTCAGGCCTTCTATATCCAGGAGGTGGTGCTCTTACAGGGTGTTTTTAAGAGTGTCGTGACGTCATCGATTGAAATAGCGCATTTTTAAAATAGCGTACTAAGCTCATAAACCACCATAAAAATGTTATAAAAGTTGTAACATCATAAAAATCAGTTAATGAATCAACACATAATTTTATAAAACAATGGTTTATTTATGCATATGGATATGAATGTTTTAAAAAATACTTTAAAAAAATTTACATCGTAAAAAGTCTATGTGAAATATGTTCTTGCAAAGAGCTCATGATTGCTTCTATGTTCGGATCTGTATTGGAAATCGCAAGTCGTAAGTCATCCTCTGGATCCAATCGAGATCGATGTTTTGTTTTAATGGAAAATAATTTTGAAGATTACTATGCATGATCATTATGCATGATCAATTTGCAGATCACTATGCATGATAACATGGTTTTGAAGCCCCGTGACAATGATCGCGAATATCGCGCTCGTAAAATAATAAATGTCAGATTCTTCTTTTGTATTATTTCAGTTCTTTGAAATTAATAATTGTAGATTTTTCATAAATTTGGATCTCTTTGAATTTGGCGACCCCCGGTTTGCGCACCACTGCTGTAGAGCATCGTCTACAGTTTGTATGACGTCATCAATGCTGTATTTTCAAAGAGTAAAGCTATTTAAATTTTCTGGTCGGTGCTACAAATATTAGCAAATACTATTGTAACATCCCTGTATAAAATCTTTGCTTTCAATACAAAGAAAATATTAAAATGAGTTCTATAGGAAAGTTGAAAGATCTAGTAAAAAAATTAATGATTAAAAAAAATCTGTAATTCTTCGGCAGATTAAGTATACTTAATATATTTCGTTCTGTTAGAAACTGCATCACCCTTACGCATACTCTGTTTTTTATACTTTGAATGGTGATAAGTGCGTCGTGCGTTCCCGTAGTATTTAGTAATTTCTCTGTTTCACAATAAAAGCCTCTGCCGTGGCAGTGGCTTACTTGATTTTCAGCCAATTTAACTACTACAGTACCGTCGACAACTGGAAATTGGAATTTTTATTTAATAATTTATCAAATGAAAAATGTGGTGTTTTTACATATCCCAAGGATTTAGTACCTAGTGCAACTTTTCGGTATTTCTAAATACTAATGTATCACTAATATAAATTGTCTGTGCTTGCAATAGTTGCTTGGTTCAGAAACAATATCGCTAGTTTAATAGAAAGCGGTCACAACTCAAAAATATCAAATTGTCAGGAAACATCTTTGAATGTTTTCATGAACTTAAAATAGAGACTTAAGGATATGTTGGTTATTTATGTTACACCACTAAATTACCACTTGAGACTAGAAGGAATGCTGCTCTTGTAAAATACTTCAATAAACTATCGCAACATCACGAGATTCATTTACAATAGATCCCTTCACATGTGGATATCCATGAGAACGAGCTTGCAGACAAACTTGCAAGGGAGGGATGCAATCACCCGATTCCAACTTCATCTTCCCTTACCTTCCAGGAGTTGTACTCCTGGAAAAAGGAACAAATAATGGCGGATTGGAGGGTTCCTCCAACTCACCACTGGTATATGGGTAAGAAACCGGGAATTGCCCTTGCCCTCGAGTGTGATAGAGGTTCCTCAACTGCACTAACAAGACTTGCCAGTGGGCACATTAAGTGCCTCTCGTTTTCTGGAGGGAGTAAGAAGTAGGACTCCTGCTCAAAGTGCGGCGTACAAGAGGCTTCGCCCCGGCACATTTTGATTGTTTGGGCCTCTCTAGGGAGGACATCTATGCAACTCCCCTTCTTGTGCTGGACTTTTTAAGAGTCAGACTTTGCAGGATAAGAAAGAAGAAGAAGAAGACACCACTAAATTCAAAGACGCCCAAGACTGAATGAAAATGAGCACTTGCTCTCAATCGAGGGTTGGGTTATTATTTTTACAAACAAAAAATTTATAAGGTCATATCTAAAATTGTATTAGAAACAAAAACTTCTTTTGCGCGAGGATAGTTTACTCATATGTATTTTTTTTTTAATTTTCTAAGCTACACTAGGTCTACGTATATACAGAAATTTGCCCAAGTGCCCATGGGATAAAACTTGTAAATCTGCAAGTCCTTTTTATACAGACGAGTATTAATTCAATGTAATTTATTTAATTTGCAGTGATTAGCGAACTAGTGCTATAGTAACAACCAGGCGCGTAGCCAGGAAAATTTTTCGGGGGGGGGGGGGTATGAACTTATATGTGTATAAATAGACGGAATTTCGTCACTAATCCAAAAATTTCGGGGGGGGGTATGAACTATTGTGTATAATAGACGGAATTTCGTCACTAATCCAAAAATTTCGGGGGGGGGGGATATATCCTGATATCCTCCCTTGGCTACGCCCCTGGTAACGATCACTATTATACATACCAGACATGAATCCAGGCTCGGCAATACTTCGACCCAAATGCACAGGCTCATCTAGAGTTTTGATACTGCATCTTCCTAATGAAAATGATTCACTAAGATAGCTACGCATCCGAAAGACATAATAAGTGCATTCATCATGCTAGTATCATACTAAGAAGACGTCTTAACGGTTTCCATATTGTGTCTTTTGAAGTTTTAGTGAACGTCTATTGTACAGCTTAAATGACGTGAAATGAATGTCATTGAATACGCAGTAAACTGTTAAAATGTCGTGTTTGTAGGCATCCGATAATTATAAAAAGAAATTTTCAAGTGCTAACCACCACCCCTCCATTAAGAAAATAAATAGTGTTATAAAAAATGGCTGTCATTGCTTTGAAATATAAATGAGCTTATTTGTTTGCCGGGAGACGGAAGTTCATGCCACTGAAATATGTCGCTTGGTGTTTTTTAAGTCTTTCGTGGATATTTCCCGCTACAGTTTGGATACTCATCAGAAGGAGGACAGCATCTGGATATTGACACTTATTGGAAAATTGTAAGGACAGAGAGAACTTTGGGAACTATGAATTCAGCGTGCAAGTACAATTCATATACCCAAGTCGCAGACAACCGTTAAATAAAAGGCGAAATACCGACCTTTTTGCCCTGTTTTTTTGACGAACTTTCGTCAAATTAGCGTTTCTCTGGAGAGCAATATAAACGTTAAAATGTCCGCTGCTTTCCACGTAAAAAATATTTTAATTACTGCCCTTAATATTACCTTTCCTTAATATAATTTTCACGTTTTTACTACTTGTACTTTTTTTTACGTAATTTTCGTGTTTTCTCATTCTTTTTAAGAATCAAATTTTTAAATTTAGGCTGTAATTAAAATATATGTTATATTTTTTAGCTTATTAGTAAACAAAATATTAATATGAAGTGAATATTTTTCTTGATAAAGGAGAAAATATTAATCTTTCCACTAAGGAAAGTAATAACGTTATGCATACATACATATATATATATATATATTCACAATAATAATTTATTTACTAAGCTAAAGAATAGAAAATAACGATTAACCAGTGCTTTTATTCATTGATAATGAGTTAAAAATATTTTTCAATCACCGAACTTTGGTATGATATCTATTATTACAACTTTTACCTTACTTGCACTCTCTGGAACAGAACCCCCAACCTACAGGACTGATACTCCCAGCCACTAGCCGCATATTACGTGCCTGTAAGTTGCTGAAGATTTAATTGAAGATGAAGTATTTTCAGAATGGGACTTAGGAATTTTTAAGATACTTTCAAGCAATATTAAGCGTTTCGTGACACACTTTTTTAAATCTATGAAAACATATTAAATCTATGAAAACATATATTTTTAAATCTATGAAAACATCTCATAAGTTAACATGACATATTAAATCTATGAAAACATATATTTTTAAATCTATGAAAACATCTCATACGTTAACATGAGATACTTTCAAGCAATATTAAGCGTTTCGTGACACACTTTTTTAAATCTATGAAAACATAAAATCTATGAAAACATATATTTTTAAATCTATGAAAACATCTCATAATTTAACATGAGATATTACACCGTTACGAATGTAAGTCATTCATTGCAAGATTATAAATTATATTGATTAGAATTATTTAATTAATTAGACTTTTATGATACCGCAAAAAATATTATAAAGTAATTTTTTCATCCGACATTCTGACCGTAAAAATTTACTCAGTGGAGGAAAGAATTTAACAGAATCAAGATTTTTCACTCCTTTCTCTACCCTGAAAACAAAAACAGTAGAAAGAGAATTCTTGAATGCTCAGTGAAAGAGAAGGGTTATGTACATCGGCTTAGTAAATTTTGTGAGTTTGAAAAAAAAATTAAACTAGTCTAACACATTAAGTATTACGCATTTTACCTGTAAACATTATAATTTTCATTTTTCTATTTCTTAATAAGCAGTCCACATATTGAATTCAGTAAAATTGTTATATCATAAAATGAAATTTTCTGTTTCCCTAAAAATGGTTAGTTGTATCACGTTAAGGTTGACAGATATGCTGTTGCTTTAATCCACGTATTCATGTATATTTCCTTAAAGTAATATATTTTGAGCCCAAAATTATTACTTTATCTATGGATTTGCATGAAAATGTAACGAATTTAGAATAATCATTCTTATTATAATTAGATGTCAGCAAAAATTTTACTTCTCTTTAATCTATCTATATATTGAATAATTTTCAGTGTTGACAGAACTAAATTTAAGAAACTGCCATAAAAAATATAAGAGAATTTCATTTTTGAACTGCATACAATACTAATACTTATGTTTGGTACCATGTCGCTTGTATGTGTATATTAATAAGCGTAAAATATTTTTAAGAATGTATTATTTTTAATGACATTACCAAAACACTACTTTGTTTATTCCATTGTCTTCATACGAAAGTATATCTAAACAAATAATCTATTGCATTTTAAACTGAAACTAAGACAACTTATAGCATAGCAATTTGTTAATGGGCAGTTAAAATTTCAGCAAAAATGCACGCATTAGCAATGTCAACCATTAGGAATACAACCAACCAGCTTTTGTTAACAGTGAACTTTTTGTTATAAACCGAAAACTTTTATAGATGCTCCATACCGTTGCAATCAGGTACTAACTATACACTGTTGACAAAACTGCATTCCGTAAATGCTGGCGACTGTGCACTTCTCACTTCACGAAACCGCGAAGTTTTGTAGATCCATTGGTACACGCATTTTCTTATCAGAAGAAGTCAATTTATGCCATAGAGCGAGGCATTCTCACGGATTATGAGATATACAGTCTTCGGTGCTGACATTTTGGCCACAACCTATTGCACCCGAACAGTCATGTGATCGGCGGGCGTGTGTTCATCTCGCTATAGTCATCTCAGATTACGATAGTTATCTCCTTGATCACATGATTAATCGGGTGCGGTCAAACAGAGGCGGTCCTAGACATTTTGGCGCTCCAGGCAAAACCTTAATTTTGCGCACCCCCCCCCGTTTTTTTAAAGTAAATCTCATGCGACCATATCAGAAAGTCATGAAAACATTGAAAAAAAGAAACGCTTTATTAAAAACTCAATCATCAGATAACAAGATAAGACATTTAGCACTTAAGGCAAAATAACAAAAATTAAAAATTAGTAATGCTAACTAAACTAATATCCCATATTATAAATACATTCTAACTAACCAAAGTAATTAAAATGCCCTTTTCTAACTTTTATTTCGGCAAACTCACGAAGCAGTGATTTCAAGTCTAATTTGTCACTAATTTAGTGTTCTATAGCTATCATTGCCAATCCATTGAGACAATTTTGCGTCTGCATCGTTCTGAGATAAATTTTTATTATTTTGTGTTTTGAAAAGCTTTTTTCCCCTGAAACCACAGTGACTGGCAATGTTAGAAGGATTCTTAATGCTATGCTTATGTTTGGTGCGAGTTTAAGTGTAGCAATAAACTTGAGAACTTCAACAGGGGTTTCCTTTTTTGTTAATAATGACGAAACAATGATTCAATTATTGATTCAATTAATGATTCAATGATTCAATGAAACAATTATTTCATCGGCTAGTTCCAGGGCGTTAAGATCGCTTGAATTTCCATCAGTTAAAACTACTTCCAAATCTTTGCAATCAGCCAATAGCTCATTTCTGGGCATGACTTTTAGACCAAAATATTATACAAAAAGCTGAAATAAATTACTGTGAGTATTTAGCAAATTATATCTGGTTTCCAAGGCATTTATTGCTTTATCTATAGTGTGAAAAAAAATCTATTATATTTTTGTATCTATTATATTTAAATATATATAAAAATATATATAAATAAAAATCTATTATATTTTCTCTAATTATATTTTTGTTTGAGGTCGTGAGCGGGTTCATCCGGGCCCTCATACAAAAACGTTCTTGTTTTGCTTCTGACACGATGACGTGGTGTGGTGGCTTCGAAATTAGCTTCCACGTCAATCTGAAGAAAGCTCGGTTGCTTCTAAAATGATGCCTTCAAAAGTTTCATCTGATCTCAGGTTTTCAAAGAAGAGTTTGCAGTTGCTAAGCATATCAATAGCTTGTGACATATCAAAATTTACAGTTTGCAAAAGTTTGCTGATGGGGTTAATATGACTTAAAATTTTGTACCAGATCACAACAGAGCATATAAATTTGAACTGCTTCAAATTATTTAATAATCCGCTAGACTCGTCTTTGATCATATTATCGATTTCTGAATCTTCATATATGCTGTACAAAGCATCGTGAATTGGACCAATTTGAAACCGCAGAGCTTTTTATGAGTTGACTCGACTTTCCCATCGCGTATCACTCAATGGTTTTAGGGTGTAAGTATCAATATATTTCACTAATATTACCCAACGAAAAGAAGAGGAAGAAAAAAATGTATATATCTTTTGAACAATATTGAAGAAGGTGGCTGCCTCAAACGAGGATTTTGCCATATCGTTTACAACCAAAATTAGCGAATGGTTGCTGCGTGGAACATAAAATGCTCTGGGGTTTATATTTCTGATTCTTGTTTGTACTCCCGATTTTTCTCCTCTAATATTGGAACCGTTGTCATACCCTTGACCGCGCATGTTTTCTATTTTAAGCCTATTTTTATCTAGCTCTTCTAGTAAAACCTCCGACAATTCCTTAGCTGTTGATCTCTCAATGGGTAGAAAACCCAAAAAATGTTCGTTTATGTTAACTTGAACTTCAGACTCTCATTCCTGTATGGCGACAAATCTTACCACAAATGTCATCTGTTCTACTTTACTTGCATCGGGAATACAGTCAAGAATCATATGACGCACTCGTAAATACACACTGGAGATAAATGCTTTCGCACAAGGTGCTCCATTAAACCCCCCCCCCCCCATTCAGTCAGTCAGTCAGAATCACAGAATAACTTTTGAACTTGCTCAGTGATGTGGTGCTTTATGTTGTCATGCATTAATTCAATTATTTCATTTTGTATAGTTTTCCCTAGATATGTAGCTTTGATTTCTTCTTTATTGAGGACTCTGCGAACGTATTCCTCCATTTTTGGATCAAACTCAGCCAATAACTCAATTAATTTCAGAAAGTTTCCATTATTGTGTTCATACAGTTTATCGCCTAGCATTTTAACGACTGATATAATGCGTAAAAGAACTTCAGACCAGTGATTTATCTCAGAATCAATGAGTCTCTGAGAAACTGCATCTATTGTTTCACCTATTTTCAATCTTTGCTTCAATTCAAGCCGTGATTTCAAACAATCTACATGAGTTTTAGCATTTTCATGATGTGCTAAAGAGTCCCCTAAATGTTTCCAGTCTTTAAATTCTCGATTGTCAAGAGCGCTCAAGCTAGATGGTGCAGCAAAAAGTCGACATGGAAAACAGTACAAAGCGTTTTGAAATACGGAAAACTTGTAAATTCTTGAAAGGCGGTGGTTGAGTGGTTTTGTCATGTTGAATTGAATTCAACTAGATTTTGCCTTAATGTTTAAATATATTATATTATTTGAATTATGTGCTTAGAAATAAAAATGATAAATACCGCCTGCCGCCTCTCAACCTTGACAACTATCAGTCAAATCTTGCAACACGTGTGGTTATCACGTTTGTAAATAATCAAGAACAATCGAATACAATTGATAACATAATTATTTAATTATGACTACGTTTACACTACATTTGTAGTACACGCACAGCCTGTGTTGCCTCCATGGCGCGCGATCGCACTACCGCTGAAGTCAACTCAACTCGATGTTATAAAAACACCGGGACTGTATGAACTCTCGCGAGTGATTGTTTATGTGCCTCTAGACGCTTGATTTACCTTTCTTGTAACAATAAATGTAATAATTAAATAATTATGTTATCAATTGTATTCGATTGTTCTTGATTATTTACATACGTGATAACTACACGCGTTTTTGAGAAAATTCCCGTGAACCGATTTCAATGAAATTTAGTAGACTCACAATACAAGGGTTCGATGACAATGCAATATTATGAAAAATAATTTATTGATATGATATCAGAATGATAAAAAAAAATTCTTTACTTTTTAGTGCATTTTTTCAAAGCCTGTAACTTATTTTTTTTATCAGTTTATTTTCATTTACCATGATTTTGGCGCCCCTAGATCATTGCGCTCCGGGCAGCCGCCCGGATCGCCCTACCCTGGGGCCGGCCCTAGGTCAAAATGTCAGCTAAGTAGCCTGTACATCTCGTCTGCCACTCCTCGTTCTAAGCTTATTACACCTTTGCCTGAGATTCTTTCCAAATTTTACATTGCAGAAGGTGAGATTGTTGAATTCTGTCCCTTCCCCCTTTAGAGAGTACTGACTGCCGAGAAGGCTTTCAGAAAGAGTCATTCCTCGTACATTACGTATATATAATATCTTATAGATTTGCAAATCGGATTCGCAATCCTCCGGCTACAAGTCACTCCCATAAATCCATAAGGAATAGCAATTTTAGTCCTTTTCTCCAAATTGTGTCGATGACAGCAACTGTAAATAAATTTCCTGCTCCACTTTCAGTAAAATCTGAAAGCTTTTTCTGAAAAAAAGGAAAGTATAACGATTTACAGATATGGAAATCGAAGTTATTATTAGCGAAAATAAGGTAGTGAAATAGAATAACGTCTAATCTGCGCTATACCTCATGCTAAACAACTGGCGTAATAACCAGCGACTGAAGAAAAACAGCCTATTTAGTTATGCAGAACTTCTGCATTTGCCTTTTGATATCGATCCCCATTCCTTAAAATTTTGTCTGAGTACCTCAAATGGACTCCCTAGAGGCCACTTCCAGTATGGCTTTTCTGCTCGGGTCAGAAAGAAAGAATTTTTTTCAGCTCATCTTAGGCAGCTTGCATTGGAAGTTATTAGGGAGATCCCCACGATGCCATAAAAATTTATACAGATGGTAGTAGACTGGATGAACATGCTGGTAGTGGTGTCTATATTGAGAAACCAGGGCAAAAATTGTCCACCTTGATTTTACTTCAGTCTTTAGAAGCGAATTAATAGCAATAGAACAGGGCCTCGAAGCTATAATCAATGAACTTGACTTTAGTGACCTCTGGATTCTTTCAGATGGTCGCAGTTCCCGTCAACACCTTCACAATTGGAATAAAATCACAATTGGAGACAAATCAAGCATCTTCATCCTTCTTCAAGTTTTTTCCAAGCTCCACGATGTCCATTTTCAGGGAATTCCATCCCAAGTTGACATTTTTGGCAACGAGGAAAGGAATCGCCTAGCCAAGGAAGGCTGTAGTCATTCAACACCTTCTTCTTCAGCCCTTTCCTGCTCAGAGCTTCAGTCTAAAATCAAATGGGATTTTACAAAGAAGTGGAAGATCCCTCCCTCCCACCTTTGGTATGCGGCCAGGGAACCGGGGTCTTCACTTCTTCTGAACTGTGACAGAGCGTCCCAAACGGCAATTTCCAGGTTCGCTAGTGGACACACGAAGAACCTGTCGTACTTTGAGGACAGGAAAACTTTTGCAGTCTGCTCCAAATGTAAAACTCAGCAGGATTCTGCCGATGATCTCCAGGACTGCTTGGGTCTTACCAAAGAGGACTTATATGCTTCCCCCCTTCTTGTTATCAATTTTCTAAGGGTCAAGTCTGACTCCATCAGGCAATTTGAGGATCAGAAACGACAAAAACAACATAACGTCTAATAAGTTTTGCAATCAACAGGGAATATAAAAGCATCTGCGTCCAGAAAAAGAAAAACCTTTGAAATTCGATATTATTATGAGTAATTCAGATAAATAAGGTGTGTATTTCAGCAGTATAATGGGCATCCGGTCAACACCTCTTAGATACAGAAGGCCTGAGAACAAAATCTTTTACGTCATCACTAGGTCTCATAAGGTGACGTCATCACAGTCTTACTTCCAGAAAGTAAACCTATTTAAAATTTCTGGTGAATGATACAAACTTTAGAAAATATCTTAATGGGAAGATAAAAATTAAAATACATTTTTGAAAAAAAAAATATTTATTACGATCTACTTCTGTATCATATTATATAATTAGTGATAGTTAAAATTTCCTATTTGTCGTCAAATTAAATTTTCTATTTTAAATCATTGAAATGCTTTATGCGGGAATAAATTCACCACAAACTTTGAATAGTTTTACTTTATGAAAATAAATGTGTGATGACGTCATCTTAATGGATCTAGTGACGACGAAAGAGTTTCTGTTCTCAGGAATTGTATAGCAAGGAGGTGTTGATCCGGTTCGTAACCTTTTGGTTGCCCACTCATTCATCAGATGCCACCAATTTTTGTCGAGCGATTGTTGCGCTGGTGACAATATTTGTGCGAGAAATTTCGATATTTTGCCTGCCTTACGGCAAGTGTACTTGAAGGGACAATTCCTGATGGAAACAACACCTCAGGATTTCCTATTTTTGTAATACAAAAAATGCCGATATAATTTCTGGTTGTTAAATGTATTCTAATATGTTATTCTTTTTCAATTTATTATGCGCAAACTAGCTTATGTCTTTCGCCGAAACGAAAGTACATGTTTTAAGATATAAAAGAATTTAATTATTACATAAGGATATATTACATAGTTATATACATTAAATAAATAATTAATTAACTATTTAGATGTAATCCAGGAAGTCAGTCCATTTCTTTTTGACAATTTTAACGCCTTTCAGGCACTGTCTAAATAATTACCGTTATTTTTCGATTTACCCATGAATTGTTGTTAGTGTGTTATCGAATTTAAATTTGAATAAGATTATCATTTTTAGGGACATTAATTATGCATTTGTTATTCAAGGGGAAAATGTGCGGTAAAGTTTAATTTATTGTAAAATGCACAGCTGGTGTCAATAAATTAATTTTAAAGACTAATAATTAATAGTACAGTTTAAGATAGATTATGAAGAACTTAAACTGCATTTTTAGTTACTATTGTTTAAAATTACTTTATGGCACCAGCTATGCATTTTACAGTTCATTAAACTCTGAGAAAATAAAAATATAGAATTCTTCCCCTCTAGAATGTGACGATAGCAATGTCTCCATGTTAGAGGTTTATACAGGATGATTCATAACTGATGGGGAAAAAATGTAACAGGAGGTAAAGAGAACCAAGATGATTCAGAATCAAAAAGCAATATAGGTTCGGAAGATGAACGGTAGTCCGGTTGAGAGAGGCGTCGATCTCGTAGCCGAAAGGCATAACCGGCAATCTTCCCGGTTTTTTCGAGAGATTTTCCACCAGTAATTTTTACCATGCAATTTGTACTTAGATTAATGCTAAAAATGGATTTTAAGATGACTCTAAAAATACTCCTCAGAAATTTCCCGAAAAAATGATATGGTTGACAGCTACGCCTAAGGTTGTGGGTTCTTTCCTGGGACCATCCAAAGACCGCCGTGCTCGCTTATGGCAACTGAGGCCACGCTGAGGCATGTTAAATACATGGTGTTCGCAATGTCCCCCAAGTTCCCATTCAAAACAATACCTCTGGGGGTGGCAAAACTAAGCCTGTGTCTTCTGTTTTGTATTTCCTTCAAAATTAAGGAACTCAGCTCAAAATCAAGCGCTGGTACCTATCGGCTCGACATGCGTTCGGAAACGTTGTCTTCATGTACCTGTTAAAAGTCTGAGGATGGATGCGAGACGAGACGGGATAGAGATTTACAGCTTTTTTGTGAATCGAGACAGACCTATAGTTCGTTTTCCGTTTATCCCTACAATAACCACTTTGAAGGAAGTAATAATAAATTTTCTGACCATGCTTTGACAAAAAATAGTATAACTTTCAAAGAAAAGACTAAAATTGATATTTTACAAATCATATATAATTTCATTGATGAAATTACCGGAAAAAAGCCCAATAGTCGCCCATCATTCATTAATTATTACCGAGCAACTTCTGCCCCGTCTGTGCTGACAACAATTGTAAGTTAATTTCATACATCAATTGCAGTAAAATTGGATAGCTTTTTCTGAAATTTACTAGAAAAATATATAAAAAGATAAACGATTGTAATATCAGTAAAATATATCGAAATCGACTTTATTATTAGCGAAAAGAGGGCAGTAAAACAGTCTATCGCCTAACTGGTTTTGCGATCAGCAGCGGAAATACTAAAAGTTGAAAGTACTTTAAAACAGAATTTTTGAAATGTTCAGGTCCAGTAATATACACTAGGTGGTGCTTTGCATATGATTTGTGCTCAAGAAAGGACTAAAATTTGCTAGGACGTTAAAAACCATTGAATGTGGCTGAAGAAAGACAGGCTGCGATGCCGATATTTTGGTCACACCCTTTTGTCCAACTGGTAGTCATGTGACCTAGAGGGTGTGACCATCTTACTCTCGCTATCTCTGATTAATATGGTCACACCCTCTAGGTCATGGGACTCTTAGTTATCAAAAATTGGTGTAAACAGAATGTCAGCATCGCAGCCTGTCTTTCTCGTCAGCCACGCTACTGAAGAAATGTTTAAATTGTACATTTTGAATTAGTCATTTCTATTATTAAATTAGCTCTTCATTTATGCAAAGCGCCACCTAGTGTACATTTTTGAGCTATATATATATATATATATATTAAATTCTTTGAATGCACCTTATGTATAGTCTATGTACTAAATTTAGTTACAATCCAAGCGGTAGAGCCTTTGCTACAGGGAAAATTTAACTATAACCTCTCTCTATAAGCACATTTTATTGCTGTAAATAATCAGACTTAAAGTTTTCATCTGAAGTTTTTATAGTATAATTTTCAAATCCGAATATTTAGATAAATTCTTGAGACAAAAAATGAATAATTGTCAATTCACGCGTGACTTGAATCGTAAATCAATAATCGCATGCCATATGTATTAAAATATCCATCAAAAAAGAACTACACATACTCAGCAAATTAAATGCAAATATGACGATGATAAGTGTCTAATCGTAGTCTAAAAGGCTAGAATTATTTACTCAAAATGCTGAGCAATGCAATTAGCAGACAGTGTAGGGACAAAGAAAACTTAACAAATAAGGCGGATTCAACATTTTAGTAAGAAATCGAGTAGGAAAAGTGCTAGAAAGAATAATTAATTCCATATCAGCATATAGATATTTTTAGAGTCGTCTCGCAACTTCCTCATTAACTTTTCTGTGGATTTCTAAAAAATGATTGATTATGCCTTTTTATAGAAGGAACATTAGTTGAGATGGTTTCTTCAATTAAAAAATATTACAAGCCATTTAAAATGTTAATTGTCAATAGTTTATTGTGTTATTGCTTTGAAAAATAAGTAAGTGCTGAGCTGAAATGACGATTTCGTTTGATGAGAGCATTTTAGCAGTTTTTTCGAATAAAGATCTTTGCTTGTGAGTACTTGTGCTCATGAAATTGAAAAAAAGAGTAATTATTTTAAATTGTTCACAATTAGAAATTTACTAAGTACTGTAAACTATTCAGAAAACTTGCTAGGTTTCTCAAATAATATTTTGAACGTGATTTTCAATGTACCTTTTATCAATGGTACATACGTAACTGCCAACAATTCCGTATTACAACTAACTACTTCTATAACAAAAAATTTTGTGTTAAATTTAGCAAAATGTCTACAGCAGTGCGCAGATCGATCACAAATTAAAATATCTATTAAAAAATATATTATTTGGAAAAAGTGGTTGATTTTATAAGTGGTTGTGGTTATTTAAAATTGATGGCAGCTATAGGTATATGGTTATTCGAAATTTGTGAATAAATCGTTTAAATCATTGCGTCTGCATGATGATGACAGAAGTTTTTGATTTTTAAAAATATTTCCATGTAAATATTTAAAAAAATGGCATAGGAAACCTGCTATATATTTCTGAACGAGACTAATAGATGTCAGCAGGGTTGACAATTTTTTTCAGGCTGCTTCAGGATCACAAAAATAAAAAATTAGGAGTTTTTGGGCTCTTTCTGGCGGAATGAGATAATACACTGGAAATCACTCCCACGTGACGAGAGCCTTCTACATGATATGGCAATCATTTTGTCCGCCATAAGCAACGGAAAAATCTGCATTGCATATGGACCAAAAGACATGGCTTTCGCTCTTTTAGAATCCCGGAAAGGACATAATTTTCCGTTCTGAGCTTCAACACGCTGCAAATGACCTTTTACGATCCATGTTAACGGAAATCGGACGCCAATCTCGCTTTTGAACGAACGACATGAACTTTTCTCTTGGACAACATATTCGTACTGCATAACTGCTAACTT
The DNA here is from genome assembly GCA_038373885.1 of Cheiracanthium punctorium. Classification (NCBI taxonomy): domain Eukaryota; kingdom Metazoa; phylum Arthropoda; class Arachnida; order Araneae; family Cheiracanthiidae; genus Cheiracanthium; species Cheiracanthium punctorium. The sequence continues at coordinate 57,833 of JAWZYV010018068.1, forward strand.
GCACGGTTCTTCGGAAAATTACTTACCACTATTTTTTTAAAATAAATTAAGTTTAACCAAAACCAATTTAGAATTTTATGCGTGTTGTATATGTCACCTAGAAAATAGTAGTCGTCAGTATTGGGAAAAATTTGTGTAAGTTGGCAGATATGCTGTTGGTTGAAGCTTGATATGTGATGTGGCCTTGCCGATCTACCGCACATTGGGAAAACCACCCTCTTTCGAAGGAAATATTTCCCTTTCTCCTCAAGACTATGGCTCCACGAGTTTGGTATAGCATAGCATGATCATCGACGTGTTCTAAAAGAGTGAACGAAATTTGCCTGTAATATAGCACTGTGAATCGGAAAGTTTATGTTGTGAGCATGCGTTAGCAGTGGATTGCATCATGATTCTTCGCTATGTGCAGCTGGAGTGTATGTGGCATATTCCTTGAAAATTTTTCGACTATTTTCCTTTGAGAGGCTGACACTTTTTTGACTGTCTGCCACTAGTCGATGATGGTCCTACATTGAAATCCGTCTCTGCAGCAAATGGTTGATAGCGCGGAGTTGCGGATTCCTCATGTCTTTCCAGAGTTGCTTCAGAAATTCTGGAGTAATTGTCAGCTCTGTGTCAGCATTAAATCTCATACCTTTGCTTACTTGTGGTGCTGAAAATTTACATTTTACATTTTGTTTAGCTTGAAAAACAAATCATTATGCTCGTTTATTGAAGGGTTAAAAGGTATCATGAAACCTTTATTAAACTAACGCTCTATATTTATTTTTGAAAAATATTTCTTACAAAGTGTAACGCAAAATATTTTGTTTGCAATTTATTAACGTTTCTTTCCTTTTTTTTCAGGTAAGTGGACGTATTTTAGTCGTCTTGGTTTCATTAGAATTAAGACAAGTGAGTATATATATGCTTGTTATTCAGTCCTGAATATATGCATCTACAGAGTATTCTGAATAAGTCAACTTAGGTTACGATCGCACAGTAACGCGCATGCACATATTTTGAAATGAAAGATCATAATTAATATGAAAAATTAAGACTTCGCCGTAATATTTTGTTATCATGTGATTCTATAGTTCGCCGACCAGATTGTATGGTTGGTAAAGCACCGTACTACGGTTTCGAGTTCACCTTCCGGCGGACGAGGTTCGATCCCCGACTGGGTGTGGTTATCATCTGTCCGTCCCTTCATAGGAGGCGACGTTGTTCCACCTACTAGGTGCCACCATAATAAAGAGGCCAAGAATTGCGGACCGTTGTGGCCAAAGCCTTCTAATCCAGCTGCCGGACAATGGAAAAAAAAGTTTCTAGAGAACAACCTATGTTATAAAAACTATAATTTATTTTTGAATTCAAACAACTTTTTTTTTTGGCCTGCTTTTAAATTCTTTGAGTGTAAGTTAAACTTGAAATACAGTTGATTTTGACTTTATTGGCATAATTTAAACATGGTAATAGATTTTAGTTAGGCTAAAGCATTTCCAAAATAGCTTCGGTTTACGATTTTAATAATATAATATCATACATATGGGTTATCTCTAAGATTTTATTAAACTTTTTTCCTTAACTTTTAAGTGTTTCTTTTCTTCAGACCCAATTAAAAATAATTTGTAATTGTATATTTTTAAACGAAATTATACCCCGACTTACGCGTTTTTGGCTTAGTCCGACCTATCTCGTAAGTCAGGGGGCGTGGTCAAAGGGCGGGGATGTGGGGGTGTCACCCCCCCCTATGATATTCTTAATGCCAAATAGCACCAATGATATTCTTGCTATTTTGCATTTTGTTTCCTTTTTGTACATGTGTACATGTATATTTGAATCAGTAGCTTCTTTTTTTTTCTGAAATAAAAACGGTTTAGCTACGGGCCTGCATAGGCGTAATTTTTTTTTCTTGTACAGTTGTCCACATTTCCGTGTTCAACAATTACCTATAGATATTTCTTCTTAAATAAATAAGATAAGAATTTAGTGGTGTTAATTATTCTATTTTATTTCCAATGGCAGGCGAGAAAAAAAAAGGTTTACATAGACAAACTAACCCAGATGAACAGAATAAGATTGGGGAAAAGCCCAAATAATCGGTAGCAAAAGTCTATTGCCTCATATAGTCTCTTGCCTCCAAGTATTGCACTTTTGGTTCTTAAATATAGAGTTAATAACATTACTTTTATTGATTAAAAAATATTTATACAATGTAAAACCATTCAAAATTTTTAGTTCAGGGAATATATCATAAAATTTTCTCATGTCGAAATACAATGGGAAGAAAAAAATACGAAACTATTTATATACAAAAAATTATGAACAAATGAACTGTCATAGAGCAGAAATTCTGATATAATACATTTCACGATACACGATTACATAAAACTCTCTCATAATGCATCTTCTATGTAAGTCTTGAAATTAATTTCCTTAAAACAAAAGATTAAATTTCAACATGGATAAATATTGAGATTAAACAGTCAGAAAAGCAATATGCATAAATTTTTGAGGCGAAAGTTTCGTGCACCGGAAATTAAACTGCTGGCGAAATGCTATCTTAGAATTTGGAAGAAATCTGTAGCACTTCGTGACATGTAAATCAATACGATTTTGAGTAAAAAGAGCATTGTACACATTGATCGCTTTAATAAGTGAAGGAAAGCGTGCTATCAAATAAGCAGTTTCAGAGGAAACATGTTTCAAAGTAACTTGAGGTCAACTTTCATTGTAATTTAATCCTAATAAAATTTTGATAAGATAATTTAATTCTGATAAGAATTTGATAAGATCACTTCTCTACTTTTATTTATAATTTTAAGTTATTATTTAAAATAAGGTAATATTATTCAACCCTCTAGGACACTTGGAGCTGGTTTTAGAACAAAATTTTAATTTACCATACTGCCTTGATTTATGCTCATTTTTAATCTGTGTGTATGTTTTTGGGGGGAAGATGGATTCAAACACTAGTGTAGTAAAAAGACATAGGGCACATAAGTAATCCTCTCATCCACAATTACACGCAAAGATGGAAATGACCGCATTAAACTTGAGTTCAGTATTAAAAATGCAGCAGTATTTAAAAAGTAATATAAAATTCAGAGTTAAAATAGAATGGTTTTACACTTACGGAAAATTTTATGCTTTTAATGAAAATTTTAGTAAAATAAATTTTAATAAATCGGATATAAGTTATCAAAATATTATTCTTAAAAGTGAGAATACTTCTAATAGTAGTTAACGATGCATTGTTATTTCAGACAAATTTTGATGTCCGAACACTAGAATAAAATCTTTCATCAAAAATGTTTTTTTTTTAAATGTTTGTAAGTTTTAGTAAGTTTGTAAGTCTGTAAGTTTGTAAGTTTTAATGTTTGTAAGATGTAAATATAGAACTAGCATCTAATCAGATCCTAATCGCAACTAATCAGATATCGCAATTAGACATCATTTTTTCATTGGAAACTGTTTATTCAAAGCAATTCCCTGGAATTAAAAAGTATCTTGAAATTGCAGCGCATTTTCTATATGTGAAAAAATGTATATGTTAGCGTTTTCGTATATTTAATCTCTTATAATATATACCTGCAGTTAAGATAAATCAGTAAAATTTGAAAGTTTATACTTCAAAAACAGGATAATTTCCGAAAACAGACTTTACTATAGAATTCTGAATATTTAAAAACAGTACACATTAAATGTTTTCGTGAACTCATATAAGTCACAATGCTGTACGAGAACATCTCGATATTTTGAAATGCATTTAACAAGAGTATATTTGTACAAAAACATTAGTCAAAATACATACATTCCCGAACTTTGTTGGAATTGCTTGTCTTTTTATTCCCATGCACATTAAATTTTTTTTTATTTATTTTAGTTCTAGGAAATGGAACCTAGGAAATACGGAACCAGAAAATCATAATTGTAAGCATAAACTGGTACAATAATATTTCAGTAAAACACGTGCTGTAGCTGGATGGATCCATTGAAGCAATTCCTTATATTTTGTCATGCAGTAAAGTTCAAATCCTGCAGGCAACGTGTTGGCTTTTAAAAAATGTTGGCCTGTATCTTGCTGTGCTCGAAACCCTGAGTGACATATAGAATGGTCATGTAAAAGTGCCGTGGGCACTATGCCTTTCATTTCAGTAAATGTAGGCCTTTATAGCGTAATTTCATTCGACTGCCTGCAGGAGTGCCTAGGACATATCAACCTATATCTTCAGTTACCTAATGAATATTTACAGGATGCCCCCTAAATAACCAAAATTTGAAACTGCAATAACAGTTTATTAGGACGCCATACTGATACAACATTTGGTGACGCAACACTACGCGGTTTCAAATTAACGAAATGAGTTTAAACAAGTTTGAATTAATACGAGTTTTCATTTTGTGCTGTGACGCAGCTCTAGACAGATACCAACTTGCAAGAAGTTTTCGTTAAAAGTTCACGTCTTTGTAAGGAGTTCGCAGTAATAAGATACCGAATATGACCATTCAACAGAGAATTCTTAATTATCTATTCAAATTTCCGCTATTTCTGCTGACCCCCCATAACCCCCCCCATGAAAAATTTCTGGCTACGCCCCTGGCCGGCCTGTATTTTTGCCCTTTATCGAATTCGAGATTTCACTGAAATGAAAATGGGAATATCGGATATTTGATGTTGAAATAAAACCGATATGTCGATTTTTGGCCCAGTCCTACTGAGGGGCTGCTGCCCCCCCCCCAAAAAAATGGACCCTTTACTTAGCTTACAATTGAACTTTATCTTTAAATTTGATACCCAGCCCACCCCGAAATAAAATCCTGGCTACGCCACTGTCAATAACACTAACTACGCCACTGCTTTAGACCCTATTTTGTATTTCTCTGAATTACGAAAGAAAATAAAATCATTCCCCTTAAACGAAAAACAAGGTAAAAAAAAAAACGAAATCTGCTGCAATAAAGCGAAATGTTATTTTGCTTACTACAAAGTCCTTTTGTGAGATCGCTTAATACCGCCCCTGTGTCCTTCATTAAAAGTGACAAGCACAATCCTAACTTTATTTCATTCTATTTCCCTTCACATGAAAATCCGCCACCATGTAAACTTAACGTTCCGTTTTTTTTTTTTTTTTTTGAGTGTGGGGGCAGGGGGACATATATTGAAGTTAAAAGTAGAAAAGGGATGTTTCATTAAATTTTAAACAAATATTAAATCAGCCAGACAAGTTGGAAGGAGGGATTTTCTTAATTTTTTTTCGGGGGGGAGATTGACCCCTCTTGCCCTTAGGAAGTAACGCCTATGCCCCCCTTCAAAAGCAAACGATGTTCGACCCAGTCCACACCCACAGACAGATAAAACTTTAAATCCGACCACCAACCAAGAAATGAAACACCAAAGATTCGAAAAAAAAACTTCAATTAAATGAAACATCCTTTCAACTCTTTTCGACTCCTTTCGACTCTGAGTCGATAGAAGATTCGAAAAAACCCCTCCAATTAAATGAAACATCCTTTCAACTCTTTTCGGCTCCTTTCGACTCTGAGTCGATAGAAGATTCGAAAAACTAACGAATCTCAACGATAGTATACAATCACCGAAACAGAGCGAAACACTGAATCAGTAAAGATTCGTTGCTGCACCAACTCAGTGACCAACTCACCCACACCCACTCATTTACTGTTTCAAATCATCTATCGACTCAGAGTCGTAAAGAGTCGAAAAGAGTCGTAAAGAGTTGAAAAGAGTTGAAAGAGTAAGGGAAAATCTCTGGGAACGGCAAAGGGAAAATAAGTTTTTCTTCCCTTCGCACTTGGAATATATTTCCCTTGAGGGCTTGAGATTCGAATCAGTAGACAGTGAGTGTAAAGACTGAGCCACTCAGTATCAAGATTCGAATCACTGATTCGACTCATCGAATCATTGGCCATCTCTAATTTCTGCTGAAATTTCAGCCATCACACTGTGAACAATTCATTTAGTTTTGGACAATTGTGATCTTATAGGCTTCGCTATATTGTTGCAAGTAATAGGAATATCTTGGAACTCTTGTGCATTAAATCGGAATAATCTCAAAATCTTTCACTAAGTATTTCAAATTTTTGTTTAATTGCTTTGCACCCTGTACTTGCGGATAAGTTTTTTGTGCCTCACAGCTATAAAAAACTTATCTCTGGATATAATAACCAAGTTATTTGAACAAAAAAAGTATGTTTTAACACTGTCTAAATCATCTTGAAGTTCCAACTTTAAAATATAACACTGCGAAATTTCTGGTGGTTAGTTTTTTAAAAACTTTTAAGAAAACTTTGAATACATTTTTTTACCTTCCTTTAAATATCCATTTGAACCTTCATAACAAACTTAATAAAATAAATATTTTATATTACAGTTAAAACTTTATTCAAAAACGTAAGCTAAAAGTCATGAAATTTCAACGTAGTATTAACATTTATGTACATATATTTTTCACAGAGAAACCATGGATTCTTAATTACGGCTCACTTAATTTCTCCGTAAGCCGAATACATTTTTATTTCTTTTCAGGAAATGTGCATGGTAAAATATTTTCCTGAAGCTGCAAAGATACAGTTCTTTTTATTATTATTATTGCTCTCCTGTATAGTATTATGTTACTTTCGCCTTGAAATATTTCCTTTCCTTATCAGGATGCAGCACACTGACAGTTTTATTCTGCACAGCACCTGCTCAAACAATAACAAATAGCTGAATAAGGAAGTCTTGCAAGAAAGAAACGCTTTCCCTCTCAATTCGGTTGCAACGCAGAATAAATAAATCTCTGGAAATCAACGACATAGGCGTTCGAAAAAAAAAGGGTGCTTTAAAAGTGTTTTAATATTGTTTTCCATTCGTATTAACTAATGTTGAAATAAGATAATTCCTTCATACATTGAGTGGGTGGAGCTAATTAAAACAGAAATAGGTTTTCTTCATAAAATCACACACATCTACATTGCATTATTAAGATAAGATTTAGTATGGTTAGTTTCTCAAGTTGTTATGGTTAAATCTAGCATCACGGATGTATTTTTTTAACATTCCTTTTTGTTAGATGCTTATGGGCACAGGCTGTAATCGCACATAGTTAAAATTTACGCCCATAATTCATCAATATACCATGTTACCTTGAGATGCTTGTTTAATTCGTTTCTTCACCCAGTCCTGTACTCAAAATACTAATATCTTGAATTCCTTTCCCCTTTTGAAATGAGCTATTTCCTCTTGGACATCAATGAAGTTGGCGGTTTCTCGCCAAATACTGTCGATATAGCTTAGCTGAGCTAACACCCTCTAGCTATACAATGCCTGAGAACAGAAACTTTTACGTCATTACTAGGTCAACTAAAATGACGTCATCACACATCTAACTTCACAAAGTAAAACTATTCAAAGTTTGTGGTGAATTTTCCCCCCGAATGAAACATTTTAATGATTTAAGACAGAAAATTCAATTTTACGACAAATAGGAAATTTTAACTATCACTAATTATACAATATGATATAGAAATTGATCATAAAAATTATTATTTATCAAAAAGGTATTTTAATTATAATTTTTAACTAAAGATATTTTCCAAATTTTGTATCATCCACCAGAAATTTTAAATAGCTTTACTATGAGAAATGGAAACTGTGATGACATTATCTTAGAAGACCTATTGATGACACAAAAGTTTTTGTTCTCAGGCCTTCTATATCCAGTAGGTGATAGCTGAGCTTAGTTTTGGGGATTTTTTTCTTTTGAGAAATATCACAATATTTCGCCAAACAGCAGCCTAGCATGGCGACATTTGTGGATATTTTATGAATCTGACCGGCAATATTTGCTTCCCTCACAGCATTTGTATCACACAATCGAATGACTGGAAATATCAAGGTGCTATTGACAGGGTGCGAATTGAACATTTTTTCCAGGGGGGACATTTGAGGAAAAAAGAAAAAAACAGAAAGAAAGAAAAAGAGGAAGGTGTAAATGCTCCACTCACATAATATATTAGGCATTACATGACAAATGTAGTCGCCAACATGTCTAAAAAGTTAGTTAAATTCAAACAAAAGTCGACCCCCTATTTTCTATGCACATATTCCTGCCCATGTCGATTCTACCCTGAAATTCGGCGGCTGGCAGAGCAGTGCTTGTTCGTTCATTTCGCAGTCTTCCTTTGAAACCTGAGCACAATTACGGAGTGAGAAGTGGCATCTGGCATGTGTATATCTATTTCAAAGGCATGTTTGTAACTTGCTCCTTTGTCTAGTAAACAAACGAAAAATTTCTATTCTCAGTAGTTAAAATCGTTAGGTATTGTTGAACTTGTAGGGTGGGACACAGATTAATTTAGCATTTCTCCAGCAGGGGATAAATAGTATCCCTGGCAGGGATCAATTAATATTTCTCTAGCCAGGGATATTACTTTCTTCAGCCGGGGACGATCCCCGGCACCCCCCCCGTCAATTCGCATCCTGGCTACTGAACAGAAGACGTAGAAATTTCGAGGGATATCTGCTGAAACTGTAAATACGACATAGCAAGGTAACCCATTTAGTTTTCTATCGTCTGGTGTAGAAAGCACTTGTTTGTGAGAACTGTGTCCCTCTAAATTGTTTTTCTGTGAGAGATATCGCTCTACTCCTTTTGCAAAGTCTGCTTTTGAAGCTTGTCTGTGGATTCTTTGTTCTTGTATGCTGAGGAGTACTTGAAAAATCTGCTCGACAGTTCCACTGAGATTTTAGCTTGAGAAAGGATTTCCCTGTATGAGAAATACAGTATTTGAGAATGTCTCTGTGGTCAACTGACTGTTGTAAATTGTGATCTTGGCTGTGATTCCTCGTGAACTCTGAATTGTTGATTGTTTGCGGAACTTCCAGAATCAATAAAATTTGTGTTTTGTCCTTAAAATTGGACTTTATACTGGAATTTTTCACCCACTACGGGCATTCAAGCGTACGAACCCGACATCTCCTGAACATCTCTCTATATATTGAAAGTTATCCTTGATTGTATGACAAACTGATGAATGTTTAGCAAAACTTGTATGAGATACAAATATGAAATTTTAGAAATGATTTTTAAAAAATCGCTCGCAAACAAGGGTGGTCGACCAAAACGTTCTTTCCGAGATCACTTTACTTTTTAAAAAAAGAGAGAGAGAGAGAGCAATAAATTTTTCATTTAAAATGTAACGAAAACAAATACTACCTAATTCTATGAAGGATTTTAAAAATCTTCCTCAATTGGAGATAAATGATGACACTTTTGGGAGTTAATAATGCGCCATGTCTGAATCCCGCCGTTTCTGTAAGTTAAAAAGGCCATGACCGACCAAGTTTGAGGGTGCCGCTTAAGGATATTACCATACTAATTGCTGGCAAGTGTATGTATGCAAAGAGTAACAAGAATTGAGGTAACATTTTCACAAGCTTTGAGTGTATCTCCACTTCCAACCCCAAAAGCCATTCATAAACTTCTCTTGCAATGTATTGCTTGAATCGTAATTTTTCTACATTTCCTATATTTATGTAAATAAGGTTCTCATTTTATTTAATTTCGAATATTTATTGCAGATTTTATGGGGCAAACTACTTCGGTGTGGGCGTTGATTTTCATCACGAAGGAAACCCCTCCACAGTGCCTTATGATAAGTTTGAAAAAAAAAGTATTTATACTTGACAGGCTCATAGTGTGTTAATTTTAGCTAAATTAGCTTAATATCCTTGATGCGGCCACATAGTATGCAGGATTACAAAAGGATTTCACTTGCAAGAAAAAAGAAAAGTGCGCAATTACACTAGATAATATGAGAATGGGTTTCATTAACACAGCAAAGCAACTAGTCATCGAAGATGACTAATTTATTATTAAAAGTTGTTAGTAATACATTATGTTATCTGAAGTGTAAAAAGTCGATAGTATTTGAGATTCTATTTACATTTTAATGCGTCTCCAAACGACTTAATGTGTCGCTGTTAATATACTTCTTTTTGTTAAAACTCAACTTATGAAATGATAATAACTCACTTACCTTAAACGGATCTTCAATTCTCCAGTGAAACGAATTAAATATTTCCATTCTATAATCTTCGCGATTTGAATTTAATTGATAAAATTTAAGTGTTTCTGCATTTATAATGTTTCTAAATTTAGTACACTTCTATCAACTTAGAAAGGTTCATAACCCATACATTAACAATATTAATTTCGAAAAAGCAAGTTTTATTTTTTAATTTTTTAAAAGCGGGCAACCGACTTCAACTGTTAAATTAGGGGTGTATACCTATTTGAGTGTTAAAGTGCGAGTTCTAAAAATCATTCTTAAAGTAAGAAAAATGACAACTACTCGCGTGTAATTTTTTCTGTGTTTAATGTAAGAAATAAAAAAAAATCTTTCAATGTATTTTAATGTGAAAACTGATGCAATTCTAAGTGCACATATAGCTACAGGGTAAATTAGATTTCAAACGTTCAAATTAATTGATGTGAAACGATATTCAAATAAAGGAAAGCACTATAGTGATATACAGACTTTTTCTAGGAATCACTTAGAATTAACCGTTTTACGTTTCCGTTGGCAGTAGAAGGGACTTTAGTCACTCAACTTATGTCATTTGCGGGAGCCAGACTTTTTAATACATCATACCGCGCAGTTCTCTTACATTTTCCTCAACCAAACTAAACTGTTTTAATTTTACCTGCTGTTTATTGTTACAAAACTGTATCGACTTTTGATAAAAATTTAATATAAAAATATGAAATTTAATTTCTGTTTCTGAATGTATACTAAAATGTTACTCATTTTAATTTATTATAGGCAAATTAGCTCGTCTTTTCCAAAACCCAAAGCTTGTTCTGACATAAAAGACTACTTACAGCACGAGGGACACTAGCTGCAGTTTTATCTTTAATTAGTACATAAAAACACATATTCGCTACATTATATTTACAAAAATCAATAAGTAATTAACCACTTACAGGTAATTCATGGGAGTTTGTTTAATAGCGTACTTTGCGTTCTCCGGATCGCATTCGACTGCAAAACCAAAGCAGCCTTTGTTCCTATGTCCGTTACATGTTTGAATTATTACTAAGAATATTGTTTTCAAGAACGTGTTCTTTTCTCTAGTAAGGATAGTAACACACACTTGGCTATTTCCAGTGGGTTTTAAAACAACACAATGTAACTTTACATCTATATATATATATTTAATTTTAGCCCCATTTCAATTGGTCAAAAAAATTATATATCATCCTTCCACCTACCCAAGAACTGCTGGTTAACATAATTTTACAAAAACTAATAGTTGTTACGGACAATTTTTATGCTTTTACAACTTTACAACTATACAACTTGACAAACAATACAACTTTAATTGCATAATTATTTGTACTTGGTAATAATTATCCCATGATACTGGCAGTAAATTGTACAGTAAATTAAACTGTGCAACAATTTTTCCTTTAAATTCCAAAAGCATAAAAATTGTTTGTAAGAAATATTAGTTTTGAGTAGAAATATGGCACACTTTTTATTGAGCCAATTTGGCCATAAAACAGCTCTAAGGATAAGCGAATTTAGGAGAAACGTTATTTCGATATACCCTACTATGCACCCATTCATTTTATATATGTCAGTAATTCGTCTTGTCCTGATTTCTTTGTATGATGAAACCGTACAAACGTATATTTCTTCAATACGCAAGCACAAAGATAGGAAAATAAACGCTATCTTAAACAAACGAACCTATATTTGCTATCACTCTTGTATTGGGAGAATTGGGGGGGGGTGTGGAGGGAGAAGCACACGCCTCAAATATCCACTACGGAAATCTCATAGCCATGTTCATTTTCTGAAACCGAATTCTGGTAACTTAATTAATGATTCGTTGAAACGCGAGAGATGTAATGACGGTTAATTCAGGGGATCATTTAATTCATCTCTGAAGAAATGGGAAAGTTTCACGCTCGATTGATTTTTCTGGAATAAATACTACTTAACGAAGAAAGTGCATCTGATAATTTATTCATAAGATGGATTGTATGTCCCTGAGAAAGTGCTGCACTTGTAATTGAATTTTTCGGATACGGTGTGGTACTTAAAAATCATTAATTGAAGCTTCATTAAGTATGTGTGACTAATATCGATCTTGGTAGCGAAAGCACTGCGGATGTTGTAAACAACATTATTCGATATTTTTCTACTTTTCTAAGAGTTATCAAAGTGGTTTAATGTGCATGTTCCTTATTTGCATTTTACACTTCTTTGAAAATAATGAATGGTGTTAGCATCGCTATGTTTAGTAACTTTCCAAATTCATTAATAACATTAAAAATTTATATTTGAATGAAGTCAGATTTAAAAGTAAAACGTTAACTGTGGTAGTAACCCTACAAGGCACTTTGTACCATATGTGGAACAACGATTTCAATTATTCCTCTACGTCTATAAAATTCTTGCAAATAATCTACTGGTTTTTAAAAGTATTTATACACAAATAGCAATGATATACACATTGAATCAAAATTGGTGTGACCAATTTTAAAAGCATATAACTATTTATGATAAATTTTAAACCCTTACCACCAGTATCATTTTAAAAACGATAAGTTTAAATTACTAATCGAACTAACGATGACTCAGGAATTAGATCCTCAACCCCAAACAAAATTTTAAAGCTCCTGAAGGATTGTTGCTCAAATCACAGCTGTCAACCTTCCCGATTTCTTTGGGAGATTTCCCATCACAATTTTTAAATAGCTCTATTTTAAATTAAATTTTATCGTTTTCTTAAGTATTTATTGATAGGTAAAAAATAGTGGTGAGAAATCTCCCGAAGACATCGGGAAGGTTGTTAGCTATGCTCAAATTCTGTTATAAGTAAAGCATTTAAAAATCAGAAAAGACATTTTTCTAATGGATTACTATCTAAACTTCCAAAAGAAATAAAAGTTGGCTGGCGATTAAAAGCTCTAGGGAAAAAATGTGGACGAAAGAAAGTCCTTGGTGGAAAAGAAAGAATGAAGCTGAAATGACTAATCGTTGTAGAAAATCCTCTGCCTTGAAGAACTTTAGTAAAGTAACTGCAGGCATCGCAATCGACAATTTGTTGCCAGATAAAGAAAATTGGCTATACAAAAGTGAAGAAACGAGTCTGCCATCAAATGTCTGCAAAGACTGTATTAAAACGAAGAAAACGTTCTTGGTCTCTGTATTTTAATGTTCGCATAGGTAGATAAAAAACCTCTAAACGTACTAATAATTTTGTGACGTCACCCACTTAAAATTAATTATCAACTGCAGCCACAGCTGCCATCATTTAAGTGCTTTTCTGATAACAAATTCCCAAATATTTAATGGAGCACCTTAGCCCGAAGCTGTCATCTCCAGTATGAAATTAATTACTATGAGTTCTAGCAATCATGAAGCAAAAAAGAATCCCTGGAAGTGTCGGGCATTTTGTCAAATCAGACAAAAGAGGTGGCACGACCCATACAGTACATAAGCTTAAATCAAGCTTGAGATTTTGCTTGGCAATGCAAGGTTGGCTTAAGCTGGATTTTGACTTGCAAAATGCGGTGATGGCGCCATCTGTGAAAGATAATGGACATTAATTGTCTAGCCAATTTGTTGAAAGTTCGTAAAAGATGTGTTTTAACGGGGATGGATTTTTTACCAGTGCCATATTACCGTCAGGGCAAACGGCAACTGCCCAGGGCCTACAGATTTTAGGGCCCAAAAATCTTACATCTTACTCTTTTGTAATTAAAAAAAAAATTACAAAGGATAAAAAAATAATTCAGAAGTTGAATATTTTTTTAAATTATAAAGTATGAACAATGAAAATAATTCACATTTACATTTGTATAAATTAATTTAAACGTATTTTAATTCTTCGAAATGCTCTATATCGATATAGCATACCAATATATGTAGGAAAATAACTAACCACATTTGTAAAGAGAATTTTTAGCATTAAAAAATAGCAAAGTTTTTCAATTATTTGTTTTTATAAGAAATATTTACAAAAATGACTAAAGTGTTTGTATTCCATACATATTATGTTAGCAACTGTGATATAGCATTTCGAAGTAACGTTTAACTATCTGTTTCTTTGACTTCAGATTACTTAACACAAAATTTGTGTTAAGTAAACCCATTCTATATTTCCAAATATGGAAATTCTTCAAAATAAAATACAAGTATACTACGAAATTGATTTCAAAATCAGTCGTTTGTCTCGATTTTGGCCAGCGGCAGTATTGCTCATGAGTGTTGGGAAAGTTTTAAAACATGTGTTGCTCTTAAGTTTATATTATGTTTATTTCCCTATTAGTAGAGGCTCTAAATCACACATAAAATTATTTTAATTTTGATGCATCCCATGGAAAAAAAAATAACATATCGCCCACTTATCAATCTGGCCCGAAAACCGCTTAATAATTCACTTCAAACTTTAGTCATATCTGCACAAGGCTCTGGTGGCTGAATTTATAACGCGCTCGGCTACTAATCGAAAGGTCCCGGGATCGAACTCAGCCGTCGACGTTTGATGGAACAGATAGTAACTTAAAATTCCAGCATAGAGGGGGAAAATGCGCGGAAAAATAAAGTATGTGGGGCACGTATTCAGAATTTTTTTTTTTTGGAAAATTTTTTAAGCTTGAAATTAAGCTTGAAATGTCAAGCTTGATTCAAACTTGAAATGTCAAGCTTAATGCAAGCTGGGCAACTGTAAACTAGAACACTTGATTCAAGCTTGCATCAAGCTTATACGACTGGAATTTTCAAGCTTAATTCAAGCTTATTGACTTGATAAATCAAGCTTGCTGCAAGTTTGATGCAAGTTTGCTGTGCTGTCTGGGGATGACAATCTTGCCGGCAAGAAAACGCAGTTTACACAGGGTCGATCACGTGTGCAGGAGAACAAGTGTCCAAGAGTATGACATGGTACTCTCAGGTCCATCCACGAAACGTGAGGGGCAGTACGGCGAGCAGATGATGTAGTATGATGAGGAAAAATTCGAAAAAGGCCGTTTCCATAGTGTGAAGTAAGGGATGTGTCCGTTGCGACGAGGGATGTAGGGCATACATCAGCAGGACAGTCACACTGTAGTAGAGACGCCTCCGTATCAGTCGAAGGAACATCCTCGGCACATCCAAAACATGACAGGCAGCTCTTGAGTCAGAAACCACAACATCCAGGACGACGACGCCACACAGGTACCCGCACCACGTCCGTCAGTACTTCATCCATTGTCAAAAGAGAACATAAGGCCGTCCAGCCACAGGACAAGTTCGGCAATGCATGTTAAAGTATGACGAGCTAAAAAATAAAACTTCCTCGAAGCCCACCGCATCCAGTCTGACATATATCCACAATTTTTAACGAGCGCTGCTCAAATGTATCCTTCGGCTAACAGTCCGAATGGTAACCGTTTCCTAAAGTGACTGACTGACTGAAAATACGTTTTTAGAGGAGTACCTGGCGAAAATAGCCTAACCTCCAGTAAAGGCGGAAGAGTAATTGATATACTCTTCGTGCATCGTGAGATGAAAAATGTGCAAAAATACACGTAGACCGGGAGAAAATCGCGTGGGAAAAATTTCAGTGCAAGTCAGATGAACATCGGGAATTTGCCAAATGGTCGGGCATCATAAAAATGCTAAATGGTCGAAAAAAAGACAACCGACCCGCATTCCCCCCGCAAGCGGGCTTCACATAGGGTTCCTCGGTTGAGACCAAAAGATGAAGGCATAAAGCAGTGAGACACTCCAAATGAAGATATGCAGCACTAGAGGGCGAGCCAGGAAAAAAGGTCCTTTTCAATAATTGGAGAGACTGGAGCGAGGCAAATTGCATCCGGGACCAAGACAAAGAGAAAGAGAAGACGGCGACCATACGTCGTCTCCAAAGGGAAGCCACATCCATAAAGCTTCGATCATCATCCACAAACAAAGTCCTCTGCTACGACGAAAACTTCATATGGCTGTAACTCTTCTTTATCAAGTCCTTTATCAGTGTACAACTATCTCTGACATGACATGACAAAATTTCTCTTCCATGGAAGACCTAGGCCATTGAAGTCTACATTTCCAGTTTCTTAGTTACAATCCTTTTTTGTTCAAACATAAAATAAATGGGGCCTCCATGTGAGGCGTGGTTACGTCAAGAAAAACATTTTTTTTTGTACATTGTAAATAATAAAATAGCAATATGTACATAGATAAAAATGCAATAACAATATCAATGATTGGTGATGAACAAATTTTAGACACAAACACACAAAAGCTCAGCCAATGGTTCGTTCGGAGGATTGCGGAGATTGGTGAGGAGATCAACAATCGTTTCAGCTAAGCCCTTTTTAAGAGGCCAACACTATAGCTGCAATTTTCTTTAACGTTAAATTAATTTTCAAATCATTATTCCTACTAATTATTATTCCTGTGAAATGTAATTTTAAATGTCGTTTCAAATGTAAATTTAATCAATAATGAAAGTGATAAAATTGTGATAAGCAACCAGTATATTGAATTTTTTTGGAAATTTTCATTTTGCGACTACCGTAATTTCCGGAAGAAACGCCGCATCAGCATAAACGCCGCACTCCAAGAAAACAGGCTAAGAAAAATTAAAACTGTACAGAAACGCCGCATTGGTGTAAACGCCGCACTAAATTAAATTGCATGCACATGACCTTGAACCTCACAGTTGGAAAATTTTGCTCTGTGTCATGATGTATGGCATTTCATTTAAGAGAAAAAAAAATGAAATAAAATCATACTATATAAATAAATTATTAAGTAAGAAATATGAAAATGTACTTACGTTCATGAATTTTGATAATTATCCGTTAAAGAAGTCCATATATACGTAACACTGATACTATGTTACTGCGAAAAAGAATCCAACAAAGAAAAAACAAAATGAATGAAAGATGAAAATTTCAAATTTTACTTTTGCTAAGAGAAATCAAAATTATGTGAAGCCGTCAAAGTCTGAATCTTCCTAAATCAAGATCCAAGTCTGCGACATCGTCAAAATCATTATCTGGGGGTATCATAGATTTATTATCTTGAGTTATGATTTCAGCTTCTCTAAATCCTGAAACTATGGACGATATTGTATCCATTTGCAAGATACGTGGAGGCGTGACAGTTTTCCGAAAGAATCACTGTGGATTTACAAAATAAGGGGAAGGGGAGAGGATGGGTTCTGAAAAATTCATTTATGGACAGAGTTTCTCGAAATCTGACGATCTTCTACGTACAGAACCAAAGTGATTAGCTAATATTTGCTCATGTGAATGGATATTTTTTTTTTTGGCACGTAAGCGCCGCATCGTTAGAAACGCCGCACCTGTTAAAATTTTACTTTTTAAACACGTAAACGCCGCGGCGTTTCTTCCGGAAATTACGGTAATTTTTGCGCCGCTTGGCTTATTTCTTAAACAAGTCGATTTTTATTTCGAATGTAACAGAATAATATCACAGTATTTTAAATATTTGCTCCCTCTTCTAGAGGGAATTCATATAATCCTTATGTATATAAATTCTCATTTAAAACGAAAGTGCCATATTCAATTTGAGTAAAAGCACTGAATTTAACAAAGAATACTGAGTAGAAAGGAAAAAAATGTCATCTCATATTTATTTGGATCAAAAAAAAAAATGAATAATGTAGAAATTTATACCAAATTTCTTTGAATCTACTGAATCTTTTTAGACATATTGCTGAATTAATGTTAATTGTGAGGAATATTACTGTTTAAATTTTATCTTTATTTCCTTGAATCACAGGCATTGAAACTTTATTAATCGAAAAAATATTCAGCTGTTTTAACTTCAAGCTCACTTTAGCTGCTTTTATTAACCAAAAAATTTTAGAACATTTTTTTACTAAAAAAATATCTTGTTTGTCCTGTAAAATTCTGTATTCTCTCCCTAAAATTCATAAAATTTGGCGTTTACGGAAGCTGACCAGCCTTTGGCGTTTTCCTATTCCTAAAGGTACGTTATGTAGATGAGAAATATATTGCGGCACTTTAGCTGAAGGATTAATTAATGGTGAGTCTGTGACGAACGCTTTAAGCCTAACATATAAAAAAATATTTTTTTGTTTTCGTAATTGCATTAATAAATATTTTTGAAAAGAACTGTACAGTAAATTTTATAACTTCATATCTTTATGTGAATGATTTCTTCAGGTATCCCCCACTGCATAAATAATTAAAAAATATATAATGTTCAAAATTAGACGCATAATTATTTTTTTTTAAAGTAAACGCTCTTTTGAATCATAAATGAAATTTCCTGAAATTTACGCACATCAATTTGAATAAGCCTATTCCCGCATATCATTCTCAATTATAATATTTCATAAAAATAAATCCTCGTAGAACAAAAAACACGATGGGCTTTGTTTTACTCTCAGATAATCGTAACTTCTCCGCCGAAATGTGGCGGGAACTTTCCTGTTTCTGGAACTGCCTCCTACTTTTCTGATTTCGTCTGAGATAATTTTGTGAGAAACTTCTTTATGCCTCCTTATAACACTCTCTAACATTTTCAATCAGAACTTGCAAATTTTCCCGTTCCTCCCCGCAACAGAATTTGCATTTGCGTTCGATATTCAATTTCCTGAAGAAGAAGTGCTTTCAGGTTCATTTTATTGTCAAGCTGTCAAGACGCTTATGAAACTTGCCTTTTCTTTTCTGTTTGCTGTTATGTGCCTCCGAGATAATAATACTATCTGTTATTTGAGAAATAAATAACTGCAAGATATGGCTCATATGAAAAGGAATGTTTCGGGAAAAGTTTACGTTAGTTGAAATTAGTAGAAAGGTTTGATCTAGAGTTAATTGTTCTCAATCAGTACTATTCCGAATTGTTTATCTTTGCATAACTGCCAACTGGAAATTTTTTGGGAAAATATCTTTTCAGAGTATTATTCCAGATCTATTGAATTTTTTAATATGAAAGCTTGTAAAAAAAATAGTGGTAAAAAAATTTTCGAAAAAAGTGTAAATATGTAAGTACTAGAGATGACTTCGGGCTCATTTTTTGAAGCCCGAGCCCGAAGACTTTTAATCCGAGCCCGAGCAATATTATTAAAGTTGGAGCCCGACCCCGAAATTTCAGCTAAAGACAAATAAAATTAACTACTTCATTAATAGGATACAATAATTTTTGGAGCTTCACACACCTAGTCCGCCGTACCGCTATTTTTTGAAATAAGTACGTCTATTTATCCTATGAATCACTTTTTAAAAACTGTTTCAAGGAGTATGTTCAACAAAGGAGAAATTTTTCACGATCCCGAGCCCGAACGCAATCGTGAATTACAGAGCCCGAGCCCGAGTCGGGCTCGGGCTGAGCCCGTCTCATCTCTAGTAAGTACGCTGTTTCAATTTGATAACTTATGAGTGCATTATTTGCCTAATTCAAAATAGTGTATTTATATCATTTCTATGTGAAAAAGCTTAATTTTTCTAAAATCTTTAATTTATTCATTTCTCTCTTTCTTAGCTGATGAACATGCGACTATCATATTTTGTTATTATTGGTGGCATATCATGAAATAAAACATGCATTTTGATTTTTAATGTATGCAGAAAAAGGAAAGCAGAAAAAGCGCATCGGTTGCTTGTTTTTATCAAATAAAAAAAACCACCAAATAGCACATTCCTTAGAAAAAGAAGAAAAAAAAATGTATAAAAATCTGAAACACTTTCAGATTTTAAGTACGCACTGAAGTACTATATATTAAAAGCGTATCATAATATATGAATCGTCCTATCAACTATTTCTTGTTAAATAAACATATCTTTAAAATCGAAATCTATATTAAAATCGCCTACTAAAGCTGTTTTACAATCTTCGCCAAGCATATTAACTATACTCCACTATTTTAAATACTGTTTAGAATCCATGAGTGTGCCGTGTTCGTATTTCTTGTTAAGTAAAACACATCTTTGGAACCGAACTCTATCTTAAAATCAAGCACTAAAACTTCTTTACAACCTTCGCCAAGCATATTTCAACTATCCTCTGCCATTTTAAATACTCTTTGGATTGGGCATCATAATCCATGAGGATGCCGTATTTTCCTTCCTTGTTCCACAAAACACTTCTTTGGAATTGATATCTATACTAAATCGCCTACAAAAACTGTTTAACAATTCTCGCTGGGCGTAGTAAAACTATACTTATCTTCATAAGTACCATTTGGAAAATGTATCATAATCTATGCGTGTACCGTATTTGTCTTCTCTGTTCTATAAAACACTTCTTCGGAATTGAAATCTATATTAAAATCCCCTACTAAAACTATTTTACAATCTTTTACAGGCATTTTCTAATTATACACCCCTTTATTATAAATTTCCACGTGTAGGCACCAAACTTAGTGATCTATTTTCAAAATTGCAAACTTTGTGCGACTTTCAATATTTTATTAACTCCCCCCCTCCAAACACATTCGAAAAGTTCATGAAAAGTCCCCTGTCAAACACATTCGAAAAGTTCATATCTACAAAACTTGCCGACAAGATCGCGTAGACAAAAATGCGTAGACAGAAATCTGGGATTGAGCGAAATAGCACCCTAGTGCTTAAAAGACCCCCACCCAATCCAGTAATTTAAAAAATACCTAAATCACGACGTCGCAACATTACAGAAATCACTAAGATTTCCATACAGCAGAGCGCTGTTTCTTATGTGGCGGTCAATCTCCAATGTACACTACTTCAAAATATTAAGCTTTATTGATTTAAAAATACATTCAAAAACTACAGTTGATTTAAGTGGTTTTGCTATAAGCAGAATACAGTCAGATTAAAATTAAACATTTCAGCAAATCATGTTACATTTTAAAAAAAGGAGTTATTAACGTTTAGTAATTCTTAATAATACGTCTTATAATATCTTATCGTAACTCATATATTTCATATGGGTTGCGGAATGAATGACCATTTATTACATATGGGTTACGGAATGATATTTTACTTGATAATCATTGAGGTTGGTGTATATGCATTTAGAGTCTATGCTTAGTGTTTAAAAAAAACATCGCTGAAATAATGAAGATTTAAAACAGCAAATAATGGTAAACATAAGTAAAGCAGTAGTCTCAATTTAAGAATTTGCCTGTTTATCAATGTTCCCTATTCAGCATCCATTTTTCATTTTTTTAAATATAAAGAGTCTAGCAATTATCCTAACTAATATTATAAATGCGAAAGTGAGTTTGTTTGTTTATGACGCTTTCACGCCTAAACCGCTGAATAAATTATGATGAATTTTGGTTTTATATATAGATGGGACCCTGGAGAAGGTTATAGGCTACTTAGAATTTTAGATTTTTAATTACTTCTTTAATTATTAATTAAAAACCGTTTTTACGGTGCCATGCTTGGCGAGTTTCGCCCGTATCAAGTGATTCGTGTTTTGAGCTAACAAGAATGCTATTACTTCAATAAAGAAGCACGTGCATCTGAAAAACATTAAATAATACTGAAATTATGCCAGTTTTATGCCAAATCTATCTATCTCTAATAATAAAAATGAATGTTCTCCAGACAAATCTACAGAAAGCAGAGCTTTGAAAATTTGAGCATGACTGGGCCCATGACTTCGGTAAAGTGTACCTGAGGCTCAGAAATTTTAATTACTTTTCTAATTATTAATTAAAAACCGTTTTATCGCCAGCACAAAATGATTTATGCTTTTGAAATAAAACAGAACTTCTATTTGCAAAATCACATGCATTTGGAAAACATAAATAAGTATGGATATTATGTTGATTTTACGCCAAATTAAAAAGCATAAATAAAGAAAAGTGTACTTACGTATTATCCCGGCGGTCCGCCAAGACGAGCGTTTTTTTGCCGAGATAAATGCCGGGCACATGAAATTATTAATGGTTTTGAATACGATTGGCAACAGTTTGGCAACTCATTTGACGAAAAAACAGTTTGGCGGGAATGACCGCCGGTATAATACGTAAGTACCAAGAAAAATCCACATGTGTTTCTTAAAGTTCGTAAATTTCCAAATCCTACCAATAATATAAATGTCTGTCTTTATGTGTTCGGATGTTTTTGACTGAATCACACAAAAATGGTTGGAAAAATTTGTAATGAAGATAGCTTATGCCCTGGATTAACATACAAGCAACCTTTCAAGCATATAGCATCAATAATTCTTTTACAAAGACACTCAAAATAATGCTAATGCATTGCGCTCTATGGAAATTTTGTAGCTACTAAACCGATTTTAAAACTTTTTTCACTGATTGAAAGTCCTAGGCCTATAGGGTCCTAGGCCTATATGGGGAATTCCTCTGTGTGGAATTTTCTAAGGGATCCTAGCCCGTATTTTCGCGAGCTTTTGGAAAAAAAAAACACTGAAAACTGCGAGCGGCTAGGTCGACAGGCGCGACCGGAGTTTGAACCTGGCACCTCCCACCTTCCAGTTTTCAGAGCAGAATCTCTTAGACACTGGGGGGACACTGAGTGTTATAAGCTACCTTTTATGCATATATCACAAATAGTTCTTTTACAGGGATACTCATAAGAATTACATTACGCTCTATGTGTATCTCTGTTAGTACTGAACTCATTCCAAAACTTTTTTCACTGATAGTAAGGTACACTATTCTTGAGTATTATAGGCTAAAATTCATGCATGTAGCGCAAATAGTTCTTTTACAGGAACACTTAAAATAATTCTTATACATTATGCTCTATGGGCATCTCTTTAACTACAGAACCGATTCTAAAACTTTTTCGCTAATAGAAAGCTGCACTTTTCCTGATTAACATAGGCTAAAATTCATGCATATAGCATAAATATTTCTTTTACAAGAACACTCAAAACAGTTCGCAAATACTGTCGTAACTGTCTCTATTCGCCAAATGCCCGAAAAAAATCTAAATTTAGTAATTCTGCATACTGTCATATTTTAAATGAAGTATACTACCATGCATTATACTTCATTTAAAATAAGTAAACAGCAAATAATGTTTAAATGCAGTTTCTTTAGTCGCACACATATTTGTTATTCACACATGCTTCTTTTCTCTCGGGACCTAATTCTAAAGCCGACGCGGACGAAGTCGCGGGTAGCCGCTAGTAAAAAATATTTTTCAGCGGATAAAACATTATTTTAATGCAAACACAACCTATTCAGCAATAAAACGAATCATATGTCATTTATCTACAATACGTGCTTAGACATAATCTAAAAACCATAAATTATTCTTTTAAAAATGCGGCCATACGTAATCATTTACAATTCAATCTATCGATTCTAAAGACTCCATTTATCTTGCGAACAATAGTTTTTCATAAACTGTCATTTGCATCCAATACCCAATTCATGGGCCAAAGGGATTGTACTTGTCGAGACCTAATATTTTCCCAATAGTTAAATCCAATTGTTTGAGACAATTCCAGATAATTATTCAAATACGTTTCAGAATATTTAATCTATTGTTCCTGGTTTGTTTACTGAATGTGTTTTCATACTTTTTAAATGGATTCTAATATATAGTAAACTTCTTCTATTGTTTTGTAAATGTTCTCTTAAAATATTATTTTCATGTCTGAGTATGATATTAAATACACAGTTTCGTAATATATACTAAAAATTCTAAATAATAGCCTAAATTAATACTCTGTTATGGAAATAAAAGCGCAACAAAAATGGCATTGAACGAATATCGGATGTTTCAATAAATATTTAAATGTCCAGTCTTAATTAGTAGTAAATTCTTTTACCGTTAAATTTGTTATTAAAACTTAAGATGAGAGGAAGGAAATTAAATTATGAATTATCATCAAATAAAAAATCTTCGACCTGTAGAAATACGTGTGAGATTCGTAGGATCTCAGAAACGCTTAATCGTGGTTGCCGTCATTTCTCGAATTACCCTGAACATTAGGTCAGTACTTTGAGTTCTTGCTATTCTGTGGAGGGCTACAAATAAACTTATGACATGACATGACAAAACTTTATTACAGAGAACACCTAGGCCTTTCAAGGCTACATTTCCAGTTTCTTACTTATAATCCTTTTTTGTTCAAAATTAGATAAATAGGCCCTCCATGTGAGGCAAGGCCACGCCAAGAAAATGAATTTTTTTACGATGTAAATAATAAATATGTACATTGATAAAAATGTTCAACAATATAAATAATTGGCGATGAAAAAATTTTAGAAACAAAATAAACAGAAACAGTTATTAGAATAATGGATGCAAAGTTCCAAGTCGGTATCTAATGGACAATATTTTTTCTGATGGAAGGGATGCCGATCTCAGTATCAATCATGCTCGAATAACAGTATTAGTCAGGTAGCGGTTTCCATTTCGTTTTCGGCCAACGCCTCTTAGATACAGACACCCTCACAACTTCTACGTTACCAAGCTTTGACGTCATCATTAGGCATACACCTAAAAATCTTATGTTCGCAAAATAAAACTGCTAGTTGGGGTGGGTGAAGGAATTTTGTTTCTTTGTTATCCGGAGGGGGAAAAATTCCACTTTGGATTTAAATACTCCCAAGTTACTAAACGTTTCATTACGTTGTTAACGTAAACTAAGTATAAACTAAAGGTTAATTAAATATAAATTGACGTTACACTACTATTATATTAAGGCTATTAAATAACATTAATATCATATTAATAAAGTAATTAGTATTTTTAGGTATAAAGCATGTCATATGAAATATTTCTTCTCAGAAAGCATGATATTTAAAAGAACTGCTAGAAAATCTCTAAATAAATATGAAAAGCACTATTTCCTCCCATGAAACATAATAGAACTGATGTATTTTACGTTATAAGTCCACAAATTTGTTTTTCAAAACGTTTTTAGTTAAAAATATAAAGAAGACAAAATGGGGTAAGATTTACCCCACGCGAGTGCTTAAGTTACAGAAGTAGACGCGCCTGCTTACGGGTTAAAATGAATAACAGAATGATGAAATTTGATCCCAGTAGAAAGCATTAAAAAGAAAAAGCAGTGGATACATTGAAATGTGAATTTACAGTAGTTCTAGTCTTTCTTTTCTATTCAAATCATGCCGACGAATGGCCGAATTTATAAAAAGCTGAGCACTGGGAAGCGTCTTAGTGCGCAGGTTCGGAATTCTTTCTCCTCGCGTGGCTGTCGATCTAGCGGTCTAGAGTTTTGGGCGATTTTCACCATATGTTACGTGAATATGCGTTAGACTCCCTTAAAAAGTCCTTCGCCCAAGCCCCCACGCATAGGTAGATGCCCCTCATTTAGGCTTGACAGAACACAAACACGCGGGGTGGGAGTTAAAGGGCTATAAGATAATCCATTTCATTTCCAGTGCCGACTGGTGCAAATATTTAAATCAATTTTTCTCAACTAATCTCAACAATCAATTTTTCTCTATTTTGTAGCCTAATTGTTGCTATGAGCCAGATAAAAGGTTTCCATATTAGACCCAAAACAGCTTCCTGCTTGCTTCTTACTATATGTGTCTTTCTTGCAATTTTTATTTAGATTTTCTTTAATTAGAATTCTTTCACATATGAAAATATTTTTTAGATTACTTAAACTGCATTAAATTGTGATAATGTATAAACTGTACAGTATTATGTAATTACATATGTATTTAGATATTGTTCATTAAATACGTATGTAAATTCTTCCCTTAAAATGCATAATAAGTTCACATTAATTATTGGTTTTATTTATCTGCTCCAATTATTTAACCACTAAGTGAATTATTAAATGTTTTAGCAAGATTTCTGTTTAATATGAACTCATATGATCATTTTTAAGTTCTTTTTGAAAATCTGAATATTTTGACGGACAGGGTTAAGTCACAATTAATCCGGAGGGATCCATGTATTTGATCTTTTCCGTACGAAGAACAGGTACACACCGATTAGTCCTGTGTTTTCCTTACATATAAACCAAATACTATTCACAAGAAATATGTTTTTACCCCAAAATTTGAAATAAACTAAATAATAATTAGCATTACTAATTATACTAATACAGCTTTAACTTTTTCAATTAACAATATAAATAATTATTAGATACTGATAATTATTACACTTCTCAAAACAGAATGATACACAAATCCTACGTTCTCTCATTAATCTGACAGATAATACAGTCATTAAATGTTTGATAATTCGTACTTTTGATATTTTGTAATGTTTTAAAAATGAATCATTAACTTCTTGACCAACATAATTAATGTTCACGGGAGTCGCCAGTTTTCAAGTCACTGCCAAAAAGTTAACTTCTTTGCGACACAAAAAAGGAATGAATTGTTTTTACATATAGGTTTCGTTTATAATTTTAGTACCATTAATTTTGTCATTGAAACAGCTACAATATGAAGAAAAATATTTTTGCTCGTTTTCAAGCTGTGCCTTGGAAGGTCTAAATAAGAGATGCTTTAAAATGACGAGATTAAATGAAGGTTAAAGAAAAATCCAAAAATCATAAAGTAAATTCAATTTTCAAGCCTTTAAAAAAAGTTGCTACTTAAAGTATCCATATTTAATGAAATTGATCTTCAGTGCTTTTGTTTTTATGATCATTGTTAACATGTTTTTCTGTGATTGATATGAACAAATTTTATCTGTCTTAATTCTAAGCTCTGAGCAGAGGCGGCGCGGCACGGTAAGCAAGGTCTGGGTGCCATCGTCGAAAGGTGGGCCATTTCGAACTAAAACTGAGAAAATCTTGATCTAGAGCAGTGGTTCTCAAACTTTTTTGTCATTCTCTTCAAAAAATCTTCAACTAGATTTTTTTTTCGCGACCCACTACTACATAACGATAACCAATATAGGCTATATAAAATAGTATAGTTTACTATATATATAAAATACTAAAATTTAATTTTTCCCACCACATTCTGAAGTTCTATAAGCTAAATAGAAGCAAATTCCTCAAACGTATTTCGAAGGCTGAAATATTACACTTTAACACACATATGGGCAACCGCCGGCCCGCGGAACATTTGAAAACTCCGTATAAACCATTCAATATCCCATATAAATCTCAATTATACGGCCCGCGACTTCGCTAATATCCTGAAGTTTGGCCCAAACTTTTCAAAGGTTGCCCATACCTGCTTTAGCACTTTAAAGTTCGTCATCCCCTAAAATATCAAACGATGTCAGGGACCGTCTCCCCCATCAAGTGCACTACATATTTTATTACATCTAAATTCGTGGATTGTCCATAGTTTTGAACATTTCATTTATACAATGAAAAGTAGGAAACCGTAAGTTTAACAAATTTATAATAAATACCAATTTATTTTTAATTGAAAGTCATAATTTAATACTTTTAAACATCGAATTAACTAAAAAGTTTGTAATATTTGCTGAAATAACTGCAAAAATCTCTGTACAACAAAATTTTCTCTATAGCGAATTTTTCAACTGGAACCGAGCGAGTTCGTTATAGGAGATAGATTCAATTGTGTGTGTGTGTATATATATATATATATATATATATATATATATATATATATATATATATATATATATATATATATATATATATATATATATATATATATATATGAATGAACTCTTCTTCGAGTCAACACAGTGAGAAAATAAACTTTTATAAAACTGAAGTACAATTACAGCCTACCTCTCGACATTTGCTTTTTGCATTCCTTGCAGAGAGGGTATTTAGTGTCGGGCACCAAATGAAAATAATTTAGAAGAATAGGCGATTGTCCTGTTAAACTGTCATCTAACGATTCTTCGTCCATAATTTCGACCACACTTGGTGATACGACATCCATTTAGCGATGGTTAGAATTAAAAAAAAAGAAAACACAGTTCGAAAACACTCGCACAAACAAATGTGCCAATGAAACGACCCCTCTCATCTCATTACCAAAATAAAGATTCTAGAATGGTGTTGAGCCTGCGTGGTTTTCTCTGAAAAGCGAATTATCGGTTAAAAAGTATCGGTGAAAATGGATGAAAGCAACAGAAACCGATACTGTCCTGACACTTTTAGAATCGAAAGAACCGATACCTAAAAGAATCGGAGGTATCCGCGCCGATACTATCGGTCGATTACTACTGAATATACCTGACCGAAGAATCAGGTTATCTTGAAAAGAAGCTAACCTGGAGCCTTCGACAAACGTAGGGACTTTTGTTATTTGTTATTTCTAAAACCATACTTTCATTTCTGGTTGTGAAATTCTTTATTTGGCTGGGGTGAAGGTAGAGATGAGTTCGGGCTCATTTTTTGAAGCCCGAGCCCCAAATTTCCGCTAAAGATAACAAAAAATTCAGTTACTTCATTACTACAATCCGATAAATTTTACCGTTTGTGCAACTTCAAGACAAATATAGTTGCAAACTCTTAATGCACTTTCTAATTCTTTATATCCATGTTTATCAAATAACGAATAATGTTTCAATTTTATTAAAAACTTCCGTTGAAATATCCAATCAGTGTTAACACATCTCGCATGCGTACTTAGATTTATAAGATACAGACAAATACAAGTTATTAATCTCGTATAGTGACATTAAAAATACAGTGTACATTTAAAGCACGTCCAGACACAACAGATATTTGCATCCATAAATTTAAGAAATTTGCATATTTGCAGTAGAATTACATAAGAATATATTATTGCATAAGAATTTAGTTGGTAGGAACAAAATTACTTTTAAAAAATATTTTATGATAGGATGTGAATCACTATACATTTAACTAAGATAGACGAGTAAATATTAGTCCAAATTTTGAATTAACAGCATTTTAACGACACATACGCAAATGAAATAGCACAACAAACCATTTAGTAATTTATGTGAAAAAGCTAGCTTTTGACCCATCAATTATTTTGTTGCAAATGGTGACTAGCATCACATTAGTACGTTTATTTTCCTGATGAATCGCTTTTTAAAATCCGTTTCAAGGAGTATGTTTAATAAAGGAAACATTTTTCACGAGCCCGAGCCCGAACGCAATCGTGAATTACAGGGCCCGAGCCCGGTTCGGGCTCGGGCTCGGGCTCGGGCTTTCGGGCTCGGGCTGAGCCCGTCTCATCTCTAGTGAAGGGGTAGAGATATTTCCATTGAAATATTGAAAGATGTTCAGTGCTTGGTTTTGCTTTTCATATATATATGTGTAATTGACATACTGACGCCTTTGCCATCTATTACAATGACTGAAATAATAAAAATCTCTAAAAGAATATCTTATAAATAAAAATGAAATTCTGTTTGTTTGTTTGTGGATTTGATTCGTATACAAATCCACAAAAATGGACCTATCGGCCTGAAATTTAGCACAGATATGTAAAATAATATAGAATAAATCGTAGTCCACTTTAAAACTTTGAAAGTCCACCCGTTCCCGGAATTTAAGAGATTTTTTTATGCTCTCCACGCAAAAAGCTTTCCGTAATTGTAGCCCCTGTAGTGAAAAAAGTGTGAAATAAGGATCGTGGTTGCCATGTGTGGCGATTTTGCCGAATAAAATGTTTTAAATTCTCAAAGTAAAAATAAAAGAATAATAATGATTTTTTTTTTGTTAGTTTATATTCGTAAGGTTATTTTTTTTTAAAATTATAATATCGTGTGCATGGGAAATCGGAGCAGGAATGAAATGTTTTATACGCAAAACAATAAGAATTGAAGATTTCCGAGGCTAATAGGTATTTTTTTTTAGTTTGGCGAAAAAATAAAATGGCTCAAATGCCGATTTTGAGAAAGTGAGTTCTAGCGGTTTGCACAGATTTCGGCTTGGCGCAATTTATTGAGAGCTTAAGGAAATAGATTTTTGAAAACAAGTGAAAGGTTTTATTAGAATACAGCGTTAAATTTTAATGATCCGTGAAGAAATAATGCAGTTGTTAAGGGATTTCAAGCGATCTATCTCCAGAATTCTCGCCAAATGAGTACATTGATTTAAGTTGGGGGAATTCCGCCAAATTTCAGAAAATTGAAATCTTCTCATTTACTACATCGGAGTAACGATGAATAAAACACGTTATAGTTGATAATTTTAAAAATTTCGGCTGTATTAAGGGATTCCACTTTTGAAATAAAGGCTTGCTTTACTTTTTCGCGGTCGAAACATTTCCCATATTGTTTGCTGCTAAGTCAATGCTTCGAATGATTTCCTGAAAAAACGCTTGCACAATGGCGTATGTTGGCACTTTGGCGAGGCTTAGATTTGAAACTGGATTTTATTTGAGACTGGGATATACAATGACACTGGTTATTGATAAAAATGAATGTTGGTATGTGTGTATGAGGTTGAAAAACTCCAGCACCGTTGAGCACCGTTGCACCATGAAATTTGGTTCACCTAAGTCTTTTATCATGGAGAAGCATTTTTTGCTATCCGTTTTCCTCTAACTTGCCACCAGGTGGCGCAGCAGAACGTCAAATTCTATTCCGTTTAGCTGTTTACTATGCGAATATCGTCCAACCGATTTCGATGAAATTTGGTACACGCGGATATTAGAACACGGAGAATATTTTTCAGTATCCATTATGCTGTAACTTGCCGCTAAATGGCGCTGCAACGCATCAACTTCTATACCGTTCGATCGATGGGCATAAAATTTCTTATACTTGCACATTTCAGCACGAAGAATATATTCTAACTGTGTTCCTTTTGATGTTACTCACCACTAGATGGCACTGCAATGCATTATTATTTTAACTCGCCACTAAATGACGCTGCAGCAGGCCAAATTCTTGACCATTCAAACAGTCGCTATGAAAATCAGTATACATAGCTATTTGAACAATGAGAATATTTTGGCGTTATCCATTTTGCTATAACTCGCCACTTGACGGCGCTGTAGCAAATCATTACTTTAATTAACTACTAGATGGCCCTGCAGTGTATCACTTCTTGACTGTGCAACTGATCGCTATGAAAATAGGTATACATAGATATTTGAACAGGGGCAAGAGTTTCGCGTTAGATGTCGCGTCAACACACGAACTTCAGGGCTGTCCAGCCGATCGTCCTGAAATTTGTATTCATCGATATCTGAATGCGAAGAATATTTTCGCCGTATCCGTTTTGCTAAAACTCGCCACTAGGTTGCGCTACGCCGCATGGCCTTCTGCGCCGTACAAACGATTGTTTTGAAATTCGGGATGTATGGTTATTGAACACAATATAATGCGATATCCATTTTGCTATATCTCTTTATTACAATGAATAGTAATCACCACAAATCGTAATATCAAAAGGTCCATTCATTCCCGTGCGAAGAACGGGTACTTCAGCTAGTATATATATATATATATTCGATCTGAGAAATATATTATAAAACTCTTAAAAACAGGGAAAAAAGATTAATATAAAATATTATGTAGGTAAAAAAGTCTAAGTAAAGGGGAAATCGAAACCATTTATCTTATTTATACACAAACTCAATAATTTATAAATTGTACTAAAAAACGGGATTCGATATTATAAATTAAGTAAGTAATTTTTAAAAAATGAAATCCTGTTTATTAAAGTTTCGAGGAAAATGAGCTTTTCCTTTATATCCGCAATTTAGGACATCCATCCTTTAAGAAAATATATTTAATTTTTGAGTCATTGAGTCATAGATTGTTTACGCAGTTTCATAATTATTTAAAATAATTATTAAACTGCGAAATAAAAGTAGAGTATGGCAAAGTAAATAAACAATACTTATCAGATGGAGTATATTTGGACTACATGGATAGCATGGACTGCCCTTATTTTATGGCGATGAAAAAAATAATGATTTTAATTAACTTTTTCATCATTTAAATAATTTTTTAAAAATATTTTTAAGTGATGTAACACAATTAAAATTGGCCCTTAAATACAAGTTCAAAAGTTTCTTTTTCAGATTCTTCAGCATCCTGTTGCTATGTGCATAGCTGAAAAGAATTTCGTTACATAAGCAGCCACTTTTTGCAAACAATATTTCTTACCTTAATCTAAAAGTGCGTCCTGGAAACAACCACTTCTTGAAAACAGTAGTATTATGTTAGATTAAAAAAAAAATCTGATGTGTCCAACACATGACTTCCTTGCACGTCCATTAGATCAAAAATATTTTCGACGTACTTCCTCTAAATTTATTTGTTTGAAAGAGATAAAATATCAATAATAGTAAGGTTTAGCGATTTCTAGCCAAATATTTCGATATCGCCAAGCTGAGTTCAATTTAAAAGATTTCCTTCTGACACTTTATTTGGCGATATTTCACCAAAAGCCGACAAACTTGAGATAGTCAGCGAGATTTTGGGGATAGCCAAAGTAGTCATTGACCACAGACTTTCAATGAATTGAATGCATCTATACACCTCAATGTATTGAAAGTCATTTGGCTCACCATGTAAATAAATTCTCAGTCGATTGCTGTCAAAAAAGATATTGAAAACAGTTAGATATTACAATAGTTCTAAATACAAAGTTAAAAAATCTACGGGTTAAAGTTTTAGAGTTATACAAAATAGGAAATAATTTTTGGCGCCAAATTTGGAGATATTTCGGCGAAACTCGTCAATGTCGACGACATTTGGCGAGATTTTAAGCATAAACCAAACAATGACAGATTATCGCCAAATTTGGCGATATTTCGCCAAAACTCGCCAAGAACGATGACAAATGGCGATACTTTGGGCATGGACCAAATGACTGACTATCGCCAAATTTGGCGATATTTCGCCAAAACTCGCCAAGGTCGAGGACAGACGGCGAGATTTTGGGTATGTACCAAACAATGACTGTCTACAGTTGTATTATAATGAAGATGTTCATAGACATTAAGGTACTGAAATTCTTTTCGGTGGTCCTGTAAATAAACTCTCCAGTAGATTGGAACCAAAAATCGAGATGCACAACTAGATGTTACAACATTCTTATATATGAAATTTCATAATAGTTTTTGAGATTTGAGAGTTAAATATGCACACACGTACACCAAAAGTCGCCAAGCTTGGCGACTTTTGGCACAGTTCTTGAGGGAGGCACGTGACCGTGGTCGGACCATTACCTAACTTATGTGGTAGGACGGTATTGTGCTTGAAATGGATGAATGCCCCTAAAATTGCTATTGGCCGTAATGTATTGGAAATCTTTTGAGTGTTCCTGTAGCAGAACTATAAATGATAAAGACACTTTTTTTTAATGGAGAAATTCATTTTCTAACTCTTTACAACATATATCACTTCTGAGTCGTTTGAAATATCCCAATACCTCTAAAAAACGCTTTGATGAATTTCGGCCCATAGAGCGTAATGTATTTCGAATCTTTTGGGCGGTCCTGTAGATAAACTATTCAGTCGAATGGAACCGAAAGGGGAGGTGCACAACTAGATGTTACAACAATCCTAAATATAAAGTTTCAACATTCAACGCCTAACAGTTTTTGAGATATGCGAGTTTAATGAATTTCGGCCCATTGAGTGTAATGTATTTCGAATGTTTTGGGCAGTCCTGTAGATAAACTATCCAGTCGAATGGAACCAAAAGGGGAGGTGCACAACTAGATGTTACAACTATCCAAAATATGAAGTTTCGACATTCTACGCCTAGTAGCTTTTGAGTTAGGCGAGTTTAATGAATTTCGGCCCATAGAGCGTAATGTATTTCGAATCTTTTGGGCGGTCCTGTACATAAACTATCCATTCGATTGCCACCAAAAGGGGAGGTGCACAACTAGATCATAGAACAATCCTAAATATCAAATCTCAACATTCTACGACCAATAGTTTTTGAGATATGCGAGTTACATACATACGTACGTACGTACGCACGTACGTACGTACGTACAGACGGCATGGAAAAACTGGCCACAGTAGACTCGCCACTGGTCAAAATGAGTTGCAGACGCGTTAATATGATCGTGCATGCTAGCCTACGATGAGATGCATCGAAAAAAATTTTTAAATTAAATTTAGAGGTAGTCAAAATCGGTTTTTATGTCGAAATTTGGCCCCCAAAATTTTTCGGGATCACATTACTTCCTTATACTACGTACAAGGAAGTAAAAATACTTCCAAGTTACATGCGGAGTATTCATAAATCTTAGAACGTACTTACTAATATTTATCACAAAACGTGATTAAATATATTCAGGTGTAAATTATTGGTAGCATAGACTGTACACAAGGAACACTCAAAAAATTCATTTTGAGTGGAAACATACTAACTAGTCAGAGCTTTGATTTTAAAAACCATCAAAATACCTCTAAAGGTTAGAAAAAAGCTATTGTTGAAATTTTTAGTACTTTTCGAGTAGTGATATTTGCTAAATTCACTGATTTTGAATGCAAAGTGTCACATTAAGATCATTTTGTGCCGTAACTAAATGAAAATTTGGTACTTACGTATTATCCCGGCGGTCATTCCCGCCAAACAATTTTTTCGTCAAATGTGCTGGTAAAGTGTTGCTAATCGTATTCCAAACCATCAATAATTTCTTGTGTCCGGCATTTATCTTGGCAAAAAATCGCTCGTCTTGGCGGACCGCCGGGATAAAACGTAAGTACCGAAAATTTCACCATTCCATCTTGTCTAAAGTCCACTTTCCGAAATTTGGAGGTAATTCGCTAAACCATTTTTCCTGCAGTTCGGCGTTTGTAAAAGTTAAATTAAAATCAACATATGTACATCTTTGAAAAAATGTACCTTAAATTAATTTATACGAAAACTAACATTTGCATTAGGAACATGGTACACAGAACACTGTGCAATGTCAAACAGAAAGCAGTATGATAAAGTCCAGCTTCGAATAGTGTTCCTGGGAACATCAAGTTGTTGAGATTAATGACAGTTGAATACAACACAGTGTACAGTATGCATAATATGAGCGGATACGTATTTCATGAAAAGGATGTGAAATGTATAACGTTCTTGTGAGATAACTAGACATGTTTCTCATGAGTAATGACACATGATGCCATTTGCTATGCTATAGTATTAGACTTATACTGTTTAATTTACAATGGCAGTGATTAAACTGTAACACATTAAATAAGCTTCAGACCAAGATCGAAGGAACTGCAAACACATGCTTATTAATATATGACAGATAGTACCTACTTTTACGCTTTCACTCGGGATATTACCCACCAGAACTTTCAAAAAGCTTCATTAAGTGTGCTTTCTTAAATTTTATTTTATCTAAGTATTAAATGAAAGAAAATATTGGTTGGTATCTTCAAATATAATTGTAAAAATTGGCAGTTATGCTAAACAATTTTTTTAATCTTACAGATTTACCGAAAAAAGAAAAATCTTATACAATAATCTATAAAGTAATTTACATTTACGTGATCCTTTTTCAAATTTACCCAGAAACATAAAGTTAAGCGAGTTCTTCGTAATAAAACCCGAAGTAAAAAGGGAGCCCAAAGTAATAGATTTTTAAAGAATATTAAAAACATTTCAAAGAAAGATAAACTTTTTTCCTTCAATTTGGAAATCACTCAGATCCATTGAAAATTATTCTTTTGCGCTTTCCTTCAATTATTTTCACTAAAACAATGTATATGTAAAGCACACGCACATATATATATATATATATATATATATATAGGTTTATCAATCCACTTTGTCTAGGTTTTTGAAATTATTTAAATATTTGATTGCTTTCAATTTTATAAGTAAACCCATAAAATCTTTGAAAAAAGTAAGAAAATATGATACTATTTCAGATTTAAATACGCACTAAAGTACTATATATTAAAAGCGTATCATAATTCACGCGTCTTCCTTCTTATTAAGCTAGAAAGTGTATCATGAGTATCCCGAAATTTTCTCCCTTGCTCCATAAAACACATCTTTGGAATCGAAATCTATCTTAACCGTTTTATAATCTTCGCCAAGCATATTCCAACTGTACTTCACTGTTTTAAATACTATTTAGAATGCGCATCATTATCAATGTGTGTGCCGTGTTTAACTTTCTCGGGTTGATTTCTACTTTAACGCAACTCTCGCCAAGGTGGCGATGATTAAACATATGCAGTTACCACGACGATTTTTTGTATTTATGTGGCAACCGTTATTTATAATTAAAATTGCGATCTGGAACAACATGTAACTACAGCACTCCATTACGTATTTATTTATTTTGGGTTGCCAATTACAGTAGTTGTAATAATTAATGATATTCAATTCCTTATCCGGTGCGTTTATCGCTTTTTTGTTCACTTTAATTTTCATCCTTTACTTAATTTAATACTTTTTTAAACGTTGAAAGCCCACCCTTATTTTCCACTGAAATACATTACTAGAACTCAAAACTGTCACACAATGTTGGAGGAGAGTACTGTCGAATAGAGAGGTCTGGTCAAAATGCTCTAAGCCTTTATTTAAAATTTGGGTCATTTTTTTCACGTTCTTAATTTTGAGACCAAGTTGAAAGTGTTCCCTATTTTCCTTGCAAAGACACAAAAATGGCAGTTCAACACGAGGTTAAACATGCCTCCCATTTAAATGCAAACCTCGAAACAATCTCCCCACTCCTTTTCTTAAGTACTTAACAGACTCACCTTCTTTCGGAAGGAAAATAACTTAAAATTTCTGAACTTTTCTATGATAATCTGAGTGTTAATGTAAAAGCAATTATGTGCGAGTTTAATGTATGTGCTCATATAATCCATAACTTATCATAAAGAGACTTCTGCAGGTGCGGTGTGCTTACTGCGATAATAGTGCAGCCCATCAAATGTGCATATCATCCCAAACCAGGAGCCCGTTCTGTTCATGAAATATGTATAAATCTAGCTCACTCACTCGCCGAAACAGATTGCTTGTATCCCCATTATAGCCTCATGTTAGGAGGTTATCCGACATTATAAGAGGTACATTGAGAGAGGCGCTTTCAAAGAAAAAGCGTTTAAAAGCTGCCTAAAAGAAAGGTTTCTCATTAAAGGAATAAAGGCAGAATTAGAATTTCATGGACAGCTGAAGATTAAATTGAAAATATTTTAAAATCGAATATTTTCGCAGATTTGTCAACTTTCACAGAAATAACTATTCTTCATTAACAGCAATTTTAAGCATGGAATACAACTGAATTCACGTAGTTTGACGGCTGAATTCTTGAAAATGTAGTTAAGAAAGATGCTATTTACGAAAAATGACAGATTATGTTTCGTATAGTTTAGAAAATTTCTCTGTATGCATAGGTTAAAAAAACTGTGTTTTTGTATGACAAATTAAATCAGTCACAATGATTTAGGAACTTTTCGTTTGAAGAGTTTTAATGTCGAAAATTAAGGTATTAAAAGAATTTACTAATGTAGTTTTATTTTAAAGGCATTGCATGAATACCTGTTGTCAGAGGCGTAGCCAAGGGGGGGGGGTTAGGGGGGTCATAACCCCCCATGAGAAAATTTTTGCCATACAAAATGTATATTCTTCACTACATTATCACACACACGTATACATATATATGAGTTGTAGTAGTCGTAACCCCCCCTCCATGAAAAATTTCTGGCTACGCCCCTGCCTGTTGTGTTTAAAGCATTAAAACGGGTACAGAAAATCCCGAGCATAAGCATAACTGCCAACTTTTACGCCTTTTACGGAAAGTTTACTACCATAATTTTCACCTTACTTTACTTTTAAAACAAGAAGCTAGCAGGTTATATCTAATTTTAAGTTAATGAGTAAAATTTAAAATTTGTGGTTGATTAAAATACTCTTATTTGTTAAACGTGTTAGGAATTATTATGTTACAAATGTCTTGGAATATCAAGGAAATGTAAAAGTGTAACGTGAAAAAGTATTCAATCTATTTAACACGTGCATTAAATGTAAGGTCAAAATAACGCAAAATACTTTAAATAGTTCAGACATCTGAAAACAGCTTCATTCAACAAATGGAAGACAAATAAGTATCTTACTGAAGAGAGAAAACTTCCTCAAAAATTTAATTTCTGTGTAACACGACGTGATCGTGTTTCCTCTCAGTGGGAATTTGACGTAATGGATTTCCTGATACATTACGGGATTGACAAACTTCATTGGTTGCCATGGCAACAGATGCAAATTTGCCCCGTTGAACAGTCGTTCACTTTTATCACAGTTGTTTTCGATAAATGTTTATGGCGACTGCAATTGCTTCAACAAAACAAACTGCTATTTGTATTTTCCAGAAACTTCTGAATGGGAGATAGTTCCTAGTGAAAGGAAAAAGTCTATTCATCTTTATTCTGGGAAACATTTTTATAAACTGATAAATAAAATAAAATGTACAATGTGATACAATACTGCAGTGTAAATGTCCAAAGTAAATCCATTTTGGCTCCATTTACTAAACAGACCTTTAAATAATACTCATAAGAAGCATTTTGACATCATCCGCATTGCTAGTTATACTATTTTGTAATATAACGCTATTGTTTTTTTTTTTGAGTATGTATTATTCTAAGATGCAAATTAAACTTCAAAATATTTTTTAAAAAAAAGGCTAAAAGCTAAGCGCTTCTAAAAACGATCATTCATACATAGTAGTACAGGCATAAATTAAGATTTAGGTCAAGTATTTAGTGTCGTGAGTACTGTGTAATGGCCAGCGTACACAAGAAGTATTTGCTAGAGCGTGTGCCTTGGGTGGCGGACTTTTCAAAGCATTTTTAAAGCGAATTCACGTTACATCTGGAAAAAAACGCCAAAAACTATAAACCGTTTAATCCAGTGGTCCACACCTCCAGTCAGTGAACCGGTACCGGGACAGGGATGGAATGGTACCGGGCAGTCCAAGAAACATTAAATTAATTCCATTTTATTTACTGTGGTGTATTTCGCTTGGGTTTCGGCTTTGTGGTAATTTATATCTTTATAACAGAAGAAATCTTGTAGCTATTCTAAACCAGTTTACGATTCATTAAGCATTTCAAGATTATGAATTAAAATTGCAGTCACTTAAATCTCTGTTGGCCATTTTCGATAGCCCACCTTTACGAAGCGGGTTTTTCTGCAGTGACAGCAACGAAAACAAATTAACGGATTAAACTGGATATAAAACAACACACTTCGGATGTCATCCGGTTGTCTCCTATTACCCACAGATGGAGCCGACTCGTTGCAAAGAAACAAGCTCTGGGTTCTCATTGATTTAGCGTTCTAGTCGGTTAAGATATTAAATCACTGTATTCATTTTTTGTGTAACAGTATTTTAGTTTAAAAGTATGTTTAAATTCGATTCAATTAAAAGTATTAAAGCGAAACAATCTAAAGAAATACATTTCAGCCATCTACCATTTGAAATGTCCTAATCACTCTTAAATGTGGGGCATGAAAAAAATTTCATCGATAAGCATTTTAAAGGGAAAAATAACTGCATGGTTTAATTTTATTTTAGTTTGGAAAGTAAACATTATAAGAAAAACATCATGAGGAGAAAGGACTGCGTTTGAAGTTTATGCTAGATTATTAAAAAAAAGTCCTTTGTAAGAATTTTTATTATTGATATTTTTAATTTTTAATGTGTCTTTAATGTAGGTAAAAGTATATAATTTCTTTTGCTATTTGATGCAACAACTGTATAAAAAAATAATAATAGAGCCATAGAAAATCAAACAAGGCACAGTGTATTTTATTCGTTGCGTATTAATGAATGAAAGTATTTACTGTGCAATGTAAAATAATATGCTTTTA
The DNA here is from genome assembly GCA_038373885.1 of Cheiracanthium punctorium. Taxonomy (NCBI): domain Eukaryota; kingdom Metazoa; phylum Arthropoda; class Arachnida; order Araneae; family Cheiracanthiidae; genus Cheiracanthium; species Cheiracanthium punctorium. The sequence goes on from JAWZYV010018068.1 coordinate 97,490, forward strand.
CAAACAATTAGGTAATTAAAATGTTGCAAAACTAAATATATTTTATTTAAAGAACATGAAAAAAAGTCGCAATTATTTTACTTGATATGTATTTTATTTCGTCGCAATTAATAAATTCTTTCAATGGAGGTTTTTTAACTATGAAGAAGTGTGTGCATTTCGTGATCTCAGGTTACATCGTTTAGTTTAATTTGGTGCTGCCTCCAGTATTTCATTCATTTCGAGCTAGACATTTATATTTTAAATATTCTGTTTATTTCTATTATTTATCTTTTTTATAAGTATTCAGACTGGAAAAGAGATAAAGCATCGAAATTCGATGCTGTTTAGAAGTAGCAAATGAGATAGAAAAAGAAGCGCAAGCATAATTCTTCATATTTAAAATAAATTAATTTTTGGGGAGCATATATCATTCAATGTCTTTATGAAATACAATAAAGGATTTGTAATAGTTAGGTTGGGTCTGCTGTAAAAATGATGATTTAAAAAAAATTCGTGAAAAAATTTTAACTTCGAGATACACAAGTATTATGAAAAATGTAGTTCAATAAACTAGAGAACTATCCTTGTTTTGACGAACACTTATTTCTTGAAAATTCATTTTTCGTGTAATAACAAACTGAGGTAATTGCGTATTTTTTTGTATTAATCTGTCTCTTGCTATCGCGTTGGTACTTTCATTTTGATATTGCGTTTTGTTTTATTTATTTTTTTGTTTTTTACTTGCATTGGTTAACAGTCAACACTCAAAAGTTTTCTAACAAAAAAAGCAAAAAAATATACACAGTTCAACACTGACTAACATCAACCCATGTCGAAAAATTCGGTTACTATTGATGAACCAATGAAAAAAGCCAGTCTATAGAGGCTGATGAACTTTAATGTTCGTCCGAGTGGAGTTTCTGGTTTAAATATGCTTGCAGAAGTAGAAAATGAAACATGAAATCTCAAAAATTAATTTCCTTTCTTTGATTAAAAAAAATCAGAATATGTATGCGCTATGCAGTCAAGAAACACAATGCTACAAATTCATTTCAGTTTTAAATGCTTATTTTATTGACGTAATTACTATTCTAAACCTCTACGAACAACCGATGCATTCTAGAGGGGAAGTCTGCATAATCTCTATTGCGTTTAAACTGTAGCTGAAACATGGTACAATCAAGAGGTAGTCTTATCTCCAATTCGATGATTTTGTGTTAAAGGGAGGATCCCTGATGAATGAAGGGCTATAGAAGATCTCAGCTCAACAATTGTGAACAATTTCTTCTGTTAGTAGCAAAAGACAGAGAGACCGTCAAACTTGTGGTGGACTCCAGAGTCCTAGCATGCGTCATAAGTTGAACCACTGCCTCCTTGATAAAGAAAGCCTAATCACTACTACGTCACCAAGCCTCTACGTCCTCAGTTGGCCTTCTAAAGGTGACGTCCTAATTATATAACATAATAAGGGAGTAAATCACAATAAATTGTTTTGTGCCAAGAACATATTTTAATTTTTATCTTTCACTTAAGGCACTTTTTAATATTTGTGGCATTCACCAGAAATCTGGAATAGTTTTACTTTATGAGAATGAAAGTGTGATGACGTCATTACTTGAAGGCCTAACGATGGCTTCAAAGCATCACCGCTCAGACTTTCTATCTACGAGACAGTGGTTGAACTCCACCGAATAGTCGTCACACTGAATACACGTGGCGGAGATCGTGGCATCCTTAACACCTATTTTTTTTTATTTTATAAATAAATATGTATTTTTAATTTTCCGGTCATGCTAATGTTATAGGTAAAAAAATAATTGTATTAAATTTGCTTAGAATTACAGAAAATATTTACTTCAAAACGTTACCTTTTGGTGTTGACACCATCACCAATTGGAATATGCATGGAATATATATGTACATAAAATATAATTATAATAATAAAGGTATTTTCTAAGAAAAGTCAACTCAACAAAACAGAATGGATTGGTGAAGAATGGTAGGCGATAAAACCTATTAACATTCCTTAGTTTCAAATGACGCCACCTAATTGTAAGGTTTTCACTGTTTTTAGTTAGAAATAAATTTTTCTACCATACTTTTATTCATTGTAAGACTGGTTTTCATTAATTCGCAAAAGTTACAAAGAAACATGTAAATTTTCAGCATGTGTAAATCGTGCGTGATGCACTTTTTTTCTAAGAATATACTAATTTTTCTAAGATTATACTAATTTTTCTAATCTCTGGAATGAATTCCTCATTGTGTACTAATATACAAACCGAAGAGTATGATGAAAACGGTTGTCTTTCAATAGGGTAAAAAAAAATATTTCCTTGTTCTAATTTAATTTTAGAAATATTTGCTGGAATCCAGTGACATAAAAAAGAAAGGAAAATAAGAAAGTTTATAAACGCTTAAGCATTTAAAAAGCATATCGTCATATCTGCATTCGTACTAATAGAAAAACATTACGTATGTTTAAAAAAAAAGAAATTAATAGTTTTCAAATTTCAAACTTTGCATGTTAAATTTTAAAAGTATTTCACAAACTTTCGAGTTTGCTTATATTTTTCTTACGCATATGTATCCACTAGAATCATTCGTTCCTGAACGATCCATCATTTAACGGGACACATGCATGATACATCATTTTGCACTCACTGTCCACGTGAATATTGAACATCATATTTTTCTGAGGTATCGGATATTTCGTTGGTTTTGATGCTATGAGCATGGTCAGTCGCAAAGTAAAGTAACTTTTCGTGTTTCGGTTTATTTATGGCTGGCGAGAATGTTTCTGGCAGATGTCTGTGGAATCGAGATGCATTGAAAATATGTGGAAAAGTTATGGAGTTGGATTTTTTCATGAAAAGCGCATTATTCATATGAGAAAGTTATCGAAGCATCATTTACACATATTGGCCTCCCCGGAAAATAATTAATTGCTCACCATCATGTTATTAAATTCGTAATTTTTTAATATATCTTTGGAACAACAGTTAAATTACATATATTTAGAAATTCAAGATGCAATCACAGTTTCTAAAAAAAATTTACTCAATATTTAATCAACATATCGACAAATTTCTAAAAGTTAAACGTCTTGCAAACTGATAATAAAACAACCACAATCATAATACTGCAACAGAAGCTTTCATGTTCAGCTCATGCGTACTTGTGTTTTGTCACTTGCAATACAATAAATGTAAGGTCGTTTTTATTTAAGTACTAATCTAAATTGCAATATATAAAAAGTGATTGCACCTATTTCATGTACGATAGTTTTTATTTTATACACACAAAGTATGGCAGCTATGTTCGCACACAAAATGAAAAAGTAACCGCATTGTGTAACTTACATTTTGGTGGAAAAAAATTCAGTTTCAGTAAATAATCAGTTATACAAACTTGATGAGTGTTTGTGTTTTTTTTTTCGTTTTTTTTTTTATCCACACCGAAAATTTTATAGGAATTATTCTGGTATATTTGAAAAGCATTGTCAGGGGGAAATAATTCTTTTCAGAATCTTTATATTTTCTTGTAGAATCTTTCCACTACCTCAAATGCATTTGTTCACCTAAAAAATTTTAAATGAATATCTTGCGTAGGCTTCATTTAAGAATCAATGCTTTTCTTAGAAGTAAATCATGTGACAATTAATAACTTTTCTTTTTTATTTGGAGGGTGCTATTTCTTTCAGAAAAAGAATTAGCTATAGAAAAAGAAACAAAGTCGATAACTAATAACTTTTTTGAAGTTGAGAAATTTTCCGAACACTAAAATAACATTTTAAATTGGGTATCTTGGATTTGATTGGGGAAATTTTAATGCAAAATCGCCATTCCCTCGACACTAAAAGGTGTTCTTGAATACGGAAAAAGTAATTTTATTGATTTTCAGGTGCAAAAGAAAAGAACACGTGGAAAAATGCTCTATAATAATCAAAGAAGTATTTTTATAAAAATCCGAATATTCAAAGACAATTTTTTGCATAAGAAGAAAATATATCTTAAATATTTTACAACCCAAGAAACAAAAATAAAACACATATTTTATAAAAATTTAATGTGCATCTTGCAATCTATTAGACACAAGTTTTCCATTAAAAGCTGGGAAAGTTTTACGAAAGTGCCGGATCAGCATAATTTATTTTTTAAACATGTCTTAGGCATTAGAACATTACAAGAAGGATTTTTTTTCTTCCCTTCATCCTGTAAAGTTTGATGGAAAATGTATATTGACTACATCGGTAAGGCTGTGTGATAAAATGTACTTTCATGGATCAAGAAAAATTTTCAAATATGTTATCAATGGTTATTTCCTATCTTGTATATTTTATAAAAAAAAAGTATTTATCTTTTTTTTCCTACTGGATTTAAAATTTTTCTTTACATAAGGACTAAAAAAAAAAAATAAAAACTAATAAAAAAAAAAAAAATAAAAGACTTAATTCTTAAAGGGAATAATATACACAAAGGTAAATTTAAATAGAATATTTATTTTTTAAATTTGTAATAAATGGTAGATTCTTCTATTATAAAAATTCCAGTGAAATGATTTCAGGAATTAGTTTTATCGTCATAGTAGGATTAAATATTTTCTACGCATTGTGATTCAAAACGCAAAGTAATGCTATTAAAGAGATTTAAAAATATTTACATGCAAATAATCATGAAACAGTCATGGACTGCCAGCTGTCCCGATTTTATCGGAACATTTTCCACCACAATTTCTAAGTAGTTTTATTTTAAATTAAAATTTGGAAACATTATTACCGAGATTCCGAGATACAGTAGTAAAAAATCTGATAAAGCCAGAATAGTTGGCAGCTATGCAATGATAGATTTGAACCAGTGTTAAAAGGGAAACAAAAATCTGTACGTGATAAAAAATTCAAATTATTTTAAATAAAAAATTGGTTTGACAATGTATTTTCAATAAAAATTTTGCAACAATTTACTTATAAATTACTTGAATAATTTGTAGTATTTAGTTTCAAATCCCACCCCCCTTCCTTTAAATAAAGTATTAATACGTTGGTCTTTTAAATTATAATTCTATTTAGATTGAATTGAAGTATATGTAGCATAATTACTAGTAGGGTTTAGTGACGCATACAATATAAGATAATGTGTTATACTCTTGTCTGTTATATTTTTTACTTTAGACACGTAGCCATACACTGTTGGCCAAATAAGTGGCAATGATATGTAATTTTATCCATCTCTTTTTTACGGCGGCTGGGGACATAGTGCTCTGAAATGGGAGACGGAAGGTGCCTAGTTCAAACCCAGGCCGCGTCCGCCGACCTAACTGTTCTCCTAAACTAGCGTAAATAATAGGGAATGCAATCCCGATCCCGCGGGAACGGGAGCCCGCACAAATATTTGCGGGACTAGTCCCGCGGGATTAAGAACGTAATCCCGCGGGATTGAAACTGAAAAATAAATTACTTTTGTTACTTTTTCACGCCACTTTCCCGATCATCAATTGTCCAAAAATTTTTGCATAAGATAAACAATAAGAACCAGCTATCTTGGGCGCTCATAGCTATTGGCAAGTAGGCGCCTTAGTCCCCCCCCACTGTCCCCTAGCTCCCATGTTGTTTACGCACTGGTATAACGCAGAAGTGCTTCAACACTAAATATTGTATCTTTCTGGAACAGAACCCTTGACTTGGCCTCCCCCTCCATTAACAACCATATGGTCATTCATGCTAGGGATATCTTTAAAAGGTGAACTTCATTTAACCACTAAAAAATGTATGGCTCCTTCAGGGTTTCATAGAAAGAAAAAAAAATCGTTTGTTAAGCGCTTTTGTATTTTCTATCAAAATTATATGAAGAGTAAGTAGACGAGTGCCTCTTTACGTTGTCTTTTTTACATTCTTCTTTTTTTATCAACTAAGAAATAACAGAATATTATTATGAATATCATGACTAGAATTTTCAAATTTATGCAAGGTATTGTATTAATTATCAAATGAGATAAATAATTATTATTAAAATTAAACTTGCTTACAATCTAGTGCTTACAAACCAGTGCTTACAATCTTACTTTTTACTGCTTTTCTCTACCGAAATTAATTCTTAGTTGAATGAAATATTAATCCCGCGGGATTGCGGGATCAACAAATCTCAATCCCGCAATCCCGCGAAGCGAAAAACAGTGCGGGATTGCATTCTCTAGTAAATACTGGTTGGGACTTCTTAGAAAGACCCCCTACGGAAGACACTCTGCAACCTCGGCTAGATTCCACAAGCAGATAACGGGCCGTAATCCCACAAAAACTTTCGCTTTTCAAATTTATGGATTCGAAGTAATTACTAGCCAGACTTGCGAATGAATCGTTCCTTACTAAAAGTAAAGGTTTGGTCTCTAATTTTCTTATGTAATTAAATTCTCTATATTATACTAAATTTTAACTTACAAATAATACTAGTGTAGTGCTCTATTACTGAGAAATGCAACAGCATTCATCGGATGTAATTTTACTGGCGTAGACGAATGGATATTGCTTTAGAGTAGCAATTTGTAATCAAATTTTAATGTACAAAAAATCGTGGTGGTCTATATAAAAAGTTAAATAGATTTTTGTTTAATTCAGAAAATAGTTCAAATACCTTAACTTTTAACCAGTAATTTTATTTTAATTGCAAATTTTCTCTATTACAAACGAAGAACAATACTTTTAAATTTGGTCTAATAACATAAGATTTATAAACTTTTGTTGCATAATAAACTAGAATGCATTTATATAAATTTTACATGCAGCAATTAAAAAAAATAGAGTGCTAGAAGTTGAGCAAAGTTTTTCAATTTCTCTTACAACATTCAAAAAACTATTATATATTTATCCATATGTCATTTAATTTCCAACATTGTAAAGTTTTACATCAAGGAAATGTTTGTAGCTAACATTTACACGTTAAAAAAATCTCAAAATATCGCATCTTAAAAATTTGGGATAACAAATATTCTCTTTGAAAATGCAAGTTTTCTGTTGTATTTTGTACAGTTATTTGTTACTAATTCATAAATATTAATGCCAACTATGATGACTGCAATTGAGAAAGTGGATTGCGTAGGTTGGTATTTCGAATCAAAATCCATAGCTATAAGAAAAAATTTCGTAACATGTTTAGGAAAAACCGCTATCCATGCTAGCTAGAACATGGGATAAACTTGAGTACCGTTCAGATGTGGTTCCAGCAAAAAAAGGTGCACACATTGGACTCTGGCAATGAAAGGTATTGCTTTTGCTTTCTGCTCAATAAAGTAATTAAATACCCTGCATTACGTTTGTTTTTCTTATTGTTACGATACAGCGCCTTCTATGAACACAATTTAGAAGTAATGTTTTTTACGATGTAAAAAAAAAAAAAAAAAAAATTCGTGAGCGTGTGAAGTATTATTGTGCAAACTCCATATTCATACGATAATTTGTTGCATTTCTATGAATTTTTTAAATATGCCATGGACTTTTCGGACACCCTGTGTATTTACAAGTATTGTGGAAGAATTCCTGAAAGTAAAAGTTCAATCTTCTAAATTTTATTACATCCCAGAGTTCCAGATAATGAAAAGAATAGTATGAATTATTCTTCCATTCATTTGAAATTTACACATTATTAGCTGATAACAAATCAAAATAATAAGCATTGATTAACTGTGTTACACTCCTTTGCAATTATTTACAGTAGACTGTATTAATAGTTATTATCTATAATCCTGTTATAATTTTAAAAGAAATTAGAGCTGTCTATTTATAAAAAAGTGAGACCATATTATTTTTCAAGAGTTCCAGTTTTTCTGTTAAATGTGAGTCAGCTTTCAATAGATTGCAAAATTTTACTAGGCGACAAAATATACGTAAATAACAAGCGGGTTTTAGTCTTCAAATAATTCCACTTCTATTAAATAAAATTACTCGAATTTTTTAAAATATGTTCGACAACATGGAATCTACTAAACACAAGTTTTCCATTAGCTTTAGAAAAAAAAGTTTACGAGAATACAGTGTGAAAAAACTTTATTTTTTAAAACATATTTCCTCGTCTTCCGAAAGAATTTACTGTATTTTTTGTGTACTATTTTCTGAAAGTTTGATGGAGGATTTGTATTGACTACGTTGCAGAGAAAGAGTTGTTAAATGCACTTTTGATGACTTTTTTAAAAAAATGTTATCAGCATTGGCTACGTTTTTATTTATTGAAAAAGTTTAAAATATGAAGCATCAATTCAGTGATTGCTACAAGTTGAGCATTTTTTCAGCACTTTTTTTTTGTAAAAGATGGTTTATGGACTCTTATTAAACTACTTATGAGCTTTTAGTGACTAAAACCTGCTGTAAGGTAGAATTTTCGTAAATAGAAACCTTAATTGACTGATAATATTGTTACATATTTAAGAAAAGAATTGCCTTCTACATGTTTTGTTCCTACGCGGACAACAAAGTAAACACAGTATGTTCTTTTCTTTCGAAATTTAAGTGATTATTTGTAACTTTTCCAGTGGAAAACGCTTTTTTTTATTTACGTATTCAATTGTTTTGTGTTAAAAAAGTTTTATCGAAAAAAATAATTGTACCTCGGTTTTCTGCCGACTTCTAATTGTGTATTGACAACAGTTTACCATACTATTCCTCGGACTTCGATATAGGTATAGGACGATCATGGACAAGGGGCAGACGGGCGAAATAGCGTCAGTCTCTCAAGGGGTCACACTTTAATGATTAGCTACACAAGTGCCCTCTAGCAATGCCTATTAAAGTTTTATAGTCATTAGACAAAAATGTTTACCATTTCTGATGATTTATTTCCACACAACATTTTAATTAGTTGTGATAGATATTTTTATGTTACGGCAAGTGTGGTTTTATCCATCACTAATTATATACATAATATGATATGGAAATCGAACATGATGAATTAATTTTTATCCGAAATGTATTTGAATGATCTTCAATATAAGATATTAGAATTTATGTATGGTTTAAGATTTTCGCACGATACTTAAGTGCACTTTTGGGCTGCGACCTGCAGTGCCACCTTTAATTGAATTTTTGTTAAATCCTTACTAGAGTTGCTAATTTAGCGCAATGACACATTTATTTTCATAAAGTAAAACTGTTCAAGTTTGTGGTGGTTTTACTCCTGCATAAAATATTTTAATACCTCAACATAACTGCTGATTTATACTTGGATGATTTAGTTGTTCGACTGACTGGCTGACAAAAGTTCGATCATAATGAAGTGCTATGGCGTAAGCCGCTTTATCTTCAGTGTTGAAAGGTAGGCATCATGTGGTAGGAGGGGGGGGCGAGGGCCCAGATCAGTCAAGATCAGCCATGAAGGCGAGAAGAGGAAGAAAGCAAGGATCAACGAGGGGCAAGAGCAAAGAGGACGGCCTTGGGTCTTCTCCTGTTACCTGTCTCGAAAGGATTATAATCGGGGTACCCAGCGACAATTTCGTTGAGTAACCGATTCAGGTGACTGTAATTACGTACAGCAGAGTTGCAGATAAACTGACGGAGTGTCGAAATTAAGAGATCCCGTCTAATGACAGCATTAGTCACGAATGGGTGTCCATGATGGATGGAGTGAAGAATGGAGCTCTGTTTTCTACCGAGAAGCTCAATAGAAGATTTGGTTGCATAAGCCCAGACAGGGTCAGCATATGTAGCAGTAGGTCGAATTAGGATTTGCGCAGCAGGGATTTATTATGAGAAGACAGTTGTTTGTTTCTAATGATGGAGACAAGTTGCTGGAAAGCTCCACCCTACTAGCAATTTTGCTCGGGCCGTCACCGGCTGGCTGCGTGGCCGGTGGTAGCCCGAGCAAAATTGCTAGTAGGGCAGACACCTTCCACGAGCATTGTGTATATGTTTTTTTTCCATCATAGGGTGCTGCCGATGGTTACCCCAATATATTTGAATTGGTTTTTCCAGTCTATATATGTTCCTTTGATAAGAATTCGAGAGGGAGGACGTCGATTGGAGAGGAAGAGAGCTTGACACTTTTGAACGTTAAGTAGCAGCTTACTTTTCCTAAGCCAGTTGAGAACATCATCAAGGTGTGCTTGAAGTTCATTGATGCGAGCAGGACCAGTGTTAGCATAGCTAATAATGACAGCGTCATCAGCGTTGAGTGCGAGGGTATTGGCAGGGTTTGCAGGGTTTTCATTGATGAACAGCTTGAAAAGCGTTGGTCCGAGGATGCACCCCTGCGGAATTCCACTAGAGAAAGGAGAGTTGGTAGAAATGACTTCTCGAAGCCGAGCGTGATATGATCTGTGGAACAAATAGTTGTTTTGGAGATTAGTCGTTAGTGTCTCAACAACTTGATGCAGCTGACGAAGAGTCGATTGTCCAGGGCACAAGCCAAACTGTACAGGAAGCAAAATATTGTTTGAGAAGGTGTGCTCATTGATTCTATTAACCCCTTAAGCGGTTTACCCGTACAGTGTACGTGCTACCAAAAATTGGCCTCAACTGGTTTGCCCGTATAGCGTACGGGCATCGATATTTTCTCCTTTCCTTTTCTGATTTGCTCGTATATTTCATTATTGTGAAAAGACTATTTAATATTAATATTTTTCAATAGATGGCGTGGCTTGTCCATGTAACTGAAATGCTTTTCATCCGGGTTTTTCTTCCTAGCGAGAGAGCGAGAATATTTCATCATATGACTTTTTTGAAAGCATTTCGGCAAAAAATTGACCGCTTAAAGGGTTAAGTATGATACGCTCAGGAATCTAGCTGAGGTTGCTATTGTAGACTGATAGGTCGGTAAGCTTTCAGAGAAGAAAGGTCCAGTCCCGGTTTTAGAATCGGTACCAGCGCAGCCTATTTCCACGCAGAAGAGCCGGTTTTGAGAATGGCGTTAATGATGCTAGTAATTTCAAAAAGAGTGTTGATTGCAATGTTTTTAAACATTCCATTCGAAATGGAATCTGGACCTGGTTTTTTGTTATTCTTGGACATAAGAATAGTGGTGATAACGTCAGTCGGGGAGGCAAGGCAGATGCAATGCCGCGGTGGCTAAAGAAGAAAATGATAGACAGTTCCATGCACATGAAAGTCCCAATCAGGAGAAGAATTATTGATATTGTTTGCAAATCGAGTCTTGATTTAGTTGTTGGACTGACTGTCTTGGTTATTGTTTACCACCCGTACGTAAATGAAATGCATGCAGATATTTTGGACGATGGTGTAAAAAGCAGCACATCGCGCTGCGATGATTCAGTGCAGGGAGTCGAAGAATAGACAGCATTCTTGAGTCTATGAGTCTGACGATGACAGGAAAGAAGCACTAGGGGGAAAAAATATTTAAAAATATTAGTGTTTACATAAAGTGGTGAGTTATATTGCGCAGATCTTGACAGTTAGTCCGACTTATTTAACTACAGAAGCTTTGTTTATTTATCTTTGTTGTTGTAAACCACGTTAGATCTCATATTTAGTTGAGTACTTTCGATCGATTAATTACTACTTAGGTGATAACTATTCAGTCCAGTAAATAGCAATTATTGGTTGCAGATTACAAATAAATGTAGAGGAATAAAAGTTTAAAATCGTTCTGCATCAAAACCTGCCTTTATCCTCGTGTCTACAATGAACTTTTGAATATTAATCATTAATAAAAGAAGTTTAAAAAATGGATCATTATTAATTCCAAAGATAAGGGGAAAAAATCAGTCACAGTACAAAGCAGACTGCACAATGAGAAGTACAGTAATCAGTTGTCGAACTTTTCGATCTTCTTACCCATATTATAATTTGGAAGGTTTAAGAACCACTCGCCTTTGCTCATACAGTAAAGAAAGAATTAAACGTATGTAGTTCTATGAGTCTGTAAATTCATTTATCTTAAAATTTACATTAATATAAAACATTTGATTGCATCCCATTAAATAAAACTCGGTTATAATATATTAAAGAGTTTACAAAGATATAATATATAAACATTAATTCAACAGTATAAAGTATTCATTTCAATTACTTCCGCTTACAGAATAGAAGCAGTTTTATACAATAAGTCTATCTGATATTTATTGTTTTAGGAAATGATATTCAAATTTTAAAATATTCTTAATATGTTTCAGTTAAATATTTTTATGTGCATATTTATATAAATAAAAGTAACAATTCGTGCAGTATTTTTCTGCAATTTATTTTTACTAAAGTAGTTAAATTAAGCAACACATGTAACAATGAATTTTCTTCTTTTTCTTTAGGTAAGTGTTAAACTACGAATTCATGTCACACATTCCATCACTTTGAAAGGCTGTAACGATTTTATTGAAAGATGAGAAAAAACTTGTGTCTATAATTTTTATTTCAATAGAAATTATCGCAAATCCCTAGCAAAACATCAAGATACACTACAAGACAACCTAAAGACGAAGGTCGGAAATCATTCAAACTGAAACTTCACTGTTTATTTTTCGGTCTTATACCACATTCGGTTTCACGTATTAAGGTACTTTTGAACAAAAACAGTAAACGCATAGTTCATTTCCCAACAATGTAAATTTCCTCATTTATTCCTGGAACACAAGATGGCAATTGTAGCTGAAAAAAAAATATTTTATGAACTATGTCCTGATATGATTGTTGTGTTCACTTTGTCATGCCGTGTTTTAAAATCTGCCAGGTGCACCAAAAAAAATAAAACTTTAAATAGACGCAAAGATAGGGCTTACATACAAAATACCTGAAGTATTTAGATGAAGATAAAAAAGGCAAAATTTTCGAATTATTTAAAAGGATACTGAATTTAAATGTAAATTTTCGGTATGCTTTGTTTTTTTTATTTTAAGAAGAACCAAATGTTGCTGTGAATACGCGTTAGAACCCCTTCAAAAGTCCTCCAACCAAGGCAACCCCCATCCTTGGCAGATAGCTCTTTCGCACTTCGCCATAACGCAACATATTAAATATTGTCATCAAGTTTAACCCCTTTAACCCAGATACGCATAACTATCAAATTTTACGCTTTCTTCCGGAAGAATTTTCACCACTGTTTTTTGGTAAGTTAAAACTTATATAAATCTATATCCCGTTATTCATTGATCTGACCATTGCACTTCAAAATTTAAAGGATTGTAAATTCGGGATGAAGTTTAAAATGACCTTGGCTTTCCTTACCGAGAATTCAGACTTGTAAAAAAATATAAATTAAAACATCTCGAAAATTGTGGTGGAAATGTACTGAAAATTAAAATCAGTAAGTTGGATATATAATTGCCACTTTCAAGAATATCCTCAACCATTTTTTGTAAAAGGTAATTTTCGACACAGTAAATAGTAAAATTGACCTATGTAATTCGTAATTTCTCTACTAGTGGTATGATTTTGCAATTTCTTGATCCGAAAATTACTGTTTACAAAAGGTTGTTCATTGTATTTCATACTTATTGGTATACACGTAACCTTCAATAGTTGCAAAAAGAAATAATACCATTTAGGAATGATAATACACATAAAATTAGTTATTTATACACAAACGCAACACGCAATAATAGGAAGCTGTCTTTCTTTTAATACCATTACTGACGGCCAAAATAATTAGAATCCCGCTGTAATAACTTCATCAGACAACTCCATTCGTGACCAGAGAAAATTGGAAAATGCGATCGCCATTACACACCTATTCTAAAACAACTCTATATAACTGTAACCCTTTCTTCTCCTGAAGTGTAGCGCCCCTGAACTCGCTAATTAAGACAATAAATATCTCCCAATCCAATTTCTAGAGGCGTTTATTAAGGGATTATTTCCAAGGCTTAATGAGAGTGGACTGCGTGTATTAATCAAACGTTACCGTATAAATGTGGAAGTAGCGCTCTAGTTAGGGCGTCTATTATGAATGATATATGTGCGGGTAATGCCATCTCACAACCAGTTCATTATTACCCTTTCCAACCATTACGGACGGAAGCTTGGGAGTAGAGTAATACAGAGTACAGTCGGTAGAGAGAGAAATTCATACTGTTACGACTATGGGACTTCGGACAATGCTGTTAATTTTAGAGCCAGTATGCATTTTGTGGTGCTGTTTATAGCTCTACGTGATGAACACATTTCGGATGGCAGAAGCAGAACAATGCAAGCTTACTGACCAAAATAGTTGAGGCAAGTAAAGCTTCAATATGCAGAATATGGTGAATGCATTTATAGCGCATAGTACAACCAACACCCCCTACGTATAGAATGCCTGACAACTCAAGCTTTGACGTCAACACTAGGCCCACGAAAGAGACGTCATCACAAATTAAAATTTCGGGTGAATGCTACAAATATTGGAAAAGATCCTAAATTAAGCATTAAAATTAAAATACCTTCATACAAAATTATTCATTATGATCTATTTCCTAATCATATTGTTCCATTAGTCGTCGTTAAAAGCTGCCATTTTACGTAAAATTATTTTTTTTACTCGAATTATTAAAATTTTGTTATGCAAGACTAATCTCAACAAAAATTTTTAATACTTTTATTTTGTGAAAGTTAAACTCGTAATTGTAAACGTAGGGATGACGGCAAACTTCAGTGACATAGTTCTTAAGCTTTCTTTATATAGGAGGTGTTCCCACTTGTACGGTTTTTCGGAAGATTAACCACTAGGTCTTTGCAACAGCTTTATTTAATTAAAAGTCCAGATTTAGTTCAACATGAACCCACAAAAGAAGTGGTACATAACATCCCCCAGCGAAAAAGTTGGCAATTATAATAGCGCTTCAATTTTAATATTTCCATTTTATATAGTTAATAGTTAAATGTGATTAGATACGTTAATAAAAGTACACTAATTTATTGTTATAAGTTACATGGGACAAATAAAAGAACATTCAAAACTTGAGAAATGAGAATGTGTGATTTTAAGAAATAATTGCAAGGCTATCGCAGTCTAATCTTTTTTTTTTATGCTATAATATCTAAGTTCAGATAAGACCTCAGTCAGTCACGTGAAGGCCAAACCTGAAAATAATGTCTGTAACATGAAGTTACATAGGTGGGAGAGCGTAATACTTTATATAAAGTTGACAAAATTTCACCTGGATTGTTTGTGTTGAGTAGCTTTTTAGTACTTCGAATAAAATATAAACATTGCATTGCATTGTAAAGAGATATAAGAGTAACTTTACAACAATTATCAACTTTTAAACATCAGGCACTACAAAATATAACAATCAAATACGTAGCAATAAACTATTTTATTAAAAATATATTTAAATTTTTGTTATTGATTGAGTAAATATTAACGCTGTATTTTTTTTTTCTTAAAGAAAAATCTATACTTTCACACTCATACACATCATTTAGACCAAAGGCCCGAATAACTGGCGATATTATTATGGGGTACACAGCGGGCGATCAACAATGGCCCCTATGAAGGGACGGACAATTAAACACCCAAGCAAAAACCAGGAATTGAACCCGGAAAAAAGGTGTGATAGAATGGTTCTCTTGCCATTACACTACCGGGCGGTTCACACACATCATAGAGAATAGACAAGTGGAGTGAGCATGATTCCGTCCTTTTAGAGAAATTTGAACAAAGACGAATAGCAGTCAGAGGAACAAGTGCCGTGTTTGGCTGTATATCCCCTTGTACTATATTATGCAATGGCAATATAAAATGCCCCCTGTTTTTCCTCTTGCTAATTCCACAATTTTGCTTACTGATAAATTACTTTTGAGATAATAATTGAGTTCCGACATTAAATATAAAATTAACAAAATTTGATACAGAATGAATTAGTAATTTATAACTGCATACGTATTTTTCATTTATCATTCCTAATTTTTAAAAAAATGAATTTTGCATTACGCATTATTATTTGTGCAATTTTTACAATGTCATAAAGAGTCGAACGGTATTATGTGGAACACTGCTTCAGTAAGGAAGTCGCCAAACTTCCTTACTCTGAAAAGTGAGATATATGCACGGTAACTTCGGTCCCATTGAAAAGTATATTTAGCCTCGACGAAACTTACCCCTACCATCCACTCGTCACATAACAGTCATGAATGCTTCACTTAAAGGTGGCATTTGCTACCTCCACTGATTTCTTCTCTATAATACAAACACACTATAGCGTTTAAGGCATTTGGTTGATGAAGCTATAACTTCAGATGTTTGATTTGTGTTGTATAACGTGGAAGTGTTGCTCAATTGCCACTGCCAATTAGCAACACTGCTCTTCAGCAACTCATTCTATACTTTGGAAAAGCTAAGTTTAATGTTTTAGGTAATGGAAATTTAAAAATAATATGTTGACGATTTACAGGATATCGATGCTTTAAATTATTCATCGCTACAACGTACGAAAGAGTTTATCCTGATTGAATGCGTCATCAACATTGAGTTTTTTTTTTTTTTTTTTAATGGGCAGGCACTGGCCACAAGCCTTTTTGACATAACTGCCCGAAGGTGTGGCCATTTTATTATGGGGGCACCCAGTGGGCGGCCACGTTACTCCCTATGAAGGGACGGACACATAGACAACCACGCCCAGTCGGGAATCGAACCCCAGCCGCCCGGAGTTGAACCAGAAACCGGAGTACGGTGCTTTACCCACCATACAACTCGGTCGGCCATCAACATTGAGTCGAATCTACTGAAATTTAAATGAGAAATTCGGTAAGTATTCAAGATTTGTAGGCTCTGGGAAGTATTCGTTCGGAACATTACGGAGATTAGTGAAGAAATTTTCACCAGTCTGGTGCACAATTTTTCAATAGGCAATAGTGCTTCGTAAGTTTTTTTCGAAATTTGCACTCTGAGAAAAGTAATAGGCCAGGAATTATTTAACAACTAGCTGCTACCCGTGACTTCGTCGGCGTCGGCTTTAGAATTAGGTCCCGAGAGAAATGTAGCATGTGTGAATAACACATATTGTTGCGACAAAAGAAACTGCATTTAAATATTATTTCCTTTTTACTTGTTTCAAATGAAGTATAATGGATGGTAGTATACTTCATTTAAATAAGAGAGTATGCAGAGTTACTAAATTTAGATTTTTTTCAGGCATTTGGCAAATAGTTATAACAGTATTTGCGAACTGTTTTGTAAAAGAAATATTTATGCTATATGCATGAATTTTAGTCTATGTTAATCAGGAATAGAGCAGCTTTCTATTGTGAAAAAGTTTTAGAATCGGTTCTGTAGTTACATAGATACCCAGAGAGGGTAATGTATTAGAATTATTTTGAGTGTTCCTGTAAACAAACTATTTACGCTACATGCATGAATTCTAGCCTATAATACTCAAGAGTAGTGTAGCTTATTATCAGTAAAAAAAGTTTAGGAATCGGTTCAGTACTTACAGAGATGCACATACAGCGTAATAATTCTTATTAGCATCCTTGTAAAAGAACACTCTGTGGTATATGCATTAAAGGTAGCCTATAACACGTAAGATGCCACCAGTGTCTAAGAAGTTCTGCTCTCAAAACTGCAAGGCAGAGGTACCAGGTTCAAACCCCGGTCGCGCCTGTCGACCTAGCCGCTCCCAGTTTTCCGTGGTTTTCTAAAAAACCTCGCGTAAATACGGGCTAGGATCCCTTAGAAAGTCCCCCCCAGAGGAATTCCCCATATAGGCCTAGGACCCTAGTGCAGTCAATCGATCTTAATCGAAAAACAAACAAACAATAATACTCAGGAATAATGTAACTTTCAATCAGTGAAAAAAGTTTTAGAATCGGTTTAGTAGCGACAAAATGTCCATAGATCGCAATGCATTAGAATTATTTTGAGTGTCTCTGTAAAAGAATTATTTATGCTATATGCTTGAAAGGCTGCCTAAATGTTAATCCAGGGCATAAGCTATTTTCATTACAAAATTTTCCAAATCCCTTAAACCATTTTTGTGTGATTCGTCAAAAACATCCAAACACAAACGTACACATTTATATTATTGGTAGGATTTGGAAATTTATGAACTTTAAGAAACACATTTGGACTTTTCTTGGTACTAACGTATTATCCCGGCGGTCATTCCCGCAAAACTGTTGCCAATTGTATTCAAAATCATTAATAATTTCATGTGCCCGGCATTTATTTCGGCAAAAAATCGCTGGTCTTGGCGAACCGCCGGGATAATAGGTAAGTACCATTTTCTTTACTAATGCTTTTAAATTTGGTGTAAAATCAACATAATTTCCATGTTTTTCAAATGCATGTGATTTTGCAAATAGAATTTCTGCTTTATTTCAAAAGCATAAATCATTTTGTGCGGGCGATAAAACGGCTTTTAATTAATTCATAGAAAAGTAGTTGAAATTTCAAAATTCTGAGCCTCAGGTGCAGTTTACCGAAGTTATGGGCTCAGTCATGCTCAAATTTTGAAAGCTCTGCTTTCTGTAGATTTGTCTGGAGAACATTTACTTTTATTATTACAGATAGATAGATTTGGCATAAAACTGGCTTAATTTCCATGGTATTTAATGTTTTTCAGATGCACGCGCTTATTTATTGAAGTAATAGCATTCTTGTTAGCTCAAAACATGAACCATTTGATATGGGCGAAACTCGCCAAGCATGGCAACGTAAAAACGGTTTTCAATTAATAATTAAAAAAGTACTTAAAAATCTAAACTTCTAAGTAGCCTATAACCATCTACAGGGTCCCATCTATATCTAAACCAAAATGAATCCTAATCGATTCAGCGGTTTAGGCGTGAAAGCGTCATAAACAAACAAACAAACTCACTTTCGCATTTATAATATTAGTTAGGATTTCCTTTTTATCTCAAGGAAAACAGAACAAACCACTATAAATTTTTAGTTGCCTTTTACTTTATTTAAAGTGCTACTAACAGATGGACTAAAAAGCCGAAATAGTTTAAAAACATCATCGTGAATAACACTAGAACTAATTGGATTAGAACATGCAAATACTTGAGTGTCACAGTCGACTCCGTTATGACATGGAAAACACAGGAGCTTTCTGCCCGAAACAAAATGTTTGGAGCAACAAAAAACTAGAGAAGTTGATGTTCCAAAATAAATTCAGCCGTCAAAATAAAGTAAAATGATATAAGTAAATAATGCATCCTGCAGAAACTTATGACAGCCAAATCTGGAGATGCACCACGAAATTAATCTAGATATATTATCACGAAAACACAACGCAATTTTCCGCCGAATACGGCATGGACACATATATGTAATACTATTATTCAGCAGGACCTTGGCACCAATTCCTTTAGAAAAATTGTGCATCAGACTGGAAAAAATTTCTTCACCAATCTGGATAATGTTACGAACGAACTATTGGCTGAACTACCAGATTGCGATATCCGAGAAAAGGTAAACTGTAAAAGACCCAAGCAGATCTTACTCTTATATACCGACTAGAACATTATTCTAATTACTGTTTTTTGTATTTTGTTTTTCAAATTTGGCGATCACCTAGATCGATTTACATTGTTATCTTATATTTTGCACATGTACATAATGCTGATTTATTATTTACATTTAAAAAAAGAAAAAATCTTTCTCTTGATTGACCACGCCTCACATGCACGCACCATTTCTTTAATGTTTGAACAAAAAAGGATTGTAACTAAGAAACTGGAAGTGTATCCTTGAAAGGAATAGGTGTTCCCAATAATAATATTTTGTCATGTCATGTCATGTTTACCGGAAGCTGTAAGTAGAGGTCTGCGCCGCACGGAAATTCGCGGAGGCGGCGTAACGACCTCAGAAACTCGGCGGCGGAGGTGCGCCGCGGCATGGAATTATTATTATTATTTTTTTTTTTTAGAAAACCATAATAAAAATGGAGCATGCGTACATACACATACACATATATGCATAAATTGGCGCTAAAATGAGATATTTTTAAGACTAGAATAAAGGCTGGAATTTTGATGAATACTAGTCTTGAGTATGACATTATGCGATTATGGCCAATTAGCTACACATGGGCTCTAGACCGAGAGGTGGGGTGTAGAAATCACGATTGTGTTCGGGCTCGAGTGGGCTCAGTTATACTTGTCTTTAATTTACACAGACGGCGAATTTCATGATATTCTATCAATGAAGTAATGGACTTTTATTTTTCTATTAGCTGAAATTTCGGGCTCGGCTTCTATTTAAATAATATCACTCGGGTGGGCTCGAATTAAAAATCCTCGGGCTCTGCTTAGAAAAATGAGCCCAAACTCATCTCTAGTGTGGACCCTCCGTGGGGGGGTATTTCAGAGGGATCCTATACCGCATATACGCTAAGTTTCGGTGGAAAATACGGACAACTACGAACGGTTAGGTCGGTGGAAGCGACCTGGTTTTGAACCAGGCACCTTCCGTCTCCCAGTTCGGAGCGCTGTGGGCTTGGCCACTGGTGGAGCTCCAGAGTATGAGCTTGACGTAGTGGCACACTTTTAAAATACTTCTAATGCAAAACTGAAACAGCAGATTTTATCAAAATCGAATAGGTTTATGTAGTTTATATAGTACATTCACGATACATTTAGCTATCAATAAACGATTGATACATTATTTGCTTTTAAGCGTTTTGGTTTATTATTATTTTTTTTTCTTCTCCAAAACCTTCTCATGAACCATTCCAAACCTATAATGTTTTTTGAGGTATAATGCAATGTTTAAACAGTTTTAAAAGCAATCAAATTACGCCGTTGACTCAAAAATTTAAATTCTACTTTTACAAGTAACTAGAGTTAAGAAGTACCCCCAAAAAATAAACAGTTGAAAGTTTAGGTACAATTTTTAAAAAAGTTTTGAAGCCGATTATAAAACGCGGTTTAAAATCAGCGTTATTGAACGGCGCGCCGGACTAGACCTCGGCGGCGGCGGCGTGGTACAAATGCCCGGCGACGGCAGCGTGGCGCGGAGGCGCAGACCTCTAGCTGTAAGTATATAATATTTTAGAGAAAGAGAAAATTGTAAAATTGTAAATGTATTTCGAATCGAGCAGCAGCCCCATGAAATCAAGTTTGCCACGTCGTGCCTAAAAATCAGTTTTAGGTTTTGACGTGAATACATCTTTAAGTTTGCTTCCATAGTGGGAAGCAATTCAGAAAACTGATGATAACAAACTCGGGTTGCATCTACATCCTCGGGTTGCATCTACATGCATCTACATCTATCATCTACATCCAAAATTTACTACACCGCTCGAAAGCTAAAAGATCAAAGAATAAGGTACATTGAATGAGGACTGTTACGCATCACTTGCTGCGGAGGGGAAAGTACAATTTGAGTTTCGCTGCGTCATACAATATCCGTTTAGTAGAAATTTTGACTCGGAGAAGGTAGAACGTTCGTTTGCGTTTGAACTGTCAGCTCTCGGAAAGATCTATAGATTGCGTATATAAAAGATTAGGGCGAAATAGTAAATATATATAAAGTCAAAAATTAAAATAAATAATGCAATGTCGGCCTATACTTGGTGGAAAGCGAAATCTAAATATTGAGAAATTTTACGATTGGAAAGGGCTTCTCACGAGCAATACAGTGATACCCGTAAAACACCATATGACAGAGTGAAGCAGTGCCGGGAACGTAAAAGAATGAAGGCATCCAACCGGATAAACGACGGCGACAGTACTTCTGCAGTTGGGGCACCTAAGCCTATTCAAATTGATGATGTAGTCGCTTCTCTATCAATGTCCGACTTCATAGACATCGATGTATTCTGTATGACATTTGTTCCGTACTTTTCGTATCACAGACCTGTCATTAATAAAATTATAGCACAGAAATTATTTGTTTACTTGATTTATTTCCTGATTGAACTAAAAATATTACTAGTTACGTATTCGTGTTCAAGTAAAACACTAGGCCGTGTCCACGACACAGACATACCCCTTTTCTTTTTTTATTATAATTTCCGATTTAGATGACAAAAACGTGATTTTTACGAATCTGTATTAATTCAAGCTTGTTTTGGTGTTATAGAAAGCTTACAATAGGGGCGTCTGCCTACAGGAGTGTGGCGTGCCTTGGACAGAGGAATTTTTAAGCGGTTCTAACGCGTATTCACGTTGCATCTGGTGAAAACCACTTTAAGCTCCAAACCGTTAGATCAACAGCTGAGCATAGGCTCGAACCCGTGACCTTCAGACTTCGGTCATCTAACATGTTTAGTGTCTCATCCACTCGGCCATGGACGGGCTGTTTACGAATTCAAGGCCTTTTGAAGATAAAAAATATTTTGTTTATGAAAATTCTCTCCGTAGTAGGCTTTTCACTGCTGCCGGTGATTCGTTGATGTAATGTCAGTATTTTTTTGACTCTCTGTCAGCTGGTAAAATAAACGAACAGTCAAATTTATGTAACGAGGAATAACTGGAGTATCTAAACAACTAAAACCCTTTCTTCCCGCTGCCGGTACGATAACCCATTTGTGCCTAGCATAAACGACTTAATGACACACTGTAGATTCGCTCCCTGTTGCATTTTGGAAGTTCTTTCTATTGACTAAACGCTTAATAACATTTTAGGTATTGTTTATTTGACCGTGTAATCCTATTATTGTTATTTTTACCGACTTCAAAAAAGGAGGAGGTATTATGTTAAATGCATACACACACACACACACACACACACACACACATATATATATATATATATATATATACAATATGCCCCCTATAATACGGTAGATACATTCCATCTTATCTGAATCCGTGTTGTACGAATCCTCATTTATACTGCCCCTGGAGTGCCAACTGCTCTGTATAACCGCTGCAAACTTATTTGCACACCTTAGACAAACAATGATGTTTAGGGTTGCCCTTCAAATGTTATATTAATTACTGGAGCTAAAGCATAATAAAATTAGAACATCTATCTAATTTACCGTGCTATACGCGCCTCTTTTAACGTGTTATAGGAACCCGATCGCCATTTTTTTTTTGCCGTGTTCAAAATATCCGTGTTGTATGGACCCATGTTATAGGGGATCTACTGTATTTATGTATGTACAGCGATAATTTTTTACCGCGTGGACGGATTTTATAAATCTTTTTTATTGGACAGGGGTGGTCCCATATTAATTTGGACATGTTCGGATGATATGATCATTTAGAAAATCGGAAAGAAACAGTGTCTTAAAACCGATGCATGAACGGTTGCCGGAAATGGAATTGCTCTTAATGTCCAAAGTCGCCACGTTTGTGGATTTATCGCCAAGTCTGCCAACAAAAGAAAAAGTTTTGAAAACCGAACTCCGCTTGGCGGTATCTTCTATATTTGCATCGAAATTTCTGAACCCTGCTATTTTCAGTGGCTGTTGTTGTTTCTCTTTTCCTGACTGGTTAGCCAATAGGCTAAATTAGATCCATGAGACCGTGAACTATCAAAAAGTTCAAAGACAAGAAGAGGACTTTGAAGCAAGTCGTCTTTTCCAAGTCCCAAGCGGGAAAGCACATTATTTTGAATGAGAATAATGTTATAGATTAGAAAATTTTTCCGGTACCAGCATAAGTCAGAAGCCGCCAAAATTGGCCCCTTTTGGCGATTTATGGCCATGTCTGGCTTCAATAAATATGTCCCCAAGACTGAACTCAACTTGACGATATCCGCTACATTTGACGGAAATTTGTCAAACCCTACTAATTTAGAATGGAAATGATTTTTCGTTATGGTGAAGTAATTTGAAGTCGGCTTTATAAGAATCATACTTTTTAAAATAAAATTTACGTATGCATCTTACAATATTCCTTTTTTCTTAGAGTTAAAGTAAAAAAAAAAGGCATAAGAAATCAATTTAGATGGATAAACTGTTAGAAACGGTATGAAACAATATGCAAAAACAGTTAAAAATTACAGCAACCAGAAAATTAGACAATAGATTTTTAATAAAATAAAATAATTTTCTCATCCGATGACTCCATATTACCTTGAAGAAGTTTGTCTATCAAGAACACCTCTTTTCTCAGTGAGGTAAAGTTACAGAGCCAGAGCAAATGTACTAAGCGCTCTTTCTTCAGTGTCTTGTTTATCCGGATATCATGGGTCCCTTCATACTAATGTGGCTCAGGAGAAGAATTACTCTAACGGAGTAAAGAATGTTAAGTCTTTTCTTGTATATTTTGTGTGCTGTGTCCATTTTATGATCGGTGTGCTTGGCATGATTTATCTCTCTTGTTTTTAAAATGCTGGCTAATTTGAATCTTGAAATTTTGTGTAGATTTTGAGTTTTTGCAATAACAGTGCACATTTGGATCATTTTCAATTTTTTGACGATTTGAGGAAAAACACTATTTACGAAAACAAAAATGCTTCACTGACTAATTTCGGTTTTTTAGTCATTGGAAACTAAACAAGAAGTAAACTAATGAGATATAAAGAAGTATCCAATCAGTGGCAGATTAATGCAAGTTGTCCGGGGTGGGGCGGTTAAGTAGAAGATTGACATATACATCCATTTTAGTGAAGTAAAATTTAGGATCTTTTACATTAATTTCTTTTTTCTCGGGGAGGGGGGGGGTTGCACCCTCTGCCCCCACCCTTTAATCCGCCCTTATATCCAATATGCAACAATACGTAAGTATTTATTACATAAGTGTAGAACATTGTCCCCAGCCTAAATAAAAAGCTAAAAAATCACACGTTTCGAAAATTACGTAATCCTGAATCTTTAGGTGAAATAACTTTTTAAGACGAAATGACATTTACAATCGCTGTGATTTTTCCTCCCTACTAGATCCCGCGCTTACAAATTTAGAAGCAGCATTATGTTTCAGTTATTTAATGATTTAACATTTAAAAAAATATTTCTTTCTTCTAAACAACGAGTGTTAACATTTTCATTATTGAAGTTCTCTCTTTGTACAACCTGTCAGAAACATTTTTCATGTTAGTGGTTTTTAATAGAAACATTTGGAGATATTTTGTATAATCTACTCTCGACTGTGTTACTTTTTCATATCCTTAAATTGAATTAATAGCACATATCTGCCAACAGGGACGTAGCCAGAGGACCATGGGGAGGGCGAGCACCCTCCGAACTTATGAATTTTTGTTTATCGGATGTCAATAAATCATACATTTTTGTGAGAAATTCTTCTTTTTCCACCTTTTATTTCTACCCACCCAAAACATTTTTCTCACTACGTCCTGGCTGCAAACGTATACGGATACAATTAACCACAATTTTTTTTTATAATTAACCATTTTTTGCAAACAATAAGATTTGCTTAGTAAAAAGGGAAGTCGGTGACCTGTCAGTTGATCATAATTCAAAAAGAAATTAAGGATATTTGCAGTTTACAAAAAGCGGCTTGTTATGTTCTGTACATGTTGACAACTATGCTAGTGCTCAGCCAAGATTATGCGTTTTATTTCTTTTATAAATAGCAGCGTTCTGTCTAGCCACACTGGCTACCCGTTAATCAAAAAGTCGATCCGAAAGTACGATGTGACAAGAAAAGGCTTTCTCGGTGCTTCTCAACATTTTTTACGAGTTCTTTTTCCAGTCCCACGAGGAGTATAGACTTTCGTATTCTTCAGACATCTTCTAGAAATCCCACGGTGGTAGGTTACTTAAGAAGCTGGAAGTTATCAGTTTTCTTTTTTTTCTCCCTCCTTTCTTTATTTTCTTTAGTTTTCTGTTAAATACAATACATCGGACGTAAGAAAAAAGATGGCCTGTCTCGAGTGTACGAGGTATCAGTATATTCAGAAATATAAAATATGGAATTATTGGAGAATGATAGTTTTTTACGCATGTTGAAAGACTTATATTCTTAAGTTCTTGAAGGATATGTGTATATTTAATACCGAAACACACACACACACACACACATGTGTGTGTGCATATCACATACAGGGAGTCCAGTGCTAACGGTGCCCAATGGCTATTTCCTAAACCGTTAATCAGAGACATATAGTTCAGGTTGCAAAAATGCTTTAAATTGTACAATCTACTGTATCAGAAGCAATCAAGTCAATAATTCAATTTCTATAAAAATTACGAAACTTACATTTTTATACGGTCCCCCGAAAAATTTTCTTTATGAAGCAGCAAGCATAGTGATTTAAGTCACTTTTCCACGTTTAAAAATCTCCCATTATGGTAAACCGTTAAGGGACCATATAAATACAGAAATTTTAAATTATATGTTTTAATTTCATTTTCTGGCATAATGCGAAAAAAGAAGTAAAACTAATTTTAGAGTACTGAACCTCAAGCAGACAGGGCCTTACTATCGCATGGGCAAATCGGGACTTTGGCCCTGGCCCTGGTTCGAAAGGGTCCCCAATTTCAAATGTTGTTCTGAAAAATTCTTTTTTATAACAAAATTTTATTAAAATTGAAACAAATTTCATGGATGGGCGGACCCCCAAATACATTAATGCCCGGGGTCCCTGTTGGTCATAATTGGGCCCTGCAAGCAGAGGGTTATAGTCAAGCTCTGTTTAAATCTTTCTGAAATCAGACTTCAGTATATGTGTAGAGTCGTATATGTGTAGCATGCAGATGTCTAACATAAGAGTGTGCTACACAAAGTACAGGAAGAGTTTTCTACACGGCTGCATATTTAGACTGCAGTCGAAGGAAGTTACTTAACGCCAGTTCATTTAAAAACTGTTTTAAAAATTTTATTTTTAACATAAGCTATATTATTATGTTACTTTATTGGATATACATTGTTAAACGTTAACATAAAATCGTTAATGAATATGCTAATAATTATTAGGAAGCTCAAAGCAATGTAGATTAATTTTTCTTAAATTCATTTTGTATACAACCCCTATTTCGCAGCTGGAAAAGTGCTCTAACTTTAAGCAGCTGTAACTCGGTAAATTTTGGTTGTAGAAGGACGAATTTTTTCTTTTTTTTTTTTTTTAATTGTGCATGAAACTTCATACAGAATTTTTTTTCTATACTGATAGGATCGGAGGACCGTATAAAAATTTAAATTTCGTAATTTTTATAGGAGTTCATTTATTGACTTCGATTGTTTCTGATATAATAGATTATACAATTTAGAGCATTTTTGCAACTGGAACTATGTGTCTCTAACGGTTTAGGAAATAGCTATTAGACACCTTTAGCACTGAACACCCGCCTGTATGTAGCTACACACTTTTAAGGAAAAAAAAAAGAACAGTTTCCCAACTATATCAAATATTCAAAATTATATTTTAACTATTAGCCTGGGATTAAAAAAAGGAGACTAGTGAATGTAAGATGCACAATACTATTAGATATTGGGTGCCAGCGGATAAGGCACTTGTTTAAAAGTTAAAAATTTCAGGTAAAAAGAAGAATGCTATTACTTAAGCTTTGAAGTCTCTATACAGAAGTTCCGAAATGACAGATGTAAAATCTCATAGCCGGTGGCGGATTAATTAAGTTAGATTATCCCATATTTATTAGCAAAGGAATGTTTTGGCCTACATATTCCTTCGATCTGACACCTTGTGATTACTCGTAAGCGAGAATTCATTGAAAAGACACTGTCTATCGGAACCATCCCGTGGTGGACGAATTTAAATCGTCGGTTTGTTTGAGATATGAATCCATTCCGTTGAGACATAGGATGTTTTGACTAATTTCAGCATTTGCTTACTCGAACTGTATATGTCAAACGGTGCACATTTTGAACAGACTGCTAGCAAAAAACGAGTTTGTCCATACATGATGAGAAGGGCTTCTTTTCAGGATTGCCAGTTTATAGAATGTAAGCATAACTATCAACTCTGCTGATTTTAACAGAAGATTTCCCACCACAATTTTTAAACGACTTCACTAATAATAAAAATTTTGAATGGCTCAAATTTATACCTCATAACAAAAATTAGTAATAAAAAATCGGAAGAGCTCGCAGGTATGTGGTCTCAAATTCGCTAGAGCACCTCGTAAGTGTATAGGACATATTTTACGAACTGGTAATTTCTTTTTACATGAGGGTCACATACAAAGTGTCACTTGTTAAAAATTAATGGTTGGAATTTTCGCTTACGTACCGTTTTTCCCTATCTTATGCACAACGTTTTTTTTTCTTTACATCGTCCACTTACTTCTAATGAATGAATTAAAGTCTATTACCATCTTTTGGGGGCACCCTGTGTATAGTAATTATATTTTTTGTTGCATTATTCTTTTTAACTTTTTTGGGGTATTTTTATTTAAAATCATGGTTTGACTTGCTGTACACAATGCATCTAAAATACACTAACGCTGTCTATTTAGCTTTACTTTTCTTTTTCGTTAAAAAAAATGCAGATAAAACATACTAATCGAAATGATTTTTTAAACTTTTAAAAATAATATAATACAGCTTTATTATAAGAAAAAATAAAATAACGCCTGGTATGAATATAAAAAATTGATATATCTTAAAAGTAAAATACTCTTAGAGCGAATTGCAACGAGCTTCGGTGTATGGACTATACACGAGATATAGTTTTGTTGAGCAGGTATCTGTTTCTGGCATAAAATCTTCAGTCAGTTCTGTCTGTTTCTATAATAGATTATCTCAATCCGTGGGCTGTTTTCTTGAACATATCCATTTTTAGGTCAAGTCTTATGGCTTGATTTGATAGGAAATGGTGACAGTTTCTGTTAATTCTCAGAATGGATAAAGCCTCAATGTACCTTACCCAGACCGTGGATCGAACCACGGACCCGTATTACGGCAACAAGATGCGTTGACCATAAAATGTAGTTTATTACATACCGTGCATATTAGCAGTTATGCTAGTGTCAGTTGTTATGACTGGCTATTTCTGTTTATGCAAAGAAACATTTCATAAACATTTTATTTATTTATTTTTTTTAATTTCGTGAACGCATTGAAATTATTCGATCTTATTTATTAAATTACTCCCAATTTATTGCTTGACTAATTTCTTACGGCAGTTCTGTATGGTGATACCGAGTTATATAGTGGGTAAA
Source organism: Cheiracanthium punctorium (assembly GCA_038373885.1). Classification (NCBI taxonomy): domain Eukaryota; kingdom Metazoa; phylum Arthropoda; class Arachnida; order Araneae; family Cheiracanthiidae; genus Cheiracanthium; species Cheiracanthium punctorium. The sequence continues at coordinate 126,359 of JAWZYV010018068.1, forward strand.
GCACCGTACTCTGGTTTCGGGTTCAACTCACCGTGGTTGTCATGTCCGTCTCTTCATAAGGTGGTACATTGGCCCAACAGGTATCCTCATAATAAAGAGACCGACAATTACGGCCTTTTGTGACCAAAACCTTCGAGGAATAGGCTGTTTATTAGGAGAAAAAGAAAGGCTAACACTTCAATACTTAACCTAGCCAAATTTCTACTATAAAATAAAACTATGAACAATGTGGTGGGTAATCTTTCGACGCGTAGTTTGACTTGCTCGATCGTGGTGCAAATCGTGACGTTAGTTAACTATACTGCGCACAGTAGGTTCATTGAGAAAGTAACAGTTTTTTTTTTAGTTTGAGGAACTGAAGCTTACATATGTCATACCTATAGATGCAATTCACTTAAGCAGCAAACGAAAAATCACGCTACTTTTAATCTGCTCTAACCTACGGCTGGAAAAATTCGGTTCCTAAATAGATAAATTTAAAATTACACATTAGTTTCGTGTAATTGGAGTTACCATCGTTTGAGGACAAAATATTTTGCCAAATATGGCAGACAAGCCAACACTAAAAGTAAAAAGATAGTATTTACTACGTTCATGGGACTCTTTGATATGGATTGACTCAACTTGGTTGTACGCATGTGCCATTTGCATCCATGGCTCATAACTAATTGTAGAAATGCTCGACAATTTAATTTCTTGATGAATGATTGTGTTTAATTTTATAGAAATATTTACATGAAATATCAATTTGAAATTGATTTTTCTTTTGAATTCCTAATAATATCTTTAAACGCCGTGACCAATACATCATTGAAAAATGATTTGCACCAAGAAGACTTGAAAACCTTTACAAAACAAAACAGGAAAAAAGGGCTGCGTAATCTGCAAACCTTAATACTCTTAAAGGCACATTCCCAGGAAATTTACATTAATTAAATACATAATTCTATTTTTCTTATCATTATTGGATAATTTCCATAATGCAAGCAACATAAAGTCCTTTTAACATTTCCTTCAAAATGCACAAATTATGTTAAAAAATATGTCCCAAATGTTTACATTATAATGGTTTTAGTGACTCTATAAATCTATTTGCTATGATATCATTTATTACCATTACTTGGTTTAACAACATTATAAACTTAATCCCGACTCGAATGCTTATTATTTATGATTGTCAAATTTAATAAAAAATAAGCTTTTCTTGTAGGACATTAGACGCAGTAAAATGATATTTGCTAAAATATTTTCAACATTATCCAGTAAATGCATCCCTAGTATGTGCTCCCTAGGGCATACCTTTTGAGAAGGAATGAATATTTTCATCTAAGTATCCATTAGTTTATAGAGTAAATGTCCCAAAGCACACCACGGCATCATCGAAACGCATTATGATAATGGTGTTTACATACGCCAAAAGAATGCACGAGTTAAAAAGGAAATACTCAGAAATGACTTTTTTTTTCTTTCTTACACTGCTTCAAATGAAGTATCTATTAAGCTATATAAAAAAGAAGTCCAGAAGTTCCAATTAACGTATTTCCGTTATATTTGCAATGAAATTATTCATAAATACGCTCCGTTTATTTATTTGATGTACGAAATTAATTATCTGGATTCTCTCAGACGTTTGTTCTTTTTTTTCTGTTCAATTAAAGTTGGAATCTTAGTTTTTAAAATATATTTTACTAACAGTTAATTAATGAGTTTAATGTCTTGAAATTATGTTTCATGAATGTTTTAAGCGTTTAACATTTTAATACGATTCCTTAAAATTAAATATGTATCTATATATACATGTGTCTGTGTGTGTGTGTGTGTGCTTTTGAAATAAAGCAGAAATGTCATTTGGAAAATTGCATGTATTTGAAAAACATGAATGGCATGGAAGTTACCTCAGTTTTACGCCAGATTAAAAAGTATATTAAAGAGTAAAGTCCAAATGTGTTTCTTCAAATTCATAGATTTTCAAATCTTGCTAATATTATAAATGTGCATGTTTGTGTGTTTGAATGTTTGTTACTCAATTACGCAAAAATGGCTGAACGGATTTGGATAAAATTTGGAATGAAGATAACTTATAACCTGGATTAACCTACAGGCAACCTTTCATGCATATAGCATAAGTCTTTCTTTTACATACACTCAAAATAATTTGAATGCATTACGCTCTAAGGGCATCTTTGTAACTACTGAACCGATTCTAGAATTTTTATCACTGATAGAAAGTTACACTATTCCTGAGTATTATAGTCTACCTTTCATTCAAATATCGCAAATAGTTATTTTAAAGGTGCAAACATAAGAATTACATTGCCCTCTATGTATATCTCTGTAACTGGTGAACCGATTCTAAAACTTATTTCATTGATCGAACGTTGCACTATTCTTTAGTATTATAGGCTACATGCCATGCATACATAACAAATAGTTCTTTTAAAGGGATACCAATAAAAACCACATTATGGTTTATGGCTATGGGTATCTCTGTAATTACTGAACCGATTCTAAAACTTTTTTCACTGAAAAAAAGTTACACTATTCCTGAGTATTATAGGCTTTCTTTCACTCATATATCACAGATAGTTATTTTATAGGGGCACTCATAAGAATTACATTACGCTCTACGGGTATCTCTGTAACTAATGGACCAATTTAAAAACTTTTTTCCACTGAGAGAAATCTGCACTATTCCTGGGTATTATAGGTTACCTTTCATAGAGATAGAATAAATAGCTTTTTTACAGGGATACGCAAAAGAATTCTAATACAGTACACTACATGGACAGCTCTTTAACTACCGAACCGATTTTAAAGATTTTTTCACTAATAGAAAGTTATACTATCCCTGAGTAAAATAGGCCAAAATTCATGCATGTAGCATAAATAATTCTCTTGCATCAACACACAAAATAGTTTGCAAATATTGTCGTAACTCCCTCCATTCACCAAATACTTGAAAAAGAATCTAAATTTAGTAACTATATATAAACCCTGCATTATTCTTAATTTTAAATCAATAAAACAATAAATGATCTTTAAATACAGACATTCTTATCAATAACGCAAGTTTCATCAACCGACTTCTTTTTGTTGTTCGATCATGCTTCCTTTCTCTCTGGGCCTTATTTTTTAGCTGACCTGAACGAAGTTGCAATAGGTAATATTTGTTTTGGGAAATTTTTATATTTAAAGAAACAATTGAAAGAATTGTGGTGGGTAATCTGCGAAATAGAAGCGCAAAAGTAATTAAAAAACTTTGTAAAAAACACACATAAGAAGTAAAAGGAAAGAGTCTTTCCTTTTACTTCTTATGTGTATTTTTTACAAAGTTTTTTAATTACTTTATCGTTTAACACCAGTATTTTGAGTGTTTTTTCAGAAGCGCAAAAGTTGACGGCTGTACATCAATATAAGACACAAAAATTATTTAAACAGAAATATTTTCGTTTCCTGTGGGAAGCTTTGCATTCCCCATGAATATTTTCTTTTTGCTTTTTTGTTTTCTTTTTCGATTTAAGAATTTTCAAATTAATCAGAACTTTCAGATAATGGTTTTATCGCATTTATTCAACGACATTCTTGACCATAAGTCAACAGACACATTTTGCAAATTGAAGGTCACACCTCCTTCGTCACATGTCTCTTATTGGGCAGAAGCGTGTGACCAAAATGTCAGCATCGCAGCTTGTCCTGTCGTCAGCCACGAAGTTGAATTTGTTTTTCTGACTATTTATTAAAAAAATTATATCAACGTTGAATTATCAACTGAAAAAAATTATATCAACGTTGAAATGGCATTTTTGAGCTTGCGTGACATGGTACATTTTCACTTTTGAAATAATTATCTCGTTCATTTATTTATATAAAAAGTAAATTAAAAATCTATTCTTTGTCTCTTGATTTTACAATGAACGCTTAAAAGTTCTCCTTGAGTAAAAGTTGATCATATCTATCTATGTTTCAGCGCTATCTGTGCATATATATATATATATATATATATGTCATACAAGCTTAAAAAGGGGGGATATGTCATACAAGCGATCATTTAATTAAAAACATCTTTCACTTTGGGGGCATCTGGACTATAAATTGTAATTTCAAAACATGGTGCAATACTTGTTGCCTAGGAGGGTCTAACTTGTCAATCATAAGGGTGTCTCGCCAGCAGGCGCCTCCCATGTCTGCTAATTTAGCAAATGAGGATTTTGTTATGGTTTTGTAGACCAACTAGATGATGGACAGACAGAGCTGCCGCCTAGTGGACACTCTGTGAACTTATCTAACAAAACCAGGAGACATCTACCGCAGAGCAGCTCTTCCTGACTTCGAGAGATTTCCAAACTCCTCTGTATATAACTTGTAAATATGCCTCAATAAAATATTCCAGATGGACGTTGCCGTTTGTGCTGTTCCTAAACCACTCACGCACGACATATATATATGTATATTGAAATGCAGAAAATTATTTGTAAAATATTGAGTAAACTTGAAGTACCCTGATAAAAAGTTTAAAAAGTTGCAAATCTTACATAATATGCTTAAAAAAAATTCTTCTAAAATTATATTTTCCGTTTAATTTTGGAATTTCTCGCATATTAAGAGCAAATGTTACGGAATTAATTATATTCTTATTTCATTATTCCCTTATAGGGTTACTCATTTTCTGCAGAATTTATAAATGTTATATATCTTCATTATAGTTTTAAAAACGTTTAGATGAATAATATTGATAACATTAATAGCACTTTGCGAAACTAATGAATGAAGTGCATCTTATAAACAGAACCCCCCACAAACAGCTCTTACTCTCTAGAATAAGCATATGATACAAAAATGAATATTTCTCGTAGTAAATTAAACCTACCAAAATGCTATTTGCTGAAAATTTTCTAACATTATGGTGTAAAGTTTAATTTGTGCATGCTCTCCAGGGCATAATGTTTAGAGAACAATCGGATGTTTACATAAACGCATTTGTTAGCTTATCAAACATCGTTGCAGTTGAATGTTGAGGCATCAAAACTTATTAGAGTAATAACGTTTATACACGTTAAGGGATACCTGGGAATTTTAAAAACGCACTCAGAGACCATATTTAAAATGGAGGATCAGTGATCTCAGTCTAAGGTATTATTTTATTATTCCTTGTTTATTTGAATACTTCCATAAATCCGGACTATCGTAAATTATTGTAAAATTTAAAACATCTTTTGCAAATAGGAAAGGAATTGAGGTAGAGAAGTGCAGTTTGCATGTTAATATTTACTTGAAGTTTGAATCTCGTTGAACTCAGTAAAAGCTATTAGTTTTAAAGGTTCACCTACAGAGGAACTTTCCCATACTGGCAGAAAGAAGCTTGCTTGTCGTGCAGTTGTACATCCTACGACTTATGTCTATAGGTTTCCCACCCCATCTTAGTTCACCCCATACCGGAATATAACTAACCATTATCTTTTAATGAGGAATGTCTTAAAATCAGAACAAAAATTTTCAGGTTCGGAAAGTTAGTGTACGCGGCGAATTGCAAACTGTCTGAGGTAGCGGGGGATAAACGGTGGAGTAAAAGTGGGTGGACCTTCACCGTTAGTTTTTTCTCCTCCCCTCTCGAGGTCATTGCATCCGCCTTAGAATACTTTTAAGAGATATTAAGTAATACTAGTAGAACACATTCAAAAGAGTTAGAAAAATTAAAAACGGAAGTAGATAATTTATAATGTTACCCATTTTACTGTTGGGATCATTCCTATTTATAAGCGACAGTTTTTAGCCTGGTCCTGAACCGTTGCATCACGATATAGTCGCACACAAGTTAAGTCGAGCCATTAGTAAAAATTTGCATCAGAGAACTTTGAAAACACTAGTGTAACTGACTGAGAGTACGTTAAAGGAGCGCCTGCACACTAGGTGCTTATCTCCAGTATCAGATTAATTCAACGTGTTCTTGCCATCATGAATTTGGTTAAAATGAGGTTTATAATATTGACAAATATCAAGCTACAATACTGACTGACTGACTGAGGTCTAGCTTCTCGGAGTGCCAGCGCAGCGCGCGTACCTCCAGTATGTAATGTTAGGGATGTTATTGTTGTGGATGTGCGTAGATAGCAGCGAAGCTGCCTGTATCAGTACAGAAAGTCATTTTTCTGGATGTTGGGTGTGCATGTCGACCCTTCCTCCCCCCACCATAGGTGGTCTTCACAGGAAGGGTTGCTCGACGTGTGTGGCGTGTAAGGGCTTAAGGTTGATCTTGAAGGGCATGGAGAACAGCCTTGGGGCGTTTTCTATGCTGTGGGTCCGACGGCTCATAATCTGGTAGAGTGGCAATAATTTCGTTAGGAACGTTTCGTATGTTCCTGTAGAATCTCTTGGAGATTTTCAGTAAGTGGTGCTTGAGGGTCTTCATACAGAGGTCTTTGAGTATGATGTTGTTGGCAAGTAGTGGGTGACCGTAACGGATGGTTCGTAGAAATTTACTTTCTTTTGCCACTAGGGCTTTGATGTGGGTGTTTGCCGCATAGGCCCACACCGGGGCAGCATATGTGGCCAATAGTCTAACAGTGGCTTTGTATAAAAGCACTTTGTTCTGTGTGCTGAGTTTGCGCGTATATATGAGGCTGGAGATTCTCTGGAAGGCTCCGGTCATCTTGCCTCTGGTTCTATTTATGTGCTTCTTCCAAGTAAGCAGTTTGTCAATTTCGACACCAAGATATGGTGCGCTATCAGCCCATTCCAGTAATCAAGCTACAATAGTGATTGTGTATTCCACTTAATTATAAGTTACAACTCCAAAATTCTGGTTGTTAAAACTAATTTCAATAATTATTTTGATTCCGAAGTATGTGGAAGAAAGTTTTCCTCAAAACATGGCTCCATCACGGCAGGTATCTGGCACGCACAAAAAAAAAAAAACATAAAAAACCAATGGCATTAACTATCACCACGCTAAAAATAGTTTTTTACGTACAGAATAGATATAACTAGGAGAAAGCATTACTGCCTCACTTTTAAATATCAACAGCCGTTAACATTCTTTTGATTTCATGCTTTATTTAATGTTCAAGGAATCTCGCCTGTAATCATTATCCAGAAATGTCAAAGGATTTTTTTCTTCTCTTTATCGATTGTCCAAATAACTATTAAAAGCACGAAGAATGTTAGGAAAAGAAAAGAATTTTTTTCCAGTTCCTTTTTAGCCCATTATTATCGCCACTAATGACCCAATAAAAGTTTCTTTATCTTTACTTTTTCACAGTTTGTTATTTTTATACACGAGAAAAAGTTTTCTCCGTTCCAACAGGAAAAGAGAAAAAAAAATATTTTCTCCCTTTTTCTTGTCAATCAGTTTAAAAGCTTAGAAACAATGCATCGGCATAAACAAAACTGCAGAAAAATTGTTCCCCCAAAAATGTGATAAAAGTTTTAAAATATATCGGAAAGAAAATAAATTTCGCTAATGTAGCAAAACTGAAATAATTCAGTATAGATAAGCATGTAACAAGTATTTAGTATATAACAAGTGACTAATATATAGGGCATATTTAAACTAATTCCTTTATATGTTAGAGAGAAAATTCGCCAAAACAACGTACGCAAAAAAGGTGCAGGATCAAAGTTGCAGTAAATGCAACATGACATGCAAAATTCTGCCTAATGTTGATGTATCAGTCGATCTTGCGGCCACGGTTTCCATAAAAAAATATCCCTGAGGGAAATAGACAGAGAATAGACAAGACAACCCCTTCATAAAATCTTTCCAGGAAATTTAAGTTTCATTTCTAAAGTTCACTATAAAAGACATTTAACTTGAAATTTAACGCAAAATTTGTTTCCTTAAATATGTTATATATTTCAGGTAGTTTTGTCACTTAATTATTTAACCTGCTATTTTACCCTTTCTTAATTACACATGATTATGTTTGTAAAAGCATGTTTCATAAGAATATCTGCCAACCTTTATAAACAGTGATAACAAAAAATTCCAGTATAGTTCAATTACTTCATCACTCCATGATTAACCGAAATATTCAGCTGTATTTAAGTAAAATGTGTAGCTAAAATCTCAGTAGAAAATTATTGCTTGGAAAATGGGGTCAATAATATTCCGTAAAAGTTGGTAGCTATGAATAAGCTTAAGTCGAACGGAATTGTTTTTGATAAACGTCGGGGTAATGTATACTTCTGTTTTAGTAATGTGTAATTTCATACTTTGCAAAATAATAATAAAAAAAAATTGTATTTTTTTTTCGGCTAAATTTCATGCCGTTTATATTTAAATAAAATGCTCCTTTACATTTGTAAGAATATATGCAAAAAAGCCCAATATTTCTTCAATAGCTCATTACACACAATTCAAAAGCTCATTACACGTAACTTCACTTGGATAAAATAACCCAACTCACTGTGCATCGCAAAGAAATCTCCAGCACATTAAACGGGAACCGAACGAGTTTGGTCTCAATTGTTACTGCCAATTTTCAAGGCATGTAATTAACGACATCTTGTTAGCAGTGTGCATCAAGAGTTATGTTTTAGGTACATTAAACGCACACCATCTCACTACAGGTCTGCTGTTAATCTATTACATAATTTAAAAATTACTTCATACAAAAAGTGGTTTGTTATATTTCGTAGTTGGCAGCTATGCAAATTACATATTATTCAAGTCATCATAAAATGCGCTTTAAGGAGTGTTTTTCAATAATTATGATATTTTTATTTGTAAAAATTTGAAAATTTAAAGAATTAAATAACTAATTAAACAATTAAAGTCCCTTATACTTTGATACTACTTGTGGTACTGCGTAAAAAATTTCTCTATGAAGAGAGACGAATCAAACGTTACAAGTATATTGATTTTAATAGGAAATATTTTCTTACAACTAACTGGAATACACTTAGGTTGATGCTGCTTCATATGTTCATGCAGTTTCATACTGGTTCATGCTGCTGCACAACTTTTTGGGTGGATCCTTACGAGGTTACTCTCCTTGATCTCATAGATGAAGGAATGGACAGTATGTGGCTTCCGAGAACCTTCATTTTTGTCATCCGTTATCCAGTTTCATGTTAAAAAATTCGTGAAAGGTTCTTAACAGATGTCTCGGAAAGAACAGTAAAACTTGTGAGCTGATAGCACGTGGACGCTCCTGAACAGGGTCCAGTTTAGGCACTTTGAGGCTGAATCGGGTTATTTTTAGTGACTAGCTAGCCACAAAGCTATTTCAAGGCATTTTTGATTCATACTATTCGTTTCGATTGTGCAACTGTTCCTTGTGCGTGTCTCACCCATTTCTGTTATAAAAGGCTATATATTTTATAATGCCATCTGCAAATTCGAAGGTATGAAAATTTGTCTTTTTTAAAACGTAGACAATATGTGGCAAAGAAACAAAACCTCGCCAACAACTGCATTGATGCACCACCTTTTATATATAATCCTGAGAACAGAAGCCTTAACCGAATCGAACTGAAGTTTGGGCTTTCAGGGGGCACCTGTGCACATACAATTAGTCTCAGCGTGTCTTTTGTAGAGTGTCTTTCAAATACTTGTGAAGAAGGTACAATTACCAACAGAGTTTTCTTTTCACAAAATAGTAATACTTAAAATTTCTGGTGAGATATAAATTTTAGCAAATATCTTAAAGTTAAAAATTACAATACCTTTCAGATAAAATATTATTTATTATGATCTATTTCTATATCATATTATATAATAAGTGATAGTTAAAATTTCCTATTTGTCGTAAAATTAAATTTTATATCTTAAATCATTAAAATGTTCTATGCAGGAGTAAATTCACCACAGACTTTGAATAGTTTTACTTCGTGAAAATAAATGCGTGATGACGTCATTTTAATGGACCTTGTAATGACGTAAAAGTGTCTGTTAGCAAGTCTTCTATATCTAGGAGGTGGTGGTTGATGTCGAATCGCTGTGTTCATGACACAATCAGTCGTATGTCTTATGAAACAATTTACGTAAAAGAAATACATTTTCCGTAGCTACAAACGGGTTTTCAGTGTAAATTTATATCAACCATGAACTGTTTAGATTTTTTAAAGCATGTGATTTTTTTGAAGTAAAACTTCTTTAGGCGCAACTAGAGAGTAACTCAGATTTTTTTTCTGACGGAAGTAACGCTCACGTGGTTTTGGAAAAGCGGAAGCTGCCTGCGATCGAACCCAACCAGCAGGCGAAAACTACGGTTTAAGAACACGGTGATAGAAAAACATGAAGAAATGGAACCTGCAATCGAGCCAAACTAGCAGACGAAAACTACATTTCAAGAGCACGGAAACAGAATAATACTTCGAACAAAACCAGCAGAAGAAAACAAAGGTTTAAGAACACTGCCATAGAAAAAGGCAATAATAGACCCTAAGTGCATTCGATACCAACCAACAGAAGAAAACACCAGTTTAGGAACACAGTTAAAGAAAAATACCACAACATAGACATTCTCTCGATTCAAATCCTACGGAAAAACGTTTTAAGAAAACAGTGAAAGAATAATAGTCCAACACGAGTACTTCCTGTATGCTAACCTAAGTTGACCATATTTCTAAACAGCATTTTGGGGACAAATCAGGCATTGTCCTGGAATCCAATGAAAACTTGGGGAAACTAGAAAATATCTTTGGGGACTTATTCGAGGACACAACATATTACCATGGTAATAGCTCTTTATATCAATTGTGTATTTTTATTTCTAATAAATTAATGGAAGTATTTATAAATATTTATTCAAACCAGAAATATGAAAGGAAAACCATGTTGAAATATTGCAAATTATTCATACTTTAATACTTGGCATAGTATTTGTATCTTTCAGAAGACATTGCTTTTTGCATTGGCTCGTTTTGTGATCATTTTTCATGAAACCTTTTACACCCTCTAAAAAAAGTGTTCGAGTGCAAGAAAAAATTTCGTACTTCAATTTCATATTTAAAGCATGGTTGTTCCTGAAAAGTGATTAATCATTAACAAAACTGAAATGGGAAATTTGACTCATAGTCGAATACTTTATTGAATGTCTGTACACGCTACACATACAATGACAACAAACGTTTTCAGAGATCGAATTTCATCGTTTCTCTGAGTAGAAGGCGCTTTTACTTGTTTTATTTTTCTTATTTCTTCAATTCTTTCTGAAAGAAATAAACTAAACGGAAACTTTCAGGGGAACAAATTACAAATCTTTAAATTTGGGGACTTTTCGCGTCCCCAAGAAGTCAAGGTATTTTTAGGGACAAAGTAAAAAAAAAAAATCTATATTTGGAGACTGTCCTCGAATTTCGAAGACGTATGGTCTCCTTTATGCTACCCCGACATCCAGATGGAGCAACGGTTTAAGAACACGGGTATGTAACACCACAAAGAAACAAACACTGGCTGCAAACGGATTAAGAACAGAATAAAAGAATAACATATGGACACTCCGTGGATTCTAACCCAACCTAAAGACGGAGGTGGTTTCGCACGGGGATGGAACACCACAAAGAAATTGACCCTGGCTGCAATCAATCGTAAACAATAAACAGAACCTGCAGTTTAAAAACACGTCTGCAGAATAATAATTTGAAACCTACCAACAGTCGAAATCAACGCTTAAGAACACTGTGATAGAAAAACGCAAACAAAATGTACGCTACCTGTATTCGAACCCAACAAACAGAGGAAAACATCAGTTAAAGTATAATACTAGACTATGGACATTCCCCCATTCAAACCCAACCTCCAGACGGAACAATGGCATAAGAAAACAGTTAAAGAATAATACTAAAACATGGACACTTCCTGGATTCTAACCCAATTTCCAGACGGAACAACGGTTTAAGAACACAGGTATGGAACACCACAAAGAAACAAATCCCGGCTGCAAACGATTTAAGAACACAGTGAAAGGATAATACATGGACAGTCCCTGGATTCTAACCCAATCTCCAGACGGAGCAACGGTTTAAGAACATGGGGATGAACACCACAAAGAAAATGAATCTGGCTGTAACTAAATCCAACGTCAAAGAAGTTTTACTTCAATCGCGCGTAAAGATTAGACACACACACTTTTTTTTATTTAGAAATTATTGAGTGCTACACATGGAATAATTTATCATTAAAGTTTGCAATTTTGAACCTGTCAACACAAAGTGTTATGTACAGCGCACATTAAGTTATAAGTAAACATCAGTCGTGCTCGGGAGCGTTCACTTCACTTGCTTGATCCTAAAACGCGCCTATCTACAAAATGACCTGATAGATAAATCGGTCTTTATTATTATTAGGGATCGACCGATAGTATCGGCAACCGATAGTATCGGCGCCGATACCTCCAATTTTTTTAGGTATCGGTATCGGTTCTTTCGATTCTAAAAGTATCGGGAAAGTATCGGTTTCTGTTGCTTTCATCCATATTCACCGATACTTTTCAACCGATACTTCGCTTTTCAGAAGAAACAACGCAGGCGCAACACCATTCTAGAATCTTTATTTTGGTAATGAGATGAGAGGCGTCGTTTCATTGGCACATTTGTTTTTGCGAGTGTTTTCGAACAGTGTTTTTTTTTTTTTATTATTCTAACCATCGCTAAATGTATGTCGTATCACCATGTGTGGCCGAAATAATGGACGAAGAATCGTTAGATGACAGTTTAACAGGACAATCTATTCTTCTAAATCATTTTGAATTGGTGCCCAACACTAAATACGCTATCTGCAAGGATTGCAAAAAAACAAATGTCGAGAGGTAGGCTATAATTTTATTTCAGTTTTATGAAAGTTTATTTTCTCACTGTGTTGACTCGAAAAAAAAAATTCATATATTTATGCACACAATTGAATCTCCTCTATAACGAACTCACTTGGTTCCAGTTAAAAAATTCTCTAAAGAGAAAATTTTATTGTACAGAGATTCTTGCAGTTATTTCAGCAAATATTACAAACTTTTTAGTTAATTCGATGTTTACGAGTATTACAATATGACTTTCAATTAAAAATAAATTGGTATTTATTATAAATTTGTTAAACTTACGGTTTCTTACTTTTTATTGTATGAATCAAATGTTCAAAAGTAAAGACAATCCACGAATTTAGGGAATAAAATATGTAATGCACTTACGTTTATTTTACTTCAAAATTCCGTTATTTTTTATTGTTTTGCATTCTGCGATTTTAAATTTTCATAAAAATATTCACATTTTAAAAGTCCGCTGAAAATAGAGTGAGGCACATTTTCTTCCATTTGGAAACCTCTTTTTAATGGTTTTGAAAGGTTGAAGCATTAAAGTTTCATGTGGTATTGGTCGTGAAGCGGAGGGCCTTATTATTATATGTGCAAATTGGGACTTTGCCCAGGGCCCCCAATTTTAAATGTTTTTTCTGAAATATTCTTTTTTATATCAAAATTTTATGAAAAATATAACAAATTTCATAGTTTGGAGCCCCCAAATCTATCAATGCCCGCTGCCCCAGTTGGTCATAACCGGGCACTGGTAAAGTGTCTTCATTATCGGAGTCAGTTTCACTTTCCTGGTCTCCATTTTTACTATCTGTTACTCTTCCACTAAGTGGTCTGTTCAAAAATTTAAATTTTCTTCAAAACTAACAAAAAAAAATCAAAGGTAAATCTGAAATATTCACTATGGGAAGATAAGCTCTTCGTTATATGGAGATTGTTTATAGTGTCATTTATGCCTTAAAGTTACGTTTCCATGAAAAATTTCGTTATAGGGAGATTCTGTTGTTTATATAGGCTTTTGATATTGTTGGAGAATGTCTAGCTCTTGATACAGATTTCACGCTTAAGAGACATGTTTTAAATTTTTATTTTAAGAAATTGGTGCAAGGACATCTGATTCGGCATGGGTATGATATAGAATTGATGGGGTAGACGGCCAAAAATGATGGGGTAGACGGTCCCTGACATCGTTTAATATTTCAGGGTATGGCCCCCTTTAAAGTGTTAAAGCAGGTATGGGCAACCTTTGAAAAGTTGTGGGCCAAACTTTAGGATATTAGAAAAGTCGCGGGCCAAACTTGCGGATTTTAGTGAAGTGGCGGGCCGTATAATTGATATTTATATGAGATATTGAATCGTTTATACAGAGTTTTCAAATGTTCCGCGGGCCAGCGGTTGCCCATATGTGTGTTAAAGTGTAATATTTCAGCCTTCGAAATACGTTTGAGGATTTGTTTCTATTTAGCTTATAGAACTTCAGATACAGACATTTTAATATTAGTCAGCCGAAAATATTTGAAACCGAAAGTAGCATTCTGCTATCCGAAGTGAATCGTATTTCTGCGCATGCAAACGGGGATAGGGTTTGAACCGAATGACGTTTGTCGGACATACCCCCCCCCCCATGGTGCCCCTCTGCAAACGTAAAAAAAAGGCTCTAGATCAGTGGTTCCCAAACTATGGGCCGCGATCCATTGTTGGGTCACGGGATCCATTTCGGTGGATCGAAAAGGGTGGGAAAAATTAAATTTTAGTATTTTATATATAGAGTAAACTATACTATTTTATATAGCCTATATTGGCTATCGTTATGTAGTAGTGGGTCGCAAAAAAAAAAAAAAAAAAAAAAACTAGTTGAAGAATTTTTGAAGAGAAGGACAAAAAAGTTTGGGCCCCTTTTCGACGATGGCACCCAGACCTTGCTTACCGTGCCACGCCGCCCCTGCTCAGAGCTTAGAATTAAAACAGATAAAATTTGTTCATATCAATCACAGAAAAACATATTAACAATGATCATAAAAACAAAAACACTGAAGATCAATTTCATTAAATATGGATACTTTAAGTAGCAACTTTTTTTCTAAGACTTGAAAATTGAATTTAGTTTATTATTTTTGGATTTTTCTTCAACCTTCATTTAATCTCGTCATTTTTAAGCATCTTTTATTTAGACCCTCCAAGGCGTAGCTTGAAAACGAGCAAAAATATTTTTCTTCATATTGTAGCTGTTTCAATGACAAAATTAATGATACTAAAATTATACTGGTCGGTTTTCTCCAGATGTAACGTGAAAACGTTATCTTAGAATCTCTTAAAAAATCCACCGACCAAGACAACCCCCTTCCTATGCAGATACACCTCGAGCAGATTCGCTTTAATACACAACATAATTCAATTCACATCGAAAAGATGACACTTTTTCGATAGAGCTTTAAATTGTGAAGAAAACGGAGCAAATCGAAACCAGAAATCTTTTGATAAAATCTGAATATTGTAATTTTCCATACCCTTCTGCACGAATGGTTAGTTATGTATATTTTAACTCTTGTAAGCTGTATTACGTCTAGTTTCAAATCATGAACTCCAGTTATGTTTAGTCTATTAGTGCAGTAGGGAATTATGAGATGCATCCTTCGACATCAGTCGTACTGGTAGGCAGTTAGTAGTCCCCATGAGTTTGCAGAGTATTAATGGACACAAGTTAATACTTAAACGTCTAAATATTTTTTGTACAAATGAAACCTATTTTTAAATATTTCGAAATCATTTGCAAAAGTTTGTAAATCCTTATGTTAAAAATAATGTTTTCTCATGTGGGTGTTTTATTGACTTTAAAACAATGCTTCTAAAAATCTCCCCTTAAGTATTATTCTTAGTGAAGTTATATAGTTTTATCATTCTGAATTAGAGCAGCTTGAAGCTTATAATTAAAAAAATTACATATTAAAATATTTATATCTTTCTTTTTTTTTTACTTCGTGAAAAGTACCCAAAACCTCCAGACCCGAAAAATGTTAAACCCGTTGAAAGAATTGAGAACAAGCAATTTATTATTTGTTTTGAAACAGTAGAATTTTACAGTAAAATTTTATGCTTAAGTTCTAAATGCGCGTTGTTGAAGCTTTTTCAGTTTGTTCGAAAATTCTTAATATATAAAAAAAATATTCAATAGACCAGATAAATGCGAAACTTTGAATTATTCATATCGAAATTTAATATTTCACTTTTTGCATGTAAACCTCAACAGTAATTTTGCTGCCTCTTTACAATCAAATATTGTTGGAGCCTTTTCAATGGGTGCGAAAAGAAAGAATGCAAAATAATCAAAATCGACATGATAAATTATAAATATGATAGAATTCTATTCACGAAAAGAGCACATTTTCTTCCTCAAAACTGTAAAGAAAATTCTACACTTTAATAACACACAGAACTTTATTTATTAAAGAACACAGACGTTCCTAACATTTTTCTCTTAGCGAACCTCTGCGATAATAATTCCCATACCCCTTATATGTATTCTTTTCTGGAACACCTTTATAATCGTCGCGTACTTACATGGCTTTGCGAACTACCTGAAAAATTTTGTACCAAAGGTCTGTTACCTGATCTCTCTTTCCTTATAGGTTTCAGAAGTAGACTTAGTCTCCATATAGTCGTCTTACCATGATGTACATATTTGTACTTCAAGAGGTATTCAAAAATAACATGATATTGCACATTTATGGGGTGACGTTGACAGGACATTAAGTTCATACCAAATAGTACCGGAAAGACGTGACTGGGAAGAAGTATTGTCAAATACATTTCCGAAAATATGTCTCAAAAAGGTTGGCATATGCTTGGCTACACTCCGGCAATTTGGCGAAAATTGTTTATGTGTTTCGAACAGAAATTTATACCCGATGAAGTGTAATCCAGTCTATCGGAATGGAATATAATGTGATTTTCTAAAACATCAAAGTTCTAATTTTATAGTTTGCAACAGTGGATAAGTAACTGAACACGGTCGATGGCTGAAATATGAAGGCCCCGCGTTCGAGCCTATCACGTGGCTGTCGATCTAGCAGCCCAGAGTTTTGGACGGTTTTCTCCAGATATAAGGTGATAATGTGTTAGAACCCCTTAAAAGGAAGAAGGGAAGATGTCCTTCGTGTAAGCTTTCCCCAACGCGCACACATATAGCAGCCAACATCTTAGCAATATGGCGTACCACTGATAATGCAACTTCCTGCAACCCTTGTTGTTTGCTCTAGGCAGTGGCGTAGCCAATAGGGGGGTTACGGGGGGTCATAACCGCCCCTCCATGAGGAATTTTTCGCCGTATAAAATGTATATTCTTCACTCCCTTATCACACACACCTATGCATTAATATGAGTTGAAGTAGTCGTAACCCCCCCCCCATGAAAAATTTCTGGCTACGCCACTGGCTCCAGGGTATTTTTTTTCAGTTCTTCAAAGAACTTTCTAGGACAAAAGTAGTTGTTTATACTCCGTAAATATTGGAAGTTATGCTATTTACATAGCTAAGTTTAGGACGGAGACATTTTATGGAATAACGTTGCATGTTTACGACTGAACGGAGTTAGAATTGTTTTAGCTTGCTTGAAGTACAACCATCTATCAGAAAGCCTCCCGAAGAAATAATAGCATTGCATTACTTTTATAGTTTCGAGAATGTAACAGCAAAACTTCTCAAGGTGATGCAATTTACCAAATGCATAAATCCTGTTTGTAGTCGCCTTCATGGTACATTAACTCTTTCAGGAAAAGTGCCTCAGAAACAATAGTTGACAAAAATGCTTATGCCATTCCTGCAGTTTTTTCTTGGATGTGAAATCAGAGTGCGAACAGAGTACTAATAATCGTTATCAGAGAATAGGTCGATAGATAAAAATACTACCTTAAAAATACTTTATTTCAGAATATTGGTGGTGGAAGTAATATTAATGGAAAATTTGTGAAAAAAAATTAAAATAATGTATTATGTTCTTAGGGGAATTTTACTCAGGAATATATTTACTTTCATAATTACTTTTCCTTCAGATTTTGTTTATCTTCATTTTTTTAAGGATAAATTGTAGTAAACACAGTACTTTGCATGCTTAATTTTTTCGCTCTAGAATACGCGTGAAAAACTCCGGTAATATCAACACCTCCTAGATATAGAAAGCCTTACAACTGCTATGTCACCAAGCTTTAACGTCACCATTTGACCTACATTTAAAAGTTAGATTCTGATAAAATAAATAAATTAAAATTTTCTGGTGGATTTACCCATGATTGTCAATATTTTAATAATTTGAGATAAAAAATATAATTTTGCGACAAATGGCAGTTTTTAACCATAACTAATTGGATAATGCGATAAGGAAATAGATCATACTGAATAATTTTGTATGAGAAAGATATTGTAATTTTAATGTTAATATAAGATATTTTCTGATATTTGTAGTATTTACCAGAAATTTTTGATAATTTTATTTTGTGAAAAAAAAAAACTTTTAAATGGTCAAATGAAGACGTCAAAGGTCGGTGACGTAGAAGTTGTAAGGCTTTGCATTAGACAAAGTTGTAGCAAGAGTCCACTGTAATTTTGTTTTTCTTTTCGTATGTGCTGTGTGTCGCAAATGTAAATCGATTGCTAAGAAATTTATAAATTTTGTTAATATGTGTTGGAAGAAAGATAATTCATTAAATTACTGTTTACGAAAAGTGGTTGATTTTTTTCTCTTCGAATTACAACCAGCACAATTTGGCACATTAGTAAGGTGACAGTTTTCTTTTTATGGTGGTCGAATTATACTGTATGAAAAAAGGTTTGCATCGCACTGAAAACCATATAAAATCCATATTTAAACTCTTCAAAACCATCGTTATCCAAATGCAACAGTAAATCTTCACTATTCAGCGTTCGTCCCCCGAATGTTATTTATTTATTTTTTTATTAATACTCTGGGGTCTTGCTTTATACTTGTTTACAAACAGAGAAACAGGAACGCATACACTTTTATTCATGTCACTATAGTGACAGAAATGGTCACTACAGTACAATACATTTAATGTGTATTATTCATTTTAAAATGTTCCTTTCTTAATAAGTACTCGGCAACTGAAACTTTTTTCTGTACCGTCGGGAAAAAATTAATAGTATGAGTACATAGTTTCTATAATTAAATTATCCCAATAAAATGCATTCTGCAGCTGGAACGGGTGTGCAGAATGCAAAATATATTGTCAAATGCATACTCGAGATGTGCTTGAGGAATTGTTTTAAAAAATTCTAGTTCAAAAAATGCCCACTGGATGGCCTTGTGCACAGCAAAATCAGCTCAAGTGATTTGGTTAATAAATAATCAAAAGTTATTGAAAAACGTTGAATTTTTGCACATTTCCAAATATCTATTTATATTTTAAAATTTCCAGTTTTTCATACAAAGCGCTATCTACTGGACATTTTTGATTAGTTA
This sequence comes from Cheiracanthium punctorium, assembly GCA_038373885.1. Taxonomy (NCBI): domain Eukaryota; kingdom Metazoa; phylum Arthropoda; class Arachnida; order Araneae; family Cheiracanthiidae; genus Cheiracanthium; species Cheiracanthium punctorium. The sequence goes on from JAWZYV010018068.1 coordinate 145,570, forward strand.
TTTTTTCGAAATTCCTTGAGTCCCTCACGTATAGTCTATATACCAAATATTTATTATACTAGTTATCATTATACTAGTCATTATACTAGTTATTTAGAATATGTTTTACCTCTCTTATCTGCAGAACCCTGTTGATAGTATAATTTAATCATAATTACCCTGTGTATATAGAAATTTAGACGTGTATTTTGAGTAATATTTCTCAAATGTTATGATGCCGGAAATTTAGTTCTGAACAGAACTCAAAAATTATTAAAGTGCACAAAGCTAGGCAAAATATACTGAGGGCTTAATGAAGTTATATGTTGGACAGAAAAAAGAGCTTTAGTAAACTTTGTTTCCATGATAGATTTTATAAAGCTGAAACATTTTGCCTCGACCTGCCTTCTTGCAGCTTTTTAGGCCTTAGTAAAATTTCTTATAAAAAATTAAGAAACGTTAGGATGATCTAAATTGCTCTTGACGTTACGAAAAATGATTTAAAAAATCGATATGCTAGCAAATGTCTAGTCTTTAATACAAGCAACATCAACTTGTAAAAATTTACTGGGAAAAAGAATTTAATAGCACTTAAAATTTGTCAAAGGTTGAAAGATGTGAGGAAATTTCAAAACAAATATTAATTAATGTTGAAATTTTAATGCATTTTAGATAAAAGCTTAGATATATTCTTTGTACGTAATTTGAGCTTGACATATTATAGCTTTTAACAATAAATTGTGAGTGAAGTTTTGCTTTCCTTATTTTAATCCTGTAAATTAATCAAACAAATAAACTTAAGCAAAAAAATATATTTTCACACTCAGTCATTCTTGTAAAAGAACATTATGAATGAATAGACATTCATTATTTTATATATTAATAAAGAGTTTTGCCAATAACGCTCATACGTATATATGTATTACAGTACGAACGTTTCCGGTCGTACAAAAGTTATTGTCTGTGTAAAATCATTTTATACGTGAAGACTAGTTTAAGATCTCACCTTTTAAGGGTGCTGTTCAACTCTCAGACTTAATAAATCATGTTTCAAAAAACTGGTTCCAGAAGAGCATACCGCACTCCAATAAATAAAGTGCTAGAAACCTTTGTAAAAAAAATAGGATAGAATTTTCTCACATGCTGAAGAAATGGCCTTTTTCATTCTCCCTCATTTTGACTATACATAGATGGTCTTTCAGGTTTCTTCTTGGCTTCCTTTTCCTTTTATTATTGATTTTTGAAATCTCTAAATTTCTTTCGCAGATACTATACTTTTAACTGGCCGGTGTGTACAGTTGAGACATGAACTCTAAAGCGTATCATAATCGAATTTATTTTGCAAAATTTTAAGATTTATCATCTTATTTATCTAACTTTTTCGCAATAAAGGGATCTTTGCACAACACTTAGAACCAGAAGATCTTATTTCATTCACCAACCGTGCCCAAACAATTTTACAATGCTTATGTTAGTGATTACTAAACAACAATACACACCAGCCACAAGGAACTGACGCTTTAAAAAGCAAAAAAAAGATATTAGTATTTGTAAAAAGTGGTTGTTTATTTTCAGTAAAAGCGATTCTGACCTTGCCCTGTCAAAAGAAATGCTTCCGCTTTACCTAAGAAATAGATGGTTTTCATTTCATTATCTTAACTGGGTGTGTGTTACTGCCGACAGTTTAATGCCGAATGGAAGTGAGGCGGAAACATGGATTGTGCATTTAGTAAATTACATTACTCTTTCATGGAAATTCGATGTGTTGCTGGCACTGAAGAGGAAAGTAATCATGTGTAAGTTCTCTTTTATAGGTTCTCCAAGAAAAACCACAGTGGGATTTTCATTTCAAAGAACAACTAAATGCGAAATGAGAGGAAGTATCAGATATTTGTGAGGGATTTTAGATGATGCGATGCATTAGACTGCCACTGCTATAATGCATACTTATGTAAGAGAAGCATACTGCAGTTTAGATCATAATGAAAGAAATTTCCAGGAACTTATGAGGGAGTTCAGGCATAAACAGTCTTTCTGAATATTCTAACGTATTTTTATGTAATACGTGTTGAAAAGTCGAAACACATGTTTATACTAATCTAGAAGGTAAGCTCATGTTGGAGGCAATTAAATCTAGCGCTAGAAAAAAACATTTGACAAAAATATGTCTACACTCAATATATTTAATCTTCGTTTACTAAAAGTAAAACATACCGCAGCTTAGTTCAGATCCAATTTTAATTATAAACACAAATCGAATTTCATGCTCGTCTGGAAACGTGCCGAAACTTTTTGCATTCGAACGATTTCGTTTTGTGGGAACATCCCCTCTTATATCAATGCTTCATGCAGCAAAGGAAAAGAAATTAAACTGTGTAATCTGGAGAAACTATTTTCAACGAATTGGAATCGCAATTTTTACTTCAAAGCCTGATAAACGCGACTTCAATATGACGTAATAGTCAACTGCGGCTCGTAATTTTGTCATGCAAATGATAAACTTTTTTTTACTCTCGGAAATACAATAGAGCTGAAAATAGAGAAAAATCGCTTTAAAATTTGGGGACGGGTGGATTTTAAGATTTTTAAAGCTGCGCAGAATGTTTTCTGTATTTTTATACATAATTAGAAAAAAAATTGAAGCGGATCGTACAAACGGTGCAAACGTTGTTACGCCTTTTGTGCTTAACTTTTTAATCTTTTTTGGAGTAATGGTGGTAAAAGTTTTATCTTGGAGTGGTTCCCGGAATTGTTAGAGAATCAGTGAATCAGTGAGTCAGGAATCAGCGAAACTATGAAGTAGGCTGTTGTTCGTTATTATAAGTGTATTTTTCCTAAATTCTGAATTTTATTATCTATAAAAATGTGAACTTTTCTCACACCCTTGTCAGAAAATAGTTAACTTTCATTGTATTTTCAAGCTTTTCCTAAACATACTTTTACCTGAATTGTTATTTTCTCATATACATATATCATAGGCAAAGTGTCGAAGTCTCCGGCTTTCTCCGGGAGATTCACCACCACAATTTTTAAACAGTTTTATTTTAGATTAGATTTTTGGACTTATTCCAAGTATAAATTTGTAAGTAAAAATTAGTGGTGGGAAATCTGAAAAAAGCCGAAGACTTGGCAGCTCTGCATAGGGATGGACGCAAGACGGAAAATTGGCGTCTCGCAGAGCTGTGTAAAATCTCTGTCTCGCCTCGTAAAAAATTGTCTTGTGTCCATCCCTAATAAATCAGTTGGTTTTCACTAGAGATAAGTAAAATAGATTTTGAACTGTGCTAAGTATTTGCTATCTAGTTTAAGCTTTATACTTTTATATGTGGATCAATTTATTTTTTGTGTTAACTATTTGAAATAGTCTGGTATAACTCCTGTCCCACAAAAGAAAGCTACAGATCGGTATCAGTACTGCATGTGTACCAATGTGCGCAACATACTTTTCTTAAGATCCCTTTCATTTTTTTTTTTTGTGCCATCTACTTGCGTGACAGGAAGTTATTTTGAAGAAATGTCTAACAAGATACTCCACATCTTTGCTTTTGCATGTCAAACTGTCAAATAAAATACGGCAAGCTCATATTTTGATAAAAATTAGAAAGTCTGCCATTCAGTGGAAGAAAGGCATAGAAAATTACCTGAAATTTTATTTCTTTTGATATATTTTTTCATATTTAAAACATAAACGAAGATTGTTAATGATAAGTAATAAAGCTTTTTATTCAAAATTTAAATGAATTAAAAAATACTGATTTACACACTTCTGTTTTTTTTTCTAACTGGCGACTACTTTGCCGATTAGGCATTGTCCCTGACAACGGCCCGATGGTGTTGGCCACTTTATTACGGGGGCACCTAGTAGGTGGGCCAAAGTCGCCCCCTATGAAGGGACGGACATGACAACCACGCCCAGTCGGGGATCGAACCCCGGCCGCCGTCAGTTTAACCCGAAACCGGAATACGATGCTTTACCCACCATACAACACGGTCGGCTACACACTTCTGTTTAACTTGAATGTTACAAACGCACATACGGTTTATCAGAGATATTTTTATACTTACAAACCGAATTAAAATATATTAAATAAATGTGATAGTACTAATACATTAAGTAACGCTTAACACGTCTAGCTATCTAGAAGATATTTCGATTATTTCACCTGCAATTAAACAAAGTAACTTAGATGTCACTGGGCGACTACTAGCACTAGTTATTTTTGTAAAGAGAATATAAATATTACCAACAATAGAACTTTCCTGAAATTCGAGATTAAACTTCCACTTTCTGTTACCTACATCAGATTAATTAATACAGTCGAATAACGTACGGATATTTGACTGCACATGATACCTTACAATACCCTCAAGCAGAATTAACTTCTGGAACAATTTCATTCCTAATTTAAAATTATTAAAAAGTGGTTGTTGAGTTATAAGCTTACCAGAAGTTTTTCTTAGAATCCTTTTATTAGTTTACATATTATAAAATTGATTATAAAATATAAATATTTGATGAAGTTTTTTTTTTTTTTTTGAAGGAACGTTTATGAAATTTCAGCCGTTGACATCGAGTACAAGCAAATTTTCATTTTCTCAGCATAATCTAACTTCTTTAAATGTTCTGAACTACTTCAAGTCGTTTAGCACTATCAAATATCCTCATAATTGAATTCATTCACGAAAGGAACATTTACTCCCGATGTGTCCAGAATATTTTGTAGCACTCCTTTTATTTTCTTCCTCTCGGCGTGTTTCTATTGCTGCTTTAATGCCCAGCAAATGTGAGGCACTAACACGGTTTATGCATTTGGTAAATTACCTTTCTCTCTTCATTGGAAGTCAGTGTGTTGATGGTTCAGAATAGGGAAGTAATCATGTGCAATCTCTTTTATAGTCTGCATTACAAAAACGTAGATGGAAAGCTTTTTTTTCCCGTGAAAAGAGAAATGGGATATTGGAAGAGATCGTATAATGATAACAGAGTGGAGTATTTTAACCACATGTTTGCAAGTGTATTTACACCACAAAAATGCTTGTGGATTTACCATTATTTTTACTTTCCGAACATGAAGCATGTAAGGAAAGTATTGTAATCCTGAAAAAATTCGACAACGAGATTTTCTGTATTTACACGTTTTGAGGTCTTCAAAATTCATTTATGCTATTTTTACGAGGTACATATATATACGAGTTACATACGAGTAGCTGCATTCGAGATCAAATACTTGACTATAAGAGGCATTTCCAGAATTTAGTATTCCCCTTTCTTTAATAAAAAGGATTTCGGGACTTTAGGGTTAGGCGAGTGCTCTCAAGTTAGCATTCATCACAATAACAGTATCATACTCTAAAAATATGAATGAAATGTAAATTTTATTTTAATGTATTATAGTACTTATTAATGTCGTTGTTATTAATAATGTTGCATATTTTATAATAAAAATGCATTTTCCTTTCGATAGACCAACATGTATATTTATTACGTGTAAAGTCATATTTATTTTTACTTTCCGAACATGTACCCTGTAAGGAAAGTATTGTAATCCATAAAAAATTCGACATCGAGATTTTCTGTATTTACACGCTTTGAGGTCTTCAAAATTCATTTATGCTATTTTTACGAGGTACATATATGTATGTGTGTGTGTGAGCGAGAGAGAAGGAAAGAAAATAAATGGCTCAAATGGACACAGAAGAAATGCAAGAATGACGTATAAAACCGCTTGAGGAGAAATTGTGAAATTTAGTATGCATTAAAAACACATACACAGCAGTGGCTTATAATTATTATTATTTTTATCTGAATTAATATTAAGATAAAAATAAACCATTAAAAGACCTTATGTATAAAGATGCATTTTATATGTTTTAAGCTAATTTACACATATTGTAAAACTCTTAGTTGGTGGATGGAAAAGTCTTGCATTTTTTTAATTTCCGCAGTTTACTGCAGAATTCACTAGGTAATACACTTTTAAAATTTACTCCGAGTTTTATAAGATCACTAGGGATCGACCGATACCACATTTTCGCCGATGACCGATACCGATACTTTACCTATAAATTCATTTTCAGAAATAGCCGATACCGATACTTTTAAGTTATGATATCGGCCGATACCGATACTTAACCGATACCGATACTTTACATAATTTAATGTCATTTAAACCTACATTTGTTGGGCAGTTTTTGTACGAGAGTGTAGTTCTCGTTAAAATGAATAACAGAATGATGGAATTTGATCCCAGTAGAAAACATTAATAAAAAAGCAGTGGATACATTGAAATGTGAATTTACAGTAGTTCTAGTCTTTTTTTTCTATTCAATCATGCCGACGAATGGGCGAATTTATAAAAAGTTGAGCTCTGGGAAGCGTCTTAGTGTGCAGATTCGGAATTCTTTCTCATCGCGTGTCTGTCGAAGTAGTGGTCTACAGTTTTGGGCGATTTTCTCCAGATGTTACGTGAATATGCGTTAGAGTCCCTTAAAAAGTCCTCCGCTCAAGCCCCCCCCCTTATAGGTAGATGCCCCTCATTTAGGCTTGACAGAACACAAACACGGGGGGGGGTTAAAGGGTATATTAATAAGGTAATCCATTTCATTTCCAGTGCCGACTGGTGCAAATATTTAAATCAGTTTTTTTCAGCCTCTATTTTGTCGCCTAATTGTTGCCTTAAGCCAGACAAAAGGTTTCCATGTTAGGCCCAAAACAGCTTCATGCTTGCCCTTACTATATGTGTCTTTGTTTATGGTTCGGCTCATGCCTCGATTTTGTGCTTACAAAATTAAACACATGAAATTTATTCAACTTCGAAGCTTTCAATTTCTATTTAGATTTTTAGCACTTGAGATTTCTTTCAATCACTGGTTTTTTGTCTACGCGAGCGCGTCGAGTCACTTTTTTAGCACTTGAGAGTGCTATTTCTTTCAATCACGGGTTTTTTGTCTCTAATTATAGTTCTTTAATAAATGAAAATATTTTTTAGATTACTTAAACTGCATTAAATTGTGATAATGTATAAACTGTACAGTATTATGTAAGTACATATGTATTTAGATATTGTTCATTAAATACGTATGTAAATTCTTCCCTTAAAATGCATAATAAGTTCACATTAATTTTTGGTTTTATTTATCTGCTCCAATTATTTAACAACTAAGTGAATTATTAAATGTTCTAGCAAGATTTCTGTTTAATATGAACTCATATGATAATTTTTAAGTTCTTTTTGAAACTCCGAATATTTTGATTCTCCGGACAGGGTTAAGTCATATTTAATCCGGATGATCCATGTATTTGATCTTTTCCGTACGAAGAACAGGTACACACCGATTATTCCTGTGTTTTCCTTACATATAAACTAAATACTATTCACAAGAAATATGTTTTTTACCCCAAAATTTGAAATAAACTAAATAATAATTAGTATTACTTATTATACTAATATAGCTTTAACTTTTTAAATTAACAATACAAATAATTATTAGATGATATTGATAATTATTACACTTCTCAAAACAGAATGATACACAAATCCTGCGCTCTCTCATTAATCTGATAGATAATAAAATCATTAAATGTTTGATAATTCGTACTTTTGATATTTTGTAATGTTTAAAAAATGAATCATTTAACTTCTGGACCAACATAATTAATGTTCACGTGTGTCGCCAGTTTTCAAGTCACTGCCAAAAAGTTAACTTCTTTGCTACACAAAAAAGGAATAAATTGTTTTTACATATAGGTTTCGTTTATAATTTTAGTATCATTAATTTTGTCATTGAAACAGCTACAATATGAAGAAAAATATTTTTGCTCGTTTTCAAGCTACGCCTTGGAGGGTCTAAATAAAAGATGCTTCAAAATGACGAGATTAAATGAAGGTTGAAGAAAAATCCAAAAATAATAAACTAAATTCAATTTTCAAGTCTTAGAAAAAAAGTTGCTACTTAAAGTATCCATATTTAATGAAATTGATCTTCAGTGTTTTTGTTTTTATGATCATTGTTAACATGTTTTTCTGTGATTGATATGAACAAATTTTATCTGTTTTAATTCTAAGCTCTGAGCAGGGGCGGCGTGGCACGGTAAGCAAGGTCTGGGTGCCATCGTCGAAAAGGGGGCCATTTCGAACTAAAACTGAGAAAATATTGATCTAGAACAGTGGTTCCCAAACTTTTTTGTCCTTCTCTTCAAAAATTCTTCAACTAGTTTTTTTTTTTTTTTTTTTTTTTTTTTTTTGCGACCCAATAGATAACGATAGCCAATATAGGCTATATAAAATAGTATAGTTTACTATATATATAAAATACTAAAATTTAATTTTTCCCACCCTTTTCGATCCACCGAAATTGATCCCGTGACCCAACAATGGGTCGCGGCCCATAGTTTGGGAACCACTGATTTAGAGCCTTATTTCTTACGTTTGCAGAGGGGCACCATGGGGGGGGGGTATGTCCGACAAACGTCATCCGGTTCAAACCCTATCCCCGTTTGCATGCGCAGAAATACGATTCACTTCGGATAGTAGAATGCTACTTTCGGTTTCAAATATTTTCGGCTGACTAATATTAAAATGTCTGTATCTGAAGTTCTATAAGCTAAATAGAAACAAATCCTCAAACGTATTTCGAAGGCTGAAATATTACACTTTAACACACATATGGGCAACCGCCGGCCCGCGGAACATTTGAAAACTCCGTATAAACGATTCAATATCTCATATAAATATCAATTATACGGCCCGCCACTTCACTAAAATCCGCAAGTTTGGCCCGCGACTTTTCTAATATCCTAAAGTTTGGCCCACAACTTTTCAAAGGTTGCCCATACCTGCTTTAACACTTTAAAGGGGGTCATCCCCTGAAATATTAAACGATGTCAGGGACCGTCTACCCCATCATTTTTGGCCGTCTACCCCATCAATTCTATATCATACCCATGCCGAATCAGATGTCCTTGCACCAATTTCTTAAAATAAAAATTTAAAATATGTCTCTTAAGCGTGAAATCTGTATCAAGAGCTAGACATTCTCCAACAATATCAAAAGCCTATATATACAACAGAATCTCCCTATAACGAAATTTTTCATGGAAACGTAACTTTAAGGCATAAATGACACTATAAACAATCTCCATATAACGAAGAGCTTATCTTCCCGTAGTGAATATTTCAGATTTACCTTTGATTTTTTTTTTGTTAGTTTTGAAGAAAATTTAAATTTTTGAACAGACCACTTAGTGGAAAAGTAACAGATAGTAAAAATGGAGACCAGGAAAGTGAAACTGACTCCGATAATGAAGACACTTTACCAGTGCCCGGTTATGACCAACTGGGGCAGCGGGCATTGATAGATTTGGGGGCACCAAACTATGAAATTTGTTATATTTTTCATAAAATTTTGATATAAAAAAGAATATTTCAGAAAAAACATTTAAAATTGGGGGCCCTGGGCAAAGTCCCAATTTGCACATATAATAATAAGGCCCTCCGCTTCACGACCAATACCGCATCAAACTTTAATGCTTCAACCTTTCAAAACCATTAAAAAGAGGTTTCCAAATGGAAGAAAATGTGCCTCACTCTATTTTCAGCGGACTTTTAAAATGTGAATATTTTTATGAAAATTTAAAATCACAGAATGCAAAACAATAAAAAATAACGGAATTTTGAAGTAAAATAAACGTAAGTGCATTACATATTTTATTCCCTAAATTCGTGGATTGTCCTTACTTTTGAACATTTGATTCATACAATAAAAAGTAAGAAACCGTAAGTTTAACAAATTTATAATAAATACCAATTTATTTTTAATTGAAAGTCATAATTTAATACTCGTAAACAACGAATTAACTAAAAAGTTTGTAATATTTGCTGAAATAACTGCAAAAATCTCTGTACAATAAAATTTTCTCTTTAGAGAATTTTTTAACTGGAACCGAGCGAGTTCGTTATAGAGGAGATTCAATTGTGTGCATAAATATATGAATGAATTTTTTTTCGAGTCAACACAGTGAGAAAATAAACTTTCATAAAACTGGAATAAAATTATAGCCTACCTCTCGACATTTGTTTTTTTGCAATCCTTGCAGATAGCGTATTTAGTGTTGTGCACCAATTCAAAATGATTTAGAAGAATAGACGATTGTCCTGTTAAACTGTCATCTAACGATTCTTCGTCCATTATTTCGACCACACATGGTGATACGACATACATTTAGCGATGGTTAGAATAAAAAAAAATAAAAAAAACACAGTTCGAAAACACTCGCACAAACAAATGTGCCAATGAAACGACGCCTCTCATCTCATTACCAAAATAAAGATTCTAGAATGGTGTTGCGCCTGCGTTGTTTCTTCTGAAAAGCGAAGTATCGGTTGAAAAGTATCGGTGAATATGGATGAAAGCAACAGAAACCGATACATTCAGAATCGAAAGAACCGATACCGATACCTAAAAAAATTGGAGGTATCGGCGCCGATACTATCGGTTGCCGATACTATCGGTCGATCCCTAAAGATCACATATCTTATGATTGAGACATCTAAGCGAGTACTTTAGATAACAAGCATTTTTTTAAGTAACTAAAAAACAAGGCTAAAGTAAAAACAGAACTAAAAGCTATCCCATAAACTTTCATTAAAATTTTTTTTTCACCTAGCAAACGAAGCGTGTAAAAAAAATTAAAGTATTCATAAAGTAACATATATAAAGCATTCATAAACTTTAGTTTATGTATTCTAAGAAGAACCTCATTAAAAACTCAGATATTTATCTATTTATTTATATATTTTGGAGAATGAAAGGATTTTCTTACCAATCTGCTTGGGAAATGATTCGTCCTCAAACTTACTCTTCTTGAAAACGGTCAAGAGATTTGCTTGTTTCCTTTTTTCCACCATATTTAAACACATAAATTTACATTAAAGACAGAATATTTAATTAAAGATCGCTGATTAACAGCTGTTTACATTAATATTTAAATTTTACTATCTACGAGTATATGTATTTACATTGCAAACAAAAGAACTGTTACTATATAATGATGCGTTTCGTTTCGTAGGAAAGGGGCAGGAAAAGAAACCCCATAATCACTTGCTGCCGCCGGGCCTCTAAGCCTCTATCTACGCCCTGGAGGTGTTGGCAAAACAGTGTACTTGCAGGGGCACTTATTTGAACACTACACCAGTGCGGGCTATTATACCAGTTTGAGTTAATATATCATTCAAAAATTCACAAACAACATCATTCAAATGCACTTCAGAATTTCCCCAGATATATTTTCATTCTAGAACATCTTTTTATCTTGAAGACACAAGTCATATATATGAATCCAAATGTTAAAAAGAAAAAAAATACATATATTTTCCTTCTTCGCTATTTTTTTTACACTTTGCTCTTAAGGTGGTTCCTTTAAAAAATCGTAAAACTTTCGAACAGCTTTTTAAAAAATTCGCTAGTGCTAGAGACTCAAGTGTCTCTTGAATGTCCCTTCACAAGCTGTACTGTACACTATTACAAGGGATCAACCTATCATGATGTCATGAAATAGTTAAAAAAAAAAACATCTTAAACCTACTATATTTCTTTTAACGGATAACTGATATAGAAATCATTTTACAAAGCGATTTCGATGCTTAAGAATTTTTAACTACATTCAAAAGGATTATCTCAATTTTAATTGTTTTAACTGTGATCTAAACTGCACAATAGAAACATCTCTGTAATCTCTATCCTTCTCCCAAAATATGAAGAAAAATTGATACATTTTACGTAGTGTTCTTCGAATTCTCCGGCAAAACGAAATCCCAGGCTCCCTAGGGGTAGGTGAGCAAAGTTTGGATAGTGAAATATAGCCACTAGTGAAAATTACTTTCCAAGTCAGCGGTCTTTTTTCAATGATCTATCTAAGCCTATAGTGAGCGAGTAGCCTATAAGCGTTTTGCAGGTGAATTCGAAGAACACTACGAAAATTTATCAATTTTTCTTCATATTTTGGTAGAAGGATAGAGATGTTTCTAGTTCGGTAATGCGAGCCTTTTGTTTTACAGTGTACTTCTGTTGTCTAAAGCAATACAGGCAAAATGCGATATCATAAAGATAAATGATAATTATTGTTCAAAGTAATTTAGTGAACTAATCAACAAAACACACAAAAAATGGCAGTAAAGAATACTGTAAATGCCATTCTATCTACGAAAAAAACACACTTAAAATACTGGTGTTAACTGATAGAATAAATAAAATCTTTGTGAAAAAAACACACATAAAATGTTACTTATAAGATGTTACGATCGTTTCGACCAAGAAACTCTTTCGGTCTTCATCAGACAAGCCCTTCGACTCACCGAGCCTACTCGGTGAGACACTATGAGCTCTTTGAATTCAGTCGTGTATAATAAATAACAAAAATAGACCAATAACGAGAGGTTATAGTGGAGGCATGAAGCGCAGGGCACTCCAGAAGATGTTCAGCGACCACCAACTCGGCATCGCTGCAGAGATAACACAAGGCGCTAACCATGACTTTGATTTGGTGAAGGATACCAGCGAGGCAGTCATGCCCCGTTGCTAGTCTAAGAAGTGCGAGCGCTTGGGCTCTTGGGCGTTCATTTTACTTAAAAACTTAATTTGTAAAAATAATCATCAAGACCTCTTTGCTGATTGAAAGGAAATATCATAAAATTAATAAATCCTTGTTACATGTAAAAACACCACATTTTTCATTTAGCAAAAGATTAAATAAAAATTCAAATAATTTGTTTGGCATTGTTCATTCCTTTGTGCCGTAACAATCAAGTACGCCGCTGTCTACGCAGAGGCTATTGTAAAATAGAGAAATTGTGTGCTGTAATTTGCGGGAGATCGCAGGTTGAAACATCGATGTCGAAAATACATGCTAATCGAAAGGTTCCACTGTCGAAAATACAGGCTAAGGCGAGCGCTCTCAAGTTTGCATTCATCACATTAGCAGTATCATATTCTAAAAATATGAATGAAATGTAAATTTTATTTTAATGTATCATTTAATAATAATGTTGCATATTTTATAATAAATATAAAATTTTCCTTTTTATTAGGCAAGTCGTGAAGGTCACATTTATTTCCTTTTTTCTGTTCTGATCACTAACGATAAAAATTTAGTGAAGAAAACCCACAAAAGACGACAATAAAGAATATCGTAAATGCCATTCTATCTACGAAAAAAAACACTTAAAATACTGGTGTTAAATGATAAAATAAATAAAAACTTTGAAAAAAAACACACATAAAATGTTACTTATAAGATGTTGCGATCTTATCGACTAAAAAATTCTTTCGGTCTTCATAGACAAGACTACTCAGTGAGCCCCTATTAAAAAACAAAACAGTATTTTTTTTAAATATTTATTTTGCGTATTCCCTGTGTGTGCTATTTTCCAATACAATATTTTAAGCAAACATATTTTACTGAAAAGCTTTTTAGTGCATAAGCAAAACATCGAAAAAAAAAAGAAAATCTGTGAAAAATCGGTGAATTTTTTTTTAGATTTCGAGATCACATACTTGACTACGAGAGGCATTTCCAGTACGACAGAATTTACGATTCTCCTTTCTTTTATAAAATAAGATTTCGGGAATTTAAGGCCAGGCGAGCGCTCTCAAGTGTGCCTTCATCACAATAGCAGTATCATATTCTAAAAATATGAATGAAATATAAATTTTATATTAATGTATCATTTAATAATAATGTTGCATATTTTATAATAAATATGCATTTTCCTTTCGATAGACCAACGTGAAAGTCATATTTATTTTTTTTCTGTTATTATCACTAGCGATTAAAACAATAATAAAATACCAATTGTTAGTAATTGTTTAGTTGATGATTTAGTGTAACCTTACTAATTATTTAGTTAACTGACAGCCAAAGTGTTTAAAAATACTGTAAAATTATTTTTTTAAAACTCAGACAGAATTCAGAACTGAGCCGGGCCTGAAAGGTCCGGCTCGCAAGCTCCTGTTCTAGGAGTCCTGCCGATTTAAATGTGCACTAAAGTACTATATATTAAAAGTGCATCATAATCCATGCGGCTTCCGTATTTTCCTCCCGTATGGTATACAACATAATAAAATAAACAGAGAAGTGCAAACTATAATAAGAAGTGAAAAGCACAGCATGTTTTCAATACAACAAAACAAAGTTTGTTTATCTCCATCTGATGATAAACGATATCTTTTAGATGACGGAATACACAGTCTTGCGTATGGCCATTACAAATGTGTATAACATTCTTATAGATTTAAAAAAAGATTGGGGCGGTAGTAAAACCTACCGGGTGGTGGCGGGACCTCATTTTAATATTAAAAAATATTCTATCCTATTTAAAATCACAAAACATATTTTCTCTAACAGCAGAACTGCCAAGGCTCGGGCTTTTTTCGGGAGATTTCCCCCTACTAATTTTTATTTACAAATGTATACTTAAAATAAGTCCAAATATTTAATGTAAAATAAAACTGTCTAAAGATTGTGGTGGGAAATCTCCCGGAAAAAGCCGGACACTTGGCAGTTCTGCTAACAGTTGTAAAAGATTTAACAATTTTCAAATAATACTTTTTCGAAAAAAAAATCTTCCGCATGGTAATATCAAGTGTTTAGTATGTCGAGTGGAGTCACTCAAGATTTTTAAAAGTACTTTTACATTTCTTAAATTCTGCTTGCTCATTTCAAGTAATTAATATTTAAACATTATTTATGTATTCAGACTAAAATAGCCTAGGGAAGGTCAAAGAAATAAACAATTTTTATGCAATTTGACTTAATAAACTTAGATGAACAGTTTTATTTTTATTCATTTATTTATTTTTCAATTTTAGAATAAGAATAACGATAAAAGAGCACACACACAGAGAGAGAGACTTTTTAGGGACACACATCTATTTTTTAATAGCTTCGATAAAAATAATAAAATTTTATAGAAAGAATTCGACATTTACTGTTATAAAATATTTTAAGTTACTACAGTTTAAAGCTTGTTGTTGTGTAATTAAAGATTTATTAATTTATATTTATATACATTTCTTTGATTTGGAAAACTGTGGCTTTACAACATTAATTTATTCTTTTTATTAAGCTTGCAGTCTCTAATACTGCGGTTTCGCACTTCATGAATACTTAACTGATATAAAAAGTAAGCCCCTCTTTAAACATATAAAAAGAAAATCTTTTGCACACGGCATTTATTTTAACAGCCAGCTAAAATTACTTTATTAAAAAATGCAATGTTTTTAGATAAAAACTGCTATCTTGACGCGCACGATAAAAAAATTCATTACGAAGATAAATGCCCAGGAAGGAGTTGTAAACAGCCTTTTGTTTTATTACGACGCAAGAAAAAGTAAAATGTTTGAATAAGGTACTATAAAAAGCTAAGAGTATACTCAGAAGATTTGTTTCCTGGGAGTAGATTGTTTCCCTTCCCCCTTAAAATATCCATAAATTGTGAATGGAAGTTTGTGGTGGACAGTGGAAGTGAACACTACACCAGTGCTGGCTTAATATAGCACTTTGAGGTAATAAATCATTCAAAAATTCATAAACAAACTCATTCATTAATTTTGTTTACATTGTCTTGAAGACACAAGTCATATATATTAATCAAAATGCTAAAAAGAAAAAAAATACATATTTTCTTTCTTCATTATTTTTTACATTCTGCTTGCTCTTAAGGTGGTTCTTTTAAAAAATCATAACACTTTCGAATAGCTTTTTAAAAAATTCGCTAGTGCTAAAGACTCAAATTTCTCTTCAATGTCTCTTCATAAGCTGTACTGTACACTGTTACAAGCGATCAACCTATCATGAAGTCATGAAGTACTTTTTAAGAGAACATTTTAAACGTACTATATTTCTTTAAACGGATAGCGCCTCGAATAATTTTACAAAGTGATTTCGAGGCTTAAGAATTTTTAACTACATTCAAAAGGATTATCTCTTTTAATTGTTTTAACTGTGATCTAAACTGCATACTAGAAACATCTCTATAATCTTTATCATTCTTCCCTAATATGACGAAAAATTAATACATTTTACGTAGTCGTCAACGAATTCACCTGCAAAAGCAAATCCTAGGATCCCAAGGGTGTAGGTGAGTAAAGTTTCGATAGTGAAATATAGCCGCTGGTGATTACTACTTTCAAAGTCAGCGGTCTTTTTTCAATGATGTATCTCAGCCTACAGTGAGTCGTAGTGAGAGTTTTGATTTATAGTGCATTTCTGTTGTCTAAAGCAACACAGGCAAAATGCGATATCATTAAGGAAAATGATAATTATTGTGTAAAATAATTTAGTGAACTAACCAACAAAACACACAAAAAACAACAGTAAAGAATACTTGGTAAATGGTACAAATATTAGAAAGTATCTTCAGTTAAAGATAAAAATTAAAATACCGTTATGATAAAAACAATTCATTATGATCTATTTCCTTATTACATTAGATAATTAGTTAAAAATCATTAAAATGTTGTTATGCGTGAGTTAACGAATGAGAAATTTTAAATAGCTTTACTTTTTGAAAATAAAACTGACTGAGATAACGGCACTTTTGAAGGCTTACCGATGACGTGAAAGTTTGGTGGCGTAGAAGTTGTGTGGCTTTCTATATCTAGGACGCAGGGGCGTAGCCAAAAATTTTACATAGGGGCGGGGGTTACGACTACTACAACTCATATATATGTATATGTGTGTGTGATAATGTAGTGAAGAATATACATTTTGCATGACAAAAAATCTCTCATGAGAGGGTTATGACTCCTATAGGCTACGTCCCTGCTAGGAGGTGTTGTTAACGCACTGGACGTTAAACCAGAAAGTTTCGGATTCGATTTCTAAATACTACTGAAGACTAGTGTATACATGCAGTGAATTTGTACACTGAATTCATAGTTTACAAAGTTCTCTTTGCCGTTACAATTTTCCGGTAAGTGCCAATATCCAGACGCTCTCCTCCTTTTGATGAGTATCCAAACTGTGGCGGTAAAATCCACGATATACGTAAACAGCTCCGAGTGACATATTTCAGTAGCATGAACTGTCCCGTCTCTCGGCAAAAAAAATAAACATATTTATCTTTTAAATCAGTGGAAACCATTTTTTATAACACAAAAGGATGGTTTTCTTAAAGGCGGGGGGGGGAGTCGCACTTGAACATTTTTTTAAAAATTATAATCCTATGGACATTCATGGAATGTGTCAAACAGATTTTCCGTGGATACCTACACGTTCGACATTTTAACAGTTTACTGGATATTCAAGGACATTCATTTCACGTCATGTAAGCTTTACAATAGGCGTTCACTAAAACTTCATCTAACATAATATGGATATCTTCAATATGTCCTCATCATATGATACTAGAATGATGCAGGCACTTACGCCTGACGGTTGAATAGATATTTTATTGAATCATTTTCAGCTGAAAGATGCAGCATAAAAACATTAGAAAAGCCTGTGCATTTGGGTTGAAGTACTGACGGTTCTGGATCCATACCCATTCTCTATAGTGGTCGTTACCATTGTACTCGTTCGTTATTTAATCAATGCAAATTAAATTAATTCAATGTATAAAAAAACTTGCAGCATTACAAGCGTAATTCCATGCAGCACTTGGCCGTATTTCCGCATTTGCGTAGTCCTAGTGAAGCTTAGAAAATTTTAAACAAAATACATTTGAACAGACTATCCTCCCAGAATTGAAAATTTCGTTTGTAATATAACTTTAGATGTCAGCCTTTAAAATATTTTGTTTGTAAAATAAAATCATCAAAACCTTTTTGTTGATTGACACAAGTTCTCCCTTTCATTCAGTCTTGGAGGTCTTTGAATTCAGTCGTGTAACATAAATAACAAAAATAGACCAAAAACCAAATGTTACAGAGGAGGCATCAAGCGCAGGGTACTCGAGAAGAAGTTCAACGACCACCAACTCGGCATCGCTGCACAGATGATACAAGGGCCTAACCATGACGTTGATTCGGTGAAAGTAAGCAGCGAGGCAGTCATGCCCCGTTGCTAGTCTAAAAACTGCAGTGCTTGGTCTCCTGGGCGTTCATTTTACTTGAATAATTTGTTTGTAAAAATAATCATCAAAACCTCTTTGTCGATTGAAAGGAAAATTAATAAATCCTTGGTATATGTGACAGCACCACATTTTTCAGGTAGCAAATGATTTAATAAAAATTCAATATGATTTTGTAATCTGTTTAGTCCAAAACGAGGCTTAAAGGTCAAGTATGCCACTGTACCACCAGTGCCGATTGTAAGATAAAGGGGTTAGGTAGTAAAATCTGTCATGTGATGTGCTTTCTAGGGATGCGACATTCACCACGAAACACCGATGTTTCCATATGTCAATATTATTCGATTATTGAAACATCTACGTTGAAAATACACAGTCCATTCACAATAATGTGACAGCCACCTACTGTAGACGTCATCGGGAAATAACCAATCGCCGAAGGATGGCGGTAGCACATTGCAGTGGATTGTGTAAAAAGGATGTCCTAGGGATCGTAAAGCATTTCAATCGTTGGCGTAATGCATAAACGTAGCCATTTATCCGACGTCCAAAAGGGCATGATTATTGGCTTTTGGGCCAAGGGTGGAAGTATTTCGGAAACGGCTAATTTTGTGAATTGTTCGCGTGCCGCCGTGGTAAAAGTATATCGTGCATGGCAAAATGGCACTATCCAAAATCATGTGGTGCACCACAGGCGTTAGATGACAGAGGCAAACGAAGGCTACGGAGATGCGTTCGGGCGAATAGACTTGCAACTGATCGCCCAGATGAACCAAGGGGCTACAAAGAGTGTATCCTCAACAACGGTTCAGCGAATGTTGCTGCGCATGGGCCTCCGCAGCGCCTGGTTAATGCACCTATGCTGATTGCTGTTTATCGGCGACGAATGCTGGAATTTGCACTCCGGTACCGAAACTGGACGTCCACAGAGTGGCGATAGGTGGCTTTTTCCGATGAGACACGTTTTATGCTCCATCGGACAGATGGACGTTGGCGTATACGACGTGAAACGTCTGAAACAAACACCCTGCAACAATTGCCGGAAAAATCCAGTCTGGAGCAGGGATCTTTATGGTTTGGGGAATGTTTTCTTGGCAATCACTAGGTGCACTCATCATTGAGGATGGCACGATGGATCAGCTTCAGTACGCACCTGTCCTTGCGGACCATGTCCACAGCTACATGCGTATTATCTTTCCCCAGAATGATGAAATCTACCAGCAGGACAATGCGCAGCATTATCCTGCTGGTAGATGTCATATTCCATGTCATTATGATTGTCCTGCAATACACAACTCGCAGTGTATGTGCGTCGTTCGAAGAGCACCAGGATGAGTTTACCGTACTTCCGTGGCCAGCAAACTCACCGGATTTAAGCCCAATCGAAAACCTGTGGGACCATATCGATCGGGTTGTTCGCGCCATGAATCCTCAACCGCGTAATCTAGCGCAGCTGGCCACGGCACTGGAGTCGGCATGGCTCATCATCCCAGTCATCACCTTCAGAAACCTAATTGACTCTCTTGCTGCACGTCTCGCAGCGGTGCACTCTGCCAAAGGTGGTTATTCCGGCTTTTGGCAGGTGGTCACATTAATGTGACTGGACTGTGTACATCGGTCAAAAACCATCCATGTTCAGTAAAAGAAAATAAGAATTAGAAACACGATTTTTAATTAAAAAAATATTTATTTAGCGTATTCGTGGTGTATTTGCTATTTACCAATACGATATTTTAAGGGAACATATTTTACTGAAAAGCTTTTTAGTGCATAAGCAAAACATCGATGTAAAAAATATATATACAACAAAATGTGATACACTGAGATTTCAATACGGTAGGACGCGCCGGGCCTCTCAGGCCCGGGCGATTAAAAAAAAATACCGTAAAAAATAAACCATCCGGTGAATTTTTTTTAGATTTCGAGTAGCTGCATTCGAGATCAAATACTTAACTAGAAGAGGCATTTCCGGAATTTAGGATTCCCCTTTCTTTTATAAAAAGGATTTCGGGACTTCAAGGGCAGGCAAGTGCTCTCAATGTAGCATTCATCGTAAGAGCAGTATCATATTCTAAAAATATGAATTAAATGTAAATTTAATTTTAATGTAGTACTTATTAATGTCGCTGTTAATAATAACGTTGCATATTTTATAATAAAAATGCATTTTCCTTTAGACAGACCAACGTGTATATTTATTACGTGTAAAGTCATATTTATTTTTTTTTCTCTTCTGATCATTAACGATTAAAACAATAATGAAATACCAATTGTAAGCATAGTAATTGTTTGTTTGACGATTTACTGTAAATTTACTAACTGTTTAGTTAACCAACAGCCAAATAGTTTTTTTTTACAGTATTTTTATACTGTAAAAAAATACACCGGGCCTGACAGGCCAGCTCGCGAGGTCCTGTTCTAGGAGTCGCGCGCGTCCTGCCGATTTAAATGCGCACTAAATTGCTATACATTAAAAGTGCATCATAATCCATGCGGCTTTTGTATTTTCCCCCCTTATTCTATATCTAGTTGGAAAGTGTATAATTATTCACGAGTGTAACGTATTTTCTCCCTTGTTCCATAAAACACATGTTTGGAATCGAAATCTATATTAAAATCGCCTTACTAAAACTCTTTTACAATATCCGCCAACCATATTTCAACTATCCTCTGCCATTTAAAATACTATTTGGAATGTGCATCATAATACATGAGTGTGCCGCAGTGGCATAGCCAGAATTTTTTAGTGGGGGGGGGGAGGTTACGACTACTGCAACTCACATATATGCGTGTATGTGTGTGTGTTGGTATTTATGTTAGTGAACACGATAGCTCCAAAACGGTGCATTTCATTGAGCTCAAATTTGGTGTATATGTTATAAATCACCCTTGCAAGACCGGTATTGAATTTGGTGTGTATAGGATATGGAGTTTTTTTTACAGGGCAACGTAAAAGATTTCTGTTACATTATGCAACAGTGTTACATTATTGTAAATTATGGCCTACTGACGGAAATTCTTAAAGTTCGCAAGCATTTAGACAGTGCATTTGATTGATCTCAAATATGGTATATATATTATAGACCACCGTCGCAAGGCCGGTATTGATTTTGGTATGTACAGGATTTAAGAATTTTTTACAGAGCTACGAAAAAATATATATATATATATATTTTTATTTACATTATGGGCAATGGACGGAATTTCAGGAAAGTGCGCTAGCGTCAAAACGGTTCATTCGATGGAGCACAAATCGAGAATGTATATAAAAGGTCACGGTCACATGATCTGCATAGATTTTGGTATGTAGGGCTGATATTTTCTTCAAAGAATTGCAAAAAAAAAAATAATAATAATAATTCTCATACATTATGGCCTATGGACGCAAATCAATTAAAATGAACTAGTGTCTAAATGGTACATTAGAAAAAGTTCAGTTTGGGAATGTATATTATAGATCACAATGTGTATAGATTTTGTTGTGTATAGGACTTATAGTTTTTTGACATCAAATCATTTAAAGTGAGCTACAGCCTAAAAGGTGCATTCGATTGACATCAAATTAGTTACGCATATTATAGTTAGCATTAGTTGTCTTACATATTACATAAATTTTAGCAAGTCTACGCTCTACAATTTTTTACCGGGCTACGAAAAGTATTCTTATACATTGCATACTTATACTATACACTCAGATCATTTTAAAAGCACTAGTACCTGAACACTATATGTGATTGATTTGAATGAAATTTATTTAACCGCTTGGTAATATCAAGTGTTCGGAATGGCGAGTGTAGTCACTCCAGATTTTTTAAGGTACTTTTATATTTCTTAAATTGTGCTTGCTCATTTTAAGTAATTAATGTTTTAAACAATATTTATTAATGTTTTAAACAATATTTATTAAGATTAAAATAGCCCAGGGAATGTTAGAAAAATAAACACCAATTTTTTATGTGATTTTACTTAATAAAGTTAGATCAACAGTGTAATTTCTATTTAGTTGTTTATTTTACAATTTTAGAAGAATAACGTTAAAAGAGCACACACAGAGAGACTTTTTAGAGACATACATCTATTTTTAATGGCCTCGATAATAAGAATAAAATTTCGTAGAAAGAATTCGACTTTTACTTTTATAAAATATTAAAGCTTGTTAAAGCAGTTTAGAGCTTGTTGTTGTTTAATTAAAGTTTTAATAAATATATTTATATACATTTCTTTGATTTGGAAAATTGTGGCGTTACAACATTAATTTAGTCTTTTTATTAAGCTTGCAAACTCTAATACTTAGGTTTCGCACGTCATGAATACTTCACAGATAGAAAAAATAAACCCCTCTTTAAACATAGAAAAAGAAAATCTTTTGCACACTGAATTTATTTTAACAGCAAGCTAAAATAACTTTATTAAAAAAATGCAATGTTTTTTGATAAAAACTGCTATCTTGACGCGCACAATAAAAAAATTCATTACGAAGATAAATTCCCACGTTGGAGTTGTAAATAGCCTTTCGTTTTACTACGACGCAAGAAAAAGTAAAATGTTTGAAAAAGATAACATAAAAAGCTAAGAGTATACTCAGAAAATTTGTTTCCTGGGAGTAGATTGTTTCCCTCCCCCCTTAAAATATCCATAAATTGTGAGTGGAAGTTTGATTAGCATAACATGAAATGTATATACACAAACAAAATACATTCCAATTTCTATGGAAAACCATTTAACAACCGGTTATTGTTACAACCGGCTTTTGTGAAGTTTTGCAATTTCTTGGTTATTACTTTTAATTGAAGTTGAACCAGATTGAAATATATGAAATAAAATATAAGAGAAACTAGAATTGTTTACCTCTAGGGACTGTACTGTCTGATTCAATTACTTGCAACCAGTAATGAAATAAAAGATTCCGAAAGCTCTAGATGAGCGGGAAGCAAGTGAACGAATATAGGTTCACGTGTTATGTTGACTCCTGAAGTCCTAATAATACGGCACATATTTGCATTACTCTATATCCTTCATTTTCATGAATTTTAGCACAAAAACCTAGTGTCCTACGATACATGCAAGAACAGCAGAACGTTATCATTTTTGCTCTGTAGATGGCAGAAAGTCTCCAGTAGGAAAGAGAATGGACGTGTCAAGCCATTTGAAGCCAAAAGTTAAATGCATGTTTATGAATGTATAAATGAATGCATTCAAAATTCAAGGCATAAGGGGTTAACTACGACAGATGCAGGTTCGTCATCACAGTGTAAGGAAGGTAATTGAGTTACTGGGAAATAAAGACAGTTATTATAGAAATATATTATTAGCACTAGAGTGCTATTTCCTTCACTCTAGGCGTTTTCTGGACGTATTTTTGGGGACCTATCTGCGTAGACAGGTTTTCTTTGTATTTTTCCATAGTGCTGCTGTTAGATTTATTGAAAAGTTTTGCACCAAAAAATAAGTCCCCAAAGCTGAACTTGGCTTAGCAATGTAGTCCATATTTGGCAAACGCTACGGTTTATTTCAAAGAAGAACTATAATTAGACTTTGCTCGCAGAAATTGTAAAACAGTTTTAGTAGACTTATTTTAATACAGTTTTTAATTCTAAAGAAGTGCTTTATGGAACTTAGAAAACAAATACGGTACACTCACAGATTATGATACACTTTCCAAATAGTACTTATAAAAATAAGCATAGCTAGAATATGCCTGATAGTCTGAATATGCCTGAAGAATATGCCTTAAGATTGTTAAACAGTTTTAAAATAGGTTTCAATTCTGAAAAGTGTTTTGAGGAACAAGAAAGACAAACACAGCACACTCTTGGATTATGATGCGCATTTCAAAAAGTATTTATAAAAGTAAAATGTGGATGTTATATGTTTGGAGACGATTGTACAACACGTTTAGTAGCCGAATGTAATTTAAAGTCGATCTCAAAGTGTTTTAAGGAACAAAGAAGAAAGTTTGACACACTCCAGACATGCCTTCAGCTATGAAGGAAAATAAAGCATTTTATAAATTCCTTTCTTTAAAATATTAAAATAAACAAGATAAATTATTTAAGTAACTTGTAGATTACAAAAGCTATGAGTATTTCTGCTTCGATCTTTCGCTGCTAGTAAACGATTTCCTGTAAAATCACATTTGAAACATTGCATCAACGTCGACATTTCCAGTTATGGAAGTAAGGTAAATTTATTTTGAATAAAATGGATTGTAAACAAACTGCTTACAATCTCCATAAAGCATCCCGTTATTTGAAAGTCGGAAAAAGCTTTATGGTTATTTCAAGAAAAAGTAATTTAGTAGAAACCAGCCTTTTAGATTTTAAAATAAATTAAACTCATTTCCTAGAGCGTACTTTAAGGTTTGATAAATCTTTCTAAACATGACAGAATGGAATATTTTACGAAATATAGCTCAAGTAATAATGTTTCTGTAGAAAACACAGAAATGCTTTAAGAGAATGGTGATGTAGGATTCTAAATATATTAAATTTATTTCTTTCAAAAAATGAAAATAGCGTTTTATGTCGAAACGCTATCGCTTGTCATATATTGTAGGCGAGAAATTGCCTAATAAAAGGCAAAATGCACTTTCACAAATAATGTCTTTGAGGTTTCAATGTAAGTTTATGGAAGGAACTTCACAGCTTTATTTGGTTTTTTAGTTCGCGAGTTACTGTTTTCCAGATTTCAACCACTGATGTAAAAATTTAAACAGGTAGAACTTTAGGTGTGTTCGCGGCAAAAAGAAAGCACTCTTGTTTATCTCCCTCTTTATTGCACATGTACCCTGATATATATTGGTAAGTGAGAAAAAAATCGATATATATATTTTAAATTTCTAATGGAAAATGGATTTGACATAAAAAGACAAGAACAAAAACAAAAAAAAAATAGTCAGGTAGCTAGCCCTGTAAAATTTAAACAGGTAGAACTTTATGTGTGTTCGCGGCAAAAAGAAAGCACTCTTGTTTATCTCCCTCTTTATTGCACATGTACCCTGATTTATATTGGTAAGTGGAAAAAAAATCGATATATATATATTTTAAATTTCTAATGGAAAATGCGTTTGACATAAAAAGACAAGAACAAAGGAACAAGAACAAAAACAAAAACAAAAAAATAGTTATTTCCACATTCTTCTCCTCGCCTCCCACTAATGATCTGCAATTGCACATTCAGAGCTCTGCACTGAAGATGGCAGCCATCCATAATCAGCGGACTATTGCGAAGCGGACAATAAGGATCAGGGGCCAGGCTGATCCTGCGCAAGT
Organism: Cheiracanthium punctorium; assembly: GCA_038373885.1. Lineage (NCBI taxonomy): Eukaryota > Metazoa > Arthropoda > Arachnida > Araneae > Cheiracanthiidae > Cheiracanthium > Cheiracanthium punctorium. The sequence continues at coordinate 170,888 of JAWZYV010018068.1, forward strand.
GGGCAGCCTTGCAGTCGAAACTCGGCGACGGCCTGCTGGCGAGGCCAGTTGGAAATGGCATCTGGGTCGAGATCCTTCCACTTCTAGTTAGAATTTATTTCCATAAGTAGTGAGCTTAAATTATTAGAAACTTTTCTTTTGAGCGTTCGTTTAAAGGTTGAGAAAGGGATCGGATTATTGTTGATTTGTTGAATAGAAGTTCCCTTTTTGGCCAAGTTATCAGATTGGGGAAGACGAATTCCCAGTGGAATCCCAGCGGGGGTCAAAAATAATCTTTTTCCCAATTTAAAACCATAAAACAAATGGGTTCCACTTCTGATAAATCTGAAATTGTGGAATGCAAAGTGTGGAAAAGGAGTCATTTTTTTCAGAATTTACTCTGTATGTAATCCACCATCAAGTAAACCAGACATTTCTAACCTTTCAATTGACAATAACCCTTTTAATTGATAATAACTATTTTAATTGGAAAAATAAAAATAATATTTATTTTATAATAAAGTACCAGAAAACTTTTAATCATAAAGAGTATTTGTATATGTTTGTGCCGTTCGGAATCTGCTGTATTGCAAAAATCTGCATAGGTACACTGGACTATTTGTTTAAATACGTTATCACAGATTTCAGTCTGGGAATCTGGTTCTCGGTTATGAGAAGTCGAAAAAAGTCGTAAAGTCTTGTGTGCCACATATGTGCTGAATTATATTAATGAAAAAAAAAACTTAGTTGTCAAGGGGCAATTTTTAGTCGTCGGGACGATCGAGTTTTTTGAACCCCGTCGATTATTAAAACATTCAGAAAAATTTCTTGGTGTTCAGTGGCTTCGCTTGTTGCAATTCAGCAAATTTTACAAACTTTTGTATAATGTCTTAAAAGTTTTATATCTTTTACTGTAGTTATTCATTTCATAGTTGCATATTTACCATTAAATATTTTAACATAAAATACGTACATATGCGTAACTAGTACATTTCGAGTGTTTTTGCTTTGACAATGGATTGGAGCCAGTTATTTGATTATCGTGATTTTTTTTTCTCTGTGTTTAAGCTAATGTAAAATAACTTGCTTTATGAAGATATTTTGCTATCATAGGTGTGTTTTGTGCAGTAACGAAATTTCATGAAATACTCAGAAGGTAAATTTAAATGTTAGGCTCCTCTTGTTTCTCGCAAATTAACTCTGTGGACAACTAAACGCCTCCCCCCTGCAACAAATAGGTATATTTGGTAAAATCTTAAGTTTCTACCTCCGACTTCTTCACTGTACATGGGGAAGCTATTTCGGACGTCTTTCTGCATTACGTACGCCTTGGCTTGTGTACGACTGTTTTTCTACAATGTTTCAAAAAGTTTTGCAATCAACGGGTGCATTCTTCTTTGCGATATTTCTCGCGATCAGAGTTAGAACTACCTTCTTTGATCCGAAATCAATGATTGTAAGTTTCATGCACTTGTATCTCGGTTTTCCGTAAATTTGCTGATTTTATTTTACTTTCCAGCCCTATTAATGATAATTTTTAAGCGTCCGTTCATTTTAATATGGATACAATTAAGAAATGCTTAAAAATAGGTTTTGGAGTCTAAGGTGAAACCACCATACTTTCATTGAATGTACACTAGGCATAGAATTCAAATTCTATAACTTAATTGCGAAAAACACAAAGGATAGGTACAAAATACATAAGAGCGAAATACGCTATGTACAGGTGCGGAAAAAAGAATGTCCCACTTAGTCTTTATTTCACCGTCGTTTGTCATACAGGAAAGTTGTATATACCATTCGTTTGCAAATAACGCATTTGCTATTAATTTAATTTGTATAAGGGGTCTTCTTCATATTTAATTCTGCATCAACTTCGTTTTTCTCAATGGCAACACTGTATTTTGACTTTATTAAACGAAAGAAAACCTTCAAATTACCCAGAATATAAATTTTCACCAATTTTCTACGATAATTTCTGGAGGTATTGCGAATTATTTTTTGCGCGTTTTTAAGGGAGTTTCTGCAAATTGAAAAACGCTATTTGTAGGTTTCTAACTTTTCGCCTTTCATTCATTTCGCTCAAGAGAGTTAAAAGAAAAAAACATTATTTGCAAGGAAAATATTTTTCCATCTCTCGTAAAGTTTTTTGTAGTAAGAATATCTAGGGTAGAAATTAGAATATTTAGTAAGTGGTCCAATTGACCCGTGAGTTCATAAGTTCCTTGGTTCGTACACATGATTTAAAGGAAAAATGCAAAACAACTGCTCACGATTTTGAAAATCTTTCTAATTTTGAAATTGTTATTGAGTATTTCCCTTGATGGTTCTTTTAGTCAGGTGAAATGTTGGCAGGAGATAGAGGCAGCTCTGCTCTTCTGACTACAAGCATGATTGTTACTCAGCTACGGTCAAACTTGAAGAATGGTTTCATGATTGAAAATTTATTTGTTTGAATTCCATGTAAAAAACGCATTTACTTTTTTGCCGACCCAATATTATCACTGTGTTTGTTATTTCACTTTCTTCATTTAATATTATCGTCTGCAAAGTGCAATATTCTTATAAGACTTTTGGTGGAATTTTAATTTTTATTCAGATGAAAATTTAGACAGAAAAACGTGATTTTGAATGTTTTTTTGAATGTTTGATAAAGTATGGGGAAGTCCAAAGACCCAATGTTTCCAACATTAAAAAAGGTCAAATTCATGCCTAGAATATTGAGGATGTTAGTTTTTCAGAAATACGACGTTGTATTAGAAGACATACATCTACTGCATCTAATTCTATACCTTGAAAATATTTTATTTGGGGGACTATGGTAACTGACGCAACAATAGACGATTTATAGAATCACCATCAAACTGTAAAAACCTCTAATTTATTTGCTTCAAACTTTGATATTTTTTAATACCGCTATCTTTCACTGTGTTTTTGCACTAAAGAAATCTAATTTACTTTCACTTTAAGCACTTTTCAAAAAATTGTTACTTAATAAATTTATATATGGTCCCTTAACTCATTAAATATACATATTTTATTTAATATATATTAAACTACCGAACGTAAAAATTTGAAATTTTGCACAGCCATGTCATATTAATTTCTGCATCTATTTCCATCAAAATTTGGCTATGTTTCTATTCATAATCTTTTTGAATATTAATTTAATAATTCATAATTCACATTAATCTTTTATTTAAAATCATAATAACATTAAATTATGTTTGGGTTGTTTAGTTCTAATAGTACGAATAAAAATCAGCTTCTTATTATATATATTATATGAGATATGATTTAAAGTATAAAAAAATATTTTAACATATGGGGAGGGGGTTTTGGTTGCTCATAACTCACCCATTTTCAGTTCAAATTTATTGAAAATGGGTATCCGGGGTTAAAATGAGCTAAATTTTTGAAATATGAAGTGAAATCTAGGGATTGTTATTGGGAAAGAAAAAAGTTGGTGTGAATTTTAATATGTAGATTGCACCTTATGCAATTTTTATGTATAGCAAATTAAAGTGTACGTCAATCGAAAACGATTGGTATCTGTAACTTTGCTGTACGAAGATCGACGGCCGAAAAAAGTACAAGTGGGTCTTTTATCCCGCAGCTGTACCTAATATACCGGCATTGGTTAGTGAATAATTTGGTGATTGGAGAGAGCATATCACCTGTCCTTGTTCAAACGTGACAGGAATTTTTGTACTGTTATATGTGCTTAATAGCAAGTTTTGCACTTTATGTCTTACTTGCTGTTTTGATTATTCATTTTAAACAAATAATGCTTCGATATCAGATGTATGAAAGAAAGTCCATTGTTAAAACAGCAATTAGTGTGTAAGCTGAAAAAAAGCTAATGCCATTAAAGAAAATATCCCAAAATAGGTTAAAAATAGACGTATCCAGTCATTCGTTTTGAACAATATGAGTAGGTGACCACAATGGCAAGATTCACTGAAATTAAACACTTCCGTTCCTTATCATAGATTCAGCTCACTTTAAACATGCTCCTGCCATCAGAAATACTGTTCTCTTAAAATAACTGAAGTAGTTCTCTAACTTAAACAGGTCAGCAACCTTCCGAAAGCATACTTTTAGTCTGGAGTATTGATCTAGAAATCACGTGACACAGGTAAACAAGATTTATGTAACGGGATGTCGACCGTGAATTCGGTTTCTGGAACTTTGTAACTTCTTTTTTTTTCAGACTTTAAGACTTTTCAGAATAGATACACGGTTAATGGGAATTTTACAAACTTCCTTTTCACCGCTTTTCTGTCCAAGAGATATATCCTGGGGATTTTTAAATAATTGATGATACTATAAAGAATTTAGAGTAACTTTACCCATTTAATTAAAGTAGTGTGGTAGGGTTTTGGAATGTGGCATTTTGAAAACGACTGAAGGAGTCTTTCTAACTTATTACATTGACATTTTAAGATAATTGGATAATTAAGTTGATGCCTTAATATCTGTAAGCCATTTTTGTTTCTTTCTCTATGTGTCATGTAGTGTAAAATTACTTCTATTTGTTCCAAGAAATTAGTCCCTTGAAGGTCGTATTATTTTAAAGAAACGGCCATAAAAATACCTACTTTTATTAGAAAATATTGTTTAAAAATAAGTGTCTGTACAATATATGCATTCATTTTAAGGTTTTGGACATTTTGATATGAAAAAAATTCCGAGGATAAGAATTGAAATCCCCAAACTTTTTGGAGCACAACTTTTGAACTCTCCAGCCCGGAACTGTCACTGGAGCGAGACGGAAGGGGTTTAAAGTAACTATCTCGAAACATGAAACTTTTTATAATGACTTGAAAAAAGCAGGAGGTTCAACATAGAGATACATGTATACATATTTATATATTATGTATTTCCACGTTGACCAATTTCAGCAATTGTTTCCGAAGATTATCAACCCAAATTTTCATATTTTAAATAAATATAGATACTTATTAGTGCCTTACGAAAGAGTCTCGTGGGTAATACTCTGATAAAAATATAGATGTGGGCAACTGAGCATGTTAATTTAGTCAGGTCAATTCAAAAACAGTGAGTGTATTCATACTTTGCCTAATTTGTAGCCAGTGGCGACGATTATGTTATGCTCAAAGTTGCCATGCTTGTCCATTTTCAGAGATGTATCATCAAGTTTTACGTCATAAATTTAGTTCTCAAAACTGAGCTTAGCTTGCAGATATTATCAATATTTGGTAAAAAAATGTTTAAATTTTGTTATTTAGAATAAGAAAAATTGTGCAGCTTGGATATTTGCCACACGGCGAGATATGAAATGTCTTAAATATACCAATCCGTCAAGAATTATGCTTAATATAGGAAGAACCTCTTTAATAGCAACCTTAATGGGAAATGATTACCAGTTATGTGCATTTCTGAACACCAAAGAATAAAAAGTAGGCACTGGTGGCAAATACCGAAGCTGTTCCAAAATAATTTTTCGTGTTAGAGCCGCAGCTTGAAGTTGTTTTTCTTTTCCTTAAAGATCGTTTTAGATTCTGTTTGAAATTTCTAAATTGTGTCAGCTTTCTCAGCTGTGCTTTAACTATTTATTTTTCTCTGTACACTTTTCTAATTTTAAAGACGAGAAATTGAATCCTATAATTATACCAGCACTTACGTAATTTTCGTTTCAGTCTGGTGTGTTTTAACCTGTTCGTCTTCGGGGAGATCAGAAAACGAAGATTCAGTAATAAAAGCCCTTTTTTTTCTTTAATCTTTCTGCTTATGAAGCATCAGAGTGTTGAAACCCGTAGCGGTTAGTGTCCTATTTCGGAGGGATTGGGGGTCAAAAATATTGTGCATGTTTTTATCGGGAAAATACAGTGTGTCCTAAAGTGACCTAAATTAAACAGCTTATTACGCATGATTTCATTAAAGATTTAAATTGATAATACTCTTATCATTTAATCATTTTTTTAGTTTTCATTGTGTAGTTCTTTTCGCTCTCAAGTCGGGCGAAAATAAAGTTCTGTTATTTTCTCCTTAGTGAAATGGAATTTTTACGCAATGAGATACTTGTGCTCTACGTGTTATACACAACTTCTAAATTTTGCGCCTTCTTTAATTAACCACCAGAATTTTGAATAGCTCTAGTTAATATTACAAACTCAAATTTATTTTAATAAGAGCGGAGAGGTCAGATAATATTTGTAACCCTCCAAAGAGAAAAGAGAGTGGTAGCGAAACTAGCATTGTACTTTAAATTGCGTAGTAGAAGTAAGTGGTGGAAAATCTTCCGATAAAATCGGAAGGGTTGATAGCTATGAAAGACTTTGCGTTTGGTTTTCGTCATTCTGTTTCTTGTCGTCTGTTAATCAAAACCCTTTGGTTACTGAAAAGACATGTCCTACTGAAATACACAAATGATAGAGAGTGGAAAGTGTCACTTAAAATCAAAAATCGGCCCGAAACAATATACATGATTTTTCATTTTTCAAGAAATAAAAAGTACCTACGTCGCAGTGCCTATCTTTGAGATATTGACATGATATGACAAACTTTGTGCTCGTAAGTACAACCCAGTCCATCCGAAATAGCTCGAAGTATTTTGTATGTTTGGATACTTTAGATGAACGCTTTTTGATAATGGCCCATTATTGAGGTCGCATTGATACATATGAACTATAAAAGTGCTTAAATACATTGGGGGAGCTTGTTTGTTCTTTCTTGGTACTGAGCTACGACTGAATTCCTTCTAAATATGGTATAGTTATAATTAAATTTCTCCTAAAAACAGCACTTATGCAGGTAAAAGGGGTGTCCCGTATGCGTGTAAACAAACACTAATGGATACAGAGCATTTGGCGCCACGACACGCGCTGCGCTGTGGAGGGAAGGATAAACCTGTTTCGACAGGCAACGGGGAAATTGTACAGTAACCTCGTTAGACAGTGAGCGAGAGAGAAAGATGATAGTCTTCGCCTGTATCAACACCATAGAAGCTTTAAAAAACAGATATTTTTGCGGATTTAAAAATATACTGCAGAATAAGTTATTAAAATAAATTTCTCTCAGTGGAGAACGTTATTGATGATTGATTTTACACATTAATTTTCAAATACCTATGACTAGAACTGATTAATAATAAATGAATGAAAATGAAATAATGATGCACGCGCGAGGAGGGGGAGTATATATGAAACCTAAAATGTTTTGAAGGATCAGTTGAAACTATATATTTTCATTTTTTATTAATAGGTATTTCATTCTCTTAACAATATGCGTTGTGAAATATTTCATTTAATCAATAATTTACAAGCTAATATAAATACATTTAATTAGACACTATGTACACATCTCTAAATGTAATGCTTTATATATATATATATATATATATATATATATACATAATAAGTATAGTCAGAGATATTTTAAGAGCAAAGCATATTTCAAGCTCTGAATTTTTAATCAATACATAAAAAAAAGAATGTTGTTTGCTGAATTTTAATGACGTTGTTCAGTATTTAAAATTGAGAAGGGAAAGGGATAGGACTTGTTGCGATCTAAAGTGTATCACACACAAACGTACACTAAAATGCATAAGTTTTAGCCAATTTTTTCAGTTTAGCCCTTTTTACGTCTCTTTTTTCCATTAATAACTTTAAAATACTAAACACAGATTTTCAATATAAAGGAGTGTTCTCACTCGTATAATCCACCTATTATTATATAAATAATATATTAATATAATAGTAATCCTATTATTATCTCTGACTGCAGTATATAGATAAAGGCTACTAAATTTTTACAGATGCATTTGTATACATACATATATATATATGCACACACACACACACACACACATACATATATATTATATATGTTATTTATATATATTTATATAAATATCCATATATTTTCAATTCTTATAGAGTGTTAATTATAATGTCTAGTTTTTTATACTTTTTTTTTCTTTCTGTATATATAGATACATAATAAGCATAACTGACTATATGTTAAACTATCCAATGCTTCGTGAATACAAAAATAATTCTTTGAAATCAATTTCTTGATAATAATTCAGAGATGTATTATGTCTGAATATCTACGATATATATGTAGATACATATATCATGAATTTGACTTTATAAAAGTATTTCTATATTCGTAGGGTAAGGTTGGGCAAAATGAGTAGGCATTTCTTTTTTTTATCAAAAATATAAATAGTTGGATTTTTAAATTCTTTTTCTTTCTTCTCATATTTTTAGACATTAGAGGTCAACTTTAATACTCATTAAAAATTTTATTAGTTGCTTTGGTAACATAATATTAGCCCTTATCTGCTTATTAAATCCTTGTTCTTTTTTATGCCTCTAAAAAACTTTCAAGAAACTAATGCATTCCAGTAAATGTGAGAAGTCCTGTTATTATTTTGAATTTAGAAAAGGTCTGAACAAATTATTATCAGAAAAAGATAAGAAGGTGTTTATATATATTCTATTTATGGTTTAGTGTGGTGGGGTAAAATGGCTGTGCACTTAGGACTTAGTTAAGCATTGTAAATTCTTATAAGAAATAGAATGTTCTTGTAGAATACATTTTAAAATAAAATTTTTGTTAGTTAAAAAGAGTGTATATTGTATTTAAAAAGTTTTAAATGATAGTATGGTAGTCATGAAAAGTGTTAATACTTATATTTTACTAAGTAATGCCTCGAAAGTATTTAAAAAGAATTACTAAATATTCAAATGCTAACCCATTGGACAGGAATGCTTTAGACCATAGAATAATGTTAACTGAAAAATCTGTGTTCATAGAAAATACCAGTGAACAAACTAGTTCAAGCTCATCAACCAACAACCTTTCAAATGAAGTAATCTCAAGCATTTTCAGGGCCATGATATATATATTTTTTAACTTGTGAGTCATGGCAGAAAGAAAATAACATTTGATTAAAAGGTACTGATTTTGTCTGTTTTAATCTATCATCCATTTTACAATTTACCTTCATGGAAAAAACAGCTCTTCATCAAGTTTAATATTTTTGCATTTTAAACTAATATAGGTATGTATATAAAATCTTTTCAAGTGTGAAGGTGATCAATGCATTGCATAAAATAACTCAACAAATTGGAATGTTTAACATTATTAGTAACAGAAAACATCCCATGAATTATATTTCTTTAGTGTATAGCACCTAATTCATATGGACTGTATAGGTTTTTTGTGTTTAGCCACAAAACTGAAATGCAGCTATATTTTGGTCTTTTTAAATGTATTATTTTATAAGTACTTCCTAATGAGTGCCAAAGATGATATATTTCATTTCTTTCATTGTTTTAAGACATTTTGGATCTTTACCCTTTCTTTCATTGTTTTAAGGCATTTTAGTGCTTTATTCTGGTCTGACAATCATTATATAATGAATTATTGCACCTGTGCCTTTGTTGTATCTCAGTTTGTAAATCCCGCTAATTTATATGTGTATATGCTGTAATTTTTTTTTGTTTATATATTTCATAATTTAGCAGAACTGATGCATTCCACCTGTGATGAAGCTTAGATATTATTGTTTATATTTTTCTTTCTTTCTTTTTTTTTAACAATGACTTTTTCTTAAAGCGTTTAATTTATACGGTCTTTAAATATCTGCATGTGAACGTTAGTCTGATATATAGCTACAATATTTTTATTTTGAAATCTCATAAAACACACTTTTGTTGCTAATATTTGTATAATTTATAAATACATATTTTCTATTTTTGTGCACTCTTAGCTCTTTCTGGGATTTAATCAGGGGGTAACCAGAGGAAATACATATTTCGCCATTTGTCTTACTTCATACCTTTGTGAAACTACCTCTTCAATGTAAAAGTCATTTGAAAATTTAAACTTACCATAACTAAATATCATACTAAAAGTGTACTAACTTACACACACACATTATCACACACTCTTATTTCTCTATTCTGCTTAACTTAACTTTTTATAAATTAATTTTAATCATAATAAAGAATAACCAACGGAGTTGTGCATAGTATCAAAATTGTGGCATTTTTGATTATCCGAAAGCAGTCGGTCCCAATTACTTTGGATAAACAAGATTCTACTGTAAAGTATTTATACCATACTTTTGTATTCTCTCACTCCTTCCAATATTTATATATATGCATGTTACCATTCATTTGAATTGTACATAAAACTAAAATAAAACTATTAAAAAATATTTTATTAATGGACCAAATAATGAAACTATTAACAATGATTTTTAGTTACAAAACAGTTTCTTTTAACAAATAATGTAGACACAAATGAAATAATCTTAAATAATAGAATAGCGAAATAATAGACTTAAGAATTAGCTATATATGGCTAATTCTTTAATTATATGAAAAAGAAAAGCATAATTAATTCTTTATATTTCATTATTATTTATATTTATTTACACTATTTAAACACAAAACTTATCCATTATCACATAAAACGTATCAAAGACGATCAAAACCAAAACAAAGCCACGATATCTGATCCATCCAAACGTGCGTCGCAAATCCAGATCGGTTTATCCAACGCGGCGTTCGCTTTTCGCCAAGGTGTTGGCGCGTAAAGCGCCAGTGCTCTGTACCTATGAGTGTTTGTTTTCACGCGTCCCGCGTGCCACCAAATGCGGCACATGGATTGATTGTACACAAAATGTACTCAAAGAATTTTTTTTGTAAAATTTAGTTTTTTAAACTGTCTACTAGGTGGCTCTTTCCATGGCGCTTTCAGCTCAAAAAAAGTTAATAAATTCTCAAAAACTTCTGAATAAATATTGAAACTATTTGTATTTTTCGCATTTTAGCGCCACCTAGTGGACATTTTCTCCCCTATAAATTCCTTGAACACATCCCATCTTTATACAAAAATTGGTTACATTCGCCTAGTTTTAGCTGTAGAACCCTGTTTATAAGTCGAATTTAATAATAACCACCCTGTATACCACAGCTCTCAAACGCTCCCCGTTGTTCTATTAATGGTGGTAGAGAAATACACGTGATTTTTAAATAAAAAAAAAGTTAAATTTAAAGAAAATATTTGGGCTAGTTTGGTTTTTCAAACAATTTATTTATTTATACTCAGTCCAACGGAATACTTCCAACGAATGTATTTTTAAACGCATGTGTTTTTTCGTGGAAGTTGCATTATACTATGCCTTCTTCCACGCCATTAAATAAAGCATCGTATTTTACTCAGTATTTATTTTTTTTCCTTTCCAGATTGTTAAAAATAACTCATTACGCTTGTTTACGTAAATGTGTCGGATTAAACTGCAAATACACAGCTTGTTCAATTGCACTTTTTCTGTGAAAGCGAATTAACATTTAAAATTACTTGTTTCCGTCGATTACTGAGAGTAAACCTGACCCAAGATCTATCACCGTTCCTTGTTTAGTGGTAAACTCAATTGACTTCTAAAGTCTCACACGTGTTACTGCTTAAATTCTTCCACTCAGAGAATTCTTCTTAGCATTTTTAAAAAAATTATTTCCAACGCAAGACATAACAAAATTGTTCATGGAGTACCTAATCTAGGTCTTCATTAATTTAATTTATTCTGGATTTTAAGTTTTTTCCTTTGATGTTGAATATGGGCGCAAGGTTTTTCTCTAAATCATACATTTAGATAATTCTTCGTTATGATCTTTCAGTAATCTGCAAATGCAGTTATTTTAAATTTGTTTCTTACGTTTATTGTCATTGCCGTAGTCAAAGTAGGGATTAGTGCACAGAGCTGCCAAGTCTCTGGCTTTTTTTAGGACATTTCCCACCACTAATTTTTATTTAGAAATTTATGTTTAAAATGAGTCCAAATATTTATTGTGAGATACATTCTCCTCGGAAATAGCCTGAGACTTGGCAGCTCTGGGTGCAGAGCACACTGAACAAGAATTCAGTGTTATCACCCTTTTTAGTTTTGTTTCGGTCTTTAGGAGCAGTGTTGCCAAATTCAGATAAATATTTTTGAGGGAAAAGCTTTTTTTCAGCGGTATAAATTAAAATCAGTGGGTGTCAGGTCGAAGCGTAATTAACCAAATATGCAAGATTGCCCCAATATGACCTTCCATAAAGCTTCCAATCCGCAGTTACTGCGTGGAAGAAGCCATGCTTCCGACTGACTGACTGAGGTTGGCATTTAATGGAACATCCTCGGCAAAATCGCTTTGCCTCCAGCACAACTGCCAACTCTACCGAGCTTTTCGGGAGATCTTCTCCCACAATTGTTAAACAGCTTCAATGTGAACAAATGTTATCTATAAATTACGCTGCAAGTATTAGTGGTGTGGTAAAAAATAAAAAAAAACTCAGGAGAGTTCGAACCTAAACCTGGTTGGAGCGTATGAGTATGTACGCTCTGGTGATTTTGTTATTGTGAATTCCGAATCATTAACCCTAAGAAGAATAATTTAGGAATTCGACGAAGCATTATACAAATTCGTGCTAAAAATAAATTTCACGTCTAACATATCCTTCATATAAACTTGAATTAGTACTGTGATTCCAAAGGTCTCATGGGAAAGTTTAATTAATTTTTTTTTCTTATTTTTTGATCGGTTGGGATCTGAATATACGAATATTTTTTCCATGTTTTCTTGAACATGAGAATGCTGCATATAAACCATGCTTTATGCATAAAACGATATGAGAAAAATGTTTTGTAACAAGTATCTACAGCTGGAATTAACTATCCTAAACCAAAATGTCCGATAAGTCAACACGCAAACATAGTAGCATTAAAGTGGTGGACAGTTAATGCGAAGCACATGTTTAACGCTTTAACAGTGCGGTATTCGTCAGAAAAATGCATCCAAAAATGTAGAGTTATTTATTTTTGAGGAATGACATTTTTCTTGTGCATTTTTAATTGCGCTTTGTAAAGAAAAAGAAATGGAAATTACTAATTATTATCTTTTTTTAAGGGCTTCAAAATTACGAACAGAGTTTGATCGACATAACAATGAGAATTTTATCATTTTATGGTAATATTTTAATGTGATAATATAAATTAGAGAATATTAAAAAAATTAAACGACAGTGAAATATGAAAATTGCGATATTGTAATAACCCTTAAACATTTGAACATGTCGTTTCTTGTTATTTACTAGTGATAAAACTAATTTTACGATACACATTTTAGTTTATCAATATTGATAATAAATATTAATATTAAAGTTAATTTTGTATTTACGGAAACTGCAATAGTGTTTTCATACAGTAAAGAGGACACATACAGCAAACAATATACAGCTATAAATATCTTTTGGTTATCTCTTAAAATATCACACCTATTACTGCATATTTATAATTAAAAAAGCCTTTAAAAGCTACACTTTACCGTAATAATTCCGAAACATTAGCCAACATACAGTTGACATGTAATGCCAATAAATCGAACATTACTTACAGTAAGTATATAATAAATTTGAAACTAACCAATATATCCCATCATCTTTAATGACACAATATGTCTGTCGTTACGTTCATTTCTTCTTCATATAAATCAGTAATTTCTCTTTCTTTTTAGCTTTTCATCCCTTCTTTGCGATACGATAAAATATATGTTTACACTCCATAGTGACTTTTTTGGTAGCATGTCATCGCACTTGTCAGATATATATTGGGTAAACGAAAGGTAATAAGTCATGAAATGTGGAGTTAAACAGAAAAGGACACGATTTCTTATCTCGTAGAAATTTATCACTTGGAGAAATGTTAGTGTTCCTTTTATCTATTAGAAAAAAGAAGCATTATGTGTTTGAAAATTGTTATGATGTGGACGTTTCTGTTTCATTTAATGAGTAAAAGCATACCGGACAACTTTTAGGCATTATAGTTAACCACTTTTTGTAAGCAGTAATTTTCTATTTTTTTTTAAATAATATTAAAGAAGAACATTGCAGTTTATAAAAAGTTGTTAGTTATATTCCATAATGTTGGCAGGTATGAGTAGAAGTGAGAAGTATATGAATTCTAAATGTTAGATGCATGTTGCCTAAGAGCGAATCTAATGATAGGAAACAGAAAGCATAGGATGAAATGGTATAGCGTTTTTTAATGCAGTCACGATGATCACAGCAGTTACACAAACATATGCCCTACTACTGTACTAAGGTTTGAACACCTTGTATATGGAAGCTGTTTCGAGGAGATAGAAACATGCACACACACACATTGAATTATATCTCTATAGTTTCGCAGCTAAGGGAAAAAGCGTCCCCTCCATCCGTACGTCAGCTGATCATGAAAGTATAGGCACACGGCAAAAGATTGGACATGTAAATATTTTCCGCTCCTTCTTTTTCAAATTAGTATGGATCATTTGAACTCAAAGGGCAGAGAATTTTCTGAATTATAAAGAAACTCGTCGGTATGGTATTTCCTCTTTTACAGAGTATATCACGCAGTTATGCATAATTACCCAGATTAAGTTCATTGTGATGTTTCAATTATCTTTTTACGGTCCACATTTACGAACATGTTTTGCCATGTTCGAAAATACCCAAAATAATAACTATAATTAGATCTCTATTTTACAAATAAGTGAGGATAATTTTTATGATGTAGATAAAATGTATTCTTTTTCATGCATAGTCAGAGAGACGCATGACTGGCAAAAACACATATTCATTTGTGACACGTGCGTAGCTGCCTACCTTGCCGGAATATACTAACAGCTTACTCTTTAAAATAAGTACCTCACTGAACAATTAACACAGAAAGTGCCGAGGACAACGGTTCTTTTGGGGATTATTTTAAAAAGTTTCTTATTCACAAGTACGTGTTGTTCGCAGCACAATATTAATTCGCGCACTAGCACCAAAGCTAACAATAGAGCTGGGGCTGAAGTGCGGTAGAAGAGCACTGTAGCAACATCTCCTAGATTTAGAAAGGTTTACAGATTTTGTTCAGCCTTTTACATCGACGTTAGTCGCTGCGTTTAAAAATTTTATTTTTACGAAATAACTTGTGAGTGCTACAAATATCAGAAAATATCTTAACATTAAAATTAAAATACCTTTCTCATACAAAATTATTCAGTATGATGTATTTCCATATCATATCATCTAATTAGACGTGATTGAAAACTGCCTTTTGTCGTAAAATTATATTTTTTGTCTCAAATTATTAAAATATTGCTATTCTTGGGTAAAATCACGAGAAACTTTTAATAGTTTTATTTTGTGAAAATGAAACCTTTAATAGTTTTATTTTGCGGAAATAAAACTTTTAAACGTATACGTAAGGTTGACGTCAATGCTTGGAGATCTGAGCGGTTTTAACCGTTTCCATTACACAGATTCGGACCCGAATCAATCCATATGCCGGCGCAAATTTTACTGTATTTAAAAAAAAAGACTACTCTTTATAATCAGTTGTTAATTATATTCCGGACACGTTGGTAATTATGCAAGTGACATGGCTTTTCGAAGTGCAATTTTAAGAATTCCTTCCATTATTGTTGTCAACTTTTAAGGAATATAATTAATCACTATTGCAAGTATTAATTTTTAGGTTAGAATACAGCGAAACATTTAAGATAAGTGTGTTGGCTAGTTGCTATTATGGGGACATAAAAATATTAAAAATATAATATCTAGAAAAAGAAGTTAATTATACTTTGTTAAGGTTGACTGCTATGCCTTGAACAGTTTAGATTTGTAACTCTACGTATGGTTTTAGGAAGTTATTTCTGGTTGATTCCCATTAAATTAAATAGAAGTCTTACAAGTCATTTTGAACGATTATACAGAAACATACATTTCAGTACATAATATTAAAATACAAACCCCTTAAGTACTTCCATAGAATATAAAATGGTCTTACACACCATTTTCAAACACAGAGCTTTTATTTCAGAAAATCCAGATGAGTGGTATACAGCTTCTGTAAACAGATTTAAAATTTTGTCTTTAATCTTCCACGTCCTGTATTTAGAGCAATGAAAGCGCACTCAGACAAAAAACTGAAATCATAATATTTTCAACTTGAAAAATATTAGAGGACGATAAACATTAAATAGTAATCAAAATCACACATTAATACTTTATCTTTTCCTTAAAAGTAGGGGAATGGACACTAATACCACTCTTTTTTCTTTTTCTTTCAGCTTTAGAAGTTGATTCTTAGACCTTTTGGTCCTTTCCCATCCCATAAGTGTAACGGTCATAACCTTGTCTGACCCTTTGCCATCTTGTCCAGTTCATCTCTCCAAGAAAAGAAAACATGGCAGCGTTCGTCGCCAAGCAGATGGTCGGCAGCAAGTTAAATGCTGTTAAAGGTAAGGAAATATGCTGCTTCTCATTTCATGTTCTTTTTTCCTGTTGCGCCTCAAAAGTGTGATTTATAGAACTTTCACAAATCCCAGTCATAATTTCTGCTTCTATTTTATTAGATAAATTCAATACTAAACCTATAACACCAGAAAAAATATATGCTAGTTGTATAAACATAAAACAAGCAACTTAATATGTTAAAGTAATAGATTTACAGCATTAATTTATTTCTTACTTGCTTGTAACAGCTATTTTCTAAGCTGTTTATTTGTCTCGATCGTTAGTGCTTTTCTTACATATAACAGGAGAAAAAAAAATAGAATAAAATCAAATCTAGTTTCTAGTTTGAGTAAAATAATTTACTTTAAAAAAAAATTCCCAGCAACTTTTTTTTTTCATCTATTTTTAAAAACTGCATTTTTATGTTTCATCTTTCTCGTTCTGTTTTTGTTTGTTGCTATCAATTTACCACTTTAATTATTTCTACTTTAAGTTTTCTGTTGTTGGTTTTACAAATTCTTTTAAAAGAAATATCAATACAGTGGATATGCACAATTTTCTATATGGCCATTGTACAGCGCTTTATTCAGATAAATTTCTGCGAAAATAATTCTGTCCAATAGTTGTCGTCACTTCATATTCTCTTATTTTTGCTTCTATATCCATCATTTGCTTCCAATATTTTGAAATTCTATTTCTGGGTACATTTTAAGCACACGCAATATATCAATTCAATGTTTTTCTATTGCGCAGTTATTAGTTTGAAAACATCGTTTTAGACATTGTTCTCAGAAAAGAGTTAAAGGATTGAGAATAGTTTTCTGCGTTCATTATACGATTCCAAGTGTGGTCTTAAAATGGATTTTCCGCTCTGTGCATGAAAGTGCACTGCGAGTGCTTTGCTTTAATATGTCACGCAATCAGTTCATTTCTAGGCAAAATACCTGAGCATTGCGTTTCGGTTCTGAATAGCATTGCAGGTAGATCATGTAATAGCTTTACTTTTAAGCTAATTCAAACTCTGTTCTTTGAAATAAGTCTGCAGAAGAATTTTTACAAATCATGAAATGCTATGTTAAACAAAAGGCATTGATAACTGATTAAAAAAGAATCCTACTGTAAACAAAATTCCTTGGGTTCTAAAACTTATTATCACGTGCTGTTAGTTTCCACGTAAAAGCTGCCAAAATTGAAACAGGTATAATTAGTTGCTCTAGTTTTCTTCGACTTTATGAATGAATTCAGTTTGTTCAGCTTCGTTGTCTACGTGATGCATTTGTGCACCACCACATTCTCTAAAGATCAGTAAATTGATTATGAAAAAAATGAATCAATTTGATCATGTGTTAGTTAATTAAGTCTAAAGTAACTGCAATCAGTGTGCAAAGGCGAGCAACTAGTTCAGGTTCAAAACACAACAGCTTTAGAACGCCCCATACTAAAACTTGTTACACGAGTGCCACTGGTTGAGAGTTTGCGAATGCGCCCAATGTTTATTATAGATTTCTTGCACTCCGAACTTTTCTGACGCGTGTTGCATTTTATTAAGAGTTCTATTCAGTTTTGATACTGTCGTGGGAAGTAGTTCGATTAGAAATCTCAAAATAGTTATTGTCAAAATGTAGCTTTATTCAATGTCCTTTTCTTATATTGCAAGGGGTGTTCAAATGATAGGTTACGAAACGACACTGTGTTATAAATGAAGACTTTATTCAAAGTAGGCGCCATATGCCTGAGCAGAACGATCTCATTGATGAAAGATCCGAAGGATTTCTTGTTCCCAGAATTCCTGAGGGCGTGACGAGAGCCAGTCCTTTACAGCGTCCTTGAGTTCGTCGTCCGAGTTGAAGCTCTTCCCTTTCAGATGTTTTTTCAGGGGACCAAACACATGGAAATCACATCACGACATGTCCGGCTGTAGAGCGGATGGTCAAGCTGCTCCCTATTGAATTTGACTAGTTCCGTGCGTGTGACTATGGAGACGTGTGAAAGTGCGTTATCATGCAGCAAAACCACGTCCTCCTTAAGCAGCCGCAATCTTTTGTTCCTGATGGACCTGCGTAGTCTCCGGAGTATCTCACAGTACTCAATCGTCGGATTTTGCAATGTGAATGCCATCCTGTCTTCATACGTACTACCACCGCGTCAACTGGACGACGCTCTTTATAAAAGGACCTCGCCTCTCTCTCCTGCGCATGCGTTCGCCCCCCACATGCACCGTTCCATGCCAGAGACTCCAATCGCATCCCCAGATGTCTCGCTAAGTTCTCCCATAGCAGCGTAGGCAAATATAATAATGGTTACTTTGTTACGACGTTTGGACCTTTTCATTTGAACAACCCTTATACTTTGTCGAGCTCAGTAATAAGTCAGAAGTCAAAAGGTGCTAAATCAGACGTATATAGATGGTGCGATAACCATTATCACAATCAAGCTCTTTCACAGCATACACTATTGTAGTAAAAGCCCGCTCCAAACGGTTATTTTTTATATCGTTAAGCCTGACTTTTAAGCGTATATTGTCTGTCAACTTTTCAAACGGACAACACATTCACTAATGTCTGTTTTATTTAAATCAATTGTGCATGCAGTGGCAAGTCCGGGGCAGTGGTTTTAGATTAGAATTGCTTACGTCATACATTTATGCACCACTGTGCAGATCTTTTGCAATCGCTTTCTGTAGATTATATAACTCATTTTCCTCATTTTCATAAATTATATTAAAGTGAAATATATCTGCTTCATGGCTTTCATGCAACTACACTGTTCTGTTCGTCCACACCAGTTTTTAACTGAAATATTTTTATTCAATAATTCACTCTCGCTTCTAGCCCAGCCATAGCTGTGGTATTTAATGCAGCAACATAAATTGCGTTGTGTTCTGTGTATGTTACAGCCGTTAGAGCACAGACGAAGTAATACACAATCTGAAATCAAGCCCTTTCTAACCTTGTCGGAAAATATAAAAGATGTATGTTTCTTCCTGTCTTGACTAGATGTCACATTAATCCCAAATAAATAAAAATATTGCACTTGGGTTAGTTTTACGAACACGTAAAAACAGTCCCCGGTCTTTAAGGAATGAGACACATTTGGTAAATCTTGAAATTGCATTTGGGCCTTGACACCAGTGTAATCGTTTTGTTAAATTGAAATATAAAAATTACTGTTCGCAAAATGTGGTCAATTATATTCTGGAAAGGTCGGTGATTCTGACTGAAAAAGGCGTACGTGGAAATGAGATGAACAATTTTTATTATTTCAAAATGTGACAGAGTAATTTCTAATTTAAAGTAAAGAACGAATGATGGCAAAAGTTTAGTTAGAGTTTTTTAAAAATGACGACACGCCCTTCGGTTCTCACGTAAGGTTTCAGAATTGTACTCTGCTAGGTAGGCAACACCCACACCTCACCACATATTTAAAACAGATAATACACTTTTAGAACTGAAATATAAATGAGATGCTCAGGTGTGTCTGAATCCATAGCATTTTGGGTGCATCAATATACAGCAGTGAAAAGTATAATATCATGTATGAAAAATTAAAGATTATCGCTGGTATCTGAGCCACTTAGGACTTCAATAAAATGTTTGCGTTAACTGCATAATTTTTGACGTGAAAGTTATGATTTGTATACAAAGTTGAACAGGACAATCTGGCATGAAATAGGACTAGCAGGGGGTTGCAAGATTTTTTTGTTAACCCTTTTCCAATGCTAAAAAAAGAGCAGCCGTTGCCATCGCTCGACTTAACTACCAGCAAGATGGCGGACGATCGAAACGTTCATCGCGTGCCACAGATGTAGAGACCCTTTTTTGACGGCATCCGACTGTGCGGCACAGACACCTGCCGTCAAAAAAGGGTCTCTAGATTTTTGGCACGCGATGAACGTTTCGATCGTCCGCCATCTTGCTGGTAGTTAAGTCGAGCGATAGCAACGGCTGCCCTTTTTTCAGCATTGGGCAATCTATACAGCTGTTTTCGTATTCTTCCATTTTTCAGCAGATGTTAGTGCTGTTAAAAATAATCGTGACAATTTTTGACGAGAAATCACGTGCTAAAAAGTAAAGGATTCTAGTGGAGCTATGTCACCCGCAACTATTTTTATAGAAATCAAATCTATTCTTCTGGACTGGCAACAGTCAAAACGTCAGAGTTTGGTGTTCCCAGAGGGGGAACACTGCGCGTTTAATTGTTAAGGCCATATTCATCAACGTTTTTCATGTTATATTAAAAAATAAGAATCTGAAAACGTCTCGCACCATTGGGCAGACATAAAACCTTCTCGCGATGAAAGAATTAATTATATAAATGGAAAGTTCTTTTATTTCTCATTTGAAATATACATTTGTACTGTCGAATTTGTTTATAACGAGCCCATGTTCATCAAGAACACGGATTTAACGAGGAAATCGGAAATACTGGCTTTTTACTACGTTAAGTCTGTGAGAGCATAACTCGCTTTTAACGGGTAAGCCTGCTTATAGCGAGCAATATTTTTACGATTCATGAAATTTCTATATACTCCTTCTTCTCCAGCTTAGCTATATTTTTTCTTTTCTAGTGGCAGGCTTGCAGTTTATATGCATTGGCCACTGCTGTGCCGGAAGTGGGGGCCACTTTATTATAGAGGCACCGAATAGGTGAACTAGCGCTGTCCTATGAAGGAATGGGCAAAATGCTACTATTCCCACTCCCGGAATCGTACCAAGACCGGTGGTGTGGTAGGATGTTTCTCTATCCATTACACAACCTGCGCGGCACGTCTCAGCTAATTTTGCTTGAAAAAATTCTTTTAACATAAACAAGTCTCATAAATCCTGTGAAAACATCAGTTGCTGATTGAACAGAAGTTTACTCTGCCTGGGGCTGGCTGATATGCAAGTTCACGAATCTTCTCTGAAGAAAAATAACAGATAGTTTTAAATCAAGTGAGCCAGCTTTTTTTGAACTGTACAAAAAAGAAAGAAAAAAAGGAAGAAGTAACACAATTCCCACCCGGGTTTGGAAGGCCAATAAAAAATAATATATTACCAATACAGCAACAAAATTGACTTTACTGGAGAAAGAAAATTATAAGTTTTGTTTCACAAATAACGAGCTTCCTCGAGTTTGGATTGGTCGAGGCTCTGACGATGACAATCGCCTTCTTCCGTGCCCACCTTGCACTCCGGACCTAACTCCATGCTTATTTTTTTCTATGGGGTTACATAAAAGAGCGTGTATTCGTGCCCCCCCCCCTCCATGCCTCATGATTTAAAAAAATTACGCTAAAGGATCACACCAGCATTTACTACCATTGATCACCACATGTTAAAGAGAGTGTGGGGAGGGAAGAATTTGCCTTTAGAGTTGATATCTGCCACATCACGAAAGGTTCACAAACTGAACATTTATTAAACAACTTGTAACATTTCTTTATCCAATAAAGTCACCTCTGTTGCTTTATTGGTAATGTATAATTTTTATAAGCCTTCCAAACCTGTGAGGGTTTTGTGACACACCCTACATTATAAGTGTCTGAATTTTTATGATTTTTTTACGAAACCGTTTTTTACGAGCACGTAAAATAAGGAGCAAATATCGCAACCCTTTTAGCTTCCGTATAAGCGAAATCCGCAGGTGTAGTATTTTACTAATATATGATAACACTGTATTACATAAAAAGAACCTGCAAATGTATTTCAAATGCAAAAGAAATTTTAAAAACCTATGTGAATTTTTTAACTGCAACTGGCATAACGTAGTAAAAGTGTTGTAAAGAGAATCGGCAATAGATGGCGTGACAGTTCTGTAAATCTTCAGATGGCCTGTATGTTTGAGTTTCTCCACATCTCTCCGATTGCAAAATAGCTGCGTGGAAACAACACAAATGATTGCTTTTGAGAATCCTGCGTAGAGTATTTTCGCTTTGAAAATATGCCTGTAACCAATATAACTATCATCATCTTGTATAAATCATATGTTCCCTGTCATAACATTATTAAGTAAATTATTTTTAGCACAATCAATCAGCTGAGACAGCTGCGTAAAATATTTTTCTTGCCTGAGGAGGCTGAAAACTGTCTTTTCAGTAAAATTTCAAACGTAGGCTGTCATGTTCTATTGTTTTAGCAATAGAAAATGGTACACAGGATACAACTTCACAAGAAACTTAACTGCATTTTGATAATACTGAGTTTCATTTTTATTTCGAACTCCGCCATTACTTAAATATAATGCATGCACGTTGAAAGAATACTTCTTGTAAAATTTGATATGTAATAATTGCTTGAAATTTTAAATAACACGGGAAATTTTTCTGACATAAGTTGAATTGTGAGATATTTTTCTGCCCTTCTGCAATTCACAAAATGAATGCTGAAATGTCGTCCGTGTATGTGCACTGAGAATATATGTTCCGAATAAAAGTGTTCTTAAAGGACTCATAATGAAGAATTGGGGGGGGGGGGAAACTACCCAGGTTGTGATTGTACGTGTGCATGGCATGGGGCAAAATGTGTAAAATAAGCGTATGACCAATGAGAAACTGAGTAATTCATGCATTGGGTTGAGGCAACACCTCCTAGATAGAGAAGGCCTGAGAACAGAAGCTTTTACGTCATCACTAGGTCTTCTGAGATGACGTCATCACAGCTTTTTTCACAAAGTAAAACTATTTAAAATTTCTGGTGAATTATACAAATTTAAGAAATATCTTTAGTTGAAGAGAAAAATTAAAATACCTCTCTGATAAAAAATAATTTATTATGATCTATTTCTATATCATATTATACAATTAGTGATAGTTAAAATTTCCTATTGATAGTAAAATTAATTTTTTTTCTTAAATCATTAAAATTTTTTTGCGGGAGTAAATTCACCACAAACTTTGAATACTTTTACTTTGAGAAAATCAATGTTTGATGACGTCATTTTAATGGACCTAGTGATGACGTAAAAGTTTCTGTTCTAAGGCATTGTATATCTAGGAGGTGTTGGTTGAGGTCTATTTCCTCGATGCCCTATTATGCGGCTGAAAGGAAGATATATGAACTTTCTACAAGCCGAGGCACGTTCTGGATGATGGAGGTCGATACGTGGTAAACCCATTGATATATATGCTAATCATATATATCAATGGGTAAACCTCATCAGTTTTTGGTGTTACTCACGAAGTTAAATCTTTAGGAGGGGACACTTAGTGGGAAAACGCCGTTGTTGCATACAGATGGTGCAACACCTCACTCTGCAACTGCTGGTGTAGCCATCGAAGAGAAGACAATAAATATATAGAGTGTTTATTTCATGGAGTTAGAATCTTACTGGAGTAAAGACGCCGTACTGAAAGGGCAATCATAGTTTCGTTCTCAGGCAACTATCCTAGCATTGCACTCGCAATCTGTTGGTATTATAGAAAATTATTTCCTAACGCAACATTTTCTGTGCATGATTTTGATTTTCTGATTGGATAAATTATTCAACAATGGGAGAAAAAGCACTACTTTTTCAGATATTTTATTTATCGAGATAATTTAAACATAAAATGTTTTAATCCTTTATAAGAAATTCCCAAGCTACAAATTATTTTTTTCTTTTAAACGGTGTTCTTTCACATCAAATAATGTAAACATAATAAAAGTAGTGAAAAATGTTAGTTTTTAAATGTTTTCATACATGCTACCATGATTTTAAAGCTCTTCTAAACATTATAAATTAAGCTTTTTTTAAACGTTATTTTGCTTTCGGTAAAAAACATATTATTTTCTTACATGTAGAACGAATATGGTTAATCTTTCTCCAGATTAAATATTAAGAAAATAGTAAAAAAAAAACTTATCACTAGAAAAATGCTGTCTTTGTTGACCCTATCCATGTTCTTTCTGAAGTATTTTTCATTCATTAATGTGGATAAATCACTGCGGATCACTAATTTGCGGACTCAAACTACTACCAATATTATTTTTTAAATCTAAAATTAATTAACTACTAACAAAAATAATAAGAAAAAATACTTCTTTCTTTTGATTCATACAGAAAATTTTTATCATGCAATGTGATGAGTTGAATTTAAATGTTCAAAAACATTAAGCAAAGCTTACGTTCGGAGCTCTAAATAAACTTGGATTCTTCAATCACATTTCATGCTCTTTCACCCTTGTATCCCGATTTACAAGCTGGAGCATAACAAACATTTGACATTTTATGATTGAAAACTAGTTCAATTATTTAATTTTCATTAAAAAATAATCTTCTTGCACCGTTGACTTGTACGCTACCGCACGTAAAGTGACCGCACTTTGCACACATATGCCATCTACCGACAAAATTGACATCTACAATTTTCTGGTCTGCTTTTCAGCTAGGATATTCATTGGCGTGTCGAGTCCTTTTCCATATAACTCTGGTTTATAACATTGTTTCTCAAAGTGTGTTCCGCGGAACCTTATGGTTCCGCGAGAAATTTTAAAACACCGTCGAAATGTTAACACCTTTTGTTTATCTACATTTTTTATATCTACGTTTTTATACTGCTTTACACTGTTTAGTTTTTATGTTTGTCTAATCAGTGATAAATAATAGACCCTTAGCTTCTCCTTAAGTAATATTTATTCAAGGGTTCCATTGCTAAGGATGTGGTAAGAAAAGGGTTCCGTGGGATACAAAGTTTGAGAACCACTGGTTTATAATGAAGATCACACTCAAACAAACAGGATTTACATTTATTTCATGTGGAAATAAATTTTAACACAGCTTTAAATCCCCGCTAAACTCATATTAAAGTGTTGATTGCATGTTCCTCAAAAACATAGCGATGAACTCAGAAATTTTCGGGTGTAAATATACACCGTTGCAGAAGAAAAGTTCTTTTTAATCAGCCGCGATATACGCACTCGTTGACAATATAACTCAATATTTTAGTCATTTCACGACAGAAATTTTTTTAAATTCATTTGTTACTAAGGAAATCACGTAAGCAAAAGTGAAAAAAATAATTGAAATTTAGTGCTTGCGTTGATAACCTCGTTCACATGTTAGGGTGGGAAATTAAAAACATGTAAAACTAGTTAGCAGTCAGCGTGGGGGATGTTTTATTTTACAGCTAGGATCGCTTTTACAGCTAGGATCGCTGTACGTTACTAGATTTCCAATATTACTGAAACTTAGTTTAGGTACCACAAATCCCAGCAAGTAGCAATGGAGAGTGTCCACTCCTATGTATACCTTTGTGCTTTTACCCTAAATGATTTTAAAATCGTATGAAAAATCCATCGGTTGAACATGTCACATACAGAGAGTAATACTTACAATTAATGAATTTTTGTTTTTACATATAAGTAAGTTGTTTGACTGTGGATTAAACTTACTTGGCATATTAATGACACAAAATAAAATTGTTTCTTTTTTTCACCTTGACCTTAAAAAAAGATTGCTGTACTACAATAATTTATTGAATTAATTCAGTTATTTATTGGATTTCTTTCCAAATATTGAAAAACAGAGATGTACCCAAACATGCTTCGCATCCTTTTGAAACATTTAAAGTTCTTTTAACGAATTGAACACCTTAGGGCTAAACACAATTTAGAAACTCTCCAGATATTTTTAAATCTCCTTTAGATGATAAAAAAAAATGAAAAGAGATAAATTAATACATTTTAACGAAAAAGTTTCTTTTGTGAAGCACATTACTAAAAAAGTACCACAGAAATTATTATCGAGATACAGTTTGTGCTATGTACCCCTCAACTAGCGTTCACGCCGTCAATACATCTTTTTCTTTTTCACTAAAGAGAATTTTATCTTTTAATTCCGATAACTTAAAAGACGCGAAAACAAGATAAGTAAAAGAAAAAGGCAAGTCAGAAGGATAAAAGCGTAAGATAAAATATTTAGTTTCGATTAATTTGTCAATTAAGGGACTACGCCCTTAGCATGTTTCGTTGACAGTAAATCTATTTTTGTAACGAGACTCACTAATGACTGGTATATAAGAAGGATCAATAAGCGAGCTTAAGGAAATTTTTCAATTATGTTTATAATAAACGCATTAGGATACTTTTAAGAACATTTTTAGGATCCGCTACATTTTACTAAAGTGTTATTTTATTATTGCAATTAAATCTGAAAATTTAGGTAAGTACTCAAGTACGGTACATTTACTAATTACTTACATAAATTATTTTTAAACCTTCGATAGAATAATTCATCTGAGAAAGAATTCACAGCACGCAACACTTTACAGATACATAATAAAGATATCACAATTAACAGGAACTCAAGAAATTTGGATAAAAAGTGGTTAAATTCATAAATAAAACTGATATGAAGATATTTAGAATTTAATATACGCACTCAGGGATTCAAAACTTTTAGGGGGAATATAAGATGTAGCAGAACTAAGCAAGACTGTTCAGAATCAAAATACAGGATCGGAAACATAGTTTTTATCTACTAGTTAATAATCTCGTTGGAAGATATGTTTAATTAACAGCGAGCGTTTCGACTGTGGCTTGTCAATAACTAATGATCTTCCACAGAAAGCACTTGGTTAAAGCTGATAGTTTTCAAATTGTATTTCCTTTGATTAACGAAATCACCGGAGAATATCCCATTGTTTTGAAACTCGATTAAAAAGTTTAACATCTAAACGTGTGTTTTCCAAAGCAATCATTAAAGGTACATGAAGACTATGTTCCCAACACCACACTATGCGATTTTGAGTCATCTTGGTTTAATTTGACGTTTCTTACATTTTGACGCATG
Organism: Cheiracanthium punctorium; assembly: GCA_038373885.1. Lineage (NCBI taxonomy): Eukaryota > Metazoa > Arthropoda > Arachnida > Araneae > Cheiracanthiidae > Cheiracanthium > Cheiracanthium punctorium. Next base: position 197,900 of record JAWZYV010018068.1, read on the forward strand.
AGAAAAATGTTGAAAATTTTGTGCAGCATAACATCCTCTCATATTGAATACTCAAATAAAAATGAGTGAGACTGAATTAAGGAGTCAGTATTTTCCTCTAAACGTGCTTTTCTATTAAGGGATTTGTACTTCACTTTTGACAGGATGCGACAATTTCTGGAATGCAACACAATGCAAGCTTTGACGTCATGACTATACTTACAGCAATAACATTCCCATAGTTTTATTTTCAAAAAGTAAAACAATTTAAAATTTCTGACAAATATAGCGTGATTATATAATACAGCCGAATAAAAAATATCTTAAGATAAAAAGATTAAATACATTTCTGATGAAAAATAAATCAAAGCAAAATTATTCGAAGGCAATGTTTAACTATCAAAAATCATATAATATGATAAGAAAATTGATCATAATGAAAAATAATTCATTATGATCATATTTCTTATCATATTATATGATTTTTGATAATTAAAAATTGCCTTTTGCAAGTAAATTAGTTTTCTATCTCAAATCCTTAAAATATTTCTCGGCTTGCGTAGATCCTCCATAAATTTTAACTTCTCTATAATCTTAATATTGACTTCGAAGCCCAACCGTTATAAATCTGTTCGGCTTTATTTTGTAAAAACGTGTACGTGAATGTCGTTTGAAAAGTACTCTGCGTTGTATCGAGTTATATTATCTTCGTCATAATTAGGCGGCGGAATACAACCACCACGCTACAACCATTCATTTTTTCGTACATATTCACGTACTTTTTGGATCCAGTCAATTCATTAATTACAATATGTATGTTCATCTGCCTTGAATCTTGAACAAGCGTACTAATTGGCAATTTACACTGAAAGTTTGGATTTTATTCTACCCGATGTGAAAATCGGTTTTCGTGAATAACTGCCCCAAAACGCGAACATTATTCCTCTTAAAGAAATAGAAACTTTTTTATGATTAAAAATTACTTGTTTAAACTTCTGGTGCTTAAAATTTTTGATGGCTTTTTCATAAAGCTTCAGAATGATGTCTACAATCAATAAATCATTTAACTGCATAAATTTTACAATGTAAGCATAAAATAATTGAAAAAAATTGTGTCAACTTGACAACTTTTTACCTGCAATGTTAAACGTAAGAAATATCTATTCCCGATCAATATCAAAATATGCATATATATATATATATAGTGAAACAAAATGTGGGTAGCTTTTGCCTTTTTGAATATCACCATCAGTGTTAGTATTTTTACAAATATAAAATGTGTGTATATATGTCTCCGTTTCCAAAGGTTTCATTTACTCGAACTTTAGAACCAAATTTTCGATGTATTTGCATGACTTTATTGTACAATTTTTGCTAATCCTTTAACTCGGCGTTTTACAGCCCGTAATTACCAATACAAGAAGACGAGAAAAAAGGGGTACTCTAAAAGCATTTATTTTTAAAGGTGGGAAAATGGAGATTTGGGTTAAGGCCAATTATCTACGCTAGGGATCTAGGCCGGGGTTGGGATTGCCCCCCGTCGGAGACTTTCTAAGGAATCCGAACCCATATGTTCTTTTGGGGATAATTACGCACCACTATTTTCTAAAGAAGTTTCGTAATTTAAAAATTTAAATTTTTGCATACCGACCAATGCAGACGTAGCGTAGTAATAAACAATCTTTCACAAATAAGTCGCAAAATGGTAGCTATGTAGAGTTAATCATAAGCTATGAAAATCAAAGTTATTAAGATGAGTGTTTGAAAATAGAAAGAGAATGAAGGAGTTAGAAGTTACTCACGAAAGAAAAAAAAATGGAAAAATCGTTTTAAATGTCCATTAGCACGTGGATAAAACTGCAAAAAATACAAAGGCATTCGGAGAAAGTAAGAAATCTTTTTTTTTTCAGTTACTAGCTGCGCAAACTATCCATAAGCGTGCGAGTTATGGGGACGTTGCCTATTTTGCTTGCAGCCAACTAACCCTGTCACTCCTGAATGGTTAATAGTAGAGCCCCTGGAATAACGTGGGCCAGCTCACCAGCGGCCATCTTGGAACCACGGATTCGGCAGCCGACGTATTTGGCGCGCTCCTCGCTGCGTTGGCGCGTTTATGATATCCAGTCATTTCACTCATAATTTAAGTTGTTCAAGCTAGATTTCGAAACGGAAAAACCTGTGACTGGAGCAAGCATTTTTAGTTTAGCGGACACCGATAAAAAATAACATACAGGATAAAAGTAATATTTGAAAAAATGTATTGTTAGCATTTACTGAAATAAATAAAATGTCATAAAATAGTATTAGTTAAAAATAAAAATTTTTAAAGAAATTATTTATGAATCACAGTAACATTTTAAATAAATGAAAGAAAAAAAAAACAGTACTTTACAATAGAAAAAACTTAAATCCTACATTTTAGACCTTAACTATTGTATGTAAATTGTACACAGTAGAAAAAATTTCGTCTTTTGAAACAATAACAATCAAATCATTAGAACAACTTATACAACTATTACTATATTTCAAAGGGCTAGTTTATGGACTGACTTTTTTTATTATTATTATGTTATGTTATAAAAAGGCATTTTGCTACTTAATTGTTAAATTTGAAAAGATCTTGTTTAATACTTTTACAAATGTTTATTTAGGCCTTTAGTATATGTATCAAATTCACAAATATTAAATACTTTCAAATCTAACTTCTTATTTAATCTATATGGCTCTGATAGATATAAACAGGCTCCTGAAATCTACTTCTTACACATGAGGTGTTATACGAATTTTTCTTTTGGAAATTCACCATTCTGAAATATTTTCTACATATGTACATATTTGTTATTGTTTTTTACTTCCAAAATTTTCACCAATCCATATGAAAAAATCCCTAAAATATTTTATATTTGAATATTTGAGAAAACGGAGTCTGAATAATGGGAAAATGATGACTACTGAAACAGAATAACATACACAAATGAATAAACAATGATTTTTTAAAACATTAATTCATTCAAAACATACAATTACAAAAATTCATCAAATAATAAAAACGATTATATAATATATTAAAGTTATAAGAAAAGTGTAATAAATATAGCATTAAGAAAAACCTCTACTGTAGAACTACTACAAATCAAAATTTAGTTACTTACCTGTGAAAATAAATATAAGTCATTTTTAAAGAGGTAGGAAAATATTACTTTTTTGATAATGACATATTTTGAACAAAAAGAAACAGACACTAAAGTGGTATTGAAAAGATTTAAAATTTTAATAATTAATTTAATAATTATGTGTGAAGGTCCCGGGTCGGGTCCCATTGCGCCGCTGTCGATCGAACGGTCTGGAGTTTTGGTAGGTTTTCTACAGATGTAACGTGAATACGTGTTAGAACCCCTAAGAAAGTCCTCCTGCCAAGGCATCCCCCATCCTTGGCTGATCACCCTTGTGTAGTGTTGTCATAAACACAAAATCAAATAAAATCAACATGGTCAGGAGACGTGCAATTCGTTTTGTCATTGTAAATGTTTCCTGCTTCCGAAAAAATGTGCTAACTGTAAGCAGTGCTCACTTAACACATGTGGTAACATACTTTACACATGTTAATATTTCACACAGTTTTAAAAGTAATGTTAGTTTTATTTACGTATTTAGCAAAATAGTCATTAAAAAGCGCATAATTAATTATATTTTTAATTGAATTTATGTTAGCTTAAGACAATTACATATTATTTAAGATAAAACGATTAAAATACAATAAATGTTATCTACAAGGCGTTATTAATGTTTCAATATAGTTAATATGTAAGATCTTGACTTTTATAATATGAAAAACAGCACCTTTTTTAACAAAAATAAAAAAGCAGTATAAAAGTTATATCGTTATCTAATTAATAAATACAATTTGAGGATTTACTATCATTCATGATCTATGAACATAACCTTTTTAAAAGTTCCGTAGTTTTGTTTACAAACAAACCACACCGGAACTCAGATTGGCGACATTTAGAATATCGCCAATATCCAAACATCGTACTATAAACATATACTTTAAACGTTATTAGAAGCTTCCAAAGACTAAATTACAACATTATACGATTATTTAGAACCTGAACTTTATACTACATATCACAAATTCAAGCAAATAAATATTTTTAATAGAATTATTTACACTGCAAAGTGGAGCTTCTGGACCCGGGTTCCATTGTTCACCATCCACTTTTTTCTTCGTTCCATATCGATAGGAAATCTAAACATTTTTTCCCCGCTTCCTAAACGATTAGAACAATTTATAGCTGAACAACCCCCCATAATCAATTTTATTCAAATTTATAATATATAAACATCCGTTGAGTAGCAGAAAAAAATGTTCGTAATACACGTAGCATATACCAGATTGAAACCTCGTGGTAACCCTGTGGAACCAGAGTGGCAGGTGCGCGAGCTCCCTTTTTTAGGATCCCTAGTTAATATTGCTGAAGTCGCTTTTTTGCGTTATTATGTTCTCACAGGAAAACTAGCATTTTGAATCAAATATAAAATCCAGAGAACAAGTAAACTTTCGTAGTTTGTTTATATCAAATCTGTATTCTCCGCGAAGTTTACTGTCATCCATAGAGTTGTGAGAGCGTAACGGAATTTAGCAACGTTATGTTACGATTAGCTGCGTGTTAATTGACTTCAAAAGACTGAGGCGTCAATTGAGATGTCCACATGCTGACAAGCTAACACACTTCCTGTATTCGGAGTACCTGTTTTAGGTAATCTAGTGGCCATTAAGCCTTGGCAGTAATATTATGCAGACATTATCGTTTAAAGTAATGCCATAATCTCGTTATTTATTAAATTAACCTTTTTTTCAAATATTGTCAACTATTATCAGTATTTTCAAGTAACTTGGAACAGCTGCACTGAATTTCATTATTATTCCCTTTATTTTTAACTAATTAAATCTTATCCACACGCAGATACATCATACATATTTTTGGAAATATTAAAATACAAATACTAGTGACAAATTGATTTTTTTTCTGAAAATTCTACATTTGTGAATTTTTAAAAGTGGTTAAATTACTTGAACAAAAAACCGCGCACAAAAATTTCCCATACTTTAGTTATCTATATTTCACTCTTTAATCTTAAACCCAATTTTAACCTGTTTAATTTTACAACATAAAAAGAGCTGCAAGAAACATTTACTTCTTTTCCAGCATTATTCAATGAATGTTCTAATGGAGCTGGTTAAATAAAATAACTTTGTGTATGCATACAAAGTAGTGCATAAACTACTTCTCGAAACACTGAACTTCATTTAGACATGCTTCAATTTTTAACGATCAAATGTAGTAGAAATATGTTTTACTATCAGCCATGTATTAGCAATTAGATAAACAAATTAATTAATCAACAATAAAAATAAAGGATATGGATTATTTGGAAACACTCCCATGAATTATCACGTTTAGCAGGTTTCTGCGGAAGTAATGCTGTAATTATGTTTCAACGGCAAATACATGTATACTGCCTCGCATTTTCCATGAATCGGTATAAATCATTTCCTATAAATCGTTAATCACATTCATGAATACCAAATTTTGTGCTTATATTTTACGAGCATGATAAGAGTCCTGCTGACAGACAGATGCGTATTTTTTCACATAACTAATCGGGTACTTTTCACTGGCAAGTTTATAGTTGCATTATGAACAGCAGTACTATGTGCAGACGTAGCAGGACACAGTCTACCCTGTACAATTTCGAACAAGTATGTCACATTTTCTGATCGAAAATCTATAATATAATAAAATCCTGGTACAAAAAGGTTAAGACAATGCCTCCTAGATATAGAAACCCTTACTAGAGATGGCCAATGATTCGATGAGTCGAATCAGTGATTCGAATCTTGGTACTGAGTGGCTCAGTCTTTACACTCACTCTCTACTGATTCGAATCTCAAGCCCTCAACTGTGGGGAAATACATTCCAAGTTCGAAGGGAAGGAAAACTTATTTTCCCTTTGCCGTTCCGAGAGATTTTCCCTTACTCTTTCAACTCTTTTCGACTCTTTACTACTCTTTTCGACTCTTTTCGACTCTGAGTCGATAGATGATTTGAAACAGCAAATGAGTGGGTGTGGGTGAGTTGGTCACAGAGTTGGTGCAGCAACGAATCTTTACTGATTCAGTGTTTCGCTCTGTTTCGGTGATTGTATACGATCGTTGAGATTCGTTAGTTTTTCGAATCTTCTATCGACTCAGAGTCGAAAGGAGTCGAAAAGAGTTTAAAGGATGTTTCATTTAATTGGAGGTTTTTTTTCGAATCTTCTATCGACTCAGAGTCGAAAGGAGTCGAAAAGAGTTGAAAGGATGTTTCATTTAACTGCAGTTTTTTTTTTTTCGAATCTTTGGTGTTTCATTTCTTGGTTGGTGGTAGGATTTAAAGTTTCATCTGTCTGTGGGTGTGGAGTGGGTCGAACATCGTTTGCTTTTGGCGGGGGGCATAGGCGTTACTTCCTAAGGGCAAGAGGGGTCAATCCCCCCCCGAAAAAAAAATTAAGAAAATTCAAGTATCAGAGCTATTTATAATAACGATATTTTCTACAATCGGAAACATTTTGTCACCCCATCCAAATATTACATGCTAATTAACGCCAATGCCCGTGGAAGAGCGGGGGGGTGTCTCAAAGTTGTCTAAACCTTTTTCCCTCGGGGGTACTCCCTCCTTCCAACTTGTCTGGCTGGTTTAATATTTGTTAAAAAAAAAATAAATACGGAACGTTAAGTTTACATGGTGGCGGGTTTTCATGTGAAGGGAAATAGAATGAAAACCTTACAACTCCTAAGTTACCAAACATTCACGTCATGAGTATGCCTGCAAATGTGACTTCATCACAGTTTTTAGTATCAGAAAGTAAGACTATTTAAAATTTCTGGTGTGTGCTATAAATATAAGAACATATTTCAAATTAAACATTAAAATGAAAATGTCTTTCTCATACAAAATTATTCATTATGATCTATTATCTTATCATATTGTCTAACTAGTCATGGTTAAAACTGCCATTTCTCGTAAAATTATACTGTCTTAAATTACTAAAATATTGCTTTTCATGGTCAAATTGACCAGAAATTTCTTATTCTTTCATTTTATGAAAATAAAACTCTCTCAGCCCCAAACGTGACGCTGGAGTTTAGTGACGTGGGAATAGCAAGGCTTTATATAACTAGGAGGCGCTGCTTAATCAAAGGTGTCTAGTCTCCAGGTTTTTTCAGCAGATTAAGTACATTTTTCACAATTTCATTTTTGTTGACTACTTTGGGCTCATTTTAAGAATAAGCTACTAATTAAAAATTAATGGTGGGAAATCTCCGAAGAGAGCCAACGCCTCCTGCATATAGAAAGCCTTACGTCACCAACCTTTGACGTCATCATTTGGCCTGCAGTTTAAAGTTTTATTCTCACAAAATAAAACTATTAAAATTGTCTGGTAAGTACTACAAGTATTAGAAAATATCTCGTATTAAACATTAAAATTTAAATATCTTACTCATATAAAATTATTCAGTATGATCTATTTCCTTATCACATTATCTAATTATTTATAGTTAAAAACTGCCATTTGTCGTAAAATTATATTTTTTATCTCAAATTATTAAAATATTGCCAATCATGGGTGAATTCACCAGGAATTTTTAATAGCTTTATTTTGTCACAATCAAACTTTTAAATGTAGGCCAAATGATGACGTCAAAGCTTGGTGACAAGCAGTTGTAAGGCTTTCTATATATAGGAGGTGTTGAGAGAGCAGGAGAATTGGCAGCTTTGCCTTAGGGACAAAATAAAATTATTGTGGTAGCGATTGTGCCGTTTTATCGAGGAGGGATTATATTGTATGGAAATTCCGTGGGTCCGCAAAATTTCATCGTTATAGAGTTATTTGTCGTTGTATCAAATATCGTTATAGCAAGGTTTTCTTGCATTTGTAACATTTCGATACTTCATGAGGTATTTTTACCCTCTTTGTGTAAGCTGAACAGCAACCGAAATGCTTCATATAATTTACATCCATCATCTAATATTGTAAGATCTTTAATTATCATGAAAGATAAGTGTTGAATTCTAGTACATATCATTAAACAGCTATTAAGTGTTTCACAGAATTTAAACGGGCGCTTTGTTCACACTAATTGCATCAACCACGTGTAGCACTAACATAGTTTCTGCCCACAAATACATAATACCATGAAGTCAGTGAATTGCTTGTCACGGATAAATTACAAGGCAACGCCCTTATCGTGTCAAGAATTCAGTAGTTCTAAATCCTAATAGTGTGACACACCCTGTCATATTTTAGGACGTTGGTTAGTGAAAACAAGGGGAACACTTTTTTGCTCAAATGCTTTTCTGAGAAAAACAAGTAGAATTATATATTTTTCATATATCTGAGCAAGTTTTGTGAGATGAAATAGATTGCAAGAACGGATTATGTACATTCAATTCGTTTTTTGAAGGAATTCCATGTTTATCCACACAGGAAAATTTTCAGGAAAAGCGTTGTTTCCAATAACTATAAAACATAAATTTTTAAGACAATCGGGTCAGTTATACTGCTAATTGGCATACAGCGGTTCCAGTACCTCAAAAGTGACAAATTTTCTAAACTTATAACCATTATTAATTTAAAAAAAAACCACAATCATCAACAACAGTAACACATCTACTTAAAATCGCACTTACCATTCTTTTGAGTTTGTGTTTTGTGGTATAGCAAGCTTACACTAGGTGCATCTGCCTACACGGACAATAGGGTGGAGCAAAAAAAACTGTATTTCAAAATTCACACTGCCTGAGTCATTAAATGGTGCGAAATTGCTAAGAACAAATTGTTTCCAAATTTCAGCTCAAAATATTGCTACCATCTTTAGGTTCCACAACTGAAGCGAAGATATTTCTAGCTTATTTTTATTAAAATAATAATGTTTAATTAATTAATTGAATAATTAGTTATGTTTTCATTATGAAAATGATTTATTAATACGTTATTATCATATGTCAGTGCTGGAAATTGTAGATTTTGAAGCAAACGTCGATTTGTCTGATTCAAAAATGGAATATACCTCAGAAAATGATGATGATTTCGTTAGTCAGGAAGCCAAATGTCGGAAAACGAGTGAGGATGAGATTCCCTACATCTCCAAAACAGACCAAATGCCTGAACTAGCCGTTGTTCTTGCTAGAGCAGGTGTATATCAGAGTATTAATTATACAATTAATTAATTAAACGTAATTATTTCAATAGAAATTCATGAAAGAATAAAAGAGACACTGGGAATACAATCGCTTGAGGTGTGGAACCTGAAGATAGCAATATTTTGAGCTGAAATTTGGAGACAATTTGTTCTTATCAGTTTCGCCCCATTTAATGACTCAGGCAATGTGAATTTCGAAAAAAAGTGTATTTTGCTCCACCCTAAGGGACAATGCCTGAGACATTTTAAGGATCTCTAACTCTTATTAGCGTTACATCTGGAAGAAACCAACCAAAACTCGAGATCGTTATATCAGCAGCCGCGCGTAGACCAGAAGTGGGATCTTCACAGTTCAATCATCTACCATATTCAGTTCCTTATCCACTCTGTCAATGTGAGGCCCTGTATTCAATATGCAAACGGTTCACAACATGATATTACAGGCATGTGCTTTGATGCAATCATCAGCAAAAGAAACTCTAAAAGACTATTTTTTACAGAGGAACAATATGGTTCAAACTGTACAAAACTTGAATTTGTCTGTACCTGGATGCTATCATCCACAACAGACACTCATAGAATCTGTATTAAAAGTATTTTTGAAAAATGTGATTTATTGAGGTTTAACAATGTTTTTGTTTCTTTTGTATAAGCTTTTCTAAGTTCCGAACACTTCATGCTTTAGAATAAAATATCACTCTCACAAGATTAATATATGCTGCAGAGGTTGGTAACATACTAATAGGTATGTTCTCAAGTGTAACTTTTTTATTTGATTAGTAAGCATCATCGTTAAAAATTTGCTGAATCAGATTTGAATTGTTAATTTCAGTCATTAAAATATAGAAAAATCTTGTATCTTTAAAATCCAGTAATATATAATCCGATAAAATTTTAGTAATTTAATCAAGGAGTACTTTTATATTTTATGTTTGAGAGTTACAAATATATGTATTTTGTAAGCCTCTTTTTACAAATTCAATGCATCTGATAAATAGCACCTGCATTAAAACCGACAAACCTGTACTAAAGAAAATGTTCATATAGTTTTGGTAGTTAAAGTGTAACGACCAAGTACACAGCCATTATAATACTATTTTACAGCAGCAGCATAATAATTTTGATTTAAACGCCGACGTTATTACTGGTATCACAGCTAATCAACACCGTAGTATCCGGCGAAGACACATAAACTGGAAAAAAAGGCTTTGAAATAAATTTGCGACTTTACTGCAAGCTAGAAAATTCCGAAATTTAACGTCTTGGAACAAGCTGCATGCTTCAAAACACGTTTCTTTGATTAACACCTCACTCTAAGCGCATCTGAAAATTTACGCAGCGTATTTATGCCACTCTCCTGTTTTCTCTTAACTGTAACTCAATTCCGCCAAGAGCCATATTAGCATGGAAGGGAGGCTCATATTTAAATTTGATTTAGGACGTGTTTACTCACGCATATTTTTAAGCACACATTTATTTTGCAAAGTTAATGTAAAGTTTATGTTAATATAGATCGCTTCGTTTCAGTAATTAACGAAAGCGAATCACGCGATAAGGGAGTGCAGGTTGCGTCAAAATATTGTTATTGTTTAGAAGTAATGTACAGCTATTGGAGGAAGCACTAATTTATTGAATTTGTATTTCGCATTGCTTGACAGCTTGTTATAAAAAAAATTCAGGGCACAGTATCACTTTTATGTCAATGCATAACATTAAAATATAGAGAAAAGCGGATTTTTTTAACTTAAATGTTATTTTACACATTTTTATACAATTAAATTTGTCAGAATATCTTTATAACCCAATTTTCAGAAAAAGAAAAAAACATTTTAAAGATTTACTGAAAGACAAAATGTAGTATCTTCTACATATCTGTAAAACTATATTTATCATATTCAAAGTAATTTGATTAAAAATTTGCCAGTAAGATTTTAAAGGATTATAAAAACTATCAAAGTCGGCAGTTATAAAATAGTGTCATCTATATACATTGACTGGGAGTTTTATGAGAATACTGTAGCATAAGTGAAACGATCGTTGACGATACAAATATTCATAACAAATCACAGATTGTAAGGAATTGCTTTATTAATTTTTAAAGAAAGAACTTTTAAGAAATAATGGTGTTGGAATGTAAATTTAATAAAAGCTTTGTTATAAAAACGTATTTTGTTGATAGGTACCATTTATGGATATTTCCTATGTTTTCCTCTTCAAAATCGTTTCATTTTGAAAGCGTATTCGATTGCTAAACGTATATATATTATTTTTTATGCAAAATCAGTAATAATTAAATTTTGAAATGTTTTTTTTTCATTCAAGCCTACTCTTGACTTGATAGTTGGAGTTTATGGGAGCACTGCTAAAAATTGCTTATCTCCAGTGTGAAGCTGAAGTGTGTAATTTGTATCTTGTGGTAAAAAGCCCCAAAAGCCCTGGAAGAAATCACTCAAAGTCAGTAAAATATGAAAAAAAAAAGCCGATAAAAAATGTCTGTCGTAAGAACAGTCAGATGTTGGATAACCGACCCGAATTCCACCCTCCCGCCGCCGCAAACGGGCTTCACAATGGGCTGCTCGGTTAAAGACCCAAAAAAAAGATGTTAAAAACAGAGAGACCCTCCAAAAATGGAAGATGAAAAGAAAATCCGAGAATGGCGATGAAAAAATTCTGCTGAAAGAAAGAAGAAAAACGTGCAATTCAAAATCAGGAGTGACTGGAGAGAAGAGTGTTTCGGTCAAGACGATGTCACAGCAAAAAGTTAAGGATGGTGCCTTACGACGCCCCAAGAGGGAGTCACATCACATCTGCAAAGCAAGGGTCCAACATCTTCCGCTGAAGTCTCCTGCTACGGAGCAAGCCCTCAGTATGTAGGTCTTCTTTATCAGGAATCTCCAACAGCCTCCGAAAACCCGCCACACCGTAGGTTGGCTACCATCCTCAAACCGACATCAGCGGATGTGGTGAATTATATATAATTTCTCCACTTAAAAATGTTGAAAATTTTTGTTGCATAACTTTTAAGTCCTCATAAATTTCAAATAAAGACACACATCTAAATTTAGCTAAAGCTCGTGATAAATTAACAGCTTATTTTGAATATATCAGATTATTTTATACACTTACCATAAAATTATGGACATTAACATTTCCAATAGAATTATTGAAATATAAAGTATATTTTATGTGTTTCATGCGTACAAAGTCACGTTACAATCTATAACTAACTGACTTCTGTAGTTTGCTTGAAAATGTTTCTACAGGCAATGTATTGCAGTAATCGTGAGGTAACTAACTAAAATATAATAATTTAAAATAGATAAAGCATGATAAACTTCCGATTAAAAGACAATATCTTTTCTTTGGTCTAATTTTGTGGACAAGTACTGTATTTTTATTCTATAGAAATGTACTGAATATGTCCTTTTAACATGCCACCTTTATTTACGCTACACCAAAATATTCCGCGGACTCTGTGCATATTCACCACATTAAAATTCAGCGTTTTTTTAATTAAAATTTTTCTGATCCCTGAAGTAGAGTTGTAAAACTAATTGTTTATAATTTTCATTTTTACATTTCGTTAATTGCTGATCAGAATTTCGTTTCATTCTTAAATCAGGTATGTTATATTATTTCTGTAATTAGAAAACTAATTTTAAAGCAACAAATATCAAATCATAATTACCTTATTTCTACATTTAGATTGATCACTAAATTAATAACATGGATGTAAAAAAAGAAGGGGGGGGGGACACTCTTGGGTCCTTTTAAAGAGTATTCGTGATTAATTAATTAATGAGAACCTTTCCCTTAAAACGTCCGATTCATTTGTTGCTGAGAATTGCAATTTTAATATTTCCATTTTCTTATTAATTACTTCATTATTTAGACATTTTCCTGTTTTAAATTATTAATAATTGTACGTTAAGATTAGGGAGAGACAGATATTGGTTGCATGTTCAGCAACCATTAATTTTTTTTGTACTAAAATATTACAAATTCTTTTCTAAAATTAATATGATCCAAGTGTGTGATATTCTATTCTTTTAAATTTTGTTTGAAAAGCAATTTTTATATATTATGTTTCATACTTTTCGTAAAAGCGATATTTTATTTTATAAGTGATTTTTTATCTCTCGTACAGAGCAAAGTGTCACTTACAAAAAGGAATTTCTGAGGCTTTTTCCTCACATTTATTAAGGATTGACGAATCCCAGAAAGAACAAAGTGAAGAAAAAAGCCATTTATATAATGTTACTTCTACAATTTTAACAGTATCTAGGCATAAAATGTTTTTAAATAACAATAAGCACTCTCAGCCATAAAAGATGGGGAAAAAGCAAGATTAATGTCTAAATCTATCTACGTATACATGTCTACGACTACACTTTTACTGGAAAAAATTTACAGCTCATTTTCATTTAGAGCAAGAGCCCGCGACCACCAGACCTTCATCATAGTATAAAAGCTGAAATATTCTCTGCTCATACTCCCAACAGAGGTAAGAAGAATCGACGACTCTGAAGTTTGGAGGATCGTGGCTTTGGCAGGTTACAGGTGGCAAATGTGTATGAAATTACAACTTACTTTCGTCTTTTTATAAAGCATAATTCTTTAATAGTTTCTTCCGTACAATACTAGAAATCACTTGATCCCTTGACAGACACTTTTGCATCATAGTAAACCAACACCTAGACATAAAAGGCCTGAGAACAGAAACCTTTACGTCATTTTGGGTCTTCTAAGATGACGTCATCCCAGTTTCAGTTTCACAAAGTAAACCTATTTAAAATTTCTGGTGAATGATACAAATTTTACAAGATATCTTAAGTTGAAAATAAAAATTAAAATACCTTTCTGATAAAGAATAATTTATTATGGTCTATTTCTATATCTTATTATATAATTAGTGATGGTTAAATTTTCCTATTTGTCGTAAAATAAAACTTTCTATCTTAAATCATTAAAATGTTCCATACTGGAGTAAATTCACCACAAACTTCGAATAGTTTTACTTTGTGAAATTAAATGTGTGATGACGTCATTTTAGTGGACCTAGGGATGACGTAAAAGTTTCTGTTCTCAGGTATTGTATATCTAGGTGGTGTTGAGTAAACCCCCACCAGACATCTTCAAAGTTATGATAAACGTAATTCTATTTTCATTTCGTTTGCAGAAGTGTTACGACATTACACTTCTATCACGCCTTAAGTCCGGGTTTGAATCCGGCTTCGGCATAAATGTTAACTTGTCCGTCCCATCATAGGCGGCAACGCTGGCTGCCCACTGGGTGCTCCTGTAGTAAAATGGCCAGTAGTTCGGACCTTAGTAGTGCCTGAACGCTCGATGAGCAAGTGCCTGCCCATTGGACAAAAATAAATAAAAAATATATAAAAAGTTCCACATTACGTACGAAGATGTCAGAAATAATAATCGTCATAAAATTACATCACGCTTATCACTTACTCCATGCGTCGTTAATTTAGAACTATACATAATTTTATAGTCATTTGACTTTCACAATTAACGGAGGTTTACACAAAAAATGTTATGGTACACTTATTCTTAGATAAATGCTGAAGATTAAAAGAAATATAAACCTCAATATACTGAAAAGTCCAATCTATCCCATTTAATTCTGAATTTGATTCCTATAGTTAGGATTGTAAAGAAGGGGAATGTTTGCTACTTCCATCTAAAATCGAAAAAAAAATATTTTTGGAAGCCCTAAAAAAGACCAGGGTATTTTTTTCGGGGGGGGGGGATTTGAAAGTAAACAAAAACATGTATTTTCCAATTTGAACTTATTGCTGACTTATGAACTGTAATAATAGACACTGTATAAATAAGGAACAAAGTAACGAGTTTGATGTACATTTTACAAATTGTAAGGAATTTTAAACTATTCTCACAGCCGTGAAAACTGTGATGGTAGCTGAACGAATATAAGAAAAAAAAACAGATAGATGGACATTTAGAAATTAAATAAATAAGGTGAGTGTCAGATATTCTTTCAGTATAGCTCCTGTGACTAAATTTTATTGAAAAAGTCCACGGTAAGATCAGTTTCGAATTTCTTGTTGAGAGGTTTTTTTATTAAAGTAGCAAACCAAATATCATGCAAACTTAAAATTGAACATTTTAATTGGCTTGTTTAAACATGTCACATGAAGCAAGTCTGCCCAAATACGCTATAATGTCATGTGGAGCAAGCCTATAAACTGAAAATCAAAGTCACCAATAGATAGAAAGTAACCAAGGGAATGTCCAGGTATACCGGAACCCCCCAGCCCTCCAACCGAAATTTTGATTTTTGTTATCTAAACAATAAAAATGAAGTAGGTATGCTGGATCCACGTTATGTTTTCAAGATATTAAAGTTTTTAAAAATATATTCATGTTTTATCCGTTTTTTATTGAAGACAATGCATGTTTAATATCGCTGTTTAACATCGACTTTTGAGTTCAATGTTTTTTCACCTAGTCAATTTTATATTTTATGTTGAAAGAATTAAAACTTCACATTTTTTTATTAAGTAAACTCAACATTACTAGGCCTCTTCCATGTTCACTAATAAATAACTCTGTGATGTCTCATGGAGAAATCATAGTTACTTTTGCTAACCAAAAATCACTATTACGTTATGTGGTATTTGCATATAAACTGAAAATGAAAGTGAATAGTGAAAGTGGTGTTTGGGAAGCAAATGATTGTATAACATCAATGTTTTTTTCAAATTGCCCAATTTGCAATTTATTTTGTAAAAGTCTTACTGTATAAAATTTTCTCAAACAGTAAATTGAACTTCTATAGCTAATTCCACGTTCACATATTAATTTATTTTTCAAGTAAAAGCAACGTAAATTTTGATTACTTTTGCTTAAAATATAATAATGCAGTAAAAGCAACCGCACGGAACAACGTCAAAAGTTCACGGTAAATATTTTTAAATAAATACTATTTTGCGAAAGTGTTTTCCCCCTTTTTGTTTAAAAACCTGTGCTGTTGTTTGTGCATTGAAAAGCTTTCCAGTAAAATATATTTGCATAAAATATTTTACTGAAAAGTAGCAGCCACACAGGGAGAAGGTCAAGTAAATATTTTTCATTAAAAATATCCTTCTTTTTTCGTCTGTTGATAAACATCGATATCTTAAACTTCAATGTTTCGCGGAGGATGTCACATCTCCAATTTTCACACTCAGCCAAGTCGGCCTCCCTTTCCTACAAATTTAAACGGTGAACGAATGCTCAACCGTTTTTATGAAAAACATTCGAAAAATGCTTGTTGAAACCTGCGGACTGACTGACTGACTGAAAAGTAGCTTGTCGGAGTTCCATGCTTATCAGCTAACCTCTAGTATGAAATGCAGGGTTTGTAGAAACAAAATTTAAATATAATGTTACGTCAATGAAGTTCTGGTTGTATATTTTTCGATTTATGGGACAAACTTACATGTCACAGCCAACAAATCACTAATGATCGATCATTGGACTCAGAATTTCGCTAATTTTTATGCCTACCTCATATGTAATTTGAAAGAGACACAGTTTTCATAATCAAAGTGAATACCCCTCAATTCCAATATAACTACAATTTTATTTTCTCACACATACTTATGTATACTTTAAGTGAGAGGGCTTCACTATAATTAATATTACCTAATACCGGCTTTAAAAAAGGCTTAAAAAAGGTATAAATATTTTTTTATCATTTTTGTTACTATGTACGCATTTTCTGTGTTATTTTATTATGCATTTTTCGTGATCATTTGAATCATTATAAATTTACTGAAAGAGAGAGGAAGACGCCTGCTGTTCCTGGGAAATGAAATCTCGGAGCCTGGCATTGCTAAAAATATAATAAATATTTCTATTACACTTATATTAACTGTTCGGTGAAATGTTCAAAGAATTCTCTTTTATTTTCTATATTTCTTACTTCCAAGAAGATTATGATAGTTTTGGGACAACCAGAATTAAAATTGACAGAAATTAAATTTGAAGGAGAAATAAGACAACCCTTTAGTTTTTTTTTTTTTTTTTAAATGAATAGTGGACTTTTCTGTAATGCCACAGTCAGGCTTATTTTTGATAGGAATGTGTGACTGATCAGAGGTCTTAGTATTCACAAACAAGCCAGAGTGTTGCTGGCGAGTGACGCGACTTCACTTTCACGCTTCATTAACGAGCATTCATTAATGGCTGGTCGCCAATGAAACGTCAAACTCGCACTCAACTCATCGTAAGATTGCTGATTTTTCGTAAAAGAAGTGAGAGTGGCTGTTTTCCTGACATTTCGACTATATCTACATAAATGCTAAGTTGTACAAGCTTTCCGGAAGATTCTTAACCATTGTTTTCAGAACGTTTTAACAAATTAATAATTTTAAATTTATGTAGAATTACGCAATTAGAGAAAAGAGTAATGAGCGATCTTCTGGAGGAACTGTACAAGTTGGCAGCTGTGTGTAGATCGAATAGGATGAAATCCTATCGTAGAAATATTGTATGGAGCCATTGTTTGGATTAATTAGAAAAGAAAAAAATACTGAAATTTGTGAATTTCAAAAATTCACCTCTATGCAAATGTAGCAAATTTATCGCATGTTCCCCAACAACAGATGGAGTGTTCATATAGTGATTTTCTTTTTACATAGAGCTTATAATTAATCTTCACCTATAAGCAGCATGCGTGTGAGCAGATTGTACCCAACTGTGGCATGTGGACTATGCACGTGATTAGCTCAATCGTTTCATAAAATTCAGTTTAAAATGTCCATTAGGTGGCGCTTTGCATGAAAAGCTCAGTTAAGTAAATTAATAATGTTCGAAATCGGTTGAATAGCTACTACTGAAATGTTTTATACATTTCGAGTTAGTACCTTCCATTGGAATAATTAGTGGCAATCTGTTCACCTGTTTTACTTGCAGAACGCTGTGTATTGAGGATGTTTAATTAAAACCAACCTGTTTATAAGAAAAGACAGAAAAATGTTCTGACACCAAGAAAATATTTTTTGAACTGGAAGTAAAAACAAAAAAAAAATGCAATTTATTTGTACTATTTTTTTCAAGATAGGTAGATTATTTTCAGTGCTTTTGCTTGTGTAAAGCATGGGCAGTCCAATATATATTAATACAAACGCTATGCTGCAGTTTATACTCTAGCAAAAAATAAATAAACACTGGAAATAAAACGAAATATTTCTTTCACGAAATGCTTTTGTTGAAACGTACTGTTTGTTTCAAGGACTTATAAATGCAATTATTTAGGAATATGGAATAGTGCTTCTGTGAACACAACGAAATTTAATTTGAAAATTCTCGCTTTTTGCTTCCCTTGACTTTAATAAAACGCGGCGTAATGTTCCATTATTTTCTTACATTGTCTATTCCACAAAAGTTTCTGGTGCAAGATAGGAATTCCCGGAGGTAACGGAGAAGAATTTTTGTCCCTCCATCTGAAAATAATTCTTTTTCCACCATTCCAAAAGCGTTCCAGATAAAAACAAGCTGTTTGCCCCAGAGAGATTGTTGACCAAAGGCGGAGGCAAAATGTAATTTCTCAAAGCGAGTATAAAACAAGTGAGATCGGAAGAAGAAAAGGGAATTTTCTCTAGAGTTTGTACTGCATTCAGTAAGGTCAAGTAGATAGATAAATGTGTATGGTACGAATTAAATTTGTATGTTTTGTCTTATTTCTAGGCGCGCCTTAACCGTAAAGTGGAACGAACGGGAGTTTAAAAGTAATATTTTTACCATTTTAAATGATGAAAATTTGTTAAATTTGAAATTTAAAAAAAGTTAATAATTTCTGCTACGTGCAGTTAAAGAAACTGTCTCCTCAATCCAAAATTGTCCATTCAGATTGTTGTTTATTTTTGCATTCATCTAACTGAATAGATTAGAATTGGATGCTACGTTTTCTATTATCTGCACGCATAATAACTCGTGATATAAAATTAAATACATTGAAAAAAGTTTCTGGATATTTTTCGTTTCTAGATATGCGATTTTAAATTAATACTGATTACTGTTGTAAAATCTCAACATTATATGTATATAAATGATCATATAACCATATCTGCTGCCAGTTCCGGAATATGGCTGGCCACTTTTTGTAAACATGAATTTTTTGCATGTTATTATTTTTTTAAAAACTAGAAAGTATGCTGTTAAAAAAAGTGGTTAATTATATTCCGAAATTAGCAGCTGAGGTTAGATTTTTTTCTTATTTTCAAGCTAGTGCATTGCTCGTGCTATATTAATTATAAATTTCATTTAGCTAACTTTAGAATCATAGATTCATATATTATTCGATTATATCCAATACTAGTAATATGTTTTCATTCATACTTCTATGCTGCCAACAAATTATTCCATAGAGGGAGCATTAGTATATTTAATTATTACTTTTGTTTCGGGGCCACAAATGTAAAATATGGAGATGTAAAGGGGAAAACGTGGTATTACCAGGTTTTAATGAGTACATTTATCAAGAACGGATTGCAGAGTAGTACAAGAAAAATATTTCGGGGAGGGTTCAAAAATTTGGGAGGAGGGCCAAACAATGAAAAGGCTGAATTTCTCTTAGAAAGGCTTCATCATTATTGTTTTGTTAACAAAATTTTAGAAACTTTTTTTTGGAGGTTGGGGGGGGGCGGACCCCTGGTTCAACCCCCTGGGTACGACCTTAACTGACTGTCAGGAAATTCAAACTTATTTAAAACTTTGACAGTTTCTAAGAATATTTTATTAGAATGTAGAGATTACACCTGCCAACTTTCTTCTTTTTAAAACATTCAACCACTATTTCCTTATAGCCAACTTGCTTTTAAAGTAAATCCAATCAGTTGGAAAGGAGATTTTTCTCAATACCTAAAAAAAATTGGCGGTGATACGCTATTATTAGTACACTGCTTTTTCAAGAATCATCTAGTCACGAATTCGACTTTTGTCAATTTCTCTACATTTTCGTTTTTATAAAAGTGTAAGAAAACTCACGTATGTGCTTCTCTTTGCAAGTTAAAGAAATAATAGAATTCACTAAAAATCATAAACTACAATAATAAACATAACACAGCAGAAACTTTTAAATCTACGTGATTTCTCGCAACATTTTAATGAAAAAGTAGATTTCAGTTACTGTACTAATAATATATTTATATTCAGTAATTGTATTAATAATATTATACTAAGCAGTTGTCCCAAAAAGGTGGCACCGGGCTTTAATTCTTAATCTGTTAGAGATAAGTGGGGAATCTAACTTGAAAAAAATGTTTAAAATAAGGTCGAAAATGAGACTCAGTTGAAGAAAAAATTCTTCTCGCTCATTTACAAGAAGGTGCACTTTATAAATTTGTATACGATCCTGTGCAAAAACAAATTCCCAATCAGTAAAATGTGCCCCAAATACTTATGAGATGATGAACAAAATTTGAATATAAAATCTGTCAGAGGAATGAAGATAAATATATACTGTATAAACCGCTTAAAGCTGCTTTTCACAACGACTCTCGGAGGAAAAAATTGAACGAAGGGAGCATCGGATGATCGCATTTCAGGAATCGTATAGTAATTGTGAAAAAAAATATTTTTTTACTCTCTATCAATGAATATCTTTGTTTAAAGATATTTCTGGGGCGTTGAATGATAAAAGGATAAAATTTTGTAATTCACATCTTTAGCACATGGGGCACAATTTACTAATTCAGAATTGTTTTGTAAGGGGTCGTATAAAAATTTAAAAAGTGTGACTTTTTGAAAATTAGCGAAAGTAATTTTTTCTTAACGGAGTCTTGTTTCCGACGTTACTTTGAACATTTTTTCACTTTACACTGTCCACTTATGTCTGATAGGTAAAGAATTAAAGCCCGTTACCACCTTTCTGGGACACCCTGTATACCAACCATATACTATAAATTTAAATTCTGTAAAAACGATTTTTTAATGAAAAAAAAGAAGGATAACTAATTAAAAACCTGTAAAGACATATACTTTAAATGCTAACACTGAATTCCTGCCATATGAAAATCGCTTTTAAAAGTGAAAAAGCAGATAATTGAAATACTGCCCGTTAGTACGCAAGTAATGAAAAAGAAGTCATACTAAAATAAAATAATTTGCTTAAACTCGAATGCATATATGGGGTGGTTAATTAAAGGGACCCTAATTAGAGTCTTCTAGAACACGTTCTGCCTATCGAGTTTTGATGAAAATGTATAAACGTTATTTGGACCACAGAGATAAGATTTCTGCAGGAAAAGAATTAATTCAAATTTCGAACATCAAACGGCGTTTTCCAAAATGTTTCGAAAATCCTTCAAGCAAATTAGACACACCTATAAAGAGACTTACAATCAGAGCCAGAAAAATATTCTGCGTGTCTTTGTCATCGTTAATCATGCCCTTACTGGTAAAATTGTCTTATCAGAACGGCAGCAATAGCCTAGCTGCACTGCTAGATGCAAAGGCGGTGTTTCACCTCCTAATGGTCTGCAACAACAACCATGTCATTCTGATAACGCAACTGCATTGAGTCGATTTCTGGCCAATTTTGTTCCGGGCCGTTTATTTTTTGAAACTCTTCCTTCACTCCTGATAGTCCTAAAACGTCAAGAGTACACGGCACAGTGAAACCTTCGATAGCAAGCCTTTCCCGCTTTACAGGAAAGGCAATGTTTGCAGACCACAATTTTTATGCAAGATGGAGCAACTCCCTACATTTGGCGTCAAGTCAAAGAACTGCTTTGTGCTAACTTTGGCAAGGATCGTGAAAATACCAGAGCTGTTCCGAGTGCCTAGACTCCTTGTTCACTTGACTTAAAATTCTGTGACTTCTGGCTATAGAGATCCAAAAATCTGCTTTTATAGTGGAGGAATTCGGGCTATAACTGAGTTGAAAGCTATCATTACACACTATGTTCCTGAAATCCCTCGAGAATTGCTTCGCGCTACTATTGAACTCTCTATCATGCACTTTCAATGCATAATTTATGTCAACGGAGTACACGTTGAATAGATTTTTAAAATGAATCAATTTTAATTGTTCTGGCACATTTTTTTCCTTCTTCTGACGCCATAATTCCCTCTGGTGGTCAAAATTTGAACTAATTCTTTTACTGCAGAAATCTTTTCCCCGCGGTCCTTATAACATCTATAGCAAGTTTCATCGAAATCTAACTGGTTCTAGAGGGTTGTAATAGGACATTTTAATTATAGTCACCTGTATAACAATTCCGGAATACAACCAACCACTTTCTTTTAACAGTAAGTTTTAAATAAAGTAAATAAAAACTTCGCACAACGAGTATGAAATGAGACAGTCGTTTCCAGCAAAAAATTTTCCAATCTTCGTCAGATGAAACAGTGCGAGCTGTTCTTAAGCTTTCACTCTTCTGTTAAACGAAGTGTGACGGCTGACAATGTCTGAAAAAACTTTATGTGTAAACAATCGTCCCATCCCCCAAGTATCATTTTATGTATTTTTACACAGGTTTTATTTTATTATTTTATACTAGTATTTTGAGTGTTTTTTCTGTAATAAGTTAAACCGGCAAATCTTATGATCGCACCACCCGAGTCGGCGGCATCAGTGTATAAACACATTCCAGCAACTATACGCAATCAGCAATTTCGTATTAATATTTTTTCTTAAAAATAAGTGGATGAAGCTACCCAAGGTAAGAAATTAATAAGGTAAATAAAATTTGCGGGACAAAAATCCGGCTTGGCTGGGTTAAAATAAAACACACTTTCTTCTTCTTAACGTGTAATTTATTTACTATCTTAAAAAAAATTATTGAAAAATATTCTGCCTATTGAAAGTGCTTATTTATACAGTATATACTGTATGTATATATATTGGGCAGTTCCACCATTATTTACTTACCACTTGATGATCAATTATTGTTTTCGAATTTGAGTAGAAAATTTATTAATACAGGTAGAATAAATTTTTAAAAATCAAAATATGTCGCATCAAGTACTTAATACCCAAATACCTGCAGTTTTGTTTAAAATCTAAATTTAAGTCTTAAAAAATTATTTCAAAAGCCTGTAATTGATGTTACATAAAATAGACAAACATATTTAATTCTTTCATTGAGGAGTAAAAATTGTCAAACTAATACAATTAAATAAAAAAAAACGATTTTATGTTTTCAACATGACATCACTAAGCAATGATAGATTGTAATAGACACTGAAAATTAATGTATGAACAAAAAAAAGGAAAATGATATTCACATAAGTTCAACTAACATAACACAATTTTTGTGCTTGTTTTGACAGATCATTTGATGTAATCTACATATGCAAAGAGGGCGGTCTAATATTATGTTTTTTTATTTCTTTTAGAACATAAAAATAAGCTTTCTAATCATACCCATAGTTAATTTTTGTTATCGATTTTTCCTCTCAAAATGGGACATTCTTCTGGAATTGACCCAGAACTGCCAAATCTCCGGCTTTTTTGGGAGCTTTTCCACCACTAATTTTTACTTACAAAATTATTGTTAAAATAAGTCCAAATTTTTAATCAAAAATAAAACTCTCTAAAGGTTCTGGTGGAAAATCTCCCGGAAAAAGCCGGAGATCTGGCAGCTCTGATTGCCCTATTTGTATATGTCATATGTTCTTGTCTATTATGCACTAAACTCACATATACCAAGCATGATTAAATGAGAACACTCAACTTGTTAAAAAATAAAATGGAAACTTTCTAAATAAAAACCGCATACTACGATACACGATGAATACCTTTTCATGCGAATTATTTAACAAACATTTTAATTCCTTTTTAACGTACCATTTAGTACAGATTATAATAAAGTCGAATATATTTCAAATATTAGGAATAAGAAAATAAAATCATGCAATAGACTTTTCAAATAAAACGAACTTCCGTTGCGCTGTTTAATGTCAAATTTGCTCACAAAAAGAACACACATACAAATCTTTCTATTTTATCGGAAAATTTTCCACCACTAATTTTTATTTAGCAGTTAAAGACTAAACTAGATAAAAAAAGAAATTTTTAAGGTTAAAAAGAACTATCTAGAAATTGTGGTAGAAAATCTTCCGGTAAAATCGGAAGAGTTGGCAACGTTGCAAGTACGAGTACATATAAAAAGATACTTCTCCGCAAACACTTTTTTCGCCAACACTCGTATTGAAAAATAAGATGCGAATGTTCGGTGCGTCAGATTTTTCCGACGTACACATTGATGGCGGGTGACACCGAAATCAATTTCTTTCTACGGACACCGGTATCTTCTTGCTGACTTGCGCTCGGATGAATTACATCCTGTCCTCCCGTTTTGGTCAAGCGTGTTTTTCCTTTCCCAGAGGGAGAAAAGCCCTTTTTCATCTGGAATAAAATCTCCTGAGAGAGTGCTTTAAGGCTTCAGGAGGCTTCTTCCTCAGACAAATCGCAAGAACAGATTTGAGGGGGTTTTTTTGGCAAGAGTTTTTTTTTTTTTTTTTTTTTTACTTCGCTATTCCCGAAAAATGTTTTGCTTTAATACGCGAAATCTTAGAATATACATATATATATATATATATATATTCTTAGTTGTGAGTTGTGTGGTCTTCTTGCTTGCATTTTTACGTTGATTGAGACGGAAAACGAAAAGAACAATAATCTACAAATTTAAAATACGTTCTAAAACTGAATTTGAGCTGTTTTTAAGAAATCCCCCCCCTACCCCGAAATCCGACGCTCAAATCCGTGCAACTTTTTACCACTTACTAAAGAAAGCGCACTAAACATTTTGCGGCATGGTAGAACTTTTTTTTAAATGTTTGAGTTTCGATAATTTTTTGTCTGTCTTTACTGTGCTATTACTAAACATAGCACTGTGCAAGTAACATTTTATCCCAAAAATCCTCGGATTTGCCCCGGCTGTTCCCAAATTTATACATTTTTTAATATAATTTATATTACTATATAAACTCTGAGGTGGTATTTTTTAAACTAAACTTGGTTATTTTTTTCGAATTTATTAGCTTCGCATCTCTTATGTTTGCTCCACAAATCGACTGGGCGCTAAACTCCGTTCCCATAAGAACACGCAAGTGAAGCAACATCCAGCTTGGCCAGTGCATAGGAGGGTCAACTTCCTCTCGGCTCGACTGTTGTAGGACCGTGGACGCTAATGAGAGCTGGTGCACTAAAATCCTTCGTGGCTCCAATGTCCTGCCAGTTGTTAAACGTTACCTCTGGGGGTGCCGATTTCAAGGGGTTGGTCCCTCCTCTGGAATTGGCTCAAAATTAGGGGACCCCGAGCTGAGTCGGACTTCCTCCCACTGGGGCTCATTAAAATGGAAGCCGCACATTCCGTCCATCGCCTGCCTACATGGGGGACCTGGCGCCGCCACGTGGTTGCCAGAGGGCATTAGCAACAACAATAACTTCTATGTTTAGAGTTCATATGGATAGAAGTACTAATAGAAATTTCTTTGAACATAACGATATGTCGTTTCATAAAAGCAGTATAAAATGAAGCAACTTTCAAAGCTTAAAGCTTCCAGAGTTGCTTTAAAATCGACTACAATAGTGAATGCAGTCATAAAGCTAGCCTTCCAAAAAAAATTACATTTATTTTCAAAAAATTAAGATTAATTTATATATATATATATATACATAAATACCAGTAGATTTTTCTTTATAATCTCTCCCGTATTCATTCAGGGAAAGTATTACACTCCCACCTACATAATACATTCTGCGTCTGTCTGAAAATCATAGTTTTTATCTGCTGATATCTTATATGCTTTCAAAAATGTGAACATCAAATGTCAGACGAGGATTGAACTCCAGCTTTGTATCAGCTCCTCAGAGAGCCTCTGCTGGAAACTCACGTATTCCTACCATACCTATAGATTTTAGATTTAGACGTAAAAAAAAAATATTAAGTTACTTATTTAGCCGTATATGTGAAGGAGAACGAATATATTACGTTTTATTAAAAATGCATATATATATAAATAAAAGAACAAATATTATTTACTGCGTTTTTCTGTAGCGTGCTATAAAAAGAAGATGTGTATTATTAAAAAACATACCAGAGAAAATTGTTATTAGAAAGTTTTTGTCGAGCCCAAACTGAAATAATAAACTACAAGTATTTATTCGACGCTTATATGAGATAAGGGCGTTACTGAGCGATTTTAAAATAGCTTTTTAGCCAGCGACTTCCAGTAGATCATTGAGTGTTACCACAGAAACAACAACAGACACTAAAGTCTTATGGTTCCAGTTTTGTCGACACTGATTTATTACATTGTACTGCCGAATGATAGCTGCCATGTGTACCATAACGAAATCAAGCTGACTTTCAAGAAAGAAAATTGTAGAGACTAGTGGTTTGCTTAAATGTTTCCATTATTTTTTTCTCTATGATGTAATAAAATAACATAAATTGATATCTACGCTAAAAAGATGGTAAAAAAGTAAAACGTATTTGCATTGAGTGTATTCCAACAGCAAAGGTTCGATGTGACTGTAACATCTGTAGCAGAACTTAGTCATTTCAAAATGCTTTTAACATTTGCTATTAAGAACAGAAAAGTTATGAATTTTCAGAAGATTTTTCAATTACAAGGAATCTGATGTTAATTAAAATTTTTAAAGCAAGAATTGTATGGATTTTTGTTTTTAAGAAAGAGTGTGAAAAAGAGGAGATCTGCCGTTTACCCTTCTTCAAAAGTCCCAAGTATTACGGAAAATAATTAACCACTTTTTGTAAACGGTAATTTTCTATTTAAAATATAGCAAAATTTCAGAAATCGAATTTCATTTATTAAATATCTTAAAAAATTATTAAAAAAATTACTGTTCACAAAAAGTGGTTAATTGTATTCCGTAATCTGGGCACTTATGCTTCTTGAAGAAAGAATTTCTATGTGTTCTTAAATTGATTTCTAGGTATTCGTGTGTGTTACAGCAAAAATTTCACGGCAGTCTCATTTATATACATATACCGGTTGCGCCAAAAGTTCGTGCAAGCTTTAAAGAATCACTAAAATAGAAGAAATGATGATAAAAATGTCCGGTTTGCACGAATGGCATCCGAAAGAGGACGGAATTTTTAAGAACAAAAAGATTTCATAAATGACCGACAGGTGGCGCTGATGTTGAATATGTGAATGAAATTAATGCAAATGGGGTATGCATTAAAATAAAATGAGCAGAAACACAACACCAACTCAATTCTATTTTTTCAGAGATTTATTTTGCATTGCGAAATTTCCTCAGTGCGTCTGTTGCTGATTTCTCATTCTTATAAAAGAGCTTGATAATCAACGCTTTATCCTGTAACGACAGCATGCATATTGGCATCGATTGAAGAGTGGACGTGCATTTAAGTCTTTTATTGACAACCTGATTTTCATAAATCATCTTGTGTATGCCAACACCACTTATCAGTCTTTTTTCAACTATTTTTTGTTGTTGCTGTTATTTTAAAATATCCACCCTCTTTCTGATGCCATTCGTACAAACCGCATTTTTTATCATCATGTGTTATTTTTTAATGATTTTTTTAAAGTTTGCACAAACATACCTATATAAAGGCAGATATGGCAAAAGAATATTTTGGCCCTTTACTGCCGAGAAATTTGGAATATGCTGCCTCCTCTATCGCTTAAGATAAAGCCCTCTCGTGCATGCCAAATTTCATGTCATAAGCTTCATTAGATTTGTTTAGGTGAAATTTTTAGGTACGTAAAAATACATTACTTTTCGTTCCGACATAATACAATGGATGAATTTAGTTGCTCAACTCCCGTAATGCAGGAGCTGCAGACCTCTATACAAGCAATTTTAAATGCACGAAGCATCAGCAACCATGGCACAGTGGTTATGTCACTGGAAATGGTAGACGGGCGAAGTGTGAAAGTCCCGGGTTCGCGAGCGCGGGTCCCATCGCGCGTCCGTTGACCTAACCGTTCGGAGTTTTCCGTGGTTTTATCCGAATCTTAACTATCGTAAATTCGGGTTAGGACCCCTTAGAAAAACCCCCTGGAGGGCACCCCCCTTGTGACGAGGATTTATATGCGACTGCGAGACAAGCTCACAAATCCGATCTACATGTTCACAACAATAATAACTAGCAACCTATGTGTAAAATAACAGTCACACACACAGGTGAATTTTAGGGAAACATGTAACATAACATTTTATTATCATCACATTCACGACTAATAATGGCAGCGTTACTATCTCTGCCGTATCTCGAAAAGGTAAGAACATCCCCATTTTCAGTGATTTTACATCTGTCAACTCTTCCGATGTTACAGGAAGATTTCTTACCACAATTTTTAAACAATTATATTTGTTTGGAACATATTTTAATTGCAAATTGTTAAGTTAAAATTGGTGGTGGAAAATCTCTGTGAAATCGGACGAGTTAGTAGCTATGATTTCAATATATGCTAAATGATTTTAAAGCAAAGATTCCCCCCCCAAATTTGGACGTTTCTGCAGGGTAGGAGCGCCTTCTCATTACGACTATCGATACTGATTGTCTTGAGGCAGAAAAAACAAAAAGAAAGACGCGAAAACATTTTTTGAAAAAAACTTTAGTTAAGTATTTATCGCGATTTCTTTTGTTTTCATGATTTTTAAAAGCTTGAAATGGTGATACAACCAGTGTATAGGAGAGTTACTTCAGTTAAAGCTTTGAATCCTACATAAAATTAACAGCCGATAAAAGATTTTTATGGATGAAAACTCATGCAATTTCCTATCCCTTCGGATGGTATCTTTAAGAAGTTTGCTTCTATACTTACACTATTTATATTTAAAGAAGCAAACGTGAAATTCTTTGTCTCCTTCTTAAGGGTTTGTAATTTGTGTTTTACAAGAACTTTTTTTTATGTCATTGCTATCATAAAACCCATTTTGCGGAAGAACTAAGTCCTTATTCTTTAGGAAATATAAAAATTAGTTGAAATTACGTTTGTTATGTGAGAGAACATACTGCTTTTCTCAAAATCACGTTTTCGAGATCTCACAGAATTCGGTTTTTTTTTTTTTTTTGTCAGTTTCAAAAACTACGATTACCTGAATTGGAAACTTTGTTTTTGTCGTCGTTATTGGAGTAAAAAAAAAGAAAGAAAATAAAGGAAAAGGAAAAGAAAAGAAACTTCAATCACTTGAATTAGATACTCCGTTGTTGTTCCGGTAAAAAATAAAAAATAAAAATAAATAAAAAATCATAACTGAGTGATCGATCCAATCTTATTGGTCTTTCCTTGACAATTACATAATCGCTAATATTCAGGCTATATACCCACCAGGTGCTTTAAATTCGTTTGAGATGATTTTAAAAAAATGTGAACATGAGGCTGCCAATAGATTCTTTAAATAGAATAGTGGTAGATAATATCCTGAAAAAGTCTAAAATTTAGCAGCTGTGCAATCACTCTACTGTGATGTGTGTCTAGCACATTGGTCTGATTAAAGATTTAAAAAAAATTAAGAACCCTCCTATTGATTTTATTACAAACGATTCCATTACACGCATTTTGCCGTATTAAGTTCCGTAATACAAAATAAAGTTAATACTTTTTAATAAAATAGCGTCCTTAACTTGGAATCTAGATCAAACAAATTTACATAGTTCAAACATTTTGTATGCTAACGTGTCCAAACTAAATTTTGAGATCCAACGTCATTACAGGGCGTTCTGTCCTTCATCGAAAGGTGAATTTTTGAATCATTCTTGCTCCGTGAAAGAAGAAATGTGATGCATAGTAGATTCGTGTGATCTACTAGTATGTGAAGATTCGTGTGTAATAGTGTGTCTAGATAAAATTCTCTACAAATATGTCCCACTGGCTCGAATATAGGACGCCAAACTAGAAAGTTGGCAGAACAAGCCCCTTAGGATTACTGAACATGTTTTTAACATGCACCATGAGTTAGGTTGTGTTGTGGGATTAAGGCCAATTATCTTCACGAGGGATCTAGGCCTGTGGGGTTCTTTCTAAGGGGTCCTAACCCGTATTTACGCTAAGTTTCGGAGGAAACTACCGAAACCTCCGAACGGTTAGGCCGGCGGACGCGACCTGGTTTCGAGCCAGGCACCTTCCGTCTCCCAGTTCAGTGCGCTAGGCACGATGCGACTGGTCGGGCCATGCACCATGATAGTGCCTCCCAAAATTTGCAGCTTCAAGATTTTCTTTTTTGTTTTCTGTTGCAACTTTACCCTTGTATTTCGCGTTAAATTATAAAAAAAAAAAAAAAAAAAAAAACTTGCATCTCCCGATTGAGATGTAAATGTGGCGGAAAGCAACAGGTCGCATTAAACACTGTAGAGTGTATTTTTCATACTCAAAATATAATCATTTTAAACATATCGTTATTTTTTGTCATTATCATAGCTATAAGTCAAATTAACAACAGAATAAAGTATCTCGTTGTTTCATTTAGTAAAGAGTTAAAAACCACACATTTGAATCAGTAACTAATGTTTTAGATTTTTATTTCAATTGCACTTCTACATAAATCACTTACATCAACACTTTGAAACGTTTCTTAGGAAACTAGAAAAATGTTAAACATTTAAGCAAATAATAAAAAAACTAAACTGAGCATTTTAACAACTGACGCTGAACATTGGCGAAACAGTCCCCATGGAGCCAAGGCATGAGCTACTACTACTACCAACTACTCCTTCGCTATGATCTCCTTTACCATGGGATATGGAGTGCAGAGTTCTATTTCCCAGCCAGTTCATCAGCCTTACGCGAAGCCCTCAGTGTTTAGTCTCCGAAGTAAGATTGGCCCTTATTTTATAGACCAACTATAGGGATAAAAAGCTCAGTCTTGCCCAGCCTGGGAATGGAACCCGGACTGTAGTACGACAGCACATTGTGCTAATTATTACACAACAGGGCCAGTAAACAATGTTTCTGACAAAAAAAGAACTATCAAATTCGATTTTTTCTTTAAATATTTTACATAAAACGAATGCTATTTCTAACATTATTACCAGGAGCGTAGCCAGAAATTTTTCATTGGGGGAAGGGGGGGGGTTACGACTATTGAAACTCACATATATTCATACATGTGTGTGATAAGGGAGTGAAGAATATACATTTTGTATAGTAAAAAATTCCTCATGGGGGGTTTAAGACCCCCCTAACCCCCCCGTTTGGCTACGCCCCTGATTATTACATAAATTTTTAAATACAAGTTGAAACAAAAAATTGTTAAATGGATTATGAACAGGAAAAATTGTTATTATGTTTGATTCATTCAAGTATTATAAGCAAGGAAAAAGGTTAAAATAAGATTAATTAAGAAGTATAAATATTTATAATTTATAATAAAACATAAAATAAATGTACATTTATTATTATTACTACAATAATCATTAAATTTGGAACTTTGAATGCGAACCATTTTTTTTTATATTCCATCTATCAAATCCGCTTCCAGATCTAGATTCCTTTTGGCAGCGTTCCTGTTCTGACGCTCGTCATCTACACAGTTCTGCCATCTTTACTATGACGTCAGAAAGCAAAGCTTCTCGGATTGGTTGAAATCCAAGCAACTCCCAACTTTTTCGTCTAGGGGGTGCAAAATACAGTAGTTGTTCGTTGCCTAGACAACGCACAGAAAATTGTTCGATAGAGCTGGACGAGCGAGTTAGTTGTTCGAATTCAGGTCCCTGTTATAAAGGCTTTACTAACACCGTCCACGAATGTTAAGAAATATTCTTACGTTTTCATTGCTTTGACTTCTGTGACGAATTTTAGGATTTACTTCTGTGCGGAGTTTGAGTTACAGACGTTTTGTAATTATCAAGCTGCACATTTATTCCGTGCCATAGAAGAATTAGAATGGGTATAATGAAAGGTATTTTAATTCTTAGATTTCTCTTTTAAGTAGTGCTATTCTTCGCAATGTTCTGTTCCGTTTGTTATTTTTTTTATATTGCTAATCAACTCAAAGTACTTTGTATATTATTTATTTATTATTTATATAATTGTTATTTTCATACTACGTATTTATGCAGGACAACGGCTAATCAACAATAAATAAATTAAATGAATCTTTATTTGAATTTTATATGAATATATATATATATATATTAAGAGTTTTACCCCCCTCCCGATACTGCTTATTTTATATATATGTATGCAGTACGTAGTTACTAAGCAACGAGATGAGTGAAAAAGTTCAAACACTGATGGTTGTGTTATTGCCTTCTTAAATAAATATGATGAGGGTACATGATGTAAAATTATTCAAAACATGGGTATTTAATCTAACATAATGTTTTTTAGATTGTTATTATTTTGAAATTTAAAGGAAGTAACGGCATTTCCATTTAGATGAAACTATGTTGATAAAAATTTATCGAAACCGAATTAAATAAAACTTACGTATAGCATTTTTATTTCTTAGTTTAATATTTTTCATTCACAAAATAAATGAGTTTCTTGATTCTAGTCACTCCCCACAAATCTCCCCCTTCCCCCCCCCACCCAAAAAAAAAGAAATACAGGTTATTCCTTTCAAATTTTTCTGCATAGTTATTTAGTTTTTAAGGGGATCCATGTAAATTTCATTATGTTTGTAAAACAAACTAGTATATTTTTTTTTTATTCAATTCATTTCTTAAAGCTTCCCTTATTTCAAATATTAACTTTTATTTCTCAAGTGTGTAAATTAAGAGACTTAGTGATCCGATCCCATTTGCATTTTGCGACAATCTTTTAAACTGAATAATCCATTGAGGGGAGGAGCTGAATAAAATGCGAACCTTCGAGGTATGCAACCCAATACTTCTTAAAAATAATAATTTGCGTCTTAAAATACAATATCATATCTGCCAATTTCGACGTTTTTTTTGGAAAATTACTCACCGCAATTATCGAGGAGT
Organism: Cheiracanthium punctorium; assembly: GCA_038373885.1. Lineage (NCBI taxonomy): Eukaryota > Metazoa > Arthropoda > Arachnida > Araneae > Cheiracanthiidae > Cheiracanthium > Cheiracanthium punctorium. The sequence goes on from JAWZYV010018068.1 coordinate 231,032, forward strand.
ACTATTTTATAGTAAAAATTTATGACGGCTTTCAATACTTAATTAACATCTTTTAGAATAAATGGTATTTCGAAATTTAATTCAGTTTTCCGGCTTAGCCAGAATTTTTCAATTCCGTGAACAAATTCCTCGAGAAACTTGAATTCACACGATTTCCGAGGAGATAGCAGAACAAGTTTTTGACAGCGTTCGCAAGGGCTGTTACTCTTTCTTTTCTGCATAGAAAGTACTTTCAAAAAAATTACTGTTTATAAAATGTGGTTGATTATTTTTCATAGATCTTGACAGCTATACAGTATACATGCGTATAATGGAGTAATTCTTAAACAATTTATCATTATTTGAAAACTACTAGTATAAATCAAACCATAATTTATTTTCAGAGCAATCTGATCCGTATTGAAAATGATTTTAACAAAAATGCAGTTGGTGCTTAATCATATTATACTTGAAAAGTATGATTTAAGAATTCGCATTCAATAATAATAATAATAATAATAATAAGTAACGAAAAATGAGCATTTTTGTAGCACTGCGTTTTAATAAATTATTTCTTTTGACATTTACGTACTATACAGAGTCCACCTCATCAACTTTCCGTTAACAATTTTAGCGGTATATATATCAGCAGACTGGATTAGAAACAATCACGCATTAAGAGAGATAAGGAAATAGGGTTATTAACAATAATTAGAGAATTGTATAATCGGATAGCGTTATTTCCGCTTAATCACGCAGACTGGGAGAAAAAATAAATATTCGCGAAAATGGTCGACGTTACAGTACGAATGTAGCATCAAGGGGATTAATTAATTCGAGTGATCACCTTAGAGTTTAAAAAGCCTCCTTAAGATTAGATGGTCTACAACTCAGCATCTTGTAACTAACTCATTGAATATTCATTGAATGATAATGAGTGTGAATATTTTCACGATCTCAGTTCAAATATGAAGTGCAAATGCAGGGACGCGATTAAACTTTCAAAACCCGTAATCAATATTCATCACGTAGTCGATGTGAACAATCAAATGCATCAATAAGTGGCAACCTGGGAACGTATTAACATTTCTAATGTTTCACCATGGAAACAATAACAAACATCTTAATTTTTCTTTATTTTTGTAGCGCGTTTAAGGAACCCACTTGCACAAAATGGTAAGCATCTTATATTTTATGCACATTTATACATATTTGTAAACACTTTGCAAATAAACACACGTAGGTGTACATTCATTTCATGTTGTATCGTTTCAAGTAATTCAATCACTAATTATTCGTTAATTCGATTACTAAGTATCCGAAGCCTAAATATGGAATGTTAAAATTAATCGTTCAGCCGTACTGCATTCCCGTTTTCTATATTTTATTCCTTCAGTTAAATGAAACTAAATTCTCATCTCTTTATTTTCTCTTTTTTCTTTTTTCAAATAAAAGATACATTATAATTCTGAATTTATGTTTACCTATTCAGTAACATTATTTTCGATAGAAAAAAACATATACATTGATTAATGCATAAGGATTTTCTAGATTAACTTAAATTAGGTCTTTGATATGTAGTTTGATGTGTGATTTTGACAGCTCATACCGTTACAATTTTTGGCATTATTTTATTAATTTTATTGCATAGTTGTGGTTTGAATTTATATTAAGGAAAGAAAATTAATGAGGAATTTACTTTAATAATACTAGAATTTGTGAATAATTCGACAACAATGAAAAATAATCTGTCGTTGCTATTTAGGAGTAGATTTATTTTCAGTTCTACATTTTTGTGAACGCATAGATGTGTGCTTAACAGATTGGAATTGAACTAGTATTTCTCTTTTTCTCAGCGTACAGCTTCCTAAGAGATGGCAAATCCTCGGAGAAGCTCAGAATCGCTGCATCCTTTTAAACAAATCTCCCTGGGATGGCTGCTGATAATTAATTCAACTGGTAAGCAAAATCCGCTTACGTGGATACGCCCATTTATGGGAGGAGCTTGTTTTTGAAAACAGTTTGGTTAAAACGATATCTCGGAAACAAATTTGACACTGCCCACGAATAATAACGCCTATCAGCGCAATTGTCATTTCCATGAAAATGAACTAGCTGTGTAATAATAATAATAATAATAAATAAACGAAACGGTAAGATGTAGAAAAAAAATTTTCTTCATCATTTTACATAAGGGTTAAAATAATTTTTCTTATACTTTTAATTATATTTTAAAGTAATTTTAATTAAAAAATGAAAATTTCTACTAACATTAGTCTTCAAATGCAAATGTTATAAAAGAAAACTAACCAGAAACAAGACTTTTTTTTATCCCTAAAAAGCTTATAACGATCTCCTTCGTCTTTCTTTTCTTTTCCTTTTTCTTTTGCTTTAAAAGGTCGTTTTGGTGCACATCCGTGACCTCTGAACTTTTCTTGTGCTGAACAAAGCTCTTATTTATTTCTTCGAAAAATTTTGCACAGAAAATTACCTTTTGTTAGAACACGTATAAAAAGGTGTACCCGGAGATTGCCCCTTTTCGCGTGAAAAAGTGCCTCTTATGTTTTATATGTTTACTTGGTATGCGAAGTGAAAAAATTGAAGCATATCCAAAGAAGAACAACTCCTTTCTATGGATTCATAACACAAATCCTTATACATTGTAGAGCTAACATTTCGCATATAATCCTTCTTCAACAAACTTTAAAAAGAATGAATTCCTATAAAATTTTTCTTTGACACTTTTTTCATCTGCACCTCTCAAGTCTAGACAAATGAAAGACTTGGTATTTTGCAAATATACATAAAGTATAAAGCATCGAAACTTTTATTTCTACTGGAAAACATTTTTTTTTTTTTCTTGGTAGAATTCGGAGAAACTTTTAGCGTAACAAATATTGTATGTCAGCTTTTGGAAGTATCTGTGTACAATTCTGTGCCCAAATATTTAAATACATCAAAATAAAATGGGAGGTTAATAATTCACGGTAGGGAAAAATAGGCAAAAGTTATAGAACTGGAGTCTATCAGTTTAAAAACCTTCCAGGTTAATTAATCTTATATTCATTCTTCTGAGCATTAAGAACAGAATATATTAGTTGCCGTGACTGACGGGATATACAGGCTACGATGCAGACATTTTAGTTACACTGTTTTGCATCCAAAAAATAATGTGACCATGTCTGTCCGAGCTAGCCCAATGACTGACGAGATATATAGGCTACGGTGCTGACATTTTGGTCACACCCCTTAACACACGATGAGTCACGTGACCTTCGGATGCTACACACTTTTTTCACATCTCTTACGTTACACATGTGATAGGGTGACCAGATTTCGCATTCTTATTTCGATAGCTATTTTTCTAAAGTGGAACAAAATATCACTCTTGCGGTACAGATGCAAGAGCACTTTTCATGCTGAAAACAAGAAATTCAAATTGAAAACAATCATAATGCTTAAAGTCTGTAAATGGAGCAGAGTCACTGTTATCCAAAGATCGGTGGCAAGATTTAGCCATAGAGAAGAAATAAGTCGAGATAATAAAGGTAATCCTTAAGTGAAGCATTCACGCATGTTACGTGACGAGTGGACGGTAGGGACAAATTTCGTCGAGGTTCACAATTTTCAATGGGACTGAAGTTATCGCGCATTTTTCTCCTTTTACAGTTTCAGGAGGTTTGGTGACAATTTATCCTAACTACTTCATAGCCCACAATTTTTACCGAATATAAAATACCACTTTTTTAAATAGATAATTTTTATATAAAACAGAGCAGAATTCTTGGATCAAAAGTGAATTGTTATCTTTTAAATTCAGTAAGTTTATTGTAAAGGTTAGGAGCTATGCCAATTTGCTAAAAGTTTTTTCTAAGTGTTCGTTTTTTTCTAAATTTCATAAATAATCATGCGTAACGCAAAATTCCTCCTTTTTTAAAAAACTATGAATGATAAATGCATACGCTGTTATAAATTATTGATTCTTTATTGAGTCAAACTTCTACGGATTTCACTAATTTCATACTTAATGTCAAATCTGAATTATTAATCCAGAACAGAGGGCTTTAGTTTTTTCCCACTGCAAAAATAAGTACAAGGGGATTATGAAACAAAACGACACTTTTTTCCCAATTACTGCCATGGGTCTTCGCTTCAAATTTTTCTCTGATGCAACGGAACCATGCTCACTCCATATATTTCTGCCCAATGGATTTGGCAGCATAGAAACGGTATTCATCAGATAAACAAACTAAGTGACTAGCAATATGTATGAAATTTGCAAAACCACTTTTTGTAAACACTATTTAAAAAAAAATTTTTTGAATGTGCGTTGGTACTTTCACAATTGTAATGGAAATCACCTCAGAGTTGATCTCCAATGCACAACAATTAACTTCAGACAACAATTAATTCTGTAGCGGTAAGATCGTTTCTTCAGTTCTTTTGTTGTACTTGTGGAGCATGAAATAATATGCTCCCAGATGCAACAAAGCTTAGTGTTGAAGAAGCTTTTCCTTGACTCCTTCGTATTACCCGACATTTTCGCTTATCTGATGTTGTGAAGGTCCCTTTTTGTCGGATAAGCGAGATTCTATGCATTTTTGGATATTGAAAACGTCCCCCAAAATTCAGAACATCTGGTCGCTATACCTTAACATTTACTGTCTCAAACGTATAGCTACACTCTGTCAAGGAATGGCACGCTAAATAACGTAGTCCACTACTGTTAGTTCAATTAAACAGTCTATTAGTACAGATTTACCATAAAATATTACGATAGATTTCGAGTTTTTTCTACAAATCCGAAAATAAGCCTACCAGCAGTGTTCAAACTAACAAAATCTGTTAAACGTACCTATATATATATATATATATATAAATGCACATATAAACGTATATGTAATTGAAGCAAAACCTATTTTAAAGCATTGAATAATTCGTACAAGTTCTTAGCATTTAAAACAAGGCTGTTTCATGGAGTATCCAGAGTCTTTGCTCATAAAATGTTTTACATTTTTGAGGCTCCTACCAATTTGTATCTTCTTAACTCTTTCAAGTTTTAACAGCAAAAAACCTAATAATACTCCCTCACTTCCCAACTCTCTACCGGAATTTTTTTACAGAAAATATTTCGTGGCTGGCGGGTGTTTGGCCCTCCGCGAAATCTTAAAAATAATGAATGCCTTCTCTAGCGAATCCGGTGCTTCAACTTGGAAGTTAAAAAATCGCATTTCATTTCGGAACAGTGAACTAGGGAAAGCTGCTTTAGGGGGAGGGGCTTCGAACGTATAGGATAGGGAGCACCGTAATTCCTTCATCGGATGAATTTGGGGCACCCGATGCATTTGGATGGGTGCCAGGGCTTTGCAGTGGTTCCTGAATATCTGACGTCATAGTCGCAATGTCCCAAATTGATCCCGCATTGCCACAGTTTAGAAAAGAGCTTTTTTTTTTTTTAATGGCGAAAATATTTAATAAATAGTTTTCCAACAGAACATTTTAAAGACATGATTTCAAAAAAGGAGAATGAAAATTTGTCATTTTTATTTCAGTTATATTGCAGAAAGAATGGATTGACGGAAACAGAAGAATTATATTTAATAAACTGATAGGCCCACCTGATTATTGTTCTCGATTAGAATACTTAAACCATGGATATTGTGGGTAAATACTGATTTTCGAAGTTCTGCTCTAAATAAATAATTTTGTTACTCGATTTGTTTTCCTTTACCTTTGCTTTAAGACTTGAATCACAGCATAGCGTTGTAACATTCGTTTCATACTATAAACGTATTACTCAATGGTAAAATTAAGCTTGCCAGATCTTTTCCTTTCGTACATTTAAGTTGAGTTTAAATACATATGCTGGCCTCTTACATATGTTTTTAAGAATAAAATATATGAATTCCGAAAGTATATGCAGTTTAGTCCAAAAGTTTCAAGAATTAAAAAAAAAAAAAAATTGTATACACATTTAAAATGATAAAGCATATTTGCATTTTACGGAAAAGATTAAGGCATTCTAAATGCGGTTGAGAAAGAATGATATATACGGGTGTAATATGGATGGAACAGAATAAGATAGATGAAAACGATGAATGTGCCTCACGATGGCACAGTGGTTACATGTCATTGAAAATGGGATACGTCCTGGTCCCGGGTTGGGGTCCCATGTCGATCTAACGGTCTGGAGATTTGCTAGGTTTTCTCCAGATGTAAGTTGAATACGCGTTAGAACCCCTTAGAAAGTCCCTCCGCCAAGGCACCCCTTATCCTTCCAGATCGCCCTAGCGTAGCGTTGCTATAATCGCACAAACAAACAACCTAATGAATGTCTTATGTCTACCGGGAAATAATTCTTTTTACATTAAATTCAAACAAATAAACTTTCAGCAAGACTTTAATTAAAAATATGCTGTGCCTATATGTAGAATTATTATCAAACATTTTACGGATAATTTATTTTTTTAAGAAAAATATTTGAAAATGGGAAGAGGAGGGCCGTTTACCCTCTTTGGAAGACGAAATTTTTAAATATTCAAGAGAGTTATATTTTAAAGCAAGAGTTTTATGGATGCCTTCTTTTTCCTTTGCGAGAAATACATAAATTCCAATTTTTACGCTTTTGTTTCTTTGACAGTACCACCGCAATTTGTTTTCAGTAATATTTTAATAGAAAAGGATTAATAGACAAAGGGAAAGACGTATACAATTTCTAGCTTGCGCGGTGTTTATATAGTGCATAGTCTTCAAGAAAGCGATTAAAGTGTGGCTCCGATGGAACAGGACCGTGGTGTATGTGACCGGCCTGTGGTTGTTTTTCAATCAGTCATCTAAAGACGAATGTAGATGCTCGCGTCTTTGAGTACACCAAGAAAACTTTCAGCTTTCCAATCCTTTGAAACTTTATATAATTCCTCTACTTTATAATAGACTCTGTGTAGACAGTGGCGTACTCAATTTCTGTTATTCCAAAGCTAGTCTAGAATCTACGAAATTAGGAATTATTATTTACTGTAAAAACACTTATTTTCACGATTTTTCAATTTTGTCAAGCCACCGTAATCGCAAAAATTGAAGCCCGCTAAAAACTTGAAAATAAAAATCAGAAATTTATCACTTACCAAAATTTATTGAGTTAATGCACACTTAAAAGCTCTTTCTTGACAACTTCCTTTCTTACAACTTTAATTTCTTTCTTTCAACTGTTGGCTTAATGTAGCCTCTTTTCTCAACAGCTTTCTCACACGTTTGTGCGAAATTTCAAGATGATATGCCTATGGACATTCGGAGATGGATGGAAAGAAATAACTGAAACAACAAAAGGTTAAGGAAAACGCAACGCAAAAGCATTTAGTTAATTCGAAAATTCAAACATCGTTAAAAATCGAATTTTAATAGTTTTGCATCGCACGAATTAAAAAATGAGGAATCTCTAATTTAAATTATATTAATAATGGAAAAAGAAAAACAACGAAATATAGATGAATTGCAGAGGCTCTTTTTTGAACAACCCAGTGGAGAAACGCCACAAATATGCGATTGTACCAAAAGATCTCCCAATAACTTTGACAAACGTTTACTTCAAAGTATTTGACACTTTTATATGAACTAATATCATTACAGTGGAATTTTTTTAAGGAGTAGTGGCCATTATTCCTAAAGAAAACTCAAACTTTTATTCATAATTTTACATCATGAAATTGAAGAGTTTATTTTCTCACACGGCAAAACATTTGCAAATTTCCAAAATTAGTTATTTTTTTTTAAATAATATATCACACGAGTAAAGCATTATTTGTCTTTTCAGGCCTAATGAAGTGCACTTGCAGTTAATAGGCATTAGCCACTACCAAATTACGAATTGCTGGTCTCTTGATTATCTACGCACCTAATACCGGACAAGGGTTGCCACCAACAGGGGACTGACTAGTCCCCCTCCCCACACCACAACACAGACCTGATAGAATGGCTCTCTACCAACACTTCTTAGATGTAGAAGGCCTGAGAACAGAGGGTTTTACGCCATCACTAGTTCTTCTGCGGTATCATTTTCACAGTTTTAATTTTATAAAGTAAAGCTATTTAAAATTTCTGGGGAGTAATACGAATTTTAGAAAATACCTTAAGTTGAAGATAAAAATTAAAATACTTTTCTGATAAAAAATAATTTAATATGATCTATTTCTATATCATATTATATAATTAGTGATAGTTAAATTTTCCTATTTATCGTAGAATTAAATTTTTATCTTAAATCATTAAAATGTTTTATGCGGAAGAAAATTCACCACAAACTTTGAATACTTCTATGTGAAAACAAGTGCGTGATGACATCATTTTAGTGGACCTAATAATGACGTAAAAGTTTCTGTTCTCAGGCATTGTATATCTAGGAGGTGTTGTCTCTACCCACTACTGGACCCTGTCTGCAACTCTATAAACATGGCATGTAAAAATAAACATCCTCTCAAAATTCAAATTTTTTTATGAGCTCACTTCAAAATTCTACTGACGTAACAGCTTTCGTTATCAAAGAAAGAATTTGTCTCAGGATCTAAATTTAATAAAAAGGCATTTCATAAATGTTTTCTCTTTCTCCCTTCTCAGATTTGACGAAGCTGGTAAGAATTTACAAGGAATATGAGACCTGGTCATTTTTTTTGCCCATAAATACAGCCTTCATGTGTTCGGCTTATAAACCATATGACTCTCGATAATGAAAATGAAAACATCGTTAAGAGAGCGGATTTCTCTTTTTTTTTCAAAACCTCTATTGCCAGCTAGATCTGTGTACAAAGCTGTTAAGATAAAAATTTCTTCTAATCCAGGAGTCTTACGTACGAAAGTCGCTCACCCATGCAGAGCCCGATTATGACCAACAGGGGCCAAGGGCATTGATGAATATTGGGGGCCCCATGTATAAAATATTTTTTTCCATAAAATTTTGATTGCAAAAGAATATTTGAGCAAGGAGGGGCCCCTGGCCAAAGTCCCGATTTGCCCATGCAATAATAAGGCCCTGCACCCATGAAGATTGCGTCTGCCCCTGTAAAACGGGCAATGGACGGTCATATTTCAACGAGCCACGACTTAACGAAATTAAAAGCAAGCCAAGTTCATGTCTCAAAGCGGTGTGTGTATATATATATATATATATATATAATAGTAAAGAGGCTAGACATACGAATCAAGAAGTCATTCTACAGCAGTTTTCGTAGTATAAATAGACAATGAACACAAAATCGTATGCAAAACAGGAAGAATTATATATATCCAGTAAATGGAAACCCAAACAATGGTAAAAAAGAAAATTAAAATGGAATCATATGGAGTAAAACAATGGGTAGCAAGCATCGGCTATACTCGTCAGGCCCCACAAGCCGAATACTTACTACCAAGATAAAAAACAAAATAACAGGATTTCAATGTAGTTACTTAGCTCAAAGGAAGCTAAATGTGTAACTACGGGGCCATCCTGTTAAAAAGTAAAAAGTAATCATAAAGACATACCAGGAAAAAATGGAGATGAAGAGACCAAAAGTATTAAGCCTGAAAACATGGCTCAACCATGGAGCTGTAGCAAATTGAAGAGGAAAAAATATTCGTTGGAAGAAAAAAAACTCTAGAAAAGTTGAACAAGAAGTAAAAAGTAAGAGTTATTAAAATAATAATGATTATAAAATAAAGTAATACTATAGAGTACATTAAAAAAAAGAAGAGAAATTAAAATAAAATAAATATTATTATTAAAAAGAAGAAATATTGGCACGAGATATATTAGGGTTATTTTAAAGGGATACATCTAACTACTTAAATAGCTCACTATTCGCATTATATTCACAACCTTGCCATTATTAGGCAATATCCTCTCTAATAATATACATATATATGTGTGTGTGTGTGTGTAACATTACAAGTCAAAAACCCATGAAAATCCCGTATTTCTGGAACTACGAAGTTTAATTCAGTTGGAAAAAAAGAAACCCGCGTTAAAAACTGCAATTTATACACGGTCCCTTGCTACTCCTTTGTAATTTTGTAGACGGTCCCGGCAGCCAGCAACATAGGCGTCTTAAAAGTCATAACAAACCTTGGGAAAACCTCTACCCAGATTTAGCTTTTGGCCAATGGTTGCAACGCTTTGGTGGTCATGTGACACGACGTCGAAATCCTGCAATAGGTCAGGAGCAGACTTTTCGTGTGACGCAACTGCCTAAGAAAGATATACTCAGTCGTCCAATAAAATCATGTAATCGCAATTTGCCTCCGACTCATTTCATCCTAATGGCCGCCGTAAAGCGTGCCCAAGCAACCCTCCTAGATATACAATGCCTAAGAACAGAAACTTTTACGTTATTATTAGGTCCACTACAATGACGGTATCACACACTTGTTTTCACGAAGTAGAAGTATTCAAAGTTTGTGGTGAATTTTCTTCCGCATAAAACATTTTAATGATTTAAGATAAAAAATTTAATTTTACGACAAATAGGAAAATTTAACTATCACTAATTATATAATATGATATAGAAATAGATCATATTAAAGTATTTTTCATCAGAGAAGTATTTTAATTTTTATCTTCAACTTAAGGTATTTTCTAAAATTCGTATCACTCACCCGAAATTTTAAATAGTTTTTCTTTGTAAATTTAAACCTGTGATGACGTCACCTAAGAAGACAGTGAAAACGTAAAAGCCTCTGTTCTTAGGCCTTCTACATCTAGGCGGTGTTGGCCCAAGGATCTCCGCCGAGCACTCCCGGCCAGCGATGATCGACCGACGCAACCCATCCGGCTGGAAATTCCGCAATGGCGACTCTAATCCAGAGTCCCGAGCTAGCCAGGAGATCTCAACAGCCATGCCTCTCCCTCGTTTTACACCTCCGGTTCCATGACACGACGTTCCCGTAGCGCCCGAATGCTACACACACATATATATATATATACGTATATTCATATATACATAAATAGATAGATGTGAGTTGGCATTTATGTTTTAATATTTCTGTAAAATATTTGCAAAGGAACTCACAAAGGAAACCGCAAAGGAAATCACAAAAGAAACTGCAAAGGACCTCACAAAGGAAATACTAAAGAGAGTTTTATAAAATAAAGTTTAAAGATCTATTTAAAAATTAATGATCACAAAAATGTGTAATTCCAGTAGGTTAAGTATGCACATGTGTGCCTGCATTTTTTCGTATGTTAGAAAATGCATCAGCACCCATACGCAGGCTCCATTTCTCCTCCGCGCTTCGAATACTCGAGACTGCATCATATTCTCACCGCAGAGTTCCGTTAACTCCTATATTCTACAACGATAGCCTCTGTGGATACAGTGGCGAGCTTGATTTTTCAGTTCTGTTAGTGATGGTTACGCGCTATGAGAAATTAGAATTTTTATGTAACAATATACTAAATGTAAAATGTGGTATTTTTCTTTTTCCCTAAGATTTAATAATTTTGTAAAGTTTAACTAACATTGCGCATTATAACACTCCTAGTAGTTTTTTTAATAATGTATCATTAGTACAAGTTGTCGTTTCCAAAGGATGACTTACCTCAGAAGCATTATTGCTCGTTTAGAAAAAGGTGTCACCGTTAAAAGATGTCAAAGTGCAAGGAAACATATTTGAATACTTTCACGAACTTTAAAATAGGGATAGGAATATTTTTGTTACTTAAGTTAGACGACTGAATTCAAAGCCCCCCCCCCCCCAATACTGAATGAAAAGGAGATCTTACATTTCAATCAAGAAAGAGGTTTTCATGATTATTTTTACAAGCAAAATAATTTAGAAGCTGACATCTAAAGTTGTATTAGAAACGAAAACTTCTTTTGCGCGAGGATAGTCTATTCATATATATTCTGTTTAAAATTTATTAAGCTTCCCTATGTCTACGCAACTACATCCCACAACTGCTCCAAGGGATTAAAATCGTAATGCTGCTAGTCCATTGTATACATTCAATCACTTTAATCTATATTAATTTGTTAATGAACGAGTACTGCAGTAAAGACCACTTTTGGGCATGGTCATGAATTCAGGTTCGATATTAATTGGACGCATTTGTACAGGCTTGTCTAGTGTTTTGGAGCTGCATCTTTCAGCTGAAACTGATTCAATAAGACATCTATTGATCCGTCAGGCTTCGATTCTGCATCATGCTAGTATCATATGAAGAGGACGTCTTAACGGTATCCAAAATATGTCATTTGAAGATTTCGTATACGCCTATTGTATAGCTTATACGACGTGAAATGAATGTCACTGAATATCCAGTAAATTTTTAAAATGTCAGATGTCATGTGTAGGCATCCTCGGAAGATTTGTTTGAGACATTCCGTGAATGTCAATAGGATAATTATGAAAGAAATGCTCAAGCACTTTTTTTTCCTCCTTTAAGTAAATCGTTCGTTTGTGTTACAAAAAAATGACTTGCATTGCTTTAAAATGTAAATAAGTTTGTTTGTTTGCCGGGAGACTGCGGCTCATGTCACTGAAATATGTGGCACGGAGCTGTTAACGACGGAGCTGAAGTTTTCCCGCCACAAAATGGATCCTCACCAGAAAGAGGAGAGCGTCTGGATATGCGCATTTATCGGAAAATTGTAAAGAGAGAGAACTTTTGGAACCATGATTTCAGCGTGCAAGTTCACTGCATATATACGCTGGTTTTCAGTTGTATTTAGAGATCGAATCCGCAAACTTCTTGTTTCCAGTCAAATGCCTTAACCTATGGATTAACACGACCTACACTTTTACCGTTTCTTCCTTGAGTTGTATATTGTATTCGGTTTCCTTTACGAATATCGTATTTTCTGTCTTATTAGATTGTCGTATACAGGGTGTCCCATAAATACCGCCCAAACTCTGCAGAGCCAGAGTACTCTTTGGGAGTACATAAAAAATGCCGAAAGAGCTGTACCTGTAGATACGATCCATAGTTTTCGAGAAAAATAGGAAAAACAAAATATGACGTCACATCCAGTACGAAGAAAAACAACTAGAAACATTAAATTGGAAACCGAATTGCATATGGGGAACTCGGTTTTATCGCAACTACAATCATTAGATCTGGCATCAATGGATTTCTTTCAATGACAACGTTTGAAAGAATTGATCTATCGAGTCCTAATTACAGCAAATAGGGCTTCAGTCCCTCCCCTTCATGCTGGTGTATTTATGTGGGTACGAAATTGATGCAACGTATGCAATTGGTCATTACACTGCGCACGTATGCAAGCCTCGATTTGCACGGTGGACATTTTGAGCATCTTTTTATGAAAACATATGCAAAAAGAAACTGTGTTTGGGATTCCGATAAATGCTTTTTCGTGCACCGGAAATGACGTTTCTGCTTTTTTCTCGCACTTTTCTTGAAAACTACGTGCCATACAGGTATAGTTATTTCGGTATTTTTTATGTACTTCCAACGAGGAATCTGGCTATGCCGAGTTTAGGCGGTATTTATGGGACACCCTGTATATTGATTACCTTATTATATTATTAGACGCTCACTAATAACTGCGTGTAGAGCAAATACCAGTGGCGTCAGGGACAATTTTTTTCTAAAAAAAAATACTAGACTACCATGCGTGGGTAAAAAAAAAAAAAAAAACGAAATTCGGGTAATACCAACAACTCCTACGTCACCAAGCTTTGACGCCATCGTTCAGCATACACTTAAAAGTTTTATTTTCATAAAATAAAAATATACAAAGTTTCTGGTGAATTCACTCATGATTAACAATATTTTAATAATTTGAGATAAAAAAATATAATTTTATGCAAAATGGCAGTTTTTAACCGTGACGAATTAGGTAATATGATAAGGAAATAGATCGAAATAAATAATTTTTTATGAGACAGATATTTTAATTTTAATACTTTATTTAAGATATTTTCTAATATTTGTAGCATCCACCAGAAATTTTTAAATAGTTTCTACATCTTGTGAAATGTAGAAACTGTGATGACGCTCGATGCGTACTGTGAAGGCTCTAATGAGGTGGACGGTCGTAAAAGTGTCAGTTGCTTAGGCTTTGTCATATATGTAGGAGGTCGTTGGTAATTACCAACACCTCCTAGATAATGAAAGCCTAACAACTCCTACGTCACTAAGCTTTGACGTCATCATTAGGCCTTCAGTTAAAAGTTTTATTTTCACAAAATAAAAGTATAAAAAGTGTCTGGTGAATTTACTCATGAATAACAATATTTTAATAATTTGAGATAAAAATATAATTTTATGACAAACGGCAGTTTTTAACCATGACTAATTGGATAATATGATAAGGAAATAGATCGGAATAAATAATTTTGTATGAGAAAGGTATTTTAATTTTAAGTTTTTATTAAAGATATTTTCTAATATTTGTAGCATTCACCAGAAATTTTAAATAGTTATACTTTGCGAAAGTAAAAGTGTGATGACGTCATTACTTGAAGGCCTAATGATGACGTCAAAGTTTCGGTTGTTAGGCTTTCTATATACAGGAGGTATTGGTAATACCCGCATGTGTAGGTCCCCAAAGTGAGCGATGCGTCCCTTTTCTTTCTCATGAGCGAAATATTAACCGTTCGCCCAGCAATGCCGGTGACGCTTTGAGAGATGATAGTGAACAGGTATTACGTACAGTCGAGTGTAGGCTTATGGTAGCACCTTTTGTACACAGCTTTCCCACATGTTTGTGCAAAATTTTAACATGATATGCCTATGAACTTTCGCAAAGGAGTGGAAAGAATTAACTGAAGGAATAAAAGATTTAGAAAGTGTAGCACAAAAGCATCACATCATATATATTAATACGCTAAGGTTAAGATGTTTGCCTCCCTTTTTAGAAAAAACCTCATTACTCCACATAAATTTTATATAATTTTATAGAGAATTGCTTGCCCTACAGGCATCAACAACTAAAAAATTTATTGCTTTTGTTTTTGTAAATGGATGGGTGGAATGCATAAGTGGTGCTCATGCCAAATGACAGCGATAACGCACCATTTCTAGCAACCGTTATCGTTTTTCTTCGTAATGAAGAGAAACGTCATAGCTGTTGAGCATTGTGATTTGCGAAAAAATTTGATGAAGAGGTGATATTCTAGGAGTTACGCAGTAGTGGTTTTTGAACATTTAGCATTAGTTTACCAGTGAAATTCGCAGTTAGTGCAAGGCCAACGCGCATATGAAATATGACGTCATTGCGGGATACGTGTATTACGCTTTGCAAATGAAGTCGCTCTCGAATGTAGAACCGCTCGCTAGATGGGTGCAAGAGTTTTGTTTGTTGCGATTTGTGATTGATTTCGTTACGCAAGAATCCGGCCAGCTTGTAAAGAATAAATAAAATTAATATTTTTTTTAATTTTGCAAAGTGACATCATACTTATTGAGCGCGAACTATTCGCACGGGTACCGCTAGTTTCTTTATTAATCGATAATTCTGACATCAATAAAAATCTAATTTGAAACATTCTATATCTCTCTAACTTGAAAATAAAGAATGTGCAATATGACCTGCATTAAGTGAAGGGGAAAAAAATGAGACCTGGATCAATTCTAGAGGCTCATTTCTGAACAACCGAGCACAGAAACGCCACAAATTTTAGATCATACCGAAAGACCTCACAGCAACTTTAACAAACTTCTTCAAAGTAGTCCAGTCTGAGAACTTCTCTGAGTTATTATGATTACAGTGTTTTTTTGTTTTTTTTAAGTAGTAGTTGTCTAAAAAAAAATAAAAATTTTATTCAATATTTTACATCAGGTATGGGCAACCTTTCGAAAGCTGTGGACCAAACTGTAGGATGCTAGCGAGGTCGTGGACCGTATAATTGAGATTTATATAGGATTTTGAATTGTTTATGTGAATTTTATGTAGGGTTTTGATATCTTCCGCGGGCCGAATCAAAAGCCGTGTTGGACCACATCCGTTCCGCGGGTTGGAGTTGCCCATAGTTCTATAAAGCAATACCATGTTGCACAGTAGTGTAAAGAAAAAAAAAAAGCGAAATTCATGGTTTAAAAATTCTATTTCATTTCTTGGATAAGATTTTTGGAGACAAGCCTATGGTATACGAAACTTGTTTAAGCAATTAGACAAACACTTTAAAACTTTTCATAATGTTATTAATACCAGGCAAGTGAAAACGGCGTTTATGACCCTACATTCTGATTCTGAATCCATATAACGTGCCTCTCCTCACCTAAAAGTTTGTACTCGAAGTTAAGAATCATCGTGTGGTATTATAAATAAAAATTGCGTTCTGAAAGAGGTTAATTATATTTCGTGCATATTGAAAAAAATCAGACTTTTAACTTTTTCTTAAACAGTAAATGGAGTATTCTAATAGGCTTGTTCCATGACCGAAAGTTGTGTTTTTGAGATGCGAATTTCTGTATAACATCGATTTTCCCCCACAGTCTGTTTTATATAGCTTAAAAAATAAGGTCTAACATTTTTTCTCAATCAGTAAATTGAACATTCTACTATGTGTGGTCAGTGTTTACTAATAAACTTCTCATTTATGACAATACAGCAAGTCTGTTTATTACTTTTGCCTACTAAAATACATTGTAACGTCATATGAAAAAGCCTATAAACCAAAAAATAAAATGACCTACAGCGAAAAAGTAACCAAGGGAGTGCCCGGGAGTACGATAAGCACTCCCACAAACGAAATTTGAAATTTTTTTACAAAATAGTAAGCTTGAAGTCGCTTTATGAACAGATCATTTGAACTCTTTATGAACTGAACAAAAGCGTATTGTTAACAAATATAAAAGTTAATTTTTATTTGTTAACAATACGTTTTTGTTCAAAAAATTTTGTTTTACATGACAAATATGTTTGTCTATGTCAGAAATTTTGTCAACTGAGTGCCGGGTCGTCTCGTTTGACAGAGGGGATCTCTATGAAAGAAGTTCTTTTTCTTCATTTGACAAATTAATGAATTTTCGTGCATTGGCTTCATTTTCGGAGTGGAGGGAGGGAGCGAATTCAGAAGAGAAATACGTTAAACTGAAAGGACTTAGCTTTTTCTTTTTAGCACGTGCGTTTATATAGCTTAGAATGATTTTCCATCAAGTATTCATACCAGAAAGAAATAATTAAACTTTTGGTTATATACTATGCAGACTACTACTGAGATTTTGATCCGCATATACTGGGTGAAAAAATTAGTGTTCTACCGAGGGCAACATACATTTTGATTATCTTTCCCTTAAATAATGTGATAAAAAATATCAACCAAACTGGACGAATTTTTAAAGGTATATGTATTTCATAAAAAATACTGTTGTTCTGAACGGTGTTTCTTTTTACTTTTTTTTAAGGACTAGGATGCTGCTTCGTTCAGTCCCGTGTTTTTGTCAGCACGATGTGTAGACATGTTTTGTATGCAAGAACTATCAGGGTGATGATGTTTTCAAATGTGTTTGACAGATAAAGCATTGGTGGAGGGGGATATTAAAATCTTGAAACTCGCACTAGGTTTGCAATTTTTCATAATTGCTCGCCAAATTTTGCTGCCTAAAAATAACTTCAAAATTGAACAAAGCTTGGCTATATCTTCCGAATTTGACTAGAAACTAGGCAAGCATACCTAAAAAATTGTCTGGCGAAGATTGTAAACTAGTGTTAGTAGGCGATTTTAATACATATTTCAATTCCAAATATGTGTTTTATGCTACAAAAAAGAGATGATTCCTATTTTAACACTCTCACTCTCGCCAACCTAAAAAATTGTCGCACTTTGGCGAGCTTTCCGTCATGCGTCTCTAGGAGTTATGCAAAAGTCTCAACGCTCCCAAAAGAACTAGATGGAAACTAAAGTGAACAAATTAGCGATAAAAGCGCCAGTTAAGGAATTTGAAGACGCTAAATTATTAAAACCACTTGAATTGGCTACCCAAAATAAATAAATAAGTAGTGGAATGTTGCACTTACATGTTGTTCCAAATCGCCATTTTAATGCTAAATTTAGGTTGCCTCTTAAAAACAAAATATCGTCGTGGTAACTGCATATGTTTAATTATCACCACATTGGCGGGATTCGGAGCTCTGAAGTAGAAATTCGCCCGAGAAAGTCAAACACGGCACATCAGTGGCGTAGCCAACGGGGATAATAGCCAAGAGGAATTTTTTCACTTGCAAAATGTACATTCTTCACTCTCTTATCACACACACGTATACATATACATGAGTTGCAGTAGTCGTAACCTCCCCCCCCCCCCCTATGAAAAATTTCTGGCTACGCGACTGCGGCACACTCATGTATTGTGATGCACATTCCAAATAGTATTTAATATGATAGAGGATAGTTGGAATATGTTGGCGGAGATTGTAAAACAGTTTTAGTAGGCGATTTTAAGATAGATTTCGATTTCAAAAATGTGTTTTATGGAACAAGGGAGAAAAATACATTACGCTTCTGAATAATTATACACTTTCCAACTAAATGTAGAATAAAGGAGGAAAATACGGAAGCCGCATGGATTATGATACACTTTTAATATATAGCACTTCAGTGGATCTTTAGTTTAAATCGGTAGGACGCGCGCGACTCCTTGAATAGGAGCGCGCGCGCCAGGCCCGGTGTATTTTTTTTACAGTTAGCAAATTAGTATTTTTACAGTTAGTAAATTATAGTTAGTAAATTTACACTAAATCATCAAACAAACAATTACTACACTTAAAAACTGAATTTTAAAAGTAATTAGTTTTGCTTTAATACTTCAGATCAGAATTCAGAATATCAGAATAGAAGTCAGAATAGAAATCAGAATAGAAATCAGAATAGAAGAAAAATAAATATGACTTTCACGTAGGTCTATCGAAAGGAAAGTACATATTTATTATAAAATATGCAACATTATTATTAACAATGACATTAATAAGTACTATATAGTCCGGTCAAATTAGACCAAAAAATATTAGTGAATTTACAAAAATTAACACCCAGCTGAAAGTTGGTAGGATTGTTCAAAACCCCATCATAATTAAAATCTAAAAAGTCCTCATAGATCCGACACCTGGAAAAAAATGTACTCGGGGTCAAAGGTCAAACTGACGAAAATACCGTTTTGACTACCTCTAAATTTACTTTTAAGAATTTTTGCGATGCATCTCATCGTACGCTAGCATGCACATTCATATAAATGCATATTCAACTCACTTTGACCGACCGCGTGTCTATTTTGACCAGTTTTTGCATGCCGTCTGTACGTACGTATGTACATATGCATGTAACTCGCATATCTCAAAAACTATTTGTCGCAGAATCTTGAAACTTTATATTTAGGATTGTTGTAAGATCTAGTTGTACACCTGCCCTTTTGGTACCGATCGACTGGATAGTTTATCTACAGAACCGCCCAAAAGATTCTAAATACATTATGCTCTATGGGCAGAAATTCATTAAAGCGTATTTTAGAGGTATTAGGCCACTTCAAACGAATCACAAGTGATATCTGTTGTTAAGAGTTACAAAATGAATTTCTCCATCGAAAATAGTGTCTTTATCATTTATAGTTCTGCTACAGGAACACTCAAAAGATTTCCAACGCATTACGGTCAAGGACAGTTTTAGGGACATTCATCCGTTTCAAGCACAATACTGTCCTTCCAAGTTAGGTAATCATCCAACCACGGTCAAGTGCTTCTCTCAAAAATTATACCGATTTGGTGTACGTGTGTATGTATTTAACTCCCATATCTCAAAAACTATTAGTAGTAGAATGTTGAAATTTCATGCATAAGATTAATGTGGCACATAGTTCTGCATTTCGATTTTTGGTTCCAATCTATCGTAGAGTTTATTTACTGGACCACTCAAAAGAATTTCAATACTTTAATGTCTACGGACATGCCGACCAGATTGTATGGTGGATAAAGCACCGTACTACGGTTTCGGGTTCAACTCCCGTCGGTCAGGGTTCGATCCCCGACTGGGCGTGGATATCATTGTGTCCGTTTCTTCATAGGGGACAACGTTGTTCCACCTACTAGGTGCCTACATAATAAAGTGACCAACAACTCCAGGCTTAGTAGTGGCCACTGCTTCCAAAGCAGAGTCCTGCCATTTGAAAAAAAAAAAAAAAAAAAAAAAGTCTACTGACATCTTCAATATCTACTATTGGTACATGCCCAAATTCTCGCCATTTGTCATCGGCTTTTAATTATAGAATGTTGAAATTTTGTATTTAGAAATATTGTAACATCTAACTGTGCATCTCTTTTTTGATTGCAATCGACTGGGTAATTTATTGACAGGATCTATCTTTTATTATTCAATAGTTTCAAATTAAACAGAATCACAACAGATCCTTGGAATAGACCTAACGGTGAAACCACATTAAAAAAAAAAAAAAAAAAACGCGCTAAGTACTCTACCTCAAATGTGGCGGCTCTTAGGAAAAAAGTATTTAGACATTATTTATAGATAATTATCTGATCTACAATTTTTGTTTGAACTAATTTTATGATAAAACTTACTGTTTTGCTGAAAATCGTGAAAAGCCCGTTTTGTGACCTTTGACCCCCGAGTAAATTTTTTTCCAGGTGTCGGATCGATGAGGACTTATCAGATTTCATTTAGGATGGCGTCTTGAACAATCCTGCCAACTTTCAGCTGGGTGTGAATTTTTGTAACCTCGGATGTCTAAATTGACCGGACTAATAACACATTAAAATAAAATTTATATTTCATTCATATTTTTAGAATATGATACTGCTATTGTGATGAATGTTAACTTGAGAGCGCTCGCCTCGTCTTAAAGTCCCGAAATCTTCTTTTATAAAAGAAAGGGGAATCGTAAATTCTGGAAATGCCTCTCGTAGTCAAGTAGGTGATCTCGAAATCTAAAAAAAATTTACCGGACGGTTTAGTTTTAACGGTATTCTTTTTAATCGCCCGGGCGATTTAAAATACGTATTGAAATCTGAAAGTGCATCAGATTTGAGATCAGAAAGTGCAATCCGATCGATGCTTTGCTTATGCACTGAAAAGCTTTTTAGTAAAATATATTTGTTTAAAATATTCTATTGGAAAATAGCACACACACAGGGAATACACCAAATATATATATTTTTAATTAAGAATACTGTTTTCTTTTCTAATTCTCATTTTCTTTTTCTAAAATTGGACGTTTTTGACCGATGGAGTTTTGCGGTCGATCTCGCATCCCTAAAGACGGCGTCATGTGCTACCGCAGAATTCAGTGCACAATCCGTCTACTTTACAATAGCTCCTGTGGAAGACAGAAGCGTACTTGATGTTTACATGCTCCTACCATGCAACACATACTGCTAAAAAATTTGAATTTTATTAAATCTTCTGCTAAATGAAAAATGTGGTGTTCTCACATATACCAAGGATTCATTAATTTTAAAAATTTCCGAGATTTTGTTGATTATTTTTACTAACAAAGTATTTAAGTAAAATTAACGCCCAAGAGACCAAGCGCTCGCAATTCTGAGACTAGCAACGGGGCATGACTGCCTTGCTGCTAACCTCCACCGAATCAGTCATTGTTAGCCCCTTGCGTCATCTTTGCAGCGATGCCGAGTTGGTGGTTGCTGAACATCTTCTGGAGTGCCCTGCGCTTCATGCCTCCATTATAACTTCTCGTTGTTTGTCTATTTTTGTTATTTATGTTACACGACTGAATCCAAAGACCTCCAAGACTGAATCAAATGGAGAACTTTTTTCAATCAACAAAAAGGTTTTGATGATTATTTTTAGAAACAAAATATTTTAGAAGCTGGCATCTAAAATTGTATTACAAACGAAAACTTCAATTCCGCGAGGGTAGTCTTTTCAAATGTATTCTGTTTAAAATTTTCTAAGTTTCACTAGAACTACGCAAATACGGAAATACGCCCAAGTGCTGCATGGAATTACGCTTGTAATGCTGCAAGTCTTTTTTATACATTGAATTAATTTAATTTGCATTGATTAGTTAACGAACGAATATTATAGTAACGACCACTACTGAGAATGGGCATGGATCCAGGCCCGTCATCACTTCAAACCAAATGCACAGGCTTGTCAAGTGTTTGTATGCTGCAGCGTTCAGCTGAAAATGTTTCAATAAAATATCTATTCATCCGTCAGGTGTAAGTGCCTGCATCATTCTAGTATAATATGAAGAGGGCGTCTTGACGATATCCATATTATGTCAGTTGAAGTTTTAGTGAACGCCTATTGTACAGCTTACATGACGTGAAATAAATGTCATTGAATATCCAGTTAATTGTTAAAATGTCGAATGTGTAGGTATCCACGAAACATCTGTTTTCCACGAATGTCCATAGGATTATAATTTTAAAAAAAATGTTCAAATGCGATCCCCCAGCCCCACGCATTTAAGAAAACCATCCTTTTTGTTATAAAAAATGGCTTCGATTGCTTTGAAAGATAAATACGTTTATTTTTTTTTTTTTGCCGAGAGACGGGACAGTTCATGCTACTGAAATATGTCACTCTGAGCTGTTTACGTGTATCGTGGATTTTTCCAGCCACAGTTTGCATACTTATCAGAAGGAGGAGAGCGACTGGATATTCGCACTTACCGGAAAATTGTAAAGGCAAAGAGAACTTTCTGAACTATGAATTCAGGGTGCTAATTCACTGCATGTATGCACTAGTCTTTAGAGATGGGCGGTTCGACTCATTTTACTGATTCGAATCTCGACTCACTCACTACTTCGATGATTCGAATCAGTGATTCGAATCTTGAATCAATAAAACAACTAAAGAAATTTTCCCTCTCTCTGCGCCGAAAGCCGTACTATTTAAACACCCTTCACCCATTCATCGGGTTTCTTCTCCGCTGAGTTCTCGGGCAGTAAGCATCTCTCTCTCCTTGCTCCAGTAAAACGAGTGTTTAAACTGCCCGAAATGAAAATACAGGGGAGCTTCGTATGACCCCCTGGGCCTGTAAGATTAAAAGGTTAAGTTTGGTGTCAAAGTATTCAAAATTTTATGTATCGATGGGGGTTCCTAAGGGGGGGTCGAGAATCAATAAAAACGCGCTCCGATGGATAGTTTCCGAGATATACGTTAATTAATTATGGTAATTAGACTAATTAACCATGATTGAGGCTTAAAAGGACTGCAAACATGTAGAAATTGGCTCTGGGATGGTTTCCAGACTTTGGAGTTGCCGCCGGAGGAGGCTAGTGTTTAAAATGCCCAAATTGAAAATATAGGGGAGCTTCGTATGACCCCCTGGGCCTGTAAGATTAAAAGGTTAAGTTTGGTGTCAAAGTATTCGAAATTTTATGTATCGATGGGGGTCCCAGAGGGGGGGTCGAGAATCAATAAAAACGCGCTCCGATGGATAGTTTCAGAGATATACGTTAATTAATTATGGTAATTAGACTAATTAACCATGATTGAGGCTTAAAAGGACTGCAAACATGTAGAAATTGGCTCTGGGATGGTTTCCAGACTTTGGAGATGCCGTCGGAGGAGGCTAGTGTTTAAAATGCCCAAATTGAAAATATAGGGGAGCTTCGTATGACCCCCTGGGCCTGTAAGATTAAAAGGTTAAGTTTGGTGTCAAAGCATTCGAAATTTTAAGTATCGGTGGGGTGTTGAGTCTAGGGGGGGTCGAGAATCAATAAAAACGCGCTCCGGTGGATAGGTTCCGAGATATACGTTAATTAATTATGGTAATTAGACTAATAAACCATGGAGCTGTTTTTTCTGCGATGAGAGAAGAAGAAGCTTTCCGAGAGAAAGCAGTAGCAAAAGCATCACAAGCTGGTATTGATCTCAGGATTTTCTTATCGCCGGCCTCAGAGGCTTAGCCAAGGGGGGGGGTTAGGGGGGTCATAACCCCCCATGAGGAATTTTTTGCCATACAAAATGTATATTCTTCACTACATTATCATACACACGTATACATATATATGAGTTGCAGTAGTCATAACCCCCCCCCATAAAAAAATTCTGGCTACGCCCCTGGCCGGCCTGTATTTTTGCCCTTTATCGAATTCGAGATTTCACTGAAATGAAAATGGGAATATCGGATAGTTGATGTTGAAATAAAACCGATATGTCGATTTTTGGCCCAGTCCTACTGAGGGGCTGCTGCCCCCCCCCCAAAAAAATGGGACCCTTTACTTAGCTTACAATTGAACTTTATCTTTAAATTTGATACCCAGCCCACCCCGAAATAAAATCCTGGCTACGCCACTGTCAATAACACTAACTACGCCACTGCTTTAGGCCCTATTTTGTATTTCTCTGAATTACGAAAGAAAATAAAATCATTCCCCTTAAACGAAAAACAAGGTAAAAAAAAAAAAAAACGAAATCTGCTGCAATAAAGCGAAATGTTATTTTGCTTACTACAAAGTCCTTTTGTGAGAGCGCTTAATACCGCCCCTGTATCCTTCATTAAAAGTGACAAGCACAATCCTAACTTTATTTCATTCTATTTTCCTTCACATGAAAATCCGCCACCATGTAAACTTAACGTTCCGTTTTTTTTTGTTTTTTTCTTTTTTGAGGGTGGGGGCAGGGGGACATATATTGAAGTTAAAAGTAGAAAAGGGATGTTTCATTAAATTTTAAACAAATATTAAATCAGTCAGACAAGTTGGAAGGAGGGATTTTCTTAATTTTTTTTTCGGGGGGGAGATTGACCCCTCTTGCCCTTAGGAAGTAACGCCTATGCCCCCCGCCAAAAGCAAACGATGTTCGACCCACTCCACACCCACAGACAGATAAAACTTTAAAATCCGACCACCAACCAAGAAATGAAACACCAAAGATTCGAAAAAAAAAACTTCAATTAAATGAAACATCCTTTCAACTCTTTTCGACTCCTTTCGACTCTGAGTCGATAGAAGATTCGAAAAAACCCCTCCAATTAAATGAAACATCCTTTCAACTCTTTTCGGCTCTTTTCGACTCTGAGTCGATAGAAGATTCGAAAAACTAACGAATCTCAACGATAGTATACAATCACCGAAACAGAGCGAAACACTGAATCAGTAAAGATTCGTTGCTGCACCAACTCATGACCACTCACCACACCCACTCATTTACTGTTTCAAATCATCTATCGACTCAGAGTCGTAAAGAGTCGAAATGAGCCGAAAGGAGTCGTAAAGAGTCGAAAAGAGTTGAAAGAGTAAGGGAAAATCCCTGGGAACGGCAAAGGGTAAATAAGTTTTTCTTCCCTTCGCACTTGGAATGTATTTCCCTTGAGATTCGAATCAGCAGAGAGTGAGTGTAAAGACTGAGCCACTCAGTACCAAGATTCGAATCACTGATTCGACTCATCGAATCATTGGCCATCTCTACTAGTCTTCAGTAGCATTTAGAAATGGAATCCGAAACCTTCCGGTTTCCCGTCCAGTCAACACCTCCTAGATATACAATGCCTGAGAACAGAAACTTTTACGTCATCCGTCGGTACTCAATAATGACGTCATCATACATTTAATTACAAAACGTAAAACTATTCAAAATTTGTGGTGAATTTACTCCAGCATAAAACATTTTAATGATTTAAGATAAAACAAATTTATTTACGACAAATAGGAAATTTTAACTATCACTAATTATAGAATATGATATTGAAATAGATCATGATAAATTATTTTTTATCTGAAAGGTATTTTAATTTTTATCTTTAACTTAAGATATTTAGTAAACTTTGTATCATTCATCTGAAATTTTAAATAGTTTTATTTTTTTTAAGTAAAACTGTGATGACGTCAATTTAGAAGACCTAACAATGACGTAAAAATTTCTGTTCTCAGGCCTTCTATGTCTAGAAGGTGTTGGTCCAGTGCGTTAACAGCACCTCCTAGCAGGGGCATAGCCTATGGGGGTTATACGCCCCATGAGAAATTTTTTGTCATGCAAAATGTATATTCTTCACTATATTGTCACACAGAACACACGTATACATATATATGAGTTGTAGTAGTCGTAACCCCCGCATGTAAAATTTCTGGCTACGCCCCTGCCTTCTAGATATAGAAAGCCACACAACTTCTACGCCACCAAGCTTTCACGTCATCAGTATGCCTTCAAAAGTGACGTCATCTCAGTTTTATTTTCAAAACGTAAAACTATTTGAAATTTCTCATTCGTTTACTCACGCATAACAACATTTTAATGATTTTTAACTTTAACTAATTATCTAATGTAATAAGGAAATTGATGATAATGAATTGTTTTTATCACAATGGTATTTTAATTTTTATCTTTAACTGATGATACTTTATAATATTTGTACCATTTACCAGAAAATTTAAGAAGTTTTAATTTATGAAAATAAAACTGCGATGATGCTGCATTAGGAAGGTCTAGTAGTGACATGAAAGCATTAGTTGATACGCTTTCTGTGTGTACGAGTTGTTGGCTTTAACCACTGGGCTATGGAGACCTACACTTTTATAGTGTATTTCTTGAATTTGGTATATTTTATTTGGTTTCCTTTTTCAATATCACGTTTTCTGTACCTTTAGATTATCTTACCTATTGGCACAGATGCCAACTTTTCTGATAAAATCCGATGATTTTGGGTTACTAATCCTAAAGAAAGGATATTATGTGTAGTTATGCCTAACTATTAATATAAAATGGTGCTATTGAAAATTGGTGGTGGGAAATCTTCCAGTAAAATTGGAGGAGCTGCCAAGTGTCCGGCTTTTTCCAGGTGATTTCCCACTACAATTATTGGGTGCATATATCTTCCAACAAATATTTGGACTTATTTTAAGTATAAATTTGTAAGTAAAAATTAATGGTGGGAAATATCCCGAAAAAAGCCGGAGACTTGGCAGCTCTGCTTTTTATATTACTAGGTGCGTGCCTGGTCTTCGAACGGTCGGGAAAAAAATTCCTTATATGTATAATTCCAATAATTCCAGTGATGTGGAATCCAAAAAAAAAAAAAAAATTGGCTCTCTATGTAAAAGTTTGCGTCATGAGTACTAACCTTGCATCACTGCAATATAATGACTCAAAAACAATTATTCACTCAGTGTCATTAGCGATTAAAAAAATGAAAAGTTTGACGGTTTGCAGACAACTCCTCACTTTCAAAATGTCTTATTTCTACTTCATACTGATTTTTAGGATCAAGTTTTAACATTAAATACCTCAGACACTACTTGAAATGGATAACCTTTTATTTTGAAATAGCTGTGCACCCGCTCTTCACACGGGAAGAAGCGAAACTTTTTCTAAAACCATCGCTGCATGTGGAAAAAAAAAAAAAGTTCATTTTAAAGTAAAGTTGAAGTAATCTCCTCTGTTGAAATTACTGCGGGATATATTAACGAAAATTATACTCACTTATCGTTCAGTTAGTTGTAAGACAACAGTTTGCAATTTACGCATTGCATAAACAGTAATCATTCTACATCATGATTGCCAGTAAAGAAGCTAACCATACATATTTAACTAGCTGTTACCCGTGATTTCGTCTGCGTCGGCTTCAGAATTAGGTCAAGAGAGAAATTAAGCATGTGTGAATAACAAATATGTTTGCACTATAGACACAAAAGTGACAGTAATTAAATATTATTTCTTTTTTACTTATTTTAAATGAAGTATAATACATGGAGTATACTTCATTTAAAATAAGAGAGTATGTTGAGTTACTAATTTTTTTTTTTTTTTTTTAACACATTTGTCGAATAGAGACATTTATATATTATAATTATTTCCTAACAATATTTGCGACAATATTTGCGAACTATTTTGAGTGTTCTTGTAAAAGAAATATTGATGCTATTTGATAAATTTTAACCTATGTTAATGAGGAATACTGCTTTTTTCCATTAGTGAAAAAGTTTGAGAATCGCTTCTGCAGTTACAGAGATACACCTAGAGCGCAATGTATTAGAATTATTTTGAATATTCCTGTAAAAGAACTATTTATACATCATGCATGAATTTTGCCTATAATACTCAGGAATAGTGCAGCTTTCTGTGACTGACAAAAGTTTTGGAATTGGTTCAGCAGTTACAGAAATACACATAGAGCGTAATGTAATTCTTATGAGTATCCCTGTAAAAGAACAATTTGTGATATATGCACAAAAGTTAGCCTATAATACTAGTCAAAGTGTGTTTCACAAAGTTCACAATTTTCACATAGTAAATTCTCTTAGACAACAGGAGTTTCAAATTGGCGCCAATTCGTTTTTCCAGTACTTTTTATAATAAAAATTGTAAATGATTAAAAAAGCGTCAATTTGGCATCAGGTACGATATGAAAAAACGCTATAAACGAGCAGGGTGAATCTAAATACTACGTGTGTTCTAAAATGTTAGCGCCCAGTATTTTGAAAATGAAAAATAATTCAAATGAATATTATAGTAACGCCGGTTAGATTAAGCTTGGGTATTTGCTGCCCGTAGAAATTGGTGGCGTTATCTATGCCATTACAGGAAGTAAGTACAGCTTGGATATTTGACCGCGCGGCGAGATGATGTATTTCGCGCTGCGAAATAAACCAATCTGCAAAGGATTATGTACATGAATGTATGGATGATAACTGTTTTCACGCCAGATTTACATGAACAATGATTATATGTTAGCATGTGTAAATCGGCATATAATGAAAAGTCGCCATTAGTAGCAAGATATAACAGCTGTCCGTAGTTTTTATCAAAGAAAACATATGAAGCACTGTTTCCTTAGAAATAATTATTAACTATACGTATACGAAGACGCCAAATTGTGGAAAATCGCCTTAGATAGCAAATACGCAAGGTGTTCCATAGGTTTTACATAATCAACAATTGTGTGAATTTGTTCCAAGGAACACGCAACCAAGGGATGTGTAGCTCGGTAACATTCCATCAGATCCAATCTTTGGATTTTGTCAATTATGCCTTTTTTACGAATATGCCTTATTAGGGGCTTTGACCCCTAGTCTTTGCAAAAGAATTATTTATACTGTATTCATGAGAGGTTGCCTGTATGTTAATACAGGGTATAAGCTATCTTCCTTTCCGAATTTTATCCAAATCCGTTCAGCCATTTTTGTGTGATTCTGTCAAAACATCCAAACACACAAACGTACACATTTATATTTCAAAATTTATGTACTTTAAGAAACACATTTGACTTTTCTTTCTTTTGCTTTTTAATTTGGCGTAAAACTAATGCAATTTCCATGTCATTTCATGTTTTTCAAATGTACGCGAATCTGCAAATGGAATTTCTGTTTTATTTCAAAAGTATGAATCATTTTGTGCTGGCGAAAATCGCCAAGCATGACCACCTAAATACGGTTTTTAATTAATCGTTTAAAAATAATTAAAGTTTCAAAATTCTGAACCTCAGGTGCGCATTACCGAAGTCATCGGCTTATATGCTCAAATTTCCAAAGCTCAGCGCTCTGTAGATTTGTCTGGAGAACATTCATTTTTAATATTATAGACAGACTGACGTAGAACTGCCATTATTTCCGGGGTATTTAATGTTTTTCAAATCCACGCGATTCTTTATTCAAGCAATAGTATAGCATTCCTGTTAGCTGAAAACACGAATCCTTTGATACGTGCGAAACTCGCCAAGCATGGCAACGTAAAAACGGTTTTTAATTAATAAATAAAAAAGTTATTGAATATCAAAATTTATAAGTAGCCCATAACCGTCTCCAGAGTTACATCTATCTCTATACCAAAATTCATCATAATGAATACGGCGGTTTAGGCGTGAAAGCGTAACAAACAAACAAACAAACTCACTTTTCTTTTATAATATTAGTTAGGATTTATGCATAGTTTTGTAAGATTGGCGTGTTTAGCACCGCAAAATATTTCATCTCGCCGTGGTGGAAAATAGCCAAGCGATGTCGATTTAAATAGCCATGTATCCAATATAGCGGTATCTTATAAATTGTCCATGGTTCTGTGTCGTCAAAAACATCAAACTGTGTAATCTCGAAGAGCTATTTCGAATCGCTTTAATTGCAACAGGACGTTAGAGTTGCAGAGTTTACATATTTCACGCATTTTCTAAATTCATGACGTCACTGTTTAACTGCCTTAAAAAAGACCCTGGTTGTTTGTGAGAGTTTATATGGATATTTCGCAAAATAGTTTTCAAACGATATAATATTGAAACCTACAAAGCCGTTAATTTTTTTTTTTTTTTTTTTTTTTTGCTTTATATGGGACCACAATGGAGGAACGTAATCGAACGTTAAATTAAAACTACAGTAGCATCATGCATGCATGTGTTAGGAAATGTATATATCTGCCGTATAATTAAATACCAAAAAAAAATAAAAAAAAAATAAATAGTAAATGTTTAATATATCGTGCTTTAAAACAAACTTTGTAACTTTAAAAATGAAGAACATTTTCAGTTGCATTAAAATATTTCAATTTTTAAATAAGCAACGGATTAAAATGCCACTTATAATAATAATAATTTTGTATTTCTTAGTTTATTTCTACAGTAAGTTTTGATCAAAATATCGTCTCCTTGTGTTAAAAAAGAGCAGGAATTAATGCGTTAAAATTGTACGTATATACGTAAATTTTACGTATTTTAAAGCAGCTGATGTCATAGATCCTCACTTGCGAATTGAGAAAGCGGTGCCCCATTTAAAATTTTCTATGGATAGGTTGAAAAACCTTATTTCTAATATTTTCTGTGGCAACGCACATAGATTGTCGTGCCATGATTTATTAATCTAATGGCGTAAGCTCTCCGTGTTGATACTATTAAATTCTAAACATTAGATTATATTAAAATTCGTAAAAAATCACCTATGTTATAAACTTTTTTCATTTTCATTTTAAAAGAGGGCGAAATGAATGTTTCATCATTTGCGAAAATATCAAAAAGCTATGACGGATAGATTTCTAGATGCGACAGTTTTGAAATTATTATATGAAAATTTTCGTCAAAAAATATATTTAGTTAAAAAATTCGTTAACATCTGCAAATTATGTTACATATTCAGAAAAAAACTATTTTTAAAAGAAAAATTTCTCCTCTATCCGATGATGTAAATGCAGTTTTGTTGCGAGCGTAATTGTCGCTGTTATTGTGAATTAGGTGAGGAAAAATCTGAAAAATCACATAAAACATAAAATAAAAAGATGGGTAGTTCGAATTTGTAAAAAATCGCTTCGAAGGTGCATAACTTCATGTTTAGAACTTCCCGATAACTCATTTTGGTATTTCTACGTGTAGATGCTTGTCCGTAACGTCGCCGACACACACACACACAGACATCTTCTTTTATAATAAGTGGAGAAGAGATTAGAGCAGCGGTTCTCAACCTTTTAACGTCCTCCCCCCCCCCCACCAAAGGCTAACTTAGGGCGGCACCCCCCCCTCACATTTTTCAGAATACATTCAGTTTTTTAATCTTTAACAAGGAACATTTAGTCGAATTCTCTACAAAATAATGTTATCAGTAAATTTGAATGAACATTTTAAGCGAAAATAGATATATTTTTGAGTAAAAATGAGAATAAATAAGATAATTTTTTAAAAACATTCATCACTAATTGCTCTTTGGTTTTTCTCGCGCGCCCCTTGCAAGCGCTCTGCGCCCCCCTTGGGGGTCGCATCCTACAGGTTGAGAAACGCTGGATTTAAGAAAAAGAAAAGCAATTTGAGTAAGACAAGCATGTTTAGGTTTCCAAAGTGAGCGAGGCGTCCCTTTTTCTCCCATGAGCGAAATATTACACGTACGTCCAGCGATGCCCTAAGAAGCTTTGAAAGATGCAAGTGATCAGATACCCCTTACAAGCCGGTGCTGGCTTAGAGTAGCTCCTTCTCTACCCAGCTGTATTACACGTTTGTGCTAAGTTTAAGGATGATGGGTTCATGAACACCTGGAGATGGATGTAATAAAACAGCTGAAACAATGAAAGGTTTAGGAAAGCGTACCACGAATGCATATCTTTGTTAATTCGAAAATTCGAACATTAATAAGAATCTAATTTTAAGAATTTCATGTCTCTCTAATTACAAAGCATAGAATCTGTAATTTAACCTACATTAAGTGAAAAAAATAGATATAAATTTCAGAGGCTCATTTTTTAACAACGCAGGGCAAAATCGCCGCACATTTTTGATCACACAAAAACATTCTCTTCACAAAGTACTTCAAACTTTTATCCGATTAAACCTTTTATTATTATTATTTACAATGGAAATTTTTTTAAGTGATATTTGTCACTATTCCTATAGAAAACTCAAATTTTTATTCAATGTTTTACATTATGAAAGTCGTAGAGTTTATATTTTCTTATTAACAGTTGCATATATCTAAAATTTTATTGACATTATATTTGTTTAAAAATATGTATTTCTAAAATAAATTGTCTTTTCCGGCGCTAACTTCGCTCGAATATATGTATACACTTTTTTCCAAATGGCGGACCCTTGTTGTTCATAGGCATTGGCCACTAACAAGGCGGGAATCATTTGTCTGTTTATTATGGAGGCACCTATTAGGTGGACCAGTGGTTCCTCCTATGAAGGGACGGACGAAATTACACCCCAGATAGCGTAGGGAATAGAACCCGGACGCGTGGTGAGGTAGAATGGCTCTCTAAACACTACAAAACCCCGGGCGGCATATTTTTACATATAAAACGTAAAAATAAATATTCTCACAAAATTCAGATTTTCGATTAGCCCTCTTCAAAGTTCGATTGGAGAGTAACAGCTTCCGTTATCAAAGAAAGAATTTGTCTCGGAATCTAAATTTAATAAAAAGGCATTTGATATATTTTTCCTCGTACTCCTGTCTGAGAGTTGACGGAGTTCGTAAGAAATTCCAGGAAACATGAGGCGTGGGAATTTTAATAGCCAATAAATACACCGTATATGGAACATGTGATCAGCTTATAAAACATTTGACTCTCGGTAATGAAATTGATAACATTGTTGAAAGAGAGATATTTTATTCTGTTTGCTTCAGGATCTCTGGTATCAGCTAAATCTGTGTTCAAAACTGTTGAAATATAAAAACGTGTTCTAATCCACGAGTGTTTATCTTACGTACGACAGTCGCACAGCCACGATGATTGGGTCTGCCCCTGTACTCCGACCAGACTGCAACTCCATCGGATTCCATAACTGATTTGGGCGTTGTTTTTGACAGGAAACTTGAGTTTTCAATCCATATCATATATCTCTAAAGCTTACAAAAAACTTGGTTTTCTTAAGTGCAAAACTAAAGAATTTTCTAACCTTCATGCATTAAAAATCTTATACTTTAGTTTGATACGCTCTAATCTTGAATATTGCAGTCTTATTTGGGATCCGTATTATAAAAATAAAATGAAAATTCTTGAGCGGGTGCAGACTCAGTTTACTCGTTATTTATATTACAAAAGTAATCCTATTTACATTCCGATATTTCTTCATCTTGCTTGAGAAGTGTTTTTGGTCTCCCTCGTTTAAATTCTCGTCGTGATCTATTTTGTTTATTATTTTTTATAAAGTTGTCAATAATATGGTAGACTGCAGTGATATTCTTCAAAGTATTTGTGTAAATGTACCGAGCAGGTCTCTTCGTAATAGCCATTTATTTGTGGATCTAATTATAAAATCTAATTACATATACTTTTCATTATATAAATTTTATAACATTTACAATAAGTTTTCTTTGGATTTGGACATTTTCAACATGACTTTTAAAGTCTTTAGAGTTAAGTGTTTTGAACTTTTGCAGTCATGACTGGTATTTATTTTATCTCTGTATTTTATCTTTTTTAATTTTGTCTTATGTAATTTGTCCCTTTATGCATTTCTGTAAATGGATTTTAATCTGTAGTGTGCATTTCTTTTATGAAATGAAATAATTCGAACTTCCGATGATTCGAAAATTTTTCTAAGAACTTTTGAGTTTGAATTAACGAGCGTTAACGCTATATACAGAAAGAGAGACGGTTATTACTATTCAACTCCAGAGTGTTCGAAAAATAAAAATAAAATAAAGACAAAAAAATAAATCGGTACTTCTCGGCGGTCATTCAAGCCAAACTATTTTTCTGTCAAATGAGTTGCCAAACCGTTGCCCATCGTATTCAAAACCATTAATAATTTCATATGCCCGGCATTTCTCTTGGCAAAAAAATCGCTCGTCTTGGCGGACCGCCGGGATAATACGTAAGTACCAATAAATATTTTTATTTAATAATGAAATTTTAATAAATTTAACTATAAACTAAATAAATTTTAAAAGTGCAATATTTGAGGATTTATTGCTTCCTCTTAGATCACCCCCCCCCGAAAAAAAAAGTTGTTATTTACTAAACAAGCATCTATAACCCGACTACTGTAATTCATTCTAAAATCCTGCACATACATGCAATATCAAAAATATCTAATGAAAAAATTCCTCAAACAAAAAAGGCATAATTTTTACTGTACAGCTACCTAAGATGTTTTAGTTCCATCTATTATAGGACTGTCATCCGTGTTCAGAAAAATAATAAATAGCAGTTTTCCATCTCAGCAAAAACCACGTCGTTAAATGGAAGTCAACTTTTTCCTATCCATACAAAGCCTCCGGAGCAATTTATTCCAACTTCCCCTACTTTTTTCTTCACCACTAGGCAAACATTACCAAGCACTTCATCAGAGAGGCAGCAGAAGCTAGCCTTGCCAAAGGAACAGACAGGAAGACAGACTGAGGTCAATTTCCTACCCAATTTCGAAAACCGTGTACTATATCGTTGGCTTTTCCATATTTTTTTCCGGTTGTTTTTCTTTTTTCTTACGCTTTCGTGTTCGTCTTTAAGCCAGCTGATGATGAGGTCGAAATGAAAGTTTAGTTTTGGATCATTATCCCCTGGTAATCAATGTTGGGAGTAGGCTTTGAAAACAAATAGTATACTGAAGACAATTATGTTAGATAAACAAAAGGAAACAAATATATATATATATATATATATATATATATATATATATATGCATTTGGTAGAGTAAAAAAAAAAAAAAAATTCCGTCTATATTGATAAGTCCGGTAAAATTCACTTGTTTGTAATAAATGTTTTGTAATTTGTATATTAAATTGATTATTTTCAGTATTTATTGTTTTACTGTCAACCAATTATTAAATTTATTTTTTTGAGCTTAAGATGTAGGAAGTGTGATATTTTTGTTACATATTTTAACACAACTAAACCACAAAGAGTACCATACATATAAGAAAAAGTTCAGGAGCATTTATTTGCGAATTACACTAAAATACAAGTCACGATAAAATAGAACAAACCGGGAGGCTTTACTCTTTCGTAAAACTATGTTGAAAAAATAAGGAAATATCAGAGATTGTGCTATCGTATAATAAATCAAGTAAGGCTACCCTTTCAACAGAATGTCAATAACAAATGGTGCTTATTACATTTTTTCCTTTGTAAACGTCATTTACAGCTCGAAAGAAAAACTAATGTATAGATATTTACTCTACACTAGGAGAAAAGGTACTTTTTTAACTTTGAAAAACTCCATTGTTTTAAGAATAGATTTATTACGATTGTATCTGAATTTTAGTATTCTAGAAAGAGACATGGCCAACGTTTGAAAGCAGTATTTTGAAAATTTTAGTTCTATTAAGAAAAATAAAGTACAGAGCTGCCAAGTCTCCGGCTTTTTTCGGGAGATTTTCCACCACTAATTTTTACTTACAAATTTGTTTTTAAAATAAGTCCAAATAATTAATCAAAATTGAAACTGTCGAAACATTGTAATGGGAAATCTCCCTGAAAAAGACTGATACTTGGCAGCTCTGATTAAATTGTTATTGCTTGATGAAACGTCATTGGCATCATTTCGCATTCGTAATAAGTCATTAACATTAAGTCAACATTTCAAGTAATAACTTGAAAGTACGCCTCTAAACAATTTCAAGTAATTATTATCAAATGCTATAGATTATGATAAAAGTTTTTTTTTTCTTTTTTAATAAAGGAAGGGAATTTGCCACTACAAAGGCCCGAAGGTCTTCTAACATGGGGCACTCAGTGGGCGGCTAGTATTACCAATGCAAAGGGAGAACGAGTTAGAGGAGTCGAACCCTGGCCAAAGGTCTGATAGAATGGTTCTAGCCACTACACCATCTAGGGTGCGGCTAATGAGAAAAGAATATATTATCTTTATCCATTAAAGAAATTTCTTGGCAAGCAAAATAGTTTCTATCTCCCTTTATATATTTTATTTATCTTAATACATTGTTGTTTGTTTGTTTGTTTTTTCCAAAGGACGGGCTCTTGCCCATGAAGCATTCGCCCGTGGCTGACGAGAAAGACATATTCTTGTGACTTTTAATCACACCCTTTTTCACACCCCCCTCGAAGAATCATGTGACTTAGCAAGTATGGCTATCTTGGTGCGAGACAGCCACAGTAAGATGGCCACACCGCCTTGTACGCATGACTCTTCGAGGGCAAAAGGGGTGTGACCTACTGTCAGCACCGCAGCCTGTCTGTTCCGTCAGACATAAGTCGCCACTACTTAGGCACGAATTTACTGGCCATTTTATTATAGGAGCAACCAGTAGGCGAGTTAGTATACTTAAAATAATGAGTACATTCGCAAAATTTTCAGTCATATCCCCCAAAGAATAAATCTGCTATACCTGGGGTAAAAGTTATAAATATATCCGTACATTTAAATAAAAATACCCGTACATTTTTAGTAGTTTTTTTAACTTTTAATTTTGTTCATCCTCGTAACTTTGAGTGATGTTAAAATCCTTTTTAAAATTCAAGTTCCAAATATATTTCCACAACACCGAATTATTACTGATCCAAATTTATGATCTCTGTAAGACACTCGAACGCATCGCGCCAGAAAATGCCTTTCGGTTACTGAATCGGGAAACTACGCAGAAGGGATGATTTTTATGATTACACATAAAGTAAATACCAGAAATAAAGATGGTATCTGGTATTCCAAGTTCTACACGAGGCAATAGCTTCGCGAGGTTCATTTATAATGCTTTACTAATGTTGAGCACATCGGTAATTCATGTGAACTCAGTATATACACTCTATCTATTGTTCAGTGTTGCGATAAAAATGCTCCGTTTTTATTCCTGTGTGGATGCACAGCGAATGCTTTCCTAGTTTAATGAGTTATCAGATTTATGGAGAAGGATTTTATTCATGGGATCAGGTGGAGGTATTTGATGTTTGTGTATGATGTGTAAGCGTTAAAGGAACTGTTCATGTTAGTAGAATGTGTAGTTAAGTTTTATTGGCACTAAAGTGCTATACACTTTTAAATGCTGGAAAATGTTTGATATATTTTATTTTGTTTTACATTTTACTTTTACAAGAATAGTTTTTCGACGAGCAAGTATTACGTAACAAGGAAAAGCCCCGATGTACTTGCCTCTAAATTTCTTCTTTCTCACTCTTTTTTTTTCTTTCTTCTTTTTTTTTTTTTTTTGATACACAGGATTGACTAAATAAGTGTAACACAAAAGCTGTGTGGTCAAAGGTTTCATTGACTAGCGAAATGCACGATCAGTCCTTACAAGGATATTACGATGAATATAGAAGCTCGTGGCGCGTCTTTGCAACTACGACTGTGAGCATATTTATTCGTCTAGCGCTATTTAGGCCACATAGCAGAGTGCTGGAAAGTTTAGTTATCGATGCCGCATGATTCATCTTTGTTTTACAGAGTGTGCGTATTGAGTGTGCGTTTGAAATTATGTTGCAGGGTTTATTTGCCTCTTATAATTTAGAAATAGTATGAGTCATGTTATGTAAGAAAAAAATTCGGTTCGTTGGAGGCCATTTCTCCTGTTAATATCTTTCAAGATCTTCGCTGAAAAATTTTGCTTCGACCATCGATGTTGGAGAAAGACTTAATTGACTGCTGCACACTCTAAATTTATAAAAGTTGTCTAAGTGCTTCACCCTTCATCAGTACTGTGACATGACATGACAAAACTTTACTATAGGGAACACATAGGCTTTTGAAGGCCACATTTTCAGTTTCATAGAGACAACCCTTTTTTGTTCAAACATTAAATAAATGGGGCCTCCATTTGAGGCTTGGAGGAAACTCAATTAGTCTGTAGAGCAGACCCGTGGCCCAGACTTTATCAAATACCTTAGCGACATCCAAGAGAAGTGCTCCTATAGAATCTTTGCTATTTGGACCGACTGGTAGAAGCTCAATCACTCTGAGCAGTTCAAGAGTCGTTGCGTGATGGGGGCGGAAATCAAACTTTTCGGGGATAATGTCGTGCAACTGCAAATGATCATTTAGTTGATTTGGAATAAATATTTCAGTGATCTTACTCAAGCAGCTTAGAAGACTAATAAGCCTATAATTTTCTGGAAGCGAAAGATTACCCGATTTTGGGATTGCGTAAATAAAAGCCGTTTTCCAACCACAAGGAAAGTAGTAATACTTTAAAATAGTATTTATGATTCCTGTTATGTAAATAATAAAGTTGGCAGGGACATTTTTTAGCATTACATTAGAAATGTTATCGTGGCAGGAGATTTGTAATTTTTGAGATTTGAGATTACTATAACAACTTGTGAGGGGTTATCAGTAGGAAGGATAGTAGATGGAGGTATGGTTCAAAAAGCAATGAACGACACTTTCGACAATTGTGTTATGGGATGCGTCGAAGTGATCAGTATTAGGCAGGAATTGTTTTTCATAGCAATGAGCTAGGGTATGAACTTTTTCTTCATCTGTAAAATCTCCACCAGAAGGTCGTTGAAACGATCTTGCCGATTCCTTTAACAGTTACCTTGCCTGCAGTTGAGTGTGATGAAGTATTTTTCAACTTGAGACATCACGAACTTTATTCTGGTGTCAAATATAAGAACAATAAATTTATTTAAAGAAGAATAAGGAAAGCTCCACTGTTTTATGTAAAGAGGTCTACAAATATGAACAAAATTAT
This sequence comes from Cheiracanthium punctorium, assembly GCA_038373885.1. NCBI lineage: Eukaryota > Metazoa > Arthropoda > Arachnida > Araneae > Cheiracanthiidae > Cheiracanthium > Cheiracanthium punctorium. The sequence continues at coordinate 269,920 of JAWZYV010018068.1, forward strand.
CATGTTTTTCTTTCGAAATTTAAAAAAAAATGAGGACTCTGAATTGCAATGCTAATAACTGGTACTTTAAAAGTTAGATTAAACAGAACTTACGGACTAGTGCACGAGTTCCACCTTGGCCAAGTGCATTAGACAGGAATATGGTAGAGGGCTGATGTGTCAAATCACGAGATCAAATCCTACCGTACGGCTGTCATTCTAACGGACTTTGGTCGGTTTTCTGCAGATGAAACGTGAATATCCATTAAAACCCCTTAAAAATCCTACGACCAAGGCAAATGCTACTCGTGTAGACTTGTTAAAACACAACACAATCAAAAACTCACAAATTTTGTCAGCCGGATGTTACATGACCAATATGAATTTAGTATATAAAAAATCATAGAGAATACGCATAGCGTTTCTTGAAAGTGAAAAAACGCTGAAGGCGTTGATACCATGTGCTTCATACAATCGTATTTGAAATTTTTATTGTTGCTAAGATATTCTTCCTTATAGCTTTTTTCGCCACGTAAATTAATTTAAGATACTTTACTGGATTAAAAAAAAACACGCATATGGTTGAATAAGATTTTTTTACAAAAGTTATTAAACTATAGATTTTATTAGAAAGCCTGATACCATAATGACACCGCAAAAAAGTGAAATTTTAAGTGCATTCTTCCTTTTTTTATTTATTTTTCCTGGAGGTTATATATATATATATACAATATCTAACTTTTAAAGAATAAACTTTTTTATTTAAAGAAAATAGTAGCAACGAGCTGCTAAAAAATAGTGTGTCAAAGTTTATAACGTCAAAAACAACTATTATTTTTAATCCCTTGCAATAACAGGTTTGTCTTCATATAACACATAAAGACCGATCACTAATCCCTTTCAAGATACTTAATAATGACACCTATTTTTTAAATGCTACTCTCTTGTAATGTCAAAAATTATTTTTCAGCAATTTCTTCTAAAAAGTATATATTTTTTTACTTTATCTAAGCCGTAAAAATATCTAAAAATGGTGTTTCCCTTTTTCTTTCCCCCCGACAAATCTTCATTCTTGTTGAAGCTTAGAACAAACTGCAAATCTCTTGGTATAGCTTTTATAAATCCTTTAATATAGTAGACCGAAAAAGTTTTAACAACGCGAAAGTTTTTAGTCTATTTAAAAACGATCTGCTTTTTTTATCCTTGGAGGTCGATATTCTAGAAGATCTTTTAGAAGATTTATTTTAAAACTTTTTTAAGTCCTTTTTTTTTCTAGTCTTTTTCTAACGCGTTATTTCAAATTTCTGTTACCTTTTACAAATATTTAATTTGCGAGAATAATAAGCCCAGTGACCCTTCAATGATATAAATAACACCACTTCAATCGATAAAAAATGGGAATTTCTAAAACAACCAGTTAAAGGAAATTAGAATTCTGTACGCAGAAATAAAAATTTTCGGCGCCAAGCTACGACAGATGGTCATTGTTACTAATTGTTTAGGATATTTTTCCGGTAGGGTGTGAATAGGTATTTGGAATATCGAGCGAAGAATCCTAGTGCGTTTTTAACCCCTTAGCGGATTTGCCCGAGTTGAGCTCGGGCAGGTAAAACGTTCCATTCTAACAATCCCGAGTGTAGCTCGGACAGTAAGAAATTTTTATTTTTCACGTAATCATTCCCGAATAATTTCGTTTTGCTTTCAAACACTTTTATTTATCTTTCTGACCACTAAATGGTAGCACTATACACGACTTTGGAAATCTTATGTGAGAATAGTGTTAATGTGTTTTAAAAATGTATGTATACAGTAGAACCTCGATCTATCGTTTTTCAAGGTGTGCATCGTAAAAAGCGATGCATGCGGGTTAAAGACAAAATACGAAGAAAAAAGTATTTATGAATACACACAATGTATGCAGTATACCAAAAGTACTAAATTTGTTACCAAAGTGTAAAAGAAACAAATGGAAGTCGTGAATTGAGTGATTGTAAAAGGATAAAGAGAGAGAGAAATTCTTATTTTTAAAAAATCAGCAATTTTACACTGGGTTTTCCATTAATCTTTTAATTAAACAAAATTTTTCAAGATTTACAATATTTTTTTGTCTTTTCATGTGTATTCATGTTTGTAAGTAAAAGTCATACAATTTCAAATACCATTATTGAGTAGGATAAACTAGGCACTAGTGTTGGCTCAGTCTCATCGGCATGAATATTATTCTCAGCTTCTTCGCAATTATTTTCATTTTTGCTACACATTTCTTCCATTCTTAGGATACCGCACGTTGCTATCTTTTAAATCAATTGAAATACAATCCCTACATTTCACGCCATACTCATCCTTGCTAGATGTAAGAACTCTTCACCTATACCATCATCAATCCAAGATATCATACCAGGAAGTAATTAGATTTGCAAGCCATATTGATCCACTTGATCTTCAATTTCATTTCGGTCAGATAAAACATTTTACAACGATGAACGCGGGAAAGCGAATTTTTGACGGACGATAAATGCGGGTTTTATTAACGTTATTTGAATACAGTTTGTGCAAGGACCCTAGAAATAAAACGATCAATACGGGAAAACGATGAATGCGTGAACGATAGATCGGGGTTCTACTGTATCAAAACATGCATTAAAAATTGACATTTTTTGACCCTCCAACTTGAAAGAAATTGAACCGACATGGAGTTAATGTGCCGAAATTTCATGTAGCATATGCAACTGCATTATTCCTTTGCAGATGTTGCAGTCTTTTACACATCTACTTAAATTACAAGACGTAGCCTGACATGTACTCGATAAGCATATTTTAATGAATGTAAAGTGCTGCACGGTAACAACTAAATCTGCGAAATCATTCGACTGTAAATATACGTAGTTGAAAAATTTGATTGTGCCGCCCGAGCTATTTTGTGGCGAAAATACCATTCTACGACAATACGAGTCCGGGTTCGATTCCCGTTATGAGCTTGGATGTCATTTCGCCCTAACCTTTAACGGAGGCAACGGAGTACATCTGTTAGATGCCTATAAAATCAAGTACTGGCACTTCAGGCTTAGTAGCGACCAATGCCTGGTGTCCGCCATTGAAAAAAATATATATGCATATACTGGGTGATTATAATTATATTTCCTCTATATACACAATCCTACAGCGCAAACGGGTAAACGTAATTAACACCTCCTACAAATAGAGAAACTAACAACTTAATCCTTGACGTTATCTCTAGAAGTGTGAAAATAACGTGGGAACGACATCACAGTTTTATTTTCTAAAAATTAAACTATTTAAATTATGAGTAATAAAATGCAAAAACCGGGAAAAGCTCTCAGTTGACGGAGTAAATGTCGACATTTGAATGCTTGGGATGAAGATGGTGCTTTATGGATTAATATTAATTTATTATTAAAATTGTATTAATATGGAAATTGACGTATTTGACAAATTAACATGTGATGCGTAATTGATGTTTAACATTGAGAAGTAAGATTGGAACATTAACTTTTTGAACTGCATCGTTTTTCTTAAAATATATTCAGTTATACACTGATTGATCAGAATTACAGAGCTGCACACTTTACGTTTTTTTTTTTTTTTTTTTTTTTTTTTTTTAGGTTAACTTTTTGCACTTTATACGTGATGCACTAAGATACAATCTGATTATTTAACCCAACAACATAAATAAAACTGTTTCAAATTTGTGGTGGCGAATCTTCCGAAAAGCATGAATTTTGACAGTTATGTATGTAGTGTAGCTCCCAGCCATGGAAGAATACAATTTAACACTCTTTGTAAACAATAACGTTAAAAAAATACACCAAAACTTCAGGTTCATTTAACCTCAGATGTGATAATCAGAAAAAAATACTTTTTCCAAAGTGTTTTTAATTAGATTCCGTTAATGTAGGCAACTATATGGTGAAAATAAAATACATTTATTTTAAGTTTAAGCTTAATTTCGTTAGTATATATTAATGATGTATTTAAATAGAAACATATTTCATAACATGAAAACCATTATTATCGTCCTCCAAAATCAACAATCTTAATAAAATACATTGTTTAACTCTTACTTAACCGTGTGTGGAAATTTCCATTTTCACAAAAGGAGCTTCCCAGCGTTCCAAGATCAAAGTTTATAAAATTTAATACACAAATTTCTGCTTCATTACGCACATTGTTACAGAAAATTGATGCGAGAAGAGCATGCGTCATTACTTAAGCAGTTTGCAGTGCAGAAGAAATTATGAATGCTCATTGAAGCTGAAAGTTATGGAGAACAATGTAGTTTTATACTTTTCATATTCTTGTAAACACTTGGAACTCGAAAGTTTCTTCAAGAGAAAACTTGACTTGACTTAATGAATAAAACTAGTATTTAATTTAAAACACTTTAGATGTTAATGCATAAATGATTTTTTGAGTTAAATATTTCATATCAAATAATTAATGCATTTGTTAGACATTATTCATAAGTAGAATAAGCAACTCCAATTTTAAAGTCTTCTGATTTCGTGAAATAAGAATGATTGTTTGAAATCGTCAATCGAATTTAATGTACTGCTATTTCAATGTTCCACATGTTTATTCTCATTCTGGTGCTATTTAATTAACAGATAAAAAACTTGGATTTCTTTTTTTTTAAATTCTTTTGGGAAATACATTACTTGTTCGGGGGAAATTGAATGCATAATATTGTTTCAGAAAATTGTGCTTGCTTCTATGGTTCGTCGTTCTAAACTCCAGTAGGCATAAAAAGTTCTAATAAAGAGTCCACTTGTCATAATGGAGGACGGCCTTTATTGCTTCTAGAACACCGTCCAACAATCCACTGTAGACAATTCACAAGCACAATCAGACAGAACTGTGCTTATTACAGTTCACTAAGTACAGAAGCTTTTACAAATTCTTTATTTCTCACATAAAATAAAACACTTCCACAGGTAAAATTCAGTGGGAACTTTCGAGGAAAATCGTACGCAGTCCCTCAAGACTCAGTAATGAAAGATTTACAGACAACACTTAAAAACCAGCTTGGAAAAGCAAGCGAAAATACCGCTTTTATAGCGTCAATAGCATAACGCAGCAAACTCACTCAACGAGAGCTCGATGAACACTGACTTCAATTCTCCAACCTGTCTGCCTATTTATACTCTCCGACGTACTTTCTAGAAAAATCGGGATTTATAGAAAGACCCAGAACAATCTCGTTTTGATTTCGTCACAGAGGAGAAATAGAGTAGTATTAGGCCATTATATGATGTTAATGCAGAAAAACTAACTTTACAAGCCCCATTGGGAAAATCGCACCAAATGACCAAAATGTCGCCAAGCTTGGCGACTTTCGGAGAAATATCACCAAATTTGGTGCCAAAAATAAGTCCCCAAAAGTAAAGTCAGCGAAGGCCTACGACCAATATTTCTCGAGATTTCTAGAAAAGCTATACTAATCATGGGTAAACCCAAGCTTCCGTATCTCCTGTTCTAGTTGACCGATTTTGATGCAAGGAAAAGCAAAATTTAACTATTTGACGATTAGAATACAAAGTTTAAATTATTTTTTAACAGTCAGGATGAAGAACAGACCGAAAATTCGTAACAATATTTACTTGAACATTATCTATTATAAATGTATTTTTATTATTTATCTTAGTATTCCGAAGTTTAATAATTTCTTTCTTTTTTCATTCTGAGGCGTTCTAAATGCAAATACTTTCAAAATAACTGTTAAACTGTTAAGTTCGGAAAACATAATAAGAAAGCGAATAATTTTACTTTTTAAAATGCCCTTTTTCAAGAAAGTCGAATAAAATAGTACTTTAAACAGATTTGTAAAATAAAGTAAGTGTTGAAATCATTAAAAAAGGGGGGGAAATCCTTTAAAAACTCCACTAAAAATATTAATTATCCTGAAATTGAAATCATTATTTTTCGTGTGTAAATTTGCACACCCACACACAAAAAAAAAATCTGCAAATTTTTAGCAATGAGAATAAAGTGCTGAGTAGACATCCCTGAAATATCTACTGGAGCAAGTGACATTCAGAAGGAGCAATATCTGTTGATACGGCATGTGAAGTTGCACTTTTAAGTAAATGTTTGTAAGTGGATTTTGTAGCATCTAGTAAATCCAAAAATGTGGTGTTGCTTCAAAATCCTTTTCTCACTTCTTCTTTTCCTCTCCTTCTAATACAGAGGAAGTTTTTCTCTTCAGTGTTCTGGAAAGCATCTGAGGCGATATTGTAGGCGATAACGATCTCCTAAGATATTCAATTCGGATTGAGTTGCTTTTTTGGAAAACTTCTAGACATAATAAAATTTTCAAGGTGCAATTACAATTTTTCTTGCCTTTGCACATTTCAAATAGCCCTGGCAAGAATGTAATTTTGATATACTCAGATTATTACTCAAACAAATATTATTGTATTTAGCCTATAACCTGCATCGAGGCACCACCTCCTAGACATACAAGGCTTGAGAACAGAACTTTTTACATCATCACTAGGTCTACTAAGAAGTCATCATCTTGTTTTTTATTTCATAAAGTAAAACTATTTTAAATTTCTGGTGAATGATACAAATTTTACAAAATATCTTAAGTTAAATATAAAAAATAAAATACCTTTCTGATAAAAAATTATTTATTATGATCTATTTCTCTACCATATTATGTAATTAGTGATCGTTAAAATTTCCCATTTGTCATAAAATTAAATTTTCTATCTTTAATTATTAAAATGTTTTATACGGGAGTAAATTCACCACAAACTTTGAATAGTTTTACTTTTTGAAATTAAATGCGTGATGACGTCATTTTAGTGGACCTAGTGATGACATAAAAGTTTCTGTTCTCAGGCCTTCTTTATCTAGGAGGTGGTGATCGAGGCCACGTTCTAACACTACGGTTGCTGAATCGCAATTTCCTTTCTACCACAGTTTAGAAAATTTTCTAATAATTTTAGTATAAACTTTACAGTTGTCATGTCAGGCTTTAGTATTAGTCATTACATCAGTTTCTGCTTTTGAAAGTGAGATTTTTAGATTTCTATTCTATCGTACGAAATATCTAAGTTCCAAATCTTGTGATCGTGGATTCTTTGGTAATATTCTTCGTAAGAGGATTTAATTTGAGGAAGGAATCTCTACTGTGAATATAGTTAGAAAACTTTACGTAAATTCTAGCATAATCGGCAATTTTTACACGTCTTTTGTTGGATTTTTAACCACAATTTCAGACAGCTTTTTCTTATCTTTCATGCCCATGTTAATTTATAATACCAAATTAAGAAGAAAAAAATAGTGGTAATAAGTCTATTGGAAAAAAAACCAGTAAAAGTTCGCACTTATGCTATAACCTCTTTAGTAATAAATTGGCTCGCATTTTCTCGATATTTTTCTAAATGTTCTCAAGCTTTTCAGATAAGGTAATCACATTCTATTGCATGTTAAATTTGTGTTAAAAAACATAAATTAACTATAAAAGAATTATTTTAATTTTTCCAGCCAATTATTTTAGAATGACCTTTGCGCATGTCTGGACCGGGCTCGTTAATTTGAACCACGAGGTGCATGAATTTATGTGCACACCGTCTTAGATAAATAGTTAAACTTCAGCCTTAAATCATAAAACACCGAAACTAACATATGCATATAATTTCAAAAGGGCTATCCTTGACTGACTGAAGTTTTGGTTTTCATGGAGCGCCGTAGCATGAAATCTATATCTCCAGTGAGTAGAAGTAGAAATCAGGCGGTTCTTTGTCTTGAGGTGGGTAAGAAATTCAAATTTTTTAGTAAAAGATAAAACTGTTTAAAAGTTGTGGTGAGTAATCTAAAAAAAAAAGTGTAAATGTTGGCAGTTCTGTATCACGCGCGGATCCAAGGGGAGGGCGGTGTGGGGGGGCGAAGTACAAAACTTTGATATAATCTGTTAAAATATATCATGTAAGTATAATAAAAATTAAGTAGCCCTTTTTCTAAGGGGTGTATGGCGGGTAGTACTCCCTGTCGTTTTTAATCATAGCTCAGATTTAAATTGATTTTATCAATAATATAATTAATTACATTTATTAATTATAAAATGATTTTTCGCATTCTACCCCACCCCCCTGAGTCAGGTATAAAATCGCTCCCCCCCCCTTGAGTAATTTTGGGATCCGCCGCCCCTGTTCTGTATGCATATAAATATGCAATATTTCAGATATTAAAAAAAAAAATCTACTCCGAATTTAGACAAGTACCTTAAGTCATAGAACCCAGTTCATGCACTATATCTTCAATTATCGAAAACGTCAAGATAAGCCTGTACAGAGACAAAAAAAAACCTCCACCCAAGTGTAAATACATAACAACAAAATTTAATTTTATGCAATTTTATTAAATGTCTCGCCAGGATTAGCGTTTTTCATGTCTTCTAACTTTGTTCAAGCGTAGCGCTGAAACCATTCGGGAACAGAAGTTACGAAAGTTTAATAAATGATATTCCCCTTCATTAACCATTTTGTCACGGCAACTTGATACGATAAGAGGCATGGGTAGCTGAACGCCTACTTAAGCTACCTTGCGTTGCTATAGAAATGGTGAATATTCATTGATCGCCGGGGCTACGCCTAACAATGTAATTTAGAAGCTATAAAACATTTCACGTAACCATTAGAAAGTGGAGTTCATCATGCATAAAGGAAGGTGTTACGAGAATAAATATGATCAGATATTTATATGATGCATAGTAAAGTATCTATGTAAATTTCAATTAGAAATGAATTACGGGATCATAACAACTCATAAGGACGAAGACAGAGGAATCGGAGATTCTAACGTCTTAAATAGTATGCAGTAAACTGTGATATTACATACAGAACTGCCAAGTCTCCGGCTTTTTCAAGGAGATTTCCCACCACAATTTTTAACCAGTTTTATTTTGGATTATATTTTTGGATTCATTTTAAGTATAAATTCGTTAGAAACAATTAGTGGTTTAAAATCTCCGGAAAAAGCCGGAAACTTGGCATCCCTGTACATATAATGTGTATTTCTCGGAACACAAGAATTTTTAAAAAATGACAAGTAAGTAAGTAAGTATTCAGACAACCTAATAATGCATTTAATTCACTTAAAAGGCTTTTTTGTATAGAAATAGTTGTTAAAAGAAGCGAAAAATAAATTTCTTCCTATTTTAACAGTATTTCATAGCATTGCATATGTTCTTAAAGTACTTAATTTTACGTATTGGATATGAATAAGACTTATAAATCTTAATAAAATCTCATAATGCTTTAAGCGGTTATCAAGTCTAACTTTCCTCAAACCAACGAAAGAAACAACGAATTTTAATGCCTGATTATAAGTATTATAGCCACGCCCACTGGGTCACATGACACCTCAGGTGCAACGTGATTTGGCCAAAATGTCTGCAACGTAGCCGGCATGTCTCGTCAGCCACGTCTGTATTGCATCTATGTTCTTTGCGCGTCGAAATCATACCTTCATAATTAAAACCCATGTGAGATAAAATTTCTACTAAAATTAAATTTCATATATAACTGATTACAACAAAAACGCACATACATTCGTACGGTGTGGGTGAAACAGGAAAGTTGAGAGCGATGCCGATCTCGAGAAATATGTCCAAAATACTGCAATAAAATTCAAATTATTAACACCACTTAAATATAGTAGGTAAATTGTATCTGGAATTCACAACCTTCCATTCTCCTGCATTTAACAGAATATCAGATTATTTAAGAATCCACGGAGAGTGAGAGTCCACATTTCGTCTATGTTGAGGCTTCTGCTGCATTCTGTTGTTCATTAGTGGCACTATTGATATCCAAACCCATAAGGAGAAAGATCGATGAGAATACACTGAAAAATAGTCCAAAGATACAGTTTACATGGGGAAGAATGATGTATTTATGATGCCAATCGATTTTTGGAAAATCAGCTGTATCGGACTCTCATCGTTCTTCCTGTGGACCCTTCATATGTAAGCGACTGTTATGTAGCCGTTCTGATTTCTAAAGATTATATCAATGCGAGCGCAGCTGTTGGCCAACACATAAACACTCTTATGGTAGCACATATACCTTAAACGCTGTTTTTTGTAAACGGGAAAATTGTTTCGAACTGTAATTTTGAAGACATAAAACTATTAATTGCACCTTTAATTAATAATAGTAGTAGTTTGGGTCCACATTTTCCAGTATTAATGGATAAAATATTTTAGTGGCAGCTTGGATGAAGCCAACAAAGAAAATATGTTTCTAATAATAATTTTTTCTACTATTTTAATAATATTTAACAAAAAAAATAATACTTGTCATTTATTTTTAAGAAAATGTATGCTTTTTCACTAGACACAAAATAATTTGTTTTTAAGTTTCATTTTTAATATTTCGAAAAATGCTGCACTTGAAAAAAATATATAAAAATAATGTTTCAATTTTTTTAATTATATGTACGTTATTTGACTTAAAAAAACATTTCAACGATAAATTAATTTTTTAATTGGGAATTTCTCGTAGTGGGCATTAGATGGTTAAGTTGCATATAAATAGTTCTTTTATATAAGTAACCAAAGTGTCTGAAAAGTCCTTGACACATTTAAAAAATTCATAGAAAAGTAACATATTGTCGTATGAACATACGGTTTACACAGTAATACTTCTCAGGTTCTCGAATATTTTTTAATTATAAAAAAACTTCCAAAATGTGTTCATAGGTGGCGCTGTACCGTCACAGTCAGAAAAACATGCGTAATGTAAGGTGTGTAATCATTTTATTAAGCAGAAAGTAATACCTTTCGTTACCAGAGTGAAATATGTGTGCCTTCTGTTCCTCAAACCACATCTAAACGGTACTCAAGTTTATCCACCACCTCCTAGATATAGGGGGCCTGAGAAGAGAAAGCTTTTACTTCAGCACTAGGTCTTCTAAGACGACGTAATCAGTTTTTCAAATCATAAAGTAAAACTATTTAGAATTTCTGGTAAGAGATACAAATTTTAGAAAATATTTTAAGTTGAAGATAAAAATTAAAATACCTTTCTGATAAAAAATTATTTATTATGATCTATTTCTATATCATATTTTATAAATAGCGGTAGTTAAAATTTCCTGTTTGTCGTAAAATTAAATTTTCTATTTTAAATCATTAAAAAGCGTTATGCGGTAGTAAATTCACCACAAACTTTGAATAGTTTTACTTTGTGAAAATAAATGTATGATGACGTCATTTCAGTGGACCTACTGATGATGTAAGAGTTTCTGTTCTCAAGCCTTCTATATCTAGGAAGTGATGTTTTATCCCGTATACTCGAGACGTCCATGTCTTGTACAGTCTCATACGACTACTTCTTTCCCTATCTAAATCGCTTCCAGTCTCAAAAAACTTTTCATGCCAGGCTGAAATGCTGTTTCGACTCGGAAGGTTTTTCTTAAAGAAGTTACGAAACTTTCTCTGAACTGTAGTTAAGATTTTGATTCGAAATACCAACCTACGGCAGTGCGCTTTCTGAGTCGCAGTCACCATAGCTAGTATGCATAATCCCTCACTATCAATGCTGTTTGAAACTCACAATAAATCAACGCCTCCTACATATAGAAAGCCTTACAACTCCTACTTCTCCAACCTTTGACGTCATCATTTAGCCTACATTTAAAAGTTTTATTTTCACAAAATAAAACTATTAAAAATTTCTGGTAGATACTACAAATATGAGACAATATCTTATATTGTTAGAGCTGAAGCAAACCGCATGTATTCGGTACTAAGATACGGATAATCACTCAGACTCGGAGTAACGAATTGTTACTTTTCGGTTGATATCGTTACTCGTTACTCGATCCGGAGCTGTTTCGGATCGAGCAGCTTCGAACTTCGAATACAGACTTCCAGGCGAGGCGAACTAGGGGGGAAACGGGTTCCAGTAATCGAGTACTAATATCTTCTGTTTGTTACTGGATATCGGATCGCGGTTTCAAGGGGGAAAATGACTTTTGAGTGTGCATTTCGGATCGACCAGGTTCGAACTTCGAATACAAGACTGCCGGAGGGAGAAAATGAATTTCGGTATTTGAGTAATAGTATGTTCCGTTCCGTTACTAGATACCGGAAGTATTATGGATTCTCGCTGTTTGAAGGGAAAATCAGTTTCGGTATTTGAGTAGTAGTATGTTCTGGTTGCAATTCGTTTGTGCCGAGCCGAATGGTATCGTTTTGATGAGGTTTGGAAGAATCCGTATGTGTTCGTTACAGTTATGGAGATGGATATACTATCTGCTGCTCTATTGATATGGGTCGTACAATGGGGGGATAGGATCCGGTGTACAGTGCGTTCTTATGCGCAGTTGAACTTTTTTTTTTGCAGGGGGGAAGGGGGTGTTCTTATAATTGTAGAGGAGCAATACATATAAGAGAAGCATGTTAGTAAGGGGTGCTAATTTCGGGCTTTCTAACATTTTAGTACTAAATAGTGGTGCAATCAGAATTCTTTCTTTCAGGGTGGTTCCGAAGCAGGATTGCGAGCTTAACTTTTTCTTTTTTTTTAGCTAGAATCGAAATATGAGTAATAAATAACAAATTATTTAAATACACCTTTAAAAAAAATATTTTTTTATAAAGTAAACGAATTCACACATTTTTATTATTTAAAATATTATTTGGAACTAAAAAAAAATATTTAGCATGGAAACCTAAACACATTTTTTAAGTAATTGTTTAAAAAATATATAAAAAATTGGGAGCTACCCGGGATTTCTATGCCCACTCCTGCGTAAGCCACTGGTATTAAAATAATTCAATAAAGTTCAGTATGTTTCTAAAATGTCGGCGTTTAGGGGGCCATCTGCCCTATTTTATGGTACATTTTATTCCATGAACTCATGGAATACGCATAGTCCGGTGCAACCATTCTTTCTGTATGAAAGGAGTGATAATTTTTGTTTAAAGAATGCTCTCATATATGCACCCACAGAAGGGGCTAACCCCTTTCATCCCAAAAGTGCAGAAATAGAACTGGAAATATCTTAAAAATAGATAATTCTCACTGAATTAAACAATTTTAATTTAAAATATGGTAATTTTTAATTTACTTCGAAAAATCGTCCAGCAAAAGAAGTTTTTGATATGAAATAAGAACTCACAAATAATAAAGATATTATGCTTGTAGAGACGCAAAGTAGTTGATATCATACTGAGATCCCCTGCCCTGTGAATTTAATATATATGGCCCAATCCCTGGATCTCAGTATTCGAGAACCCGCTCCCAGAAAAAAACACGAGTCACAAGCTTTCCTTTACACTTTTTATGATAAGAGTGAACAGGTTAAACCAGCGTTCAGAATTTAAAAAAGGGGTGGTTGAGAAAAAAAAGAATGGCATATGTCTTTGGAAGATTTCTATGTGTACTCACTAATTCGGATAATTTAGCATTGTATAAAACCATAAATGTGTATAAAAACAATCTGTAAATCAGAGAAAATAAGCTCTAAATACAACTTTGTACAACTTCGCTAAAAAAAATTCTTTTTGGTTAGGTTTTGTTATGGGTTTATGTATGGGCGGCATATACCCATAACAACACTGTCCCGGATGTGTTGTTATGGGGCACATATAACACCCTATTACCGATTCTATTAGTAGTAACGAAAGTAACGAGTAACGAATACTTAGTAACGAATAGCGAACATCTAAGTAACAAATACATACGGATACTCATTTTGTTGTTACTTTTACAGCACTATATATTATACATTAAAATTAAAATATCTTATATTATACATTAAAATTAAAATATCTTTCTCATACAAAATTATTCAGTATGATCTATTTTCTTATCACATTATCTAATTAGTTATGGTTAAAAACTGCCATTTGTCGTAAAATTATATTTTTTTTCTCAAATTATTAAAATATTGGCAATCATGGGTAATTCACCACAAATTTTTAATAGCTTTATTTTTTCAGAATCTAACTTTTAAATGTAGGCCAAATGATGACGTCAAAGCTTGGTGACATAGCAGTTGTAAGGCTTTTTATATCTAGGAGGTTTTGGATAAATCCCTATTAGCTTTTATTGCTCAAAACTGGAGATGAAGCGCCATCTGTGAAAACATTTTGGAAGTAATTCGTTTTAAGATGGAAAAATAAATTCCTGATTCTGTGAAGCACTATTGTACGAACCGCATATTCATAGAACAGTTTGTTGCTTTTCTGTGAATTTTTGAAATGTGTCAAGGACTTTTCGACATCCTGTAGAATTTAATGTACTGAAGAGTGATTTTCCAAACAGTAACATTTAAACTTCTTACTTTAATGTCTATATCGAACATCCTCTATTTGAATTGGTGATTGGAGAAACCACTTCAGTCACAAAAATGCGAAAAATCGTTTTCGATGAAAATAAGCTTAGAAAGGCAAGATGCGTGTTGAGGGCAAGAACGACGTTAGTCTGTTGAGTCACCACCTCCTACATATAGAAGGCCTAAGAACAGAAGCTTTTACGTCATCACTTGGCCTAAGATGACGTCATCACAGTTTGTAGTTCATGAAGTAAAACTATTTAGAATTTCTGGTGGTTGATACAAATTTTAGCAAATATTTTAAGTTGAAGATAAAAATTAAAATACCTTTTTCATAAAAAATTATTTATTATGATCATTTCTATATCATATTATATAATTAGCGATAGTTAAAATTTCCTGTTTGTCGTAAAATTAAATTTTCTATTTTAAATCATTACAACGCTTTATGCGGTAGTAAATTCACCACAAACTTTGATTAGTTTTACTTTGTGAAAATAAATGTGTGATGACCTCATTTTAGTGGACCTACTGATGATGTAAAAGATTCTGTTCTTAGGCCTTCTATATCTAGGAGGTGGTGGTTGAGTAGTTTCGTAGATACGGGGCTTCTTTTTCGAACGATGGGCGACAATGATCAATGGTCGACACACGACAATGGATCCATGGTCGAGAATGATCTGTTTTAACACTATTATTAGCCACCTACCCTGCCCTAGGGGTGGTTTTCTAAAAAATATTTAATCCACCTTCAATTTTAGATTTTCATCTCCATAATTTTCTGCAAGCAAAGCACTTTTTTCTACTAAATTCATGTTCTTGACTTTTGCATAGCATAAATATGGTTAGACAATTGGTGATTTGATTTGCTTTGCTTTGATTTGAATCATTACCTTTTTCCAAGTTTTCAGCTACTAAAAACCAGTTGAGTGCAGAAACAGCATAAGTCCGAATCAAATTTTAAATTTTCCTGAGCCTAATTGATGTCGAAATTAGGTAATATTTGCATGACAGAAACATAAATGCATGTTATGACAGAGGAAAAAAAAGTTTAAATATTTGAAAATTTGGAGGAGTTATGAAGTTTTTTCTCTCTCCTGAAAAATTTCCTTTTTGTGACTGAGGTGGTACCTGCACTCAGCGATTCATTTAAAGAAAGCATTACTTTTATGGATGAGTAAAATGTTTCCTTTCAACAAAAAACTCCTTCCGTATCGTCCTACTTAAGAGGAATTTTATATGCACCTTCCACTGAATTAATTTTAGCTTTATAGGAATGTACGTTTTTAAATTTACTTGAAGTTTTTAAAGTACAAAATAATAAAGCTGGATTTTGGAAAATATACATTTCCTTTAGGGAAATAAAGCTGCATTTTATTAATACTTTTTCGTATAGGTTATGCTTATTATTTTTAGATTTTCCGCTATATAGCTTTAAAACCTTTTCCCTTAAATATACTTAGTAAACGTATTTTAAAATACTATGTGTGTGATGTATCGGCCCTCCCAGTGGAAAAAAATGCAGTTCCTCGTTTCTCCAACATATTAAATATAAGAAGTTGTGTGGTTAAAATTACATATAATAAAGGGAAAATGTAATTTCAACCGTCGTAAACAAACTAGAAGATAAATTGCTGAACATAGCTTCCAGCTTTTCTGATTTTATCGGGAGATCTTTCCGTATTACATATAATAAATTACATATAACAAAAGGGGAAATGTAATTTCAAACATCCTAAACATACTAGAAGATAAATAGTTGAGTTGAAATTCTGTTTTGTAGTACATGGGTGATATCCTACTACTACCCCCGCCCCTCCACACACCATGATCGAGTGGATATGAGACTCAAAATGGTGGTTTTGTGTTCAGGCGCGCCGCGCGGCTGTCGATCTAATAGTCTGGAAGTTTGGTTAGATTTGCCCAGACATAACATGAAAACGCGTTGGAACCCCTTAGAAAAAATTTCCGACCAAGGCGTCCCCATCTTAGGCAGATAGAATATGAGTAGCTTTACCTTAACAACATAAACAGACAAATATCCTGCTACTGAATAAGGGGTACAAATCTTCAAATTTTTAGCGCAATTTTATGTGGCA
The DNA here is from genome assembly GCA_038373885.1 of Cheiracanthium punctorium. Lineage (NCBI taxonomy): Eukaryota > Metazoa > Arthropoda > Arachnida > Araneae > Cheiracanthiidae > Cheiracanthium > Cheiracanthium punctorium. The sequence goes on from JAWZYV010018068.1 coordinate 286,308, forward strand.
AGTTGTTTGCAGTATATTTCCATGAAAGCAGCCAAACACCACTGTATTAAAATGACGATAAACTTTCTTTAAATGCAGGAAATGTCAGTTGCATTATTTGTTCATTTTAAGTAAGCGTACATTCAAAAGAAAATTTTTGACACCTGTTATATATTTCTTATTGCCGACATGCTGTTTTGTGGCAAAAAAATATTACGAGAGGACGGGTCAATACAGCTACCGAGAATTAATCCAACCTTTGATAAAAGTAGTATAACATAGACATCAGGCAATTTCCAATTTCTACAGCTGATGGTTTTACTATAGCAGTTTGGAAACGAAATTATATAAATTAATTTCCTATGGTTATACAAAATGAATAACCATAGGAAATAAACAAGCTAGCTACGGATTAACCCACCTTCAGACGCTTATAAAGGAAAACAAAAATAAAATTAGAAAATGAATACAATATACAATAAGTAATCTCACTTTATAGTTTCCCTAACACCTCGTAAAATATCTGATCATAAACTATCATGCACTGTGTTTTGTTTCCTATAGAGAAATAATATATTTCCCCCCAGAGTATGTTTCACTGCGAGCTCCTAAGTATTTGTATTGTTTCTACAATGTTCATTTTTTCGGTTCCCTTTTAACAGAATGGAGTTGCAGAAACAGACAATTTGCGAGCGAAGAAAGAACTTTATTCTTACTTTAATTTACATTTAGACTAAATAAAAAACATAGTTCTCTCTCTTTCCTTGCCTATGAAAAATTTAAACCTATTAAGGTTTTCTCTAGTCGGAATATGCTCCTGAAAATACGGAACTACACTCGAAAGCAAACTCTGACATTCATAGGATGGGTACCTTGAAAGAAAGATAATTAATGATTTCGGTTTTGGGACTATCCTGGGCAATCTTTAGCATTTATTATTAATTATATCTTTTGCGGCAGTTCAATTTCTAGTTGTTTTGAAATTCGAATATTTTTCATTTTTTCAATACTTTATTGATTGCCAGGTTTAAAGTGCTGAAGAAAACGTGGCTGACGAAATAGGCAGGCTGCAGTGCTGACATTTTAATTACATCCCTTCACACGCGAAAAATCATGTTACCGTGGGTATTGATCATCTCAGACCGAAATAGCCATACTAAAATAGTCACACTCCCCAAGTCACATGACTCGTCGAGTGCAAAGTGCTGTGACCAAAATGTCAGAGCCACAGCTTGTCTATCTTTTGAGCCACGCAGAGAAAAGAACTTTACAAGAGCAATCATTTGTGATCTAGAGCCTTTTTCATCGTACAGTGCTTTACACTTTAAAATCAAAAAATATTTTTTGTCGGAATTTTTTTAAGCTTTCAAACAGGCAGATTTTATTCAAATTCAAAGAAAAATAAACGGGGATAGTGACTCTTGGGCATTTTTAAGAGGAAATTGCTGGGTTCTGATTATGCAAAGAGGAGAGAAAATTATTACACTCAAATTTGTAAATGCAGATACAAAAGAGATTCTTTGAGAATTCTGAAATCCTAGTCTATGAGAGACATAGTCATACATTCGTATAAAGAAAGAAAATGGATTTCAGAATATTAAATGCAGTGCATAAGTTTTCAAATAAGAGAATACATGATTGTTTTTTACATTTGAATTTTGTAAAGTAAAAATTATTCACTCAGTCAAAGAAAACAAATTCCAACTTTTATTATCATTATTATAACGTCTTATTTTGTTTGCTTAAAAGCAACAACAACCAAAAACTTTAAACTTTTAAGTGAAGAATATGATTTTGATCATGTGTGCCTACCTCTGTATTGAGAAATTTTGAATCATATTTTCATAGTATATACCTAATAAGTGTGTTTATTTATATATATATATATACAGTGTTGTAAAATTTCTACCTCCCTTCACATTTATAGAATTTTTTAAGTACACAGAAGAAAGATTATAATCTGTAGAAGTGAATAACAAATTTTAATGCATAATGAACAAAATCTATACTATTTCGTTCGCAGTAAGGTAAGATATAAGCAATGTTAAATTTTTACAAAAAGAAGGAAAAATAAAAATACTAAAAGGAGCACATCCTAAAAAAGAGAAAGAGAAAAATAAAATGCGGAGCATGCAATAAGTAATCTCACTTTATGGTTTCCCTAACACCTCATAAAATACCCAACCATAAACTAGTACGTACCCCTTTTTGTTTTCCACAAAGAGAAAGGATGGCGGGAGGAAGTGAGAGAAGTTAGAGAGTCTGGTTTCTATTGTTCGAATTTTATGAGAAAATCCTGGAGTATTCGCATTGAACAAGGAGTTTTATTTTTTTCTCCAGTTTTAGAACTTTTTCCGGAAAACGATTTCGTCTTCTTGTTTATTTTTGATTTGAGGAAGACAGATTGCTAATACAATTTTTGAGTTGTGATTAAGGTATGAATTTTCTATGTGCTTTTGTAATTTACACATTGTATTACTTTTACATAGTTGCCAACCGTTCCGCTTTTATCAGAACGTTTTAAATCACTATTCCTTAACAGTTTTATTTTATATTAATAATATGGACAGATTGCACTAGTAATCTGCTGAAAAATAGTAATAGTAAAAAATATTCTGATGAAAGCGGGATGGTTGGCAGCTATAAGAGAATAAGCTTACTAGCGCCATTCACTTTTCCAAATTTCAGCAGAGCACTTACGCTAAATATAAATATTGCGCTCTATGATTTTTATATGTTACAGATTGCATTTGTGTATTGGAAATATAGACAGAAGACGTTACAATACGTTCGTACTAATGTTATATGCACATAACACTGCAACATTTTAGGACAACTAACACGACCAATTTTAGAATATTAGGGAATTCGACTCATGTTAAAGAAGCTTAATAGCTTAGTTGACCCAAGTGTGTATTCAGATCGTTCACCCAAAAATCTTTTAGACCTTACATAGTGGCTTAATGAAGACTGGTTAAGTACACAGCAGATTGTAATTTAACCGAAAACTCGAAACTGATTTGGATTTTCGAATAATAATAATATAAAATAGATACATAATAAAAGTGGGCAAACCAATGACCGACTGAATAAACCACTGAACATTGGGAGAAGGCTGATGTATGCAGGTCCAGGGTTCTGGATTCTCGAGCAACTGTCCATTTAATATAAAATTATAATAATAAAAAAACTTTGTAAAATAATGGTTAAAATAAATAAAAACGTTGTGAAAAAAAACACATATAAAATGATACTTATAACAAGAAGCGATCGTTTCGACTGAAAATTTATTGTCTTCGTCTGTCATAACCCTTCGTCTCACTAGACAGCGGGAACTGAAAAGATAAACACAAATAAGCATGCTCTCACTTGAAAATAGAAAAGGGAAAAATAGAAGACGGGGAATGGAAAACAGAAAGAAAGAAAGAACTTTACAACAACTGCTTCCAAGCCGAATGAATAAAAAATGGAAGAATCATCGTCCACAACACGCTTCAAGCGCTGTGTAATGGAAAAACCTTCCAAAAAAGCAAAACGGGACAAAGACTGAGGAATGCATAAGATCTTAACGCTGGAAAGTTGAAAACGGTGATTAGAATTCTTACAGTGTGAGGCCATAGCTTTCGGAAAACACGTGCTTAGAAACATATCTCTCAAGCTATTTCAGCTTAAATTTAAGAGCTCTTCTAGTCTGATCCATATAACCCAAGTCACAGGATCTACAAGGAATAAAAGGGAAATACCTTCTTCGGGGGTATTTCCCTTTTATTCCTTGTTTCCTTTTATTCCTTTATTCGGGGGTATTCCCTTTTATACCTTCTACAAGGAAAATACCTTCTTCGCTTCTAAAATCACTCCCCACAGTTCCTGGGCGCTAGCGCACTATATAGTGCTCCATGAAACTGTATTAACTAACAGGTTTATGCATGAATAACTTCGCAGAACCTTAGTTTTTTGAAAATCTTTTTTCAAACTATTTCTTTATAATATTGGTTGCGGTCCGTAAATGTGACGTTAAATGATGATGAGCAGTCATGCTTTTTCGTTCAGATGATGAGGTGTATTTTGGAAAGAGTTTTAATAGACTACCCGAATGTTAATAAACTGGCAACGTCACGTGTTTACTTTGAAGATATCACATATGACGTTTAGGATGTCATATGTAAACGCGATGGTTAAACCGCTCCTCCTGGAATGTTAATGAGCTAATAACGCCACATCTACGAGATATACAAGATACGGTGCGGATATTTTGGCTACCCCTCTTTACACTTGAAGCGTCGTGTGACCGAGGGGATGTGGTCGTCTTCGTTCCAGAAAACCACAGTAAGATCGTCAAAAACCCTGGGTCACATGTCCCTTCGAGTGCAAAATGTGGAGACCAAAATAGCAGCCTAGCAACCCATATATCTCGTCAATCACGTATGCCAATTATTCATTTTATAAATCCGGATAATTTTGGTAAACACGAGAGTTAAGCCACTCCTCTTTCCGTCAATCCATTTATCTATCAAGTCTCAGATTTCTAGGATTAAGCAGCAGTGATTTTCACACATGGCTATTTTCACTTTTCGTTCAGCTGTTTGCTATATTTTAAGATAAAAATTATTGTTTATAAAATGTGGTAATTACCTTCCTTAAATTGACAACTCTAATAAACTAATGCAATCTATTTCGCGGTAGGATCTCATGCTCTTAAAAGTTTCGGGTTTGAAAAATAGAATTTTCTGTACTGCACTTCCTCCAAAAGCTGCCAAAACAAAAATAAAAGAAATCTCAGCAATGAAGTACATTTGAAAACGGCTTTTGTTACTTTTAATCACGAGAACTGTTACTGCAATAAAAAAGTCCCCGTTATTTATAAGAACTGAGAAGTTTAAAGCATCCAGGATTCACGAAGTACATTTAACGTCTGCTATTTTATCTGAAGTATGCTTGTTGTATTTCACAATGGATTTTAATTCTTCAAACTTGTGGTTTAATACAAAGAAATTCTTCTTCACGTTTAACTCGAATGTGCATACTATTTTTCTTTAAAAAAAACTATTTTTATGCCCCTACTAATAATAAAGAAGGTTACATAATACAAAAGAAGAACGATACTTTTCCGTAAAAAATAGTAGTATAAACTTTTGTAATCTGTTACTCCATTTAAGTATTTAAGTCGTTAAAAGTTCTGAACATGTTATAAAAAAAAAACACAGTTTGTACAAAAGCTTATTGATGAACTTTCCATATCAAAATAATTATCATTTAATATAGAATATTACTGTTTGTAAAAACATTCTTTTTTTTAATTCTCAAGATCTAAGTTACTATTTTTCTTTACTATTCGATACTATTTTTCTTTAAAAGAAAATCCTATTTTTATGGCAGTACTACTAATAAAGAAGGTTACACATACAAAAGAAGAATTATATTCTTCCGTAACAAACTGTAATATAAATTTTTCTAATCTGTTAAATTTTTGTAATCTGTTACTCCATTCAAACTACAAGAGTCTAATGATAAACTTTCTATATAATATTTTATTATCAGGTAAGGCAGAATATTTCTGCTTGTAAAACCATTCTGTTTTCTCTTTTTTTTTAATTGTCAAGATCTATTTTAACATTGATTTCTTTAATCATTGGACTGTAATCCCATGACACATTGGATCAAATGTAAAAAACAAGATTTTGCTCATTCTTTGATTAATTAGGTGGTCATAGAGATGGACCGGCACATTACGAGTCAAGGCATAACTTCCTTAAATAATTATATGTTGATGCTAGATAGTTTACTTCATGATATAGTTTAGTAAGCTAATCAACTTTTCCTATTCTTTCAATGGGAAATAGATTTATTATCACAACCACAAATATATAAGAGTAATTTAGAATAGATAATACATTTTCCCTAACCAGGTGGATTGATACAGTGCAATTGCACACAGACTTCGCAGAGTAAAATTTTACAATCTGTGTTAGAAGGATTTATTTCAAGAAAAATTGCAGATTCTGGCAAAACTTCCAAGAACTTATAATACAGAATCCGCAATAATTCGATCAAGTGCAGTTGGATTATTTAAAAAGGATTTTCTGGACATTTCGTTGATAAAAGAAATGCAGTCATCTGATGAATTCTGCGCTTGTGAGATCATTAAATGCCGATAATGTCATTAAAAAACATAAATTAACTATAAAAGAATTATTTTAATTTTTCCAGCCAATTATTTTAGAATGACCTTTGCGCATGTCTGGACCGGGCTCGTTAATTTGAACCACGAGGTGCATGAATTTATGTGCGCACCGTCTTAGATAAATAGTTAAACTTCAGCCTTAAATCATAAAACACCCAAACTAACATATGCATATAATTTCAAAAGGGCTATCCCTGACTGACTGAAGTTTTGGTTTTCATGGAGAGCCGTAGCATAAAAGCTTTATCTCCAGTGATGAGAAGTAGAGATCATGTGGTTTTTTATCTTGAGGTGGAAGGGCTGTCCCGGCTAACTAGAGCATATACTTAACTTCATTTCTTTTTTAAAATATCTGGTGAGTTGCTAACACTGCTATATATTGTGAATCTATTTTGATTTTCTTATAAAAGCAGTTTCAAATATGGACTATAAAACAATAAATATATATATTTTTGCTACGCATTTCCATTATTTGTCTAATACTATTAATGCATTATCATTTCAGTAGTTGTGTTATCGTATTGAATTCTTATTCTATATTCTTATACTTAAGCGTACCAGCTGTGATATTAATTACTGTACATTTCTTTTCTTTTAGGTATGTAATAATTTTAATTGAATACCCAAGTCATTTTATCAGCTATACGTAAGTACAATTTTGTATTGATTATACATTTTAAGTAGTTATAAGTAATTTAATGTTGAAATTTAGAGCTTTTTCAGTATAACGCTTAGACCAACGTGTTTCGGTATTGAATGCTCCTTACCTTCCAAATTATACAATCATAACTGCAAAAGCCTCTCATTTACTAATTTCTCCTTAGCAGTTCAAGCTAAATATAATCCAAATTTTAAATAGAAAATAAAACAGTTTAATAATTGAGGCGAAAATTTTGCCAATAAAATTGGAATTGTAGGCAGCTGTGTGTGTGTGTGTGCGTGTGCATTATTTTTACCTGGCACTTTCCTTTATTTCAAAGACTTAAATATTGTATTCATATTACTGTGCGGATAAATTGAAGTGGATACTCTAAAACGCCTCCATGGCTTAAGTTATGCCTCGTAACTATGGAAAAAATAAATATTGTGAACTATTACGTAATTTTTTTCTAATTAGTGGCTAATATATCAAAACAATTAAAAAAATATTGAACTACTAAGATAATTTGAATATATATATATATATATATATATATATTAACTGTGACAGGGCTAGAAAAATTAGAAAACATTAATTTTTATCCAAATTATAAATACAAATTTAATTGCATTTATAATCACATAAAATTTTGCACTACGTGAAAAACATCATACAGTGTGTCAATGACGTTAAAAACATGAGGCATTAATTAAAATTAAAATTTATGAGAAATAACATAAACAATTCTTAAAGTGAACTTTTATAATAAACAATTCAATTATAATACATAAAATTCAAATACTGAGAGTGATTTAAATCTTTATTTAAACAACCAGAAATGTAAAATTCTTATGTAATTAAAATCTGGAAATTGTTGCCTTTCATTTGGAGTTGAAAATAGACAACCATTACACACGGGCCGTTCGACTCATTTTACTGATTCGAATCTCGACTCATTCACTACTTCGATGATTCGAATCTTGAATCAATAAAAGAACTAAAGAAATTTTCCCTCTCTCTGCGCCGAAAGCCCTACTATTTAAACATCCTTCACCCATTCATCGGGTTTCTTCTCCGCTGAGTTCTCAGGCAGCTGGCATCTCTCTCTCCTTGCTCGAGTAAAACTAGTGTTTAAACTGCCCGAAATGAAAATACAGGGGAGCTTCGTATGACCCCCTGGGCCTGTAAGATTACAAGGTTAAGTTTGGTGTCAAAGTATTCGAAATTTTATGTATCGATGGGGGTGTTTGTCTAGGGGGGGTCGAGAATCAATAAAAACGCGCTCCGATGGATAGTTTCCGAGATATACGTTAATTAATTATGGTAATCAGACTAATTAACCATGATTGAGGCCTAAAAGGACTGCAAACATGTAGAAATTAGCTCTGGGATGGTTTCCAGACTTTGGAAATGCCGCCGAAGGAGACTAGTGTTTAAAATAATTAAAAAACTTTGTAAAAAACACACATAAGATTACTTCTTATGTGTGTTTTTTACAAAGTTTTTTATCCTCTTTCCTTTTACTTCTTATGTGTGTTTTTTACAAAGTTTTTTAATTACTTTAACGTTTAACACCAGTATTTTGAGTGTTTTTTCAGTTAGTGTTTAAAATGCCCAAATTGAAAATATAGGGGAGCTTCGTATGACCCCCTGGCCTGTAAGATTAAAAGGTTAAGTTTGGTGTCAAAGCATTCGAAATTTTAAGTATCGGTGGGATATTGAGTTTAGGGGGGGGGGCGAGAATCAATAAAAACGCGCTCCGGTGGATAGTTTCCGAGATATACGTTAATTAATTATGGTAATTAGACTAATAAACCATGGAGCTGTTTTTTCCGCGATCCGGCATCATCATCAACGGAGAGAAAGCAGTAGCAAAAGCATCACAAGCTGGTATTGATCTCAGGATTTTCTTATCGCAGGCCTCAGAGGCGTAGCAAAGGGCGGGGGGTTAGGGGGTGTCATAACCCCCCATGAGGAATTTTTTGCCATACAAAATGTATATTCTTCACTACATTATCACACACACGTTTACATATATATGAGTTGCAGTAGCCATAACCCCCCCCCCTTGAAAAATTTCTGGCTACGCCCCTGACCGGCCTGTATTTTTTACCTTTATCGAATTCGAGATTTCACTGAAATGAAAATGGGAATATCGGATATTTGATGTTGAAATAGAACCGATATGTCGATATTTATCGATTTTTGGCCCAGTCCTACTGAGGGGCTGCTGATCCCCCCAAAAAATGGGACCCTTTACTTAGCTTACAATTGAACTTTATCTTTAAATTTGATACCCAGCCCACCCTGAAATAAAATCTGGGTACGCCACTGTCAATAACACTAACTACGCCACTGCTTTAGACCCTATTTTGTATTTCTCTGAATTACGAAAGAAAATAAAATCATTCCCCTTAAACGAAAAACAAGGTAAAAAAAATATCTTAAACGAAATCTGCAGCAATAAAGCGAAATGTTATTTTGCTTACTACAAAGTCCTTTTGTGAGAGCGCTTAATACCGCCCATGTATCCTCCATTAAAAGTGATAAGCAGAATCCTAACTTTATTTCATTCTATTTCCCTTCACATGAAAACCCGCCACCATGTAAACTTAACGTTCCGTTTTTTTTTTTTTTTTTTTTTTTTTGAGGGTGGGGGCAGGGGGACATATATTGAAGTTAAAAGTAGAAAAGGGATGTTTCATTAAATTTTAAACAAATATTAAATCAGCCAGACAAGTTGGAAGGAGGGAATCCCCCCCGAGGGAAAAAGTTTTAAACAACTTTGAGACCCCGTATACAATCACCGAAACAGAGCGAAACACTGAATCAGTAAAGATTCGTTGCTGCACCAACTCAGTGACCAACTCACCCACACCCACTCATTTACTGTTTCAAATCATCTATCGACTCGGAGTAGTAAAGAGTCGAAAAGAGTCGAAAAGAGTCGTAAAGAGTCGAAAAGAGTTGAAAGAGTAAGGGAAAATCTCTGGGAACGGCAAAGGGAAAATAAGTTTTCCTTCCCTTCGCACTTGGAATGTATTTCCCTTGAGGTCTTGAGATTCGAATCAGTAGAGAGTGAGTGTAAAGACTGAGCCACTCAGTACCAAGATTCGAATCACTGATTCGACTCATCGAATCATTGGCCATCTCTAACAACCATTATTATGTATGAAAAAAATTGCTATCGATTGTCCGCAGTCACGATAAAATTTTTAAAGTTATCAACCCTGTTTAGTTAGTCTTCAAGCAAAAGGGTAGATGACGTGTTCTATCATTCCATCAAGTTAGAGGAACAGTGGGTGAAATTCCGCCGTAGATAAACTTCTAGCTCCGGTACTCCAATAAATCTGACTTTTCAGGTCAGTTTAACAAGCATGAGTACCAAGTCAAGAAGAAAAGCTATGTACGGGATATGAGGACAACATTTAGGGGCTAACTTAAACTGCAAATTTCAGTAAGAAGAGATGGTATGTGTAAAACCTAAGCAAAATGTACAGAATTGTTCAAACTACGTTCCTAAACTGTCGGTGATGCCTTGAAGTTCTACTTGAGAATTGTATAAATATAAGTTCAATTTTTTTTTCTTTTTGGTTTTGTAAAAAAGAAGAAAACATAGCATGAATTTTGTTTCGACCCCGAAAAGGGGAAAACATCGCTTGATAAAATTAACTTGAAATGGATAAATAGTACTCATTCGTCGCAGTATGACACCTGCATATTTAACACTTTTCTCATTATTTAAAAATAAATAACTAAAAGAATCACACATGGATTGTTGTGAGACAAGAATTAGGTCTCTATCGCAGTTGAGAGTCTCGCTTTTCGTCCCTCAGCCATTCCTAAAAAGAGGATCGCAGGAGAAATGAATCGAAACATTTTTGTGGATCATTTATGGGTATTTCAGAAAAAATGATGTGAGATGACATAAAAGGAATGAAATATGCATTTTCTCAATCAAACTGAATATCATAGATTTATACAAGAAACATTTTCATAATTAAAAATGGCATAGCAGAAAACAACTAAAAATTTCGTTCATAGACTCATTCTTGCGAATTAAAATGACTAAAATCTGATTTTAGTTGCAAAATTGAGGTGATGTTAGGAGAAATATACACACTGACCTAGGCTTTTATCCCTTAAACAATGATGACAAAAATACAGAACAAATTAGAAAATTGGGTAAAAAAGAGTGTACAGAATTTTGTAGAATCGATTAAAATTTGGAGAATATTAAATAATCACAAAATTAAAATATTTGTACGCCCTCCGTACGAAAAATTCTCGATTGTTAAGACGTGCCACATACATTAATTAGGCTAAGTGCAAAATTTTAGCTTTTATTTAAAAAAATGGTTTTTGAAAACAGAGTTGGCAAAATGCTATAATACTAATAATAGCAGTGGCTTCTTTTCCGAATTTGTGTACGGCCCTCGAAACACGATTTTTCGACGTGATTGTTTCACTTCCAGTTACAGAAAACTAGTTTAAATTAACATTTCTTTTTTTCCCGTATCTGAAAGACTTTTTATTGTGTAAAGCTGAAATTCTGACATGAAGGAACCAAGCCATGGGTACCATTTCATTGACTGGGAACATTTTTGTACAAGGCCCGTGAAACAAGTGAATGAAGTGCTTATACCTTTGAAAAATAATAATAGTAATAGTAATAGTAACAGAAAAAATTACTAAGCAAGCATGCAAAAATTCTATGTATGTGTCAAATGTGCATTAATTATCTGAATGCTTTAATGGTAATTTATGAGGAGAAAACTCACCAGAAATTCATTTCAGTTATATCATACAGGATATTCATATTACATCCATGCATCAAAATTCATTGACAGTTCAGTATCTGCTTGTGTGAAAGTATTACATTATTAAAAAGCATAAATTTCGTCATGCAGCATTTATGTTAAGTATCAAAATACAGTTTTAAGTTGAACCTTGTGATATTTAACGCGTTTATTGCAAAACGCATTCAATTATGAAATTATGTTTCGGAAATAAACCATCGATTCAATATTAAATTTAATGACCCGTTAAAATAATTTCCGTCACAGAAGGTTTGAAAACACTTTCTGTATCCAATAATTTGCATTTTAAAATAAAAAAATAGACTGTTGCGGAAACGGGTTGGCATTGGCTAAGTGTAAAATTAGCAAAAACGTAAGGATGCATGAGCACTGCTTGTCACTAAACTGAAATTACGTTCAAAACTTATCGTGGCTGACATTTTGGTCACATCCTTTTTTCCCTCGACCAGTAATGTGACCTAGGGAGTGTGGCCATCTTATTATGACTATCTCAGACAATGAGGACCAGCACGACATAGGTCACATGATTCTTAGTTGGCAAAAGGATGTGACCAAATTGTCAGCACCGCAGCCTGTCTTTCTCGTCAATCTCGCAGTGGAATACAATAAAGTCGGCTTAAAAATTCTAGTACTCTAAAACTAGCAGCGTCCTTTATTATTTATTTTGAAATCATAGATCACTATTGTCACGTATTGCTTACCGTAAGATTTTTTTATTCAAGTCACAGCTGAATTAATGTTAGCCCATTAATGTTTAGTAATGTGGACATTAAAGTTATATTCATATCAAAATGTAATTTTAATTAACAATACGTAGGAAATATAAGTGAGGTTTTTCGTATTTAAAAAAAATAAAGCATTATTTCATGATCAATATCCCCATTATTATTTTCCCTGGAAAGGGTTAAACACATTTAGTAAAGATTGGAGACTGCTTGCAAACAAACCTTTCTCATATTTTCTTATAAACAAATTTCATACACCCCTATTTGGAACCGAAACCATTTGACTGCTCCTTTGCTACACATTTCTCACATACAATTTAAAAACAGTTTTAATTTATAAAGGGATCGCTGTGTCACTATACTGTCATCTCCATGTCCAACAACAATAATTAATATTACAAAAGTTTACATTTTCTAGCGGTTTAATTAAACACAACCACTCCCTCTTCGCTTTTCTCCGAGAAATCGTGACAATTCCCATTATTTTTACCCATCATTCCTTGCGGTTAGATTAAGATTAATGGTAATGCCATCGCCCAGTGCAAACTAATTTCAAGACAGCTTGAAATTTTATTTTCATTCTATGCTTTGGGGGCAGTTGTGTGGAATGAGACATCAGTGTAGAGGGCTTTTCATGGCTCTATTTTGGCGTATCCGGCGGTTCTGGATTTAGTGTGATGAAACGTATTCAATTTACAAAGTTACGTGAAGTTTCCTTCTTATAGAGAACTTGTTTGATGTTTTATGTCCCCTGATGAAGCTGTTTCCTGAAACTGGAATTATAAAATTGGGACAGGCTTGTAAGGGGAAATTGTTTCAGTTGGACGAAATTCTAAAAATAGCTTCGGGTTTTAACACTAGCAATGTGGTGCTTTCTTCATACCTTCATTTAGGACAAGCGGTCAAAAAGATTGTTGAATTTGAAAATTGTATATTACACCTTTTCATATCAACGGAAATTAAAAACTCATAACGATTTTAATGAGTATGCTTTTAAATCATTATACGTGTACATTGAAAATTATTTAATGCATTAGGTATACATATACATATAAGTTTCGTATGGTAACTATAGATATATTTACTCTGAACGGTCATTTTGACCACACGATAGAAATACTGCCTTTATCTAAATATATTTTGCTTTTATTTGTAAATATCGCTCACAGTTGAAGCATATATTGTACTGAAATTATTACCTTAAAAATTGTGTCTTTTACACATTAGAAAACGAACTTTTTTGCCAAAAATATGTATTTAAAGGTAGCATGAAAATGTCATAATGCTGCTTATTATAATTTAGTACATAATTATACATTAAATTACTAAACTTAAACTTTTAGTACGATATTTGAGTTTTGAGTCAATTGTGAGCGATATTTACAATTAAATCAAAATATATTTCAGTAAAAGTATGCAGTATTTCTCTTGCAGTGTAAAATATGACCATTCAGCGTAAATATGTCTATAGTTTCACGAAATTTTGTATATGTATACTTATTCCATACACAGAAAAATTCAGGAGAACTAAAAATAATTCGTTAGAAAAATAAAAAGTTATGGTTGTGGTGTGGCTGACCAGAAAGCCAGGTTGCGTTGCCAACAATTTGGTCACACCCATTTGCCAACTAAGAGACATGTGACCTAAATGTCAGCACCGCTGTCTGTCTTCGTTAACCACGGTTATATTCTAGTTACGTATCGGTTAATGCGATCGCTTCCGAAATGACAAAATTGAATTTGAATCTGCGTAGCTTGAATGCAGCCCCACCTCTGCAATAAAACGCTGCGATACAGGGAGTTTCAAATAAGTATCGATGACAAAATTTAAGGGCAGGTTAAACATGTTATAATGAGGAAACAGAATCCCGTAGTGATGTAGGATCGGAGACGTCATCTTTATGTGTCTGTTAATAAACATTTGAAATAATAGTGAACTTTCTGACAATGGTTCGTGAAAAACTAATGGATCATTCAGAAAGATCTTTTCAGTAAAAATTATTATTTGCAGGATTAAATCAACATGCAGACTACATATTGATTACAAGATTGGTTATTAAATTGGTTGTTAACAGAAAAGTGAAAACGGCTCTTATGACCCCACATTGGATTATGATTATGGTTCCTTGTTATGTGCTCTACCTTCCTTTAATGTTTGTCGGAAGTTTTTTGAAGCACTTCGTGTGTACCATCCTTGAAATCTGTTGTTTGAATTATCATTTTTGTACATTTTTCTTATTCTTATGTAAATAGACTGCTTTCACACAAATTATTTTAGAATGTTTATTGCTGACAATAAGGAACATTTTTTTAACTGTTGAGAATGATGTATTTGGATTATGAGGCCTAAACATCTACCATTAGTTCCCCAGAAAAGCCTTAATTCTCGTGAGCCGCAATTAGTGTGTTAACTGAGCTTCAGTAAAGTTTGACACCAGAAATGTAACGCATTTTATTTCCATAATAAATTTACCAAATACTCATGCCTTGTAACCATATGTATAAAAGTAAAAACATTTCTTAATAGAGATGGGCGGTTCGACTCATTTTACTGATTCGAATTTCGACTCACTCACTACTTGATTCGAATCTTGAATCAATAAAACAACTAAAGAAATTTTCCCTCTCTCTGCGCCGAAAGCCGTACTATTTAAACACCCTTCACCCATTCATCGTGTTTCTTCTCCGCTGAGTTCTCGGGCAGTTAGCATCTCTCTCTCCTTGCTCAAGTAAAACTAGTGTTTAAACTGCCCGAAATGAAAATACAGGGGAGCTTCGTATGACCCCCTGGGCCTGTAAGATTAAAAGGTTAAGTTTGGTGTCAAAGAATTCGAAATTTTATGCAACGATGGCAGTTCCTAAGGGGGGGTCGAGAATCAATAAAAACGCGCTCCGATGGATAGTTTCCGAGATATACGTTAATTAATTATGGTAATTAGACTAATTAACCATGATTGAGGCTTAAAAGGACTGCAAACATGTAGAAATTGGCTCTGGGATGGTTTCCAGACTTTGGAGATGCCGCCGGAGGAGGCTAGTGTTTAAAATGCCCAAATTGAAAATATAGGGGAGCTTCGTATGACCCCCTGGGCCTGTAAGATTAAAAGGTTAAGTTTGGTGTCAAAGCATTCGAAATTTTATGCAACGATGGAAGTTCCTAAGGGGGGGGTCGAGAATCAATAAAAACGCGCTCCGATGGATAGTTTCCGAGATATACGTTAATTAATTATGGTAATTAGACTAATTAACCATGATTGAGGCTTAAAAGGACTGCAAACATGTAGAAATTGGCTCTGGGATGGTTTCCAGACTTTGGAGATGCCGCCGGAGGAGGCTAGTGTTTAAAATGCCCAAATTGAAAATATAGGGGAGCTTCGTATGACCCCCTGGGCCTGTAAGATTAAAAGGTTAAGTTTGGTGTCAAAGCATTCGAAATTTTAAGTATCGGTGGGGTGTTGAGTCTAGGGGGGGGGTCGAGAATCAATAAAAACGCGCTCCAGTGGATAGGTTCCGAGATATACGTTAATTAATTATGGTAATTAGACTAATAAACCATGGAGCTGTTTTTTCCGCGATCAGAGCAGACGTCATCACGGAGAGAAAGCAGTAGCAAAAGCATCACAAGCTGGTATTGATCTCAGGATTTTCTTATCGCCGGCCTCAGAGGCGTAGCCAAGGGGGGGGGTTAGGGGGTCATAACCCCCCATGAGGAATTTTTTGCCATACAAAATGTATATTCTTCACTACATTATCATACACACGTATACATATATATGAGTAGCAGTAGTCATAACCCCCCCCCCCTAGAAAAATTTCTGGCTACGCACCTGGCCGGCCTGTATTTTTGCCCTTTATCGAATTCGAGATTTCACTGAAATGAAAATGGGAATATCGGATATTTGATGTTGAAATAAAACCGATATGTCGATATTTATCAATTTTTGGCCCAGTCCTACTGAGGGGCTGCTGCCCCCCCCCAAAAAAATGAGACCCTTTACTTAGCTTACAATTGAACTTTATCTTTAAATTTGATACCCAGCCCCCCCCGAAATAAAATCCTGGCTACGCCACTGTCAATAACACTAACTACGCCACTGCTTTAGACCCTATTTTGTATTTCTCTGAATTACGAAAGAAAATAAAATAATTCCCCTTGAACGACAAACAAGGTAAAAAAAAATATCTTAAACGAAATCTGCAGCAATAAAGCAAAATGTTATTTTGCTTACTACAAAGTCCTTTTGTGAGAGCGCTTAATACCGCCCCTGTATCCTTCATTAAAAGTTACAAGCACAATCCTAACTTTATTTCATTCTATTTCCCTTCACATGAAAATC
Source organism: Cheiracanthium punctorium (assembly GCA_038373885.1). NCBI lineage: Eukaryota > Metazoa > Arthropoda > Arachnida > Araneae > Cheiracanthiidae > Cheiracanthium > Cheiracanthium punctorium. The sequence goes on from JAWZYV010018068.1 coordinate 302,990, forward strand.
CGCCACCATGTAAACTTAACGTTCCGTTTTTTTTTTTTTTTTTTTTTTTTTTTTTTTTTTTTTTTTTTTTGAGGGTGGGGGCAGGGGGACATATATTGAAGTTAAAAGTAGAAAAGGGATGTTTCATTAAATTTTAAACAAATATTAAATCAGCCAGACAAGTTGGAAGGAGGGATTTTCTTAATTTTTCTTTCGGGGGGGAGATTGACCCCTCTTGCCCTTAGGAAGTAACACCTATGCACCCCGCCAAAAGCAAACGATGTTCGACCCACTCCACACCCACAGACAGATAAAACTTTAAATCCGACCACCAACCAAGAAATGAAACACCAAAGATTCGAAAAAAAAACTTCAATTAAATGAAACATCCTTTCAACTCTTTTCGACTCCTTTCGACTCTGAGTCGATAGAAGATTCGAAAAAACCCTCCAATTAAATGAAACATCCTTTCAACTCTTTTCGGCTCCTTTCGACTCTGAGTCGATAGAAGATTCGAAAAACTAACGAATCTCAACGATAGTATACAATCACCGAAACAAAGCGAAACACTGAATCAGTAAAGATTCGTTGCTGCACCAACTCAGTGACCAACTCACCACACCATCACGTTTCAATCATCTATCGACTCAGAGTCGAAAGAGTCGAAAGAGCGAAAGAGTCGGGAAGGAAAGGGAAAATAAGTTTTTCTTCCCTTCGCACTTGGAATGTATTTCTCTTGAGGGCTTGAGATTCGAATCAGTAGAGAGTGAGTGTAAAGACTGAGCCACTCAGTACCAAGATTCGAATCACTGATTCGACTCATCGAATCATCGGCCATCTCTATTTCTTAATATTTTGACAACTGCATGCAGGACACGTTTCAACCGACATAGCGGACTCTTTCATCACGAGCAAATTAATTTAAAAAGACATCCAAAGCGTTGTATGTTTAAAGAAAAGAAATATTGTGAATTTGCTGACACGTTTAAAATTAAATAATTGTAAATATAACACTTGGCTGACGAGAAAGATGTATTAATCGGTGATAGTAACAGTAAGATGGTCACAAGACTTTCGGTTGCTAAAAGGGTGAGATCGAAATATCAGCACCGCAGCCTGTTTTTTTGTCAGCCAAGTTATTATTTTAAAAAGCTGAAAAGCCCTGAGTATGTATGTAAAATTAAGTAATAAATTTAATATAAACATTCAAGAAGCACAAAAGACGCTCCAACATATTATTCATGATTAAAAATTGCAAAGTAATGGCAGAATTTTAGCTAAAAAATTTTCTTACAGTGTAGATAAACTCTCTCTTTTGCATCTGCTATCTGACAAGAAATAATAATAGGCATAGCTGCCAACTACTACAGAATATAACTAACCACTTTTTCTAAATGAAAATTCCCGAGTTAAGACACAGCAGATTTTTAAACAAAACACTTGTATTATAAATTTAAGTTAGTCATTGCTTTAAAAAATACTTAAACCATATACTGTTTACAAAAAGTGGTTAGTTATATTCCTTAGCAGATGGCAGCTGTGTAATACAACATATTTTCTAAAGCTTTTCTACTGCTAGATTAAAAATGTTGTAGTGCTTCCAATGTATTTTACTTTGGTGAAAGACAACTGAATATCTATTAGGATGTAAGATTATACTACCTTATGGAAAATTCCGAGCCCAATGACTGCAAAGTGCCACGACTTTTCTAGGTTGACGAGAGTGGGGGGAGGGGGGGGGCTATAAAATAGGAATCAACTCTTTCTTGTCCTATAGAATACATCTTTGGAAACGAAATCTATCGTAAAATCTCCTTTTAAATATTGTTTGAAACGGGCTTCATAATCCATTAGTATGCCGTGGTTGTCTTTCTTGTTTCATAAACACATATTTGGAATTGAAATCTATATTGAAATCACCTACTAACACTAATTTGCAATCTTCGCCAGACATATTCTAACTATGATTTTGGTTTAGGCCGCTTTCCTAAAAAATCGGGGGGAAGAACTGAGTGATTGATCACGTATCTGGGGAGGAAGAGTGAGTGGAAAATAGGGGTCCTGTAAAAAATGCACTTCCTTTTGTCCAGGTTGAGCGAGCCCCTTAGTCTAAAAACGGTTAAAGAAGAAGAGTTTCTCTTTCTCCCCTGTTTGAAATAGCAAGCAGAGGGGGATGAGCGCCATTTTCACCCACACACGAAACAGAGGCAGGCGTACACTGGATTGAACGGGAGAACTATGCGGGATTTTACTGTATCAAATCCCATATAGAATTTTTCATTTACAAAAGAACTGTCTTCATTTTCTTCGTTTTTACCTAAATTAATTGAGAACCAAAATCATAATATATTTCAGATGTTTCTAAATAAGACTTTGATTGAAGTAACCCTTTATGAATTAATAATTCACAGTAAGTTTTACATTAAGTAAGTATATATCTTTGCGAAAATGGGTAAAACGGGGCAAAATTTGATAAAACTTGTGCCAAGTTTTATATATTAATTCGTGCTTGTCAATGCAGACTTCACGCGAGAAACTAAGCAATTCTAAATAATAGTTGGGCAAAATTTTCCAAAATTATGTCATTTAGATATCGCAGTCCATATCGCCTATGTTGTATATTTTTTTTAAGGGCTCAGCTCCGTATTAGTTTAGGGGAATTTTTAAAAATTATTATTACTATTATTATTAACTTTACAAAACTAAATAATTACTGGGGAAAACTTATACATAAAAATATTTGTTTTAATTCGTGTTTGGGGGTGTAAACTTATACATATTTATATTTATATATATATAATTTGCCCAAAATATTATTTCACGTTGTTTACCTGCTTGAACAAATTTTAGCAAGTTTTGTCCCGTTTTACCCACCTTTTGCAAAGTATAATCAGGGGCGTAGCCAGAAATTTTTCATGGGGGGGGGTTTACGACTACTACAACTCATATATATGTATACTGTGTGTGTGATAATGTAGTGAAGAATATACATTTTGTATGGCAAAAAAATTCTCTTGGGGGGTTATGACCCCCCTAACCCCCCCTTGGCTACGCCCCTGAGTATAATTACCCCCACAATTACAGCATATTTTTGCTTCCAGTAACTGTCTAGATTGTAGGTTTAAGATGTTCTAAAACTCATTTCTTAAAATGTAAAATGTAAATGTCTTAAAATGTTAATCTAATTAATGGTTAAATTAGTTTTACTATAATAGTTTTAATAATTGTATTTATACTATTATTGATATTGCAAAGATTATTTTCCCTCACCAACTGTGATTGAAACATATCTGTAAACCTTTAGTAAGAAAATCTGAAACTTTCTACATCATCTCATTAATATATGGGGGTATATTTTACTTAATGGGAATTTTTGTAAGAGGAGGGCTGTATAAAAAATAAAAGTTTGTATTTATTTACATTTAATTTCCTGAAAATTTTATTCGATATCATAAAATAACTATGTAAATCATTCCATATGTCTTGTCAACATTTAAAGAAGGAAACCATAGGCCACTGTTTTTAAGACACCCTCGATTATAGGGATTGAGAGCAGGGGCGTAGCCAAGGGGGGGGGTTAGGGGGGTCATAACCCCCCCCATGAGGAATTTTTTGCCATACAAAATGTATATTCTTCACTCCCTTATCACACACATGTATGCATATATGTGAGTTGCAGTAGTCGTAACCCCCCCCCCATGAAAAATCTCTGGCTACGCCCTGATTGAGAGTGATTATGATTTTTTATTTAATATTAAAAAATATTAAACTTTTTACTTTCACTGTAAATGATCATAAAAGTTATTTAGGTTTTGGGGTTAAGGCAGATCTACACAAGGGTTGTCTGCTTAATTAAGGCATGCCTTGGGCGGTGGACTTTTTGAGGGGTTCTAACCCGAATTCACGTTACAGCTGGAGAAAACGGCCGCGCGGTAGGCCAGAACCCTAGACCTATGTCCTTTCATCCGTTTACTAATTGTCATGAAATTAGTAAAAATTGTTTATACTACAATGTAAAAGGTACTTGATTAATTTTTTTCTTATTTTTTATTAGATAAATTTATATCCTATAAAACTCTCTTCTTTATAAAACTTATACCTTATTTAACTTTTAAGATAAACTGAAAAAAACTTGCTGAAATACGCAAGAATGCGATCCGTTTCATTTTTGTATTCTCGGATATGAGAAAGAAATGATCCGTTTAATATCCGTATCCACGGATTAAAAAAAAAAAACTATTCGTTTTCATATCCGTATCCGCCGATCTACCTTTTATGACGATACAGCACACACAGCCGCTGTTCACACAATTTAGCCTTTTTAACGGCCTTTAAAGGTGTTCCAAAAGCTTTGCGGTCAAATATGGGCACTCTTTCCTTCTTCCTAACAAAATAGCTGGGTAACAGGTGTGAGGAATGTCCCCCCCCTCAACGCGGCGATCTTACATAAACCTAATTTTTAACTGACCCCCCAGCTCCCGTCAGGAACTCCCCTTCAAATGGGGGTAGACAAGACACTTTTATACCAAATGGCGTATACACCATGATTTTCTAGTTTCTAGCCGAATTCGGAAAATATCGCGAAGTTTGGTTCAATCTTGAATCTATTTTTTGGCAGCAAACTTGGCGATCAATTATCAAAGATGGCAAACTCTGTGTGACTTTCAAGATTTTAATCCTCCTCCCCCCCCTCACCTCCGCGTTGGGGGACTCTGGAAATACATAATTTTTTGTTATTGGAGCTGAATCACGCCCTTTGAGGAAAACAAGATCAAGAGAAAATTAAATTTTTGAGTACTGGTCCATAGCTCTAGTGAAAGACAGCATGCACGAAAGCCACTAAATTATTTCTTTTTTCTCGTTAGAAACAAATATTAATTGCAGATAGCGCCATCTACATTCACAATAATACTAATTATACTTGCAAGTGGATGTTCTGCGGGAGGATATAATGTTATCACAATAGTGTATACAATTAATTTCTTATCTATAGCTTTAACTGAATGTTGAGAGCACTTCAAAAGTGTCCCCAAAATTGAATAGAAAAATCATCCCCTTTTACATGAAAATTTGTACGTTCACGATAATTCACATTCTTTTTCATTTAATGGAAGCGCCTAACTTGAATAAGGAATAACTCCATTAGTGGAAGCTCATTTGAAAATTCCGAAAACTTTACGGCTATGCTACACTTTAAAAGCATTTGTAAATGATTCATATCCTGATGTAACGTTGGTCTCCTTAATGGTTTTCATCACGATTAGAGTGTTGCTTCCTTGTCGCGAAAAATGTATGGTTCTCGCAATCATGCAAATACAACGGAGGAGCCGTAAGAAAAAATTTCTTTACAAAATGTTTCGTTTTCAAATTTAAATAGGATAAATTGACGGGTAGCAAAATACAGTAAATACTTCAAAGTTAAGATGAATGTGTAACTAGTAAAAATCACAATGAGTAAGTGTTTAATGACAAGCTGTGTAAGTTAAAACTGAGTATCTTTAGTAAAAAAAAAAAAATAGTAAAAATGCTTTTTTGAATAAATAGTAAACACCGTTAGTTCTTGTAATTTACTCTAAAACAGTCTAAACATTAAAATATCCTGATCCGTCGGTCAGGTTAAATAATTTACCATGTTTTGAAGAAAAGGGTACAGGCGATTGAAAAGTGAGGGGAACGGAAGCCTTATTGAGAGCTTTTGCAACACGAGCCCTCCCCAATCTGATTTGTTTTCTTCTCTTTTTACCGATTTCCTTCAACTTTCCTTGCAAGTACTTTGAATTTTATACATTATATAAGTTGATAATTATTCTTATAATAGACTGCTCTAAAGAACACTAAAAATAATTAAACCATTTTAAACGTTACATATAAGAAAATAAATTGTGATTAGGTAAGCACCCCGATGCTTCCCAACCCCAATAATTGCTTTGAACTCCCCTGGCATAGCTATGATGAAGCTATCACCTCCGATTAAATAAAAAAAATATCCTCGAATCATTCATTTATCACGGTCTTAAATGAGATCTCGAAAATTTTTATCGGTTGACAAGGTGGTCTATTATACAAAGCTGCCAACATGTTAGTAAAATAATTAACCGTTTTTTTTAGTAAACATTAATTTTCGGGTTATAAAACAGTACCCGAATGTACTGTTTACACGGTTTTTATGGTTACGAAGGTTTTTTTCACAATAGGCACAGCCCACTGTGAAAAAAAAACTGGTTAAAATAGACTTGCGGTTGTTCAAAAAGGACTGCACATGCATCTATATGAACATTCATGCATACGTACGATGAGATGTCTCGCATAAACACTTAAAAAAATTTAGAGGTAGTCAAAACCGATTATTTCGTCAAAATCTGGATACAGAAATCTCTTTCTCGATCTCGTTACTTCATTTTACTCCGTACAAGGAAGAAAAAAAATCACTGTGTTTACAAATAATGGGTAATTATTTACAATACATGTTGTAGCTGCGTATCTTAACGTAATTTATTGTAGTAGCTTCTTAAACAAATGCGTTAGGGCAAGACGTACGCGAACAGGACTGGCTGACTCAAGGAAGAAGTCATCTAACACTGGCTTATACAGGTATAAATTCAAAATTTCTATAAAAAATTGAAATTCTGGTTGCACTGCATCAATTTGTCAAATTTGACATTACTTAAATATATCTTTGGAACAACACTTAATATTACATATAGTATTTCAAAACTGAAGCTTCAATCACCTTTTCTAAACACATATTATAATACTTAATCAATAAAAATATCACTATTTGCCCCACCAGACATGAGTACATTTATTATTAAAATTTAATGCTCGTTTAAAATTGCGGATGTTACTTTACACTTCTCGTGAACATCTTTTCGGTTGATGTTTTACCCCGATGTCGCAAGAACAGTCGCAATTACAACGGCTGTAGTAGCACTCACCTAAATCAATCTAATGGTTAAAAATCTAAGGCAGAATTTTTACTTTTCTTTAAATATTCATAAAAAGACAGTCAAGAGTAACATTGCAAAATGTTATAATTTAGACGAGACAGACTTTGTCTTCTAGATGTATCAGATGTATTACAATGCATTGCATTATGCAGTAAGTTATCGGAGCCAGAATATATATGCCTGGATAGATATTATATAATGTAACATAATTTGCAAATTAGTTGTGTGCTTCTTTACAAAAAAGGGAATTAGGTCCATAATTACTTACATAAATTGTGTAAGATATTTCCTTTTACTGGCAAGTTTATGCGCTCTGAAACTTTGTTAACCTATCAAAATAATCGTACAGTTTTACTGAAGGCAGGGAATATTAGCCATATGTAGACCGAGTACCCCATCTTTAACCTGATTTTTTTTTTTTCAGACAGCATCAATACTGTATGTGTTTTGTGTTGTTCTAGAAGCTTAAACCTTTTAGGACTGCATACTTTTTCCATTCTTTAAAGTCATAAATGATGACTTTTTAAGACTCACTTATGAATAAACAAGACAGCAGAAGTAGTTTCAAAAGTATTATATTTATTTAAATAATAAAATTCAAATACATTAGTCAAATTTTCCACTCTGATCTACTTAATTACATTTTTGTTCTGCAGAAAACATTATTCAGAATTGAATTTTACGCTCTAAGCATCTTTTTAAACAAACATTTTCGGAGAATACATTATTCAGCTATTCGCAAAGTCGGAATGTTCGCAAAAGTTTTTAGCCTTTATTCTTTGATTACAATCATAACGAGCACGAGTGCATGCTAATGATGTAAATACAAAGATAATATTAAATCAAAAGACAATTTTACAGGTTTTTAGACAGAGAATCGTGCTGTAACCGAGTCACAAAGTACAGGCAATACAAAAAATTGAATTTTAAAATTTCACTTTATTTATGTTGGCGAAAACGAAATATCAGTCCAAAATGGGTTATTTCTGCTTGAATAATCTCGTTACGACAATGTTATAATAAAAAATTCGCAAAAATGTTAGCTATATAGTGATTGGGAATATTTTCCCCCAAATAAATTTTCGTTTATTGCCTTCGTTACGTGATTTTGGAAAGTGAATCATTTCATTAACGTGGCGCCAAGTAGGCAGGCCAACCTTACCCCTAAGATACCAAGTCTTGCTTTTTTCGGGAGATTTTCCACCACAATTTTTAGAAAGTTTTATTTTAGATTAAATATTGACTTATTAATTATAAGTTTGTAGGTAAAAACTAGTGGTGGGAAATCTCCTGAAAAAAGCGGGAGACTTGGCATCTCTGCGGCTATGGAATCACCTATATCGAAGTCAAGTAATATGAGAATCGTATCACTCACATTTGAATTCTCAGAAGGTACTGCTCGCGTATGTCTGCGAACCTTCCCGATTTTATTGAAAGATTTTTTTACTAGTCAGGCAATTTTTACTTTGATTAATAACTAGACTTATTTTAAAATTAAATAGCTAAATAAAAATTAGTGGTGGGAAATTAAAGAAAAAAAAAGAGTTGGCAACTACATTTGAACACGAGAAACATTGGAAACATGATATATTTTGCGTGCACGATCACCTTTTAGGGCAAAAGTTCAGCTGCCGAGAGAGATGTTCACGCTTTCAAGAAATGTGCAAAGCCGGTGATGCTTCGCTTTCAATCTTTTAATGGAACGGAGTTTGACTGATCGAGACACTGCCAGAGCAGGAAAAATATGGGATCATGAAAAATTCTAATTTTTAATTACAAAAACTAAATAATAAATATTTTTAAAAATTAAGCAATATGCAGATTTAGAAAACAGTGGAGATCACAAAAATTTCATAAGAATCACAGATTATTATAAAAGTTTCATGTTTTATTTACTCTTTAAAAAATAATATTTTATTAATCCGTGGGTATTCACCCTCTTGGACAATTTTCAACAATTTTCCGAAAAATTCGCAGACCCCTGGTTATGGTCACTAGGTTCCCCAAGAGGTCCTCGATCCACACTTTAAGAACCTATGCATAATGTGTCAACATCTGGCGATTAATTTTATTTTAAGAATGTAAGATATTTTAAGGAATTATTTGTTGAAGTTCACCTAGCTTCTGGTACATTAAAAAATGATTTATAATATTTCATATTCCCTAAACACTTTGAATATGTATTCTGAGGTAGAAAATGGTACATTTTAAACAAATTTTTAGCTAAAATATTTCCATTCCAAATTTTGAAACACCTGTCAAAGAAAGTACGCAACTGTAAATGTTTTCGCAGAAAGCAAACATTTTATATCAAGTGAGGAAGGTCGAATATTTGCCCAGATTCTGCACGAATCTTTAAATAATGTTATATTCTACGTTTACAGACTTTCCAGAATGTTTGTAAATTTAAGGTCGTACTGACTGACTGACTGACTGAAGTTTTGGTTTTCATGGAGCGCCGTAGCATAAAAGCTTTATCTCCAGTGATGAGAAGTAGAAATCATGTGGTTCTTTATCTTGAGGTGTTAAGGTCGTAAGCAAGTATTAGGGATAATGTGTTTAATCATATAAGATGATAAATGTGGTGCATTTATAGTCTAGCATAAGATGCTTGTAATTTTTAAATGCGTAATGTAGAAATATTGATTCTAAAATTAAATTGTGTTGTATTACTTAATAATAGTTACTTGTAATGATAATTTTTAAATTTTTGAAACATTTTAAAAGTACAGAGTGGTTATAATTAAAGTTCCCATACACCATTATGCAGTTGAAGCGGGTGAGCCGATTGCCACCAAATTTGGCATGCGGGCTGTGCACTAGATGCGCCCACGAAGGTATTTAAAAATATTGGTTTAAAAAGGCCAGGTTTTGCTTTCCATGATTAAATCATCTTTAAAATGACCCTAATAAGTTAAAAAGGCTAAAAAACTATTGAATAAATGTTGAAATTGACTCTACATATCGAATTAGCCTTTTCCGTTGTTAAATTTGCTGTTTTTCATACAAAGCGCAAAATTTCGAGAAAGAACCTCACCTAATTTAAATTTCGAAATTCGAATTAGTTTAGGAGATATTGATAAAAAACCCCATCAAAAACGCAAATTTTTGCTCTCTGCAATTCCGTGATTGTAACCCCGTAGTCAAAAATGTGAGAAATAAGCATCGAGGTTGCCATGTTTGGCTATTTTATTAAATTATTTAGACTCCTGCAGTAAAAATAAAAGAATAATGATTTTTTTCTGTTTAGATTATTTACAAAGTTATTTTTTAATTAAAATATTGCGTTCATGTTAAATCAGAGCAGGATTTCAATGTTTTTTATGTGTAAAAGAATAAGGGATTGAGAGATTTCCGAGACTAATATGTATATTTTTTAGTTTGGCGAAATAAAAATGGCTCATTTGGCGATTTTGAGAAAGTAGTAGGTTCTACCGATTTGCACAGTTTTGGGCTTAGCGCAAATTACTGAGAGCGTAACGAAATAGTATTTTTAATAACAAGTATAGTTTTACGGCGCTATACTTCGATGTTTCATATAGAAATAATGCAGTTATTAAAGCGATTTTAAACGATCCATAGAATTTTCACCAAATTAAGTAAACTGATTTAAGTTAGAGGAATTCCGTCAAATTTCAGAAAATTGAAATTCTCACATTTTGTAAATGGTAGTTAACGGTGATTAAAATCCGTTATAGTTAATAATTATTTAAATAACTGCTACTTATCAATAATAAGCCTGCATTAAATTTTGCCGATCGAACCATATAAATGATAGATAATTATTTCCCATTTTGATTGCTGTTAAATCTATGCTTTGAATGATTCCCGGAAAACAAAAAAATCTCGCAAAATGGTGTATGTTGGCATTTTGGCGATCGAAGTACTGTGTAATAAATAATTGATTCTTATTTGTTAAAGCAGCGCTACGGAAGTTTCTTTTACTAGAATCTGTTAGAAAGGCGTAATTAATATGACGTAATATTAGAAAGGCGTAATTAATACTATCTAATATTCTATATTTTTTGTTTTACTTATTGAAATGTTTGTTGATTCCTACTTTAGTACATTTCTTAGCAAAGTTGGCGAAAAATATTCAAATGTAGTGCAACTCTGTACCTATTATTAATTCCATTCCACAACTCAGATGAGCCGATGTCACTAGCGTATGCATAGATATTTTTTTTTTTAATTCCGCCAAACAGAGTATTGCGTATTGCCTTTAGTGTCGAGTTTAATTTGTGGTTTGAGCTATTTGCCAACGACTGGCGGTGTTAATTTCGCCAATATTGCAGTTCTAGCAAAGTAAACATGAATAACTCATTTCATGTTCTATTTTTAACATTGCTATAGTTTCCGTAGCAACGGAATCCATTGTTGCCACGTAAGTTGTTAAATTTTACTATTATGTGAAACCACTCATTTCTACAGCTTTTAAGAATCGAAAAAGTGATAACGCATCAATTGTAAAACAAATAGAACTGTAACAGACTTGCACCTTAAAAATAATCGAAGTTTTTATGCAATTCTACATACCTTTAATTTTATTTCTTTCGAGTGTGGATGTCATTTTTTACGTCATTTTTGCTGGCAGATTATCCGGAGCAGCACATACCCTCTAATGTATTTGCTCCTCCTGAAGCAAGAGCCTATGTCAGGCGCGTATTTGTGTAACCTCATTGTGTTAATCAGAATTTTCTGGTGTCAAATTTTTTAGACCATTTTTTTACCGCGGAGATTCCGATCCTGAAGTATATTGATTAAGCAGGAGTAGCCAGAAATTTTTCATGGGAATGTTACGACTACCGCAACTCACATATATGTACACGTGTGTGCGATAAGGGAGTGAAGAATAAACATTTTGTATGGCAAAAAACTCCGATTGAGGGGTTATGACCCCCTATCCCCTCCTTGGCTACGCCACTGTACGCAAGCAAAAGTTGTCACGTCATGAAAAACCGTCATAGATGGCAAACTCCGAAGTTGTTCTGAGGGTTACACAAAATTAAAAATTTTATGTTTAGTAAATTTTATTTTTGATACAGTTCGAATATTTGGATTTAATAAATTTCGGCCACCAAGGTAAGATGAAATATTAGTAAATACGGCAACCCAGAATTTTCTTAACTATTGAATTTGACATTATGCGACTACAGTAAATTCTCTGTAACACGGTAGATACGTTCCGTGTTATAAGAATCCGTGTTATACGGGTCCTGCGCTATACTCCACCTGGAGTGCGGACTGCGCGGTATAATCGCGGCAAAACTTATTTGCGCTCCGTAAAAATGCAATGATGTTTGGTGTTGCCATTCAAAAGGAATGTTAATTACAGGAGCTAAGACGTCATAATATCAGAACATAGTCTCATTTTACCGTGCTGTACGAGTCTCTTTTAACGTGTTACACGAAAAACGATCGTAATGTTTTCGTCGTGTTCTAAGAATTCGTGTTGTAGACCCATGTTATAAAGGGGTCAACTGTAATCTGTAAAAAATGAAAAATGAAATCAGTTATTTATTTAGGGCGAATTGACAGTGAGATAAACGTCAGTTTTATGTAACAAGTGTGATACTGCATTAAGAGTTCAATAAGGGTAATAAGCTTTTTCTCAGAAGTTACATCAAGAACGTTTTCATTTACAAAAGCGACATGATTTTCACCGGAGCAGGGTAGATTTTTGGCTTTTAAACGTAAATGATGCATTCATTGTTTCATGTAGGTGTTTTAATTTAGGTAAAATTTAATAAAGTCGTGTGTAACATAACTGTGCTAATGCATTGTCCACGCTTTGAAAAATGCAAGATAAAATTGTTGTCAACATCATGTAATATTATTTATGTGGTATATACTATATATTAATGCTATAAATTAAACCTCACAAAGAAAATTATATGATGTAGAAATCAGGCATTTTTCGACAGAGAAAAGTTTTGTCTGCATACCATAAAGTTCTTTCTTTTTTGATCACCAGTCACATTGACGTAGTTTTTGTGTCCTGTTGCAATAGTCTAAAATTTGCACTCATGACGTCAACTTTTAGTCTTCACGTTTTGAGATTCCGCATTATTAGGTTTAATTCGAATTATATATGTGTAAGGAAAATATGCGTTTCCCACCGTGCGGAGAACGGGTACGCAGCTAGTTCAGCATTAAAACCTGCTTTTGTATTGTATTTTTGAGATAATTTTTAGATAATTTTTAAATCTATTCATTAGCTTTAAAAAGTAGTTCTAACTTTGTAAACATGAGTGAGACGTTCGTAAACTAACGAGAAATTTTAATAGAACTAAAAAAAAGGTATTGTTTGATGACTTCTTAGGTTTAATACAAAACTGCCAGTGATTTTTTTTCGGAGATTATCCATTATTAGTTTTGTTTACATGGTCCGATTTTAATAGAAATTAAATTTTTTCATGCATGATAGAACCTTTAAAAAATTTGTGCTAAATAATTAAAGAAAAACGTAAAAGTTGATAGCTATGTCAATACCATAACATAATAATTCATACTACGTTCAGTCTTTCTAGTCTAATAGTGATTGCTTTAGTTCGTGCCCGACTGTAGTTTCATTCAGTTTAGGGTAGTATTGAGTATGTGTGGTCCCTTGTACGTATGCAGTGCTATTATTGAACCAGATCTAAATATTTAAATGATTCGTAAGATAAAAGGTTCAGAAAGAAACTTTTCGAATGAAGCAATAAATGTGAACTTTACGTGTTTCAATATTTACGCAGCTCCTGCACGAAAGGTTAAAACTTAAATATGTTGAAATGCTGAGAAAGGCTTATGATGAATGCGTTATAAACGGATTTCAAAAACGTATTCCCTTCAGTATGAATAATTGTGAGTTACGCATTTTTAGCAGGTCTTAGCAATAGCACAGTGCTGGAGAACTTCAGTGTTTACAAAATAATCAATTTTGAAAGATTGGGAACTACATTTGTTTTAGGTGAAAGGAAATAGAAGGCTGCCCGTTTGCGTGACTGCAAGTTGGCAAAAGGTTTATATTTACGTTGCCTATTCATTTCAAAAATGTGGTAAAACACTACGTGCTGGCAACTTTGTACAAAGCGTAATGAGAACTGTGGTTCTATCTCCGCCTACCTCTGCTTCCTCTGCTCGAGAAACTAACAAATAAACTTTGTACTCTTTGAATGCATTGTTTGAAATGTCATTTTTCTATACTTCCTATTTTTATATAAGTAAACAAGTTGACTTTATTTAACTGCGAATGCTTATTGCTGATATTTTGAAATAAAGTATTTCACAGTGGGCTGTAATTTTCATAATGAGGGCGGAAACTTCAAATCGCTTTATGATTAGTTTGAAAAAACGTACTCTTATGTGACCGCCACATAGTTTCTCTCTATTCTAAAAAAAAGTAAAGGCCGCTGTCAAAAGCTTGTCAGCGTATTTCCTCCTAAACAGTGGGGATTTGAGTTTCGACTAAGGTGCCCACAGATTCGAAAAATTCCGAGGAACCTGCTAAGCTGATTTAAATTTCGAAAATCGAATTATTTTAGAAGATATTAATAAAAAACTGAAAAAATAAACCGAATGGTTGCCAGATTTGGCATAAAATCATTCATTCCTTTGCAACAAAGCGTTTCCAAGTATCTAGAATCGCGTGAAATTTACAAACACGAGTTAGAATTACGCCCATTTTACGCCAAAATAAAAACTATATGAAATAAGTAACTCAAAATGTGTTACACAAAGTTGACAATTTTCAAATAGTAAGTTCGTTTAGACAACAGGAGTTTAGAAATAGCGATTATTCGTTTTTCCAAAACAGAATAACTAATATCTTGAAAATGAAAAATAATGAAAATGCAGATTATTTTAAAGCCGGTTCTCGTCCAGCTGGTTTATTTGCTACCAGTAGAAATATTTGGCGGCGTTAACTATGCCATTATAGCAGTTACAGTACACTTTGGATATTTGCTAGTGCGACGAGATGGTATAATTCGTGGTGCTAAGTACGCCAATATGCAAACGATTATGTAAATGAAAATATGGATAACGGTTTTCCGGTAACCTTACATGAACAGTAATTATAGGTTGTGAGCATATGTAAATCGCCAAATAATGAAAAGTCGCCATGGGTGGCAAGCTATCCTATCTGTTCCGTAGCTTTTATTAACTTTACATGTACGCAAGTCGCCAAATAATGAAAAATCGCAATGGGTGGCAAAATCGAAGGGTGTCCAATAGGTTTTACATTAATAAAAATACAGCTGAAACAGATGTTCTGATTTTATTATGCTTTAGCTCCTAATTAATATAACTTTTGAATGGCAACATTGAAAATCATTGTGTTTCTGAAGAGTGCAAATAATTTTTCCAGCGATTATAAGCGGAGTCCGCACTCCAGGTGAGTATAGCTCAGGACCCGTACAACACGGATTCCCAAAACAAAATATCTTCCGTGTTATGAGGGGGGGTTTTACTGTAGTGTGAAGTTTAAATTTTTATGTACCAATGAACATGCAAGAACCGAGCAATGCGTAGCTCAGTAACATTCTATCTGATCCGATCTTCGGGTTTTGTCTGTTGAAATTATGTCTTTTTTACGAATAAGCCTGATTGGGGCCGAATGCCTCATACGAAAAGCGAGCGTAGCGAGTCTGGGGGCCTTGGCCCCTAGTGTTAATAAAGAAAGTATGAGTTCAGACATTGTACACTAGACTAAATATTTTATAACCGAAATTAAAATTATTAAAACCGAGTGCTATACAGCGATATGCTTCTGATTCTAATAAAAATATTAAAATGTAGGTGAAAGAAGAGTTGAAAGAGAATTGGTGTTAATTGGGCAATGGTAAAATACTTGTGTTTTGAAATTATTTGATACTAGATATTTTGTCTGATGAATATCAGCTCGGGGCTCATTTCTCATATGCAGTTTGAGAAATGTACGCACCACAGAAGGGGAGAAAAAATTCAGACTGCGTTTATCAACAAACAACTTAATTTGATAGTGCTTAAATTTGGTAGTAATTAAGAAATTAAGATTTTATTTATAGTTCAATGCACCCTTAAGTGGTGAAAATACTCAATTTTTTAAAGTATTTGTGATATAATACTGATAATTGTCTTCTAGATCTGCTTCTTTTTAAATAACCAAACAATATAAAGTGTACTTTCCATCTCCATTGTTTACCATTGTAAAACTTTACATAAGAATAATATAATGAGAAGAAAACGAAGAAAAATCATTTGAGTCAATTTGGTATTTATCTTGACTTTCATCCAAGATAAGACAGCAAAGCTGAACCTATCTTGGCGATATTTTCCATATTTGGCAAGAAACTGGAAAACGCTGCAGTTTATTACAGCGGAGCAGTATCATTAGATGTGTTATTACGGCCAGTTATCTACGCTAGATCTAGGCCGGGTGAGAAGAGTAGCCTTCCGTGGGAGACTTTCTAAGGGGTCCTAAGCCGTATTTACGTGAAGGTTCGGTGAAAACCACAGAATGCTCCGAACAGCTAGTTTGAGGGACGCCACCTGGGTTTGCATCCGGCACCTTCCGTCTTTCACTTGCTCGGCGACAAATGCGCTTGTCGATGAAGTATAAGTAGGATATCCCCGACGAAGATTGCAACACTGTTTAGTACGCTTATTGTAATATAAATTTCAATTCCAAAAAATGTTTTATGGAACAAGGAAGAAAAATATAGTACCCTCATGGGTTATGGCACATTTTCCAAACAGTATAAAAATGAAGAATAATTAGAACATACCTGACAAGATTCTTGAAAAGTTTTAATTGGAAATTTGAATGCCGATTTCGATTTGAAGGAAGTATTTTTTGGAATAAAGATGAGCAATACGGCACATTCATTAATCATGACACATTGTCAACTTAATGAAATAAGGAAGAAAAATAGATAAGGCGCAATGAATATCATACTCTTTTAAAATATAGCATAATGTAGAGCGTATTTAAAACATGGAAGTGTTTCAGACTTTTTTCTTCCATTTAGTTTCTCAATCAAACGCTGCAGAACTCTTGGCGTCCTTTCATCCGATCTTTAACGGCATTATGTGACGCAGCTAATTTTTAATCGCTTTGAGCATACATGTCATTTTAAACTAATTTTGTTATCCTTTTCTGAAATTCTGAACACTCAAATTACGTTAAGTATTGTTATTTTTAAATTCTCTTTCTTCTGAGTTAGAAAATTGCTCATATAGATGACGTGATCAAATACAACATGCCGTATTATGTTACTCGAACTCATTATGAGAAACTGGAAGTTTTATTTTCGTGCTGTACCTTCAAAGCAGGCGTAACGCGAACGGATCCGGAATACAGAACAGAAAATGACCGCACAAAGTAATCTTCAAATATGTCTGGCGGTTGATGAGTTTTGGTGTGTGAGCACGATTCCAATTCAAGCGGTGAAGATTTAATGGGTTTCGGCCAGGGTAGATGAAAATTAGAGCTAGTTGTAAGAAGCTTAGTTTATTGCACTTTATTTGTCTTTTGCAGAGGGAGAGGGATATACTTCAAAGTAGTTTGAGGTACGTAAGAATTTACTCTGCAATATAACAATTTTGAATCATTAAAATACATAATTTACAATATAAAATTACTTTTCTGAAAGAAGTTCTGCTGTCACATAATTTTATTTTTAAAGATATCTCAGTTGTACGCAGGGATCAAGGTAAATTAAATTTGGGTAGCTATAAGAATGCTTCCGAGCATTATTTATCTTTACCTTTTGAAAACAGAAAAGGATTAAGATAATTTAAACTGTGCAAGAATTAAACTCTATGAGAGAAAGAAATTTTACCTTTAAAAATATCGTACTAGATGTTTTAATTGTAAATCGAGTGTAATAATTCGCAGTAAACAGTTGCTATGAGAACTATGCTAAAAGTATGATTACCTGCCCGTACTTAAAAATTCTGCTCACATGGTACTCAGGACTCAGTTCAGCTGTTTCTTAAAGTCATATCTACAAACTTATACACAGCTTTTTAAGATTACCTACCACTGATTTCTGAACGTTTTGTTGTTACATTAGAAATTGAAATTTATTTTAAATTACCCACTGGAATAGTTGTGCGTAATCCTCCTGAAAATCTGAACAAATTGATACCTTTGAAAAGTGCAATACGTAATAAGTTTTATAAATGAACTCATAAAAAGAAAGAATTCTAAATAGTATTTAAATATCAAAAATTTCAAAGTGTTTAGTGAAATTCCCTTATGTGTGTTTTAGCTACCGAAAATATTTTCGTATTTCGGCAAATACTGTAAGATAGTGACTGAAATTACATACCACCGTAGATGCTCAGAAAATTTAGAGATATCTCAATGTGCATCAAATAAATGCCAATCAGTTTTACTTTTATTCCTTGTGTCACAAAAAGTCATAAAAAAATTGCTCTCTAATAGGCAAAATGGTGGAATAAAAAAAAAGTAAAATTTTATATTTTAGGTACGCAAAATATACATTTACTATACTGTGCGATAGAATGATTGCTTTAAATTTTTAATTATTAGCAGATGCACTTCTGATACACCAAATTTGTTACTGTAAAGTGAAGTTAAACCCCCTCCCCCCCCCAAAAAAAAAATCTAGACTATCTTATCTACGGCAAGCTTGTGTGCGCTACATTGGATGATTATAGATGGGGCTTTATTTTCTTCTTTTTATTTTTGGAGCGATTTAATGGATCATGTGTACTCTCGTAATAGTGATTTGAGAAAAAAAACCACTATCAATTCGTTAGTTATAAATTGCGCAACTTCTGAAGTTCAAACTGCAATTATATGTACAAATATTAATTAAATATCTCGAATACTTGAGATTTTTCACTATTCAAGAAGAAAAACATCTTGCAGAACTGGGATTAGACCAGTAGATCGAATTATTCTCCAAAAAACTTAAAATCTCTTTTTTTTTATGGAACTGTAGTAATTCTTAAGAAAAGTATTTATTGCAAATTTATTTTCCAAACACACAATTTAATTGAACGGGGGGAAAAATCCAATAATTTTATTCAATAAAAGATTAAGCTGGAGGGTTTTTTTTTTTTAATGTGCCAGTTTTGATATTATAACCCCTGTTGAATGAATTGGCAGGGAAGAAAAATACACTTTTAAATTAACTTAAATATTTAAAAAGTGGTAAAACAGGTATAAAACTATAGAGATGTATGATATATTTTTTTAAATGTATCAAACATTATTTATAAAGAATATTTTAAACGAAAATATTTAGAACACAGTAAAAAAGTCAAGTTTATCTTAAGAAGATATATCTTTTCAAGACAAAGCCTCGAAGAAATACCGCTTTCATGGACATAAATGGCAAAGTTTTATAAAATGTAACAAAAGATCATTTGCAGTTCGCACAGAAATTCTATAGATTAAAAAAGAATATGTATACGTATTAATTTAAAATTTTTATGGTGCTTTTTTGTTACTACAGCTCTTTTAACAAAGGTTTTTCATTATAAAATCTCAACTACAGATTCTTTATGTGAAAAATATTGTTTACGAAAGAGAGGGTAAATTAAATTATTTCATTGAATCTTGCTTGAAAAAGATTTTTGTAAGACTTTTTCACAAAGTATGTTTTTCATAACAAAATGATTATCCGAAAGGTGTTTTCACAAGATTTTGATTAACGCTGATATGTAAAAAAAAAGAGAGAGAGAGCAATATTTTAATCAAGAAAAATTGCTGCCAAATAACGCGGGTGGGTGTTTCGTCTACATATGCATATTGTAAAATATTTGGAGAAAATTTAATTCGATTTAATTTTAAAACTTCTCATTTTAATGCGATTTATCTCGTTACCGTGAACTTTGTTTTGTTGATTATATTTATGTTTAATGAAATCTACTGATAAAATGTTTTTTGTAAGCTTTTGATGATTTAAAATAAAATGAAAAGCATGAGCAGAATGTTTGCCATACTCTTACGAATAAGGAAAATAAAAGGAGAGAAGTAACATTTTTAGAAATTTTAATATTGTATGAACAGCAAAAAAATCACGGTGTTTAGAAAAAGCGTATCTGGAGCTACAGATCATCTGGGACAAACGAACCATTATTTGTAAAATATATAAAAACTTAGTCTTTAGAGGAAATTAAAGGTATTTCTGGCAATTGCTCGCAGGCAATTTTTGTTTAGTTTCTACAAAGGTTTTTTGTATGTATATTTACTGAGGATAAAACTATCAGGAAAAATATCATGAAAAGCAAAAACAGGCCTGAACCTCGAATTATTAAAAAATGTTTCAATATTTGGGAAAACAAAATTGAAAAACGTATAATATAACATGACTTATTACCTATCATTAAATCATCAGGCTATTGACATTAGTCTTAATAGTTTTAAATGTCACATTTTTGCTGTTTAAATTTAATTTAAATTGAATGTAGAATAGTTTCGAAGTTCAAGTTATAAGTAAATTGTTGTTCTAAATTACTTTTAATACTTGTTCGGTAAATTGTACCTGCGTAAATTATAATTGCATTATTCACATTTGTTAACTTCTAATTAATCTGACGAATTTGCTTTTTATTAATGAAGTAAAAACCAATTTGCGAAGATTGCATCACGTAAACTGCCCTTTTAAAGTGAAACTTAGATATAAACGTATTAGTAAGACAATCGGTTGCTTTTGTAATTTCCGTAATATTTTATTGGAATATACAGATGTGCAAAAGTTATTTTATACATGACTTCAGTCATTCTTGAAATATTATTTGTTGATATTATGAGCTTTTTTTGAGGTTCTTTAACGTCTTTCTTAATTCTTTTCAATAACGGTTGATAGCTGTTTTAGCACCTCTGGCGGTCCAAATGCTGCGCATAATTTGTTAAATGATTTTTTTTCCCTTTCTGTATATATGAAATTTTGTGTTATTGCTTCTCCCCCCCCCCCACCCTTTTTCATTTTTTAAAACATCTTTGGATGTCTGGTTCTTTTCCGTATCTGATAAGTGATTTAGGGGTATTTGAGCTTATTACTGTTATTTAAATTTTACAATTAATTGTTCGATTTTGCTGATTTCTCTAATGATGTATCTACATATATTTGCCTCCTCAAGAATTTTTTTAAAGAGTAATTAAGAACTACCAAGTCTCCTGCTTTTTTCGGGAGGTTTCCCACCACTAATTTTTACTTACAAATTTATACTTAAAATAAGTCCAAATATTTAATGTGAGTGAAGCTAATCATAAATTGTAGTGGGAAATCTCCCGAAAAATGCCGAAGATTTGGCAGCTCTGGTAATTGAATGAAAATGATGAATATATCAGGCGATACTTTACTCTCTACAATACCTGGTATTTCATATATAAATAAATATTTCCTCGCAACAATTTAAAATCTTAAAGTATTGCGTACTATTAAAAGGTTCAGCTCTCTCAGACGGTTCGCACGAATTTTGATTATTCTAACAAAACGACAACTATTTCGAAATTACATTTCTGATACAGCAACATGATGATACTTGAAAGTAGGCTTTCCAACTATTTCCATTAGATACGGCTGAATAACTATTCAGTATGACAGATTAATGATACAGCTTTCGTGAGTGCGTTTTCTGGATTTCCTCCTCCTCACCACAATTTATGAATGTCGTAATATTTCCTGCCGGTTGGTCATTTCAAAATATTTGAGATTTCTATCAGCTCTGATGAATGTGGGCAACATAACTCGGACGCCATTAACAAGCAGTCGAAAATTTCAACTTCGCGGTTGCAGACAGAAGTCATTCATCAAATGTTTGTGGGCGTCACATTGACTAAGACAAACGCCCTCCCTAATGGTCACCCTGGAGTATTGCTGGTGGATGAATGGCATTTATACATACCTACCAACCATTCCGTTTTTATCAGAACATTTTCTACCACTGATTTTATCCTTAGCAATTTAAGTTGAAAATTAGTTCATAAATTTAATTTAGGATAGAAATGTTCAAAGATAGCGGTGGAAAATGTTCCGATAAAAACGGAACTGTTGGCAGCTATGCTTATGCTATGTGAAATCGATCTAAAAACAGAACTACCAAAGTTTTCCCTTTTCTTATTTGCATGATTACAAACCAAAAGTTTCAAAATGTTTATATTAAATAATAATAAAAAATTCCTGCGCGTCGGTAGCTCGGGAAATATATTACATTGCTTTCCAGTCATGTAAAATTACTTGTTTGCTAGTTATTAATCTTTTTAAAGCTAGAATATCATCAACTTCGCAAAATTTTTTTAAATAAAAAGCTCCACCCTCGAAATGAAAGACAACACACAACGCTGAAATGGTTCATTCCTAACCATGAGAACCAGGGATTAATATTAGAAGGACAAGAATAAGCTATGGCGGCCGTTCTATATTTCGCCTGCACTATTTTGCAGATATAGGTGACGTTGCAATCATTCCACCTTTCTGTGATCTATTTCAAAAGCTTATTATGACCATGAAAAAACACACTCTTATTGTTGGTGATATGATGGACTAAAATATTTTCTATGTTTTTATAAAATGTATAATTATGCTTCTGTTCGTAAACGACAAACCAGTTAGACTCGTGCAACGAATTTTCGTAAAATCCTTTCGGAAACGAAACTAGTTGATTTAGTTTATAAACTGAACCGTTCGGAAGCGGAACTCAGTAGAGTCAGTTTCAAATGAAATAAACTGATCCCAGAGCTGGTTTATTTAGTTTATTGTCAAGTTGGCGTCCAAATCACATGTGTTTTTCAAATTTGCTGAGCCTGTTTAAGTTATTATCCGGAGAAGATGTATGAACATGTAGATAACTGCACTGGAGGTAAGGAACTATCCAAAGGTACTTTTTTCTTATTCTTATTTTAGTAAATTCGAAAATGCAAGGTTTTTATTTTTGACGAAGCCTTGTTATTTACACTATCACCCAGGCAACGAAACTAAATGAGCTGAAATTGTTCCGGAAGTCTTTAGAAACTAACTGTATGAAATAAACTTTTTCTGGTTTCCAACAGTTTATAAACTGAAACGAGTTTTTGTTTGCGAATAGGGTCTATTTTATCGGCTCATAGGGAGCAACGAGGGGTTGCTAATAAAGGACCACTTTTCATTCTCCACGAAGATGACATTTCTCCAACGTTTCACTTGATCTACTTCAAGTATTCCTCCCTGTCAGAAACAAATATCCTAAAGATTGTGAGAGTAGTTTCTTTATAAAAATGATTAATGTTAAAGAAAGTTGCGATTTAAACAGTAGATTCCAAAAATAAATCATTTTATTATGTAGTTTAGTGACGAGGCGGAACTATTTCCAAATTTGTATCATTGCGTGCTTATTTCTTGAAATACATACTGTTTACGTTACTACTTGCTGAAAGTCATGCGCTTACACTGTGTTATAAATTTCTTGTACAGAAAAGTACGCATTTCTTGTATAAGTCCTGTAACTCTATAGTCTTGCAGGTTATTTTATAAAGTTAATAGGCTAACCTCTTCCGGTAAGACTTAATAATGAAGATTTGTGCATGAAATAACCGTATAATTCTTATTAAAAGAACTTGTTTCATTCTATAATTCTTACATGTATTAGTATGGATATAATTGCACTTCGTTGTAGAATATCAAGAACTGTAATATAAAATAAAAGCTACAATTTAATCGTTCGCAAGTGTGCCTATTGATATATACGCTAAACTGCCGTCTTGGTAATAGTCTATATTGTGAGATTTCGAGCAGTTTGGGCGTGGCTAAAATCCTCAAAAATGGGGCCGAAGATCGTGCTCCGTGTAAACCATGCAACCATGTTTTGTGAACCGTAATTTTTAAGTTAAAAAATGTCAAAATTTCTGGATGTTGGATTAGTTGCTCTTTTAAAAATTTATTCAAAGAAAATACTATTATCAAAAATAGTTAGTTACATTTTTTACATGTTGCAACCTAATGATATCTTTCTACCACTTTTGGTTAGATTTTAGTCACGCCTAGGCGGCTCGGAAAATCTGATAGAGACAGCAATTTCAGCTTAGCATGTAGAAAAATGAGTGTGCCATACTCTTCAGAATATTCTGTTAAATGTAAAGCAATTTTGCATTGTTTACACTGCCAGAGAGTCTATTTTTTGATTTTACTCTTCTAACATACGGAGGGCTTCTTAGTCAATGCCTCCTAGATGCAGAAAGCCTTGCAATTTTACGTTACCAAGCTTTAACGCCGTCATACAGCCTACATTGAAAAGCCATATTTTCACAAAATTATATTAAAAATTTCTGGGTAATTTACCCATGAATAGCAATATTTCAATAGTTCCAGATAAAAAGTATAATTTTACGACAAATGGCATTTTTTAACTACTAACTACTTATTAGATAAAATGATAAGGAAATAGAATCGTAATGAATAATTTTGTATGAGAAACGTATTTTAATTTTGATGTTTAATTTAAGATATTTTCTTTTATTTGTAGCAATTTTTAACAGTTAGAATTGTAGAAATTTTTAACAGTTCCATTTTAGCAAAATTAAACTTTCAAATGTAGGCTGAGGAACGCTTAGGCTTGGTGCCGTAAAAGTTGTAAGGCCTTCTACACGTAGGAGGCGTTTTCTTAGTGGGTTTTATTTTATTCTGAATTAACCTCATCTCCCAGCTTTTTCCAATTTATGTTGATGCCAGAAGTTATAAATAAATTTCCGACATTTGTAGGGTTTGAAAAATGAAACCAAATATTTTCGGCAAGTGCAAATCGCATTGCGGAAGAGTGAACACCACAGTGTGGTTAACATATATCTTCATTTAAATCCCTCATATCTTATAAATTTTCAAAGCGTCTGTCTAAATTCCCGAAATTGGTCAGCTGCTCTAAACACTTGGAGAACATCATGCAGCATGATAAATGCCTCCAAAATAACTTGGATACCATTAACTAGAGTCGAAAATTTCAGCTCAGCCTCCATGTGAAAGTGTCATTGATCAAGCGGTCATTGCTGCGCGTGAATGGTCAGCTGATTAGAGTAGACCATATTCAGTAAGTAGCTTGAAAAACGTTTTACTCATTCATTTTGAGTTTACATTAATTTTGGCTTTTAGAAAATAATTTAAAGTTTTAGCAATCTTAATGAAATGATTATGCGTAATGTTTCTTGAGTACTCTAGATTTTGATAAATATTCACCGACGTTTAAGATGCTTTCAAGAAGCAGCCCAAAATTTCCGACCAACGAAGCCCTGTCTCCACTCATTAATCAAGTCTTTGGGAGTGACACATTGATCCAGTGATTTTTGGGACTTTATGGTGTACATGGGAATAGCTTGAGTATGAGTAATTAAACCTCAGAAATTAACCTACCATGCAGGTATTGTTGTGTTAAAGCTAAGCATGATTTATATTGTCTAGTGTTGCAAGTGCCCTTTCCCACAGCATTCGACTTTTTTCAAGGGATTATTGGAAATACTTAGTGATTTTTAGCTTATGCATGTGTGTATGTAACTTGCCTATCTCAAAAACTATAAGTCGTAGAATATTAAAATTTTATTAGCAGAATATTTTTTTTTATTATCAAATTGAAGTTCAATCGAATGTACCGTTTAAACGCTAGTGCACTTTCAAGAATTTCCGCCCATAGGCCATAATGTAAAAGAAATCTTTGTCGTAGCCCTGTAGAAAAAAAACTATAAGTCCTATACACATCAAAATCAATACCGGTCTTACGATGGTGGTTTATAACATGTATACCCAATTTGAGCTCAATAGAATGTACCATTTAAACGCTAGCGCAATTTCAAGAATATCCCCCCATAGGCTATTATGTAAAAGAAATCTTTGTCGTAGCCCTGTAGAAAAACTGTAAGTCCTATACACATCAAAATCAATACGGGTCTTACGATGGTGGTTTATAACATACTAGCTGAAGTACCCGTTCTTCGCACGGGAATGAATGGACTTTTTGATATTAATATTTGTTGTGATTACTATTTATTGTAATAAAGAGATATAGCAAAATGGATATCGCGTTATATTGTGTTCAATAATCATGCATACTGAATTTCAAGGCAATCGTTTTTACGGTGCAGAAGGCGATGCGGCGTAGCACAATCTAGTGGCGAGTTTTAGCAAAACGGATACGGCAAAAATATTCTTCGCATTCAGATATCGATGTATACGAATTTTCATGACGATCGGCTGAATAGTCTTGAAGTTCATGTGTTGACGCGACATCTAGTGTCAAGTTATAGGAAAATGGATCGTGCCAAACTCTTCCCCGTGTTCAAATATCTATGTATACCTATTTTCATAGCGATTATTCGCACAGTCAAGAAGTGATACACTACAGGGCCATCAATTTTCTGAAATTTGGCGGATTTCCCCTAAGTTAAATCAATGTACTCAATTGACGAGAATTCTGAAGCTACATCGCTTGAAATGCCCTAATAACTGCATTATTTCTGCACGGATAGTTAAAATTTAATGCTGTATTCTAAGAAAACCTATACACTTGTTTTCAAAAATGCTATTCCCTTAAGCTCTCAGTAAATTGAGCCAAAAAGCCTAAAACTGTGCAAACCGCTAGAACTCACACTCTAAAAATCGGCCTATCAGCCATTTTATTTTTCGCCAAACTAAAAAAAATTACATATTAGTCTCGGATATCTTCGATCCTCATTGTTTTGCGTATAAAACATTTCATTCCTGCTCTCATTTCTTATGCGCACACGATATATAATTAAATAAATAACCTAAAAAAATAAACTAAAAAAATCATTATTATTCTTTTATTTTTACTTTAAGAATTTAAAACATTTTATTCGGCAAAATCGCCACACATGGCAACCAAGATGCTTATTTCACACACTTTTTTCACTACAGGGGTTAATATTACGTAAAGCTTTCTGCGTGGAGAACATAAAAAATCTCTTAAATTCCGGGAACGGAAATTAAGAGAACCCTTCAGGAGGAAAACGTTTTTAAGTGGAGTTTCAAAGTTTTAAAGTGGACTATCATTTATTCTATATTATTTTACATATCTGTGTAAAATTTCAGGCTGACAGGTCCATTTTTGTGGAATTGTATACTACCCAAATCAACAAATTGACAAACAGAATTTCATTTTTATTTATAAGATAACCTACGCTTGTTTTTAAAAATACCCTCTCATTAAATTGCGCCAAGCGCTAGAATCATAGAAAATCTGACACACTTTCAGATTTTTAAATACGCACTAAAGTGCTATATATAAAAAGAGTTATAATCCATGGGTCTTCCCTATTTTCGTTCCTTCTTTCATTAAGTTGGAAAGTGTATCATTATTCATGAGTGTGATTAAACAAAATTAAAATTGATATTTCTAACATCCTTTTTTCTGGATGTAATACATTAGATGCAGAAAAGCTGCTCAGAAAAATGCACAATTCCAACTGAATGAAAATTTCAAAAACTTATACGCAGGTGTATTCATAACCCAAATAGCAGACGATTAAATTACGATAAATAGCGCCAAGCGTTAGAATCCTCCTCAAAATCGCGAGAATGCTGAAGATAGATCGCTTGAAATCCCTTAATAACTGCATTATTTTCGCAGGGATCATTAAAATTTAACGCTGTATTCTAATAAAACCTTTGCACTTGTTTTCAAAAATCCGTTTCCTTAAGATCTCAGTAAATTCGCCAAGCCGGAAACTGTGCAAACCGCTAGAACTCACTTTCTCGGCATTTGAGCCATTTTATTTTTTCGCCAAACTAAAAATTTTTAACATATTAGCCTCGGAAATCTTCAATTCTTATTGTTTTGCGTATAAAACATTTCATTCCTGCTCCGATTTCCCATGCACACGATATTATAATTTAAAAAAAATATAACCTTACGAATATAAACTAACAAAAAAAAAATCATTATTATTCTTTTATTTTTACTTTGAGAATTTAAAACATCTTATTCGGCAAAATCGCCACACATGGCAACCACGATCCTTATTTCACAATTTTTTCACTACAGGGGTTACAATTACGGAAAGCTTTTTGCGTGGAGAATATAAAAAATCTCTTAAATTCCGGGAACGGGTGGTCTTTCAAAGTTTTAAAGTGGACTATGATTTATTCTATATTATTTTACATTTCTGTGCAAAATTTCAGGCTGATAGGTCCATTTTTGTGGATTTGTATACAACTCAAATCCACAAACAAACAAACAAACAAACAGAATTTCATTTTTATTTATAAGATATATTATATACCCAATTTGAGCACAATCGAATGCTCCGTTTAGGAGCTATCGTGTTCACTCACATGCACACACACATACATACATACATCTCGTAAAAATAGCACAAAATGAATTCAGAAGACCTCAAAACGTGTAAGTGCACCCAAATCTCGAAGTCGATTTTTTTCATGATTACAATACTTTCCTTACATGGTACATGTTCGGAAAGTAAAAATTGCAGTGAAATGGATGGTGAGAGTTTAACATTTAAGAGCTACACGACCGTAACGTGGAGTGTTTCAGTAATATTGAATTTATTTCAGTGACTATGCGGTAGAGATGGCCAATGATTCGATATTTAATCAGTGATTCGAATCTTGGTACTGAGTGGCTCAGTCTTTACACTCACTCTCTACTGATTCGAATCTCAAGCCCACAAGGGAAATACATTCCAAGTGCGAAGGGAAGAAAAACTTATTTTCCCTTTGCCGTTCCCAGAGATTTTCCCTTACTCTTTCAACTCTTTTCGACTCTTTACGACTCTTTCGGCTCTTTTCGACTCTTTACGACTCTGAGTCGATAGATGATTTGAAACAGTAAATGAGTGGGTGTGGGTGAGTTGGTCACTGAGTTGGTGCAGCAACGAATCTTTACTGATTCAGTGTTTCGCTCTGTTTCGGTGATTGTATACTATCGTTGAGATTCGTTAGTTTTTCGAATCTTCTATCGACTCAGAGTCCAAAGGAGCCGAAAAGAGTTGAAAGGATGTTTCATTTAATTGGAGGGGTTTTTTCGAATCTTCTATCGACTCAGAGTCGAAAGGAGTCGAAAAGAGTTGAAAGGATGTTTCATTTAATTGAAGTTTTTTTTTTCGAATCTTTGGTGTTTCATTTCTTGGTTGGTGGTCGGATTTAAAGTTTTATCTGTCTGTGGGTGTGGAGTGGGTCGAACATCGTTTGCTTTTGGCGGGGGGCATAGGCGTTACTTCCTAAGGGCAAGAGGGGTCAATCTCCCCCCCGAAAAAAAAATTAAGAAAATCCCTCCTTCCAACTTGTCTGACTGATTTAATATTTGTTTAAAATTTAATGAAACATCCCTTTTCTACTTTTAACTTCAATATATGTCCCCCTGCCCCCACCCTCAAAAAAAAAAAAAAAAAAAAAAAAAAAAAAAAAACGGAACGTTAAGTTTACATGGTGGCGGATTTTCATGTGAAGGGAAATAGAATGAAATAAAGTTAGGATTGTGCTTGTCACTTTTAATGAAGGATACAGGGGCGGTATTAAGCGCTCTCACAAAAGGACTTTGTAGTAAGCAAAATAACATTTCGCTTTATTGCAGCAGATTTCGTTTTTTTTTTTTTACCTTGTTTTTCGTTTAAGGGGAATGATTTTATTTTCTTTCGTAATTCAGAGAAATACAAAATAGGGTCTAAAGCAGTGGCGTAGTTAGTGTTATTGACAGTGGCGTAGCCAGGATTTTATTTCGGGGTGGGCTGGGTATCAAATTTAAAGATAAAGTTCAATTGTAAGCTAAGTAAAGGGTCCCATTTTTTTGGGCGGGGGCAGCAGCCCCTCAGTAGGACTGGGCCAAAAATCGACATATCGGTTTTATTTCAACATCAAATATCCGATATTCCCATTTTCATTTCAGTGAAATCTCGAATTCGATAAAGGGCAAAAATACAGGCCGGCCAGGGGCGTAGCCAGAAATTTTTTATGGGGGGGGGTTATGACTACTACAACTCATATATATGTATACGTGTGTATGATAATGTAGTGAAGAATATACATTTTGTATGGCAAAAAATTCCTCATGGGGGGTTATGACCCCCCTAACCCCCCCCCTTGGCTACGCCTCTGAGGCCAGCGATAAGAAAATCCTGAGATCAATACCAGCTTGTGATGCTTTTGCTACTGCTTTCTCTCGGAAAGCTTCTTCTTCTCTCATCGCAGAAAAAACAGCTCCATGGTTTATTAGTCTAATTACCATAATTAATTAACGTATATCTCGGAACCTATCAACCGGAGCGCGTTTTTATTGATTCTCGACCCCCCCTAGACGAACACCCCCATCGATACATAAAATTTCGAATACTTTGACACCAAACTTAACCTTTTAATCTTACAGGCCCAGGGGGTCATACGAAGCTCCTCTATATTTTCAATTTGGGTATTTTAAACACTAGCCTCCTCCGGCGGCAACTCCAAAGTCTGGAAACCATCCCAGAGCCAATTTCTACATGTTTGCAGTCCTTTTAAGCCTCAATCATGGTTAATTAGTCTAATTACCATAATTAATTAACGTATATCTCGGAAACTATCCATCGGAGCGCGTTTTTATTGATTCACGACCCCCCCCTTTGGAACTCCCATCGATACATAAAATTTCGAATACTTTGACACCAAACTTAACCTTTTAATCTTACAGGCCCAGGGGGTCATACGAAGCTCCCCTGTATTTTCATTTCGGGCAGTTTAAACACTAGTTTTACTGGAGCAAGGACAGAGAGATGCTAACTGCCCGAGAACTCAGCGGAGAAGAAACCCGATGAATGGGTGAAGGGTGTTTAAATAGTACGGCTTTCCGCGCAGAGAGAGGGAAAATTTCTTTAGTTGTTTTATTGATTCAAGATTCGAATCATCGAAATAGTGAGTGAGTTGAGATTCGAATCAGTTAAATGAGTCGAACCGCCCATCTCTACTATGCAGTACTTAATAAGTATTTTTATTATTTTAAAATTACTCTTTTTAATTTCTGGTAAAAAATAAATTGTTTAAAGTAAATAGAAATAGTTTTAAACTTGCATAGCTAAATTTGGTGCTGAAGTTGTAAACTTAATGAATAAATTTTTAACACAAAATAATTATATTATATTTAAAAATAGGAAATTCATGTGACTAATTTTAAAAACTTGTAAATTTGTACTTGTTGGAATCTCTTAAAAAATCCTCCTCTAAACTCACCCTTAAGAAGATAGCGCTCCTGTAGCTTTCCCCTTAATCAATAATCAATCAATCAATGTTGTAATTTGGGAGTATTCAAAGTTCTCATCCAAAGTAGGCATATACAAAAAGTGGGTTGTTGTTTTAAGCGGCTTAAAGCCTCCATGCCATGCTTAACAGTTTCCGGGATCATATAGTGATTTCAATCAGGCAATGCCGACAAAATTTTCATGAGTTCATCCAGGAGTTGAGCTGGGTGGGAGGGTCAGCACCACGAAGGAAGACATTGAGTCCAGCTGCTCCCCCTCACGCAGGTACATTTATTAACTACTTTTAGGAGGGACAGCTGCCCACCCTTCCTTCCCTTTAGTTACGTCCATGGATCTAGTTATCGTTAATAGCATCCAAGGATTAAGAAGAATTTCTAATTATCTGCAATAAATAGAACTTCTACGAGAAACAAAATAGAAATATAACTTAACTTGCTTGAAAAATAAAAAATGTTCTTCAAAATCTTACAAATGATCTTCATGATCATGTTAGAATGATTGCTACGAAACGTAAAACATCTAACACAGAAACTAATTTAGTGACATAATTCTCATTAGTTATCGAAATCTCTTATAACTTAAAATTTGTATTGCAAATTTATGGTTTATGTATTACTTGTAAGCCTAAAAATTGACAGGAAATATACAGAGAAAAAAACCAATGTCTAAATTTCCCAACAGTGCTTTCTTTTGCGTCTGATTTGGTTCTTTGACGAAGTGCCATTTAATTCTATCGGTCTTAATAAATATTCAAAGACCTCTAAGATGGTATTAAAACAATTAATCAATCGACATTCTCCACTGTTGCTGCTTGCTTATGCCCAATCATTAATCAAGTCTTTGTAAGCGACACATTGATCCCGTGACTTTCTGATTTTTATGGTGTGGGAATATCCTGTGCGTGAGTAATTAGTAACAGAACTGAATCTACCACGGTTTTTATAAAAGTATTCTGGTGTTAAAACTAGATATTAACAATGTACTTTTAGGAATTGAATGTTCAGTAAGAGAGTTTTAGACATTCTTTGAGGGATTTTCTAAGGTGGCCTTACTCTATTCAGTATTAAAAAGCTGTATGAGTTTAATCACACCTTGCATTCCTTGTAAATAGGTAAACTTAAGGTTATTGCAATTCAATTTCCAGCTGAAATTACATGCGTTCCAGGATATATATATATATATATAATACTGTGTATCATAATTGCCCACTTTTACGTTTCTTTTTTCCTTTTTTGGAAAGTTACCCACCAGTATTTTGTGTTAAACTTTTATAAAAATAAATGAAAATTTCCAACTTGTAGTGTACTTGTTAAATGTGAACATGAATATTTTTCAATAAAACATAAACATGTAACAGTTGGTGGCTGTGATGTACGTACGTATCTTGAATGCTCTCTAATGAAAAAATACTAGATTAATAAATTTATAAATTCTCATAATGTATGTTGCGAGAGAATTTTATATTTTGAATTAATATACAGCGTCAAAATTTTTAGAGAAATTCTTATTCTCCTTTATGTTCCAAAGCTTAGTATTTAAAAATATTTAATACAGTGCAGACAAATCTCGGAAGTTATTTAAATAAGCGTAATTATATTTGTTAAACATATTATGACATCCAGTTTTCAAAGTACTCGGTGAAATCTCTGGACTTTGATAAATGATAGTTTGCGTCACTAAATTTCAGTCATAATCTTGAAAGTTGGCGTATAATTTACATCCAAGCTTGTCATCAGTTACAAGATCTTGGACACTAGTTTCTCCTATCTTTCCTGTCATTTTCCTTGTTCATCTTGCGTTTGCTAACGTAAATGATTATTTAAACAAGTCTTAGAGAAATAACAGATTAAATACATATTAGATTTTGCAAATATATTAAGGACTTAGAAACACGTACAAACTCAGCTGCCAACTTTTATTAATTCTTTGGAAGGTTAACACAACTTTCTTCAATACTCATTACACATTTTGGATTTATTTCAAAATTACTGAACCATGAAGAACATAGTGATAGTAAACAAACAATAATAAATAAACAGATAGATAAATAAATTAGTAAATATGCTTTGTTCCGCTCGAGTTGAAAAGTATCTGGAGAAACATTCTTTCATACCACGTCCCCGAATTCTATTCCTGAAATGAACTTTTGTGCCCGTCCCTTCAAAGGAGGCAACATTAGTCCTTCTATAAGGTTCTACATAATCAAGTTATCATTATTTCCGGGTTTAAATGGGACCGGTGTCGATAAAACGGCAAGGGTCCGCCATTAGAGAAAAAAAAAAGAGTGTGTTTAAAACTGATAGCAATGTATTTATATGTGTGCATTAATACTTGCTAGAACGCTGTTTCACACGTTTAAACTAAGTAAAACAACAGGAATAAATATTGGGACATAAAAAGTATTATTTTTATGCAGCCCCTGCATGCGTTCAGTGCCGTGTAAATCAGTAGTTCCCAAACTCTGGGGTAAGTCTCGAACAGTATCCTGTCATTTCGAACTCGGGAAGGCGCAGGGTGACCAGATTTCTTTAGAAGAATCACTGCTTGTCGCTGTCATTGCTGGCTAATTCACTGTTTTCTAGTTACCCATTCGAAAGCTAAGCTTCACAAAAATACAATCGATTAAAACCACCCTTTATTGGCAATTTCCATTATATTTTAATTTGGTTTGTAAACTTAAAAAAAAAGTGAGTATCACAAAAATTGTTATGAAAATTCGCAAAACAGTTATTGAAATCCAGAAAAATAAAAAGTTTCAATAAAAATGGGACCCTGGAAAAATACCTGTATCGACTCCAGCTATGTTAAAAATTATTTTTATGTACTGTTATAAAACTATGTATAATTCCAAAAACTTTAATTATAAAGCATTTCAGCACCTCTCCCAGAAAAAAAATTGCTTTCTACTCTGTACTGTCTACAAGGCACATATTAAGCAATTGACCCCAGAAAACATGTAACTGAAATTTATGTGCATTTTAAATTCTAAAGTTAATTAACTCCAACTTTCAAAGGACTGCTTTCATAAACGTAACTATTACCCTAATATTATGCGATAACGCCCGTCTTCTGTGCTGAATTATGCAGACTAAAACTACTTAAAACGTACAATTCCCCGAAGATTGGACATTTAAAGCAGTTAAAAGATTTTGTCTCCCCTAGGCGTTTATCTTTCTAATACTTTAAAGAGTAATCTTGGACTGACAGGATCCCGACATCTTCTCCGTCATTATCCACCTATAAGTACTCCCCTTCCCTAATCTCTGGAGGAGTGGGAATTTACTTAGTAGTTAAATCCTTTCTTTCTTCCTTGAAGCCAAGATTCTAGACAGCACTATCCGGGTATAGGAGGATTTTAAATGACAGGATGGAGTTACTTATATATCCAACAGTTTAAAATATTCACCGTTTTGTTGTTTATTTTAATTTTGTAACAGTTCCTCTTACAATCATGTTATATTGTAATTCAAAATACATTGTGATGTGTGTTTCATATTAAAATAAAACGTTTCGGATCTAATCAACGCAACCTACGAATGGGTAAGATATATTTTTAAAAGAAATTTACTAAAATGATATGTTGCAATTCATCTAAATTAACACATTTTAGTGGCGTTTAACCGAATTCTTTCTTCTGTTATCTGGTTTTCTGTTCATTGAATATTTTTTGCAGAGGTGCCAAACTTTAACAAATAGAATTTTAATCACTCATTTTATACTTGAGCTTAAATTGATCATAGGACAGGGATCAATAGCTGTCACATTTTATAGGAACATTAACCCTCACTATTTTTTTCTTCCCTCTTAATAGAGAACAGAATATATGATTATTTTTACTAAAGCTGCAGATTTTTAAAATTTGTGACGAGAATTCTTCCAAACAAGCATTAAAAGTTGGTAACTGTGATCAAGTACCCGTGTTCAAGTAAACCGCCGAATCGATTATGATGAATTTTGGTATAGAGATAAATGAGACCCTGGAAACGGTTATAGACTACTTAGAATTTTAGATTTTTAATTACTTTTTTAATTATTAATTATAAACCGTTTATACTTTGCATTCTTCGCGAGTTTTGCCTGTATAAAAAGATTCATGTATTGGGCTAACAGAAATGCTCTTATGTCAATGAAGTATCGAGTGCATTCGAATGATATGAAATACCACGGAAATTATGCCAGTCTTACGCTAAATGTGTTTATCTATCCATAATAATAAAAATGAATATTCTCGAGACAAATCTACAGCACGCAGAGCTTTGAAAATCTGAGCATATAAGCGCATGACTTCTGTACTGCGCCCCTGAGGTTCATAATTTTGAAATTTTAATTACTTTTTAAACTATTAATTAAAAACCGTTTTGAGGTGGTCATGCTTGGCGAGTTTCGAAAGCACAAAATTATTTATTCTTTTGAAATACAGCAAAAATTCCATTTGCAGAATCGAGTGTATTTTGAAAATAAGAAATGCCATAGAAATTGCGTAGTTTTACGCCAAATTATAAGCATAAGAAAGAAAAGTCCAAATGTGTTTCTTAAAGTTCATAATTTACCAAATACAACCTATCATATAAATGTGTACGTTTGTGTGTTTGGATGTTTGTGACTGAATCACAAAAAAAAAAAGGCAGAACGGATTTGGATAAAATTTGGAATGAAGATAGCTTATACCCTGGATTAATATGCAGGTAACCTTTCATTCACATAGCATAAATAATTCTTTTACAAAGA
This sequence comes from Cheiracanthium punctorium, assembly GCA_038373885.1. NCBI lineage: Eukaryota > Metazoa > Arthropoda > Arachnida > Araneae > Cheiracanthiidae > Cheiracanthium > Cheiracanthium punctorium. The sequence goes on from JAWZYV010018068.1 coordinate 338,810, forward strand.
CTCTCAAAATAATTCTAATACATTACGCTCTATAGGCATTTTATAGCTACTGAACCGATTCTAGAATTTTTTCACTGATGGAAACTTACACTAAATCTGAGTATTATTGTTTGTTAATTAATACCGATTGACTGCACTAGGGTTCTAGGTCTATATGGGGAATGTCCTCTATGGGGGGCCATTCTAAGGTATCCTAGCCCGCATTAATGCGTGGTTTCGGAGAAAACTCCGAAAGGCTAGGTCGACAGGTGAGGACGCGGTTTGTAGGGATGGACGCGAGACGACTTTTTTGCGAGACGAGACAGAGATTTACGGCTTTTTTGCGAGACGAGACACACATTTTTAACATTACGATATAGGGATTTTTGCGAGACGAGACAAGCTTTTAGGCTATTTTGCGAGACGCGAGACGCTTATTTTTCGTCTCGCGTCCATCCCTAGCGGTTTGAACCCGACACCTCCCGCCTTCCAATTTCGAGAACAGAACCTCTCAGCCACTGGTGGGCCCACAGGGGGAGAGTCCTGAGTATCATAGGCTACATTTTATGTATATGAAAAATAGTTCTTTTACAAGGATATTAGTTCTTTTACAGCATTACGCTCTATGTGTATATCTGCAATAACGAACCAATTCTAAAACTTTTTCACTAATAGAAAGCTGCACTATTCCCGATTAACATAGGCTAAAATTCATGCGAACAACATAAATGTTTCTTTTCGAAGAACACTCAAAATAGTTCACAAATGTTGTCGTAACTGTCTGTAATCGCTAAATGCGTAAAAAATCAAAATTTAGTAATTCTGCATACTCTTATTTTAAATGAAGTATAGTAGAAATGTATTATACTTCCTTTAAAATAAGTAAAAAATAAATAATATTTAAATTTGTCTATAGCTCAAAAATATTTGTTATTCACACATACTTCATTTATCTCGGGACGTAATTTTAATCCGACGCAGACGAAGTCGCAGGTAACAGCTAGTCATCCTATATAGGAGGATTTAGATGTGAAATGAAAATTTACGTAAAAAAATTAGTCTACGGTTTTTCATCATCATTTAATCAAATTTATTATAGCTTGATTTTTTTTATCACTGATTAAATGTTATACTGAAAATTTATCTAGAAACAATGCATTTCTTAAATTATTAAATATAATTTTAACTCTTGTTTCAAAGATAGATTTATACAATATTAAATTGGATGAAATGATGATAAGCCACCAGAATCATAATGTTAGTGCATAAATTTTTATGCCCAAACTCGTCCGCCTCAAGACGAATTACTTGTTAAACCCCAAAACTCCAGCTGTTTATGCGGGGCACGCTGGTAGACTAGTTTTGTCCCGAAAGTGTAAGTGGGAACTCCTGCGTGCCTTAGAAAAATTTCCTTTTTAAAATAGGCTGAGAAGTCCAAATCAAATTGTTAAGATACGCATTGCTTCCTTCTGCTCCTTATGCCAGTCAACTCAGGGTTAATTGCGCAACAAACTGCTTGTAAATATCAATACTTGTATAATAAATGTTACCTTTAATTTTAAATTACTGAAAATTCGTGGGTAATTGATAAGATTCGATTGCGAAAATCCTGCAAATGACACACATTCCCAATTCTAACTGAACATCTTAGACCGTATACAAAATCGTAGTTATTTAGAATTCTACATAATATGTTTAATTGATAAATTAGAAATTGGCTAAACATTTTAATAACATTCGGTAGACATGTTTCTCGCCCTCAGTTTTGTTTATTAATCGTCATTCTACTAAAGTAATGAATTGCTAATCACAATTTTCACTTTTTAAATTACGGCATATTAAAAATGGCTGCAATTTAGTTTAATGTAATGAAAATTCAAAAATACCTACAGTTTCACAAGATAACAAAAGAAATCCTACTTAATCGTATTAGAAATTCCACAGTAATATACTCCGGACGTTTTCAGTAACATGGATTAACATAGAAATATTCAAAATGAGCCTTTGAAAGGTGTATTTCTGGAATACTTATTACGCCACGTTCCTCTTCAGAGCCGCTCTAAGCTGTCACGTTTCCGAGATCCTCATTGGACAATATCCCAGGATAAGTACTTCCAAGAATTTCGCAGTCTCCTACGGATAGAGCGATCACTCTGGTTTAAATCCTTTTCATAGTTCTTTAGGCAGATGTGGGATCCTCTCATAAGTTTTACCTTGGATCTTGAACATGTGTGAAAAAAATATTTTCTACCTACATAATTTAAAATGTAAATTAACAGTTTGAAGTTATTTTTATATTAGAATTATAAGTCTGATTAAGTTTTTGCAATGGAATTTCGATTGGTTTCTCAATTATTTCTTAGTACTGACATAACTTTTAATAACTGGCTAAACTTTTAATTTGTATCACTTAAGCCGTTCTCAGCGATATCCCCTGTTTAAAACTTTTAAATAGTTTTTTTTTTCACATTAATAAATACAGGTCCTGTATTTATGAAAGAGATAGCGTGTTAGAATAATAAAAAGGGATTTTACTTAAAAAACTGAAACTTAAGTAATACGCTATATATAATATAACGAGCCAGGAAAAGCCAGAACTGTTAATCATTTTATATGTCTTTAAAAATAGGGATATTAAACTTACTACCAGAATTTTAATTTAGTTCCATTTTTATGAATTCTTCCCCATTAATCGAAGTGTAACGTGTCAAAGACGTGAAGTTGATAAACAGACCGTGCATTTTAAAAAGTGTAAATTTCTTTCTTTAGACTTGTTAGTATTGGTGTACCCCCAGTGTGACCAGATTGAGTAGATTTCTACTTTTTGAGTAGATTGTAAGTCAAATTTTGAGGTCCAGTAGAAAATAGGGTGGACTACATTTTTAGCACCCACCCCTACATTTTTGAGAAGATTTAATGCACTCAAAAAAGGAATCTGCTACAATTTCTACTGGGCCTCAAAGTTTCACTTAAAATCTCCACGAAAAGTAGAAATCTACTCAATGTGGTCACAGTGGTACCCCCCCCCTCCCCAGTTTCATTATTTTTCATGGGAACAAAGATGTTATCATATCGTATTATCCCGTTTGTTAATATAGCTTTTTGAGCGCAGTAGAGGGCGCTAGTGCCCAGGAACAGTAGAAAGCACTTTCGAATGGAAATGGAAAGAGTGGATTAGAAGTGAAGTTCATAAACAAAAACCAAGGAAATCTTGAACTTAAAAAAATGTGTATCTTCATCTGTATTGATATTCGAGGGGAAAATGTTACTTAGTAAATAAGCCGTGATGAGAAGACAAAATAAATCCGCCAGATATATACAGTATATTCCAGTAAAGGCAGAATTTTCCACAGTAAGTCTTCATAAATTATCGTTTAAAAGAAAAAATGGCTAAATTAAAGCAATTATTAATCAAAAGCAATGCTTATTTGAACTTACATAATAACTCCCAAATCAAACACATAAATTAACAATGTAACAGATAACATATCAAACGAATTAGGAAATTTTAAATCTTTTAGAGAAAGCATTTTGAGTAAGGCGCGTCTAAAAATATTCAAAATGCATCGAATAAAGGCATCGTTCTCCAAGGCTTATTCTCAGAGCTCTCATCCTGGTATCAGTAAGCTGACATGCTCCTAAGATTTCTTCCAGACAATACCTGAGTATAAGTACTTCGAAGAGTTTCGTAATCCCCGAGAAGAGAGTTAATTCCATTTCAAATCCTTCCCTTGTTTCAGACAGCTGCGATCCGAGAAGTTGCTGCATCACGCAGCTTTAAAATTGCGAACAGAAAAATTATCCAGCAATATTTTTGAAAAATATCATATGTATGGATTAAAAGGAATTTTGGGGTTAAATGTAAAAGAAAACGTCTTAAATGGGATCGTGATTTTAGTTACGTGAAGGAAATCGAAATTCTAGGTTTTGTTTCGAATGGTTTGTGAAATCTTATAGATTAGTCGGGGGAGATTTCAGTGTATGCTTTCAAATATTTTTCTGTAAAAATCATAAAATACCAACAGAACGAAATATTCGACGACTAGCGAATTGGAATTTTTTCTGTGTTGATCTCGTTGATTCTGCAGGTTTTCACCTCGAAAAAAATTAAATACATAACTATATCTATATATACATCTATATCTATCTATCTATCTATCTATCTATCTATCTAACTATCTATCTCTCTCCCTCTCTCTCTCTCTCTCTCTATATATATATATATATATATATATATATGTGTATGTATCGATAGATAGATGTATATTAATGAAAAGTATTGCAGTTTTCCATCGTATAAAGGCATCTTTCTTGCCTTTATTCGATGAACTGAACATATTTTTTCTTAAAAGTTAAGTATGTTTTGTGTTATGGCACGCTTACACGAGGGAATCTCCCTACAGGCTGGGTGCCTTGGGTGGAGTACTTTTTAAGAGGTTAAGTTCCCAGATTATTGTTACTATAGGCCTCGGCATTACGAGCGTATTAGGTAATCAGGGACTGCTACTGGGCCAACTATTTCAGTATTAATTCAGTCTACTATCGAGGTTTTTATGTATAGCATAACTTAAAATACGAAAATTGCCTGAATTATTGAGAAATGTATCTGTTTACAAATTGCAGTAAATATTCCAGTAGACGGAGTAATAGACATTGAAATGATGTGTATTCAAACCTGTGGTCATAAATGTGTTAGTAAAGAAGTATTAATGAGAAGAGAAAAAAAAAATGTTCGCTGACTCGTCTAAAATACCAAAACAAAACAGATATAGCATTTATAATTTTTGGGGGATTTAATTTTTCATTGGGACGAAATAAAACTTTCGAAAATTGCTGAAAATTGTGAAATACCGTTTTAATAATAAAGTACCCCTATTAAGTACTAATTATTACTGAAAACTCACCACTTTTACAATAGTCTTGCCGTCCCATTTTAACCTCTTGACCTAAAAATTCTAATGACAAAAAAAGGAAAAAGAGAAGAAGAAAAAATAATTAGAATGTCTTATTTATGTGGGTGAGAGTTTATGAAAAGACGGATAGGACTCAGCGGCGTAGGCAAGGGGTTGGGATAGGGGGGTCACAACCCCCCCCCCATGAGGAATTTTTTGCCATACAAAATGCTTATTCTTCAATCCCTTATCGCACAAACATATGCATTTACGCAAGTTTCAGTAGTCGTAACCCTCGCCCATGAAAAATTTCTGGCTACGCGACTGAAGGACTAAAAGAAAAATCTAACCCAGGAATATTGAAAGAATATACAGGTTTTTGACCGCTAAACCAGAAGTATGCCGCACTATTCTAATTTTCCTTTTTTCTTGTTAGACTGCTAGAGTATAACTTCTATCTCTTTCACGTTAAAACTTCCGTAATTGCTACATGGAAGCTATTAACAGTTTACAGCGATCTACATATTCCGGTATGCCATGCAGCAGTTGTGAATGGCTGTGCAAGATAAAAACAGAGTACAAAAAACACTGATCAACTCACCCATAACTGTTGTTTTAATTTTACAATATATTTTTTGACAATATTTTTCTGGTTGCTTGAAATCAAATATACATAATATTTTTTTGGTATTTGTTTGTTTTGAATATGAATAAATATTTATTTTAAAAGTTAGATATGTTTTGTGTTTTGACAAGCTTACACAAGGAGCATCTCTCTACAGGATGGATGTCTTGGTCAGGGGACTTTTAAAGACGTTCAGACTTATTTACGATAAGAGTATTTACGTTATATCAGGAGAAAAACGTCCAAAACTGCAGGCAGTTACATCGATAACCTGGTGGCAGACCCGAACGTGGGACCTTCACACTTCAACATGGCCTTCTACCATGTTGTTCACTAGACTATTTATCCTCTCGGCCATGGTATGACCTATTTTCAAAGTGAATAGTATTTTTTCATACTCAACTGAGATTGCGAGATTGATAAACAGCTGCTCTCTACATTTCAAAGGACCCCGTACATTAATTATGTCATGTAAAAAATTTGGGTGTCTTATTTTAAAGAGTGAAGATATGAAAATAAGTAGATGCTGGCTTAAGCCATTTTTCAATGATTCTCAGGAGGGCCAAAATTACGTAGGAAAACAGTGTATGAATGCACAATACCTCTACAATTATTTGTATTGTATAGCCCTTCAGTAACATCGTTTAAACATATTTGCTACATTTTTATGATGAAATTTTGTATATTACCTAATTTTTACTTGCGTCACATCGTCCATTCGGGGGAACTTTTTCGTACGGAGCTAAATAAAAATTTAAATTTTTATTTGTTTAGCTTAAAAATACAGATAATTTTAACTACTATAAAATTCTAGAACATTTTTTGTCACGTTCTGTAATGATCTGAATGCTTTTGTGTAACGTTTAAGGATTAACATTCAATGAAGCCTAGATCGGTGTTTCTCGGGCACTGTGTACAGTCTGTAAAGTATAAGTACAAAAATTTACCATAGTCTAAAACTATACGTCGCTCTTAGTTATCCAGTTATAAAATATTCTTTAAGCCAATTTCAATTTAATAAATAGGTATCTTATTTCAAATGCTTCATTTATGATAAATTTGAACACGTGGGCGAAACTTTCTTTGACTCAAAGAAACCTTCCTTTCAAATGCACGAAAGAAATACCGAACAAATAGTCTCTCAATAAAAAGGCAAATCAGTGTTTCGTATTGATACAGAATATTAGCAATTTTAAGCTCGCACTCTACGTACGATAACGTCAAAAAGAAAAATTATTGTGCGGGGATTTTCCATTAAAAGCAAGGTTGTTTGCAAAAGTGCTAACATTATATGCTAAAATGAACTTTTTTGAATATTTGACGTGGAGAAAAGACGTCTCCTTTCCATGACAGTTTACTTTGCACTTATCAGTGAAAAAGATAGAATAATTTAAACGAAAATTCCGCCTGAATAAACATTACATCTTTGAGGCCGTACATTTGGCGATAAAAGATTCTTTCACATCGAAAGAAGTTTTTATGGAGTTTTATCAAGTCGTTTAAAACTTGATTCATAGTCGAAGAGTGCCGGGAACTCTGATATTGTTTTATTTTCGAAATGAAATGTTCAGGAGTATAAATTAAACGTTTATATGAGGGTTAGTAGTTCCCGTTTTGAGCTCTTTTACATTGTTCGAACGGAAATTAATTCACGAAGGATTTGCTTCTATTTTTATTTTACTTAGGGTTTTTATTAATATTCTGAAACATGATGAAAAAGTCTTATTTAGTGAAAGACGCCATTCAAGGATGAAGTACCAGTTTACGTTATTTATAAAATCTTTTATAAGCAATAAATGCAAGGTGTCTACTTCCGGGACACAGTTTAAACGGAACTTTTAATAACAGCACGCAGCAGTAGTAACGAAAAACAAATGTTCAAAACAGCCAACTCTTGACTTATGTTAACAGACCTCGCAAGTAGAGATGGCCAATGATTCGATGAGTCGAATCAGTGATTCGAATCTTGGTACTGAGTGGCTCAGTCTTTACACTCACTCTCTACTGATTCGAATCTCAAGACCTCAAGGGAAATACATTCCAAGTGCGAAGGGAAGAAAAACTTATTTTCCCTTTGCCGTTCCCAGGGATTTTCCCTTACTCTTTCAACTCTTTTCGACTCTTTACGACTCCTTTCGGCTCCTTTCGACTCTTTACGACTCTGAGTCGATAGATGATTTGAAACAGTAAATGAGTGGGTGTAGGTGAGTTGGTCACTGAGTTGGTGCAGCAACGAATCTTTACTGATTCAGTGTTTCGCTCTGTTTCGGTGATTGTATACTATCGTTGAGATTCGTTAGTTTTTCGAATCTTCTATCGACTCAGAGTCGAAAGGAGCCGAAAAGAGTTGAAAGGATGTTTCATTTAATTGGAGGGGTTTTTTCGAATCTTCTATCGACTCAGAGTCGAAAGGAGTCGAAAAGAGTTGAAAGGATGTTTCATTTAATTGAAGTTTTTTTTTCGAATCTTTGGTGTTTCATTTCTTGGTTGGTGGTCGGATTTTAAAGTTTTATCTGTCTGTGGGTGTGGAGTGGGTCGAACATCGTTTGCTTTTGGCGGGTGGCATAGGCGTTACTTCCTAAGGGCAAGAGGGGTCAATCTCCCCCCCGAAAAAAAAATTAAGAAAATCCCTCCTTCCAACTTGTCTGACTGATTTAATATTTGTTTAAAATTTAATGAAACATCCCTTTTCTACTTTTAACTTTAATATATGTCCCCCTGCCCCCACCCTCAAAAAAAAAAAAAAAAAACGGAACGTTAAGTTTACATGCTGGCGGATTTTCATGTGAAGGGAAATAGAATGAAATAAAGTTAGGATTGTGCTTGTCACTTTTAATGAAGGATACAGGGGCGGTATTAAGCGCTCTCACAAAAGGACTTTGTAGTAAGCAAAATAACATTTCGCTTTATTGCAGCAGATTTCCTTGTTTTTTTTTTACCTTGTTTTTCGTTTAAGGGGAATGATTTTATTTTCTTTCGTAATTCAGAGAAATACAAAATAGGGCCTAAAGCAGTGGCGTAGTTAGTGTTATTGACAGTGGCGTAGCCAGGATTTTATTTCGGGGTGGGCTGGGTATCAAATTTAAAGATAAAGTTCAATTGTAAGCTAAGTAAAGGGTCCCATTTTTTTGGGGGGGGCAGCAGCCCCTCAGTAGGACTGGGCCAAAAATCGACATATCGGTTTTATTTCAACATCAAATATCCGATATTCCCATTTTCATTTCAGTGAAATCTCGAATTCGATAAAGGGCAAAAATACAGGCCGGCCAGGGGCGTAGCCAGAATTTTTTTATGGGGGGGGGGTTATGACTACTGCAACTCATATATATGTATACGTGTGTATGATAATGTAGTGAAGAATATACATTTTGTATGGCAAAAAATTCCTCATGGGGGGTTATGACCCCCCTAACCCCCCCCCCCTTGGCTACGCCTCTGAGGCCGGCGATAAGAAAATCCTGAGATCAATACCAGCTTGTGATGCTTTTGCTACTGCTTTCTCTCGGAAAGCTTCTTCTTCTCTCATCGCAGAAAAAACAGCTCCATGGTTTATTAGTCTAATTACCATAATTAATTAACGTATATCTCGGAACCTATCCACCGGAGCGCGTTTTTATTGATTCTCGACCCCCCCCTAGACTCAACACCCCACCGATACTTAAAATTTCGAATGCTTTGACACCAAACTTAACCTTTTAATCTTACAGGCCCAGGGGGTCATACGAAGCTCCCCTATATTTTCAATTTGGGCATTTTAAACACTAGCCTCCTCCGGCGGCAACTCCAAAGTCTGGAAACCATCCCAGAGCCAATTTCTACATGTTTGCAGTCCTTTTAAGCCTCAATCATGGTTAATTAGTCTAATTACCATAATTAATTAACGTATATCTCGGAAACTATCCATCGGAGCGCGTTTTTATTGATTCTCGACCCCCCCTCTGAGACCCCCATCGATACATAAAATTTCGAATACTTTGACACCAAACTTAACCTTTTAATCTTACAGGCCCAGGGGGTCATACGAAGCTCCCCTGTATTTTCATTTCGGGCAGTTTAAACACTAGTTTTACTGGAGCAAGGAGAGAGAGATGCTAACTGCCCGAGAACTCAGCGGAGAAGAAACCCGATGAATAGGTGAAGGGTGTTTAAATAGTACGGCTTTCGGCGCAGAGAGAGGGAAAATTTCTTTAGTTGTTTTATTGATTCAAGATTCGAATCACTGATTCGAATCATCGAAGTAGTGAGTGAGTCGAGATTCGAATCAGTAAAATGAGTCGAACCGCCTATCTCTACTCGCAAGCAAATATGACCGAATTTGAATTTAAAAAATAATTATTTGGAAATTGTGGTGAGAGATCTTCCATTAAAATTGGAACAGTTCGCAGTTATGGGATAATTAAAAGAAAAACGTTTCAGCATAAGTATAAAATAAGTATATTAATCGTTAAAAATGCTAAGATAACGGCTTTACCAAACACGACATGCGTATTAATCGCAAAACGCATGTTAAAGTACATTCTTCTTGAAGTCAATGTCACCGGTAAGGTAAGGTTTAAAGTCATCGGTAAGGTGCCTTATCTATGTCAATAATCATACAAAAGAAAACAGCCCTGTCTTTTTATAATATGCCGTGTCAGATCCTTTTTTATATGCCGGGCAATGGTCTGAAGATGACCTATATCACTACTAAGGGCCGAAATGTTATTGATTATGCAGACACCGAGTAGGCGGGACGACGTCAACAATATGAATGGACGGACGAATTAGCCGGATCGTACTGGGCTGTGCGGCCATTGTCATAAATTGGCACGTAACATTAGAAGGACAAAATGTTTCCTAGTGTAGAAAGTACCATTTTGAAATACGTTATATCTGATTTTCCTTGGATTTTAAGGGGGGGATTGCACCCTCCTGCCTATGTTGTGCGCTAACCACCATACGTGCTTCAGAGTAGTTTTATTCGGGAAATTCGGTTGGCAGTTCGTCTGGAGCATTATACAGATTCTATAAGCAAATATTGATAATCTTGAAATAGCTCAGAGATCTTAGCATTACATTTCATGACTGCATTTGACAATAATTTGTTCCCCTTCGTAATGTGAAATGCATTTACGTCCGTGGTTGTGAGACAGGACATCACAGTCTCTTCTACACCAGATATGATTTCTATAGAAGAAAGTACACTGCTGGCCATCGTAAATGCAACACCCTGAAGGAAGCATGTAAATAATATGAAATTTTCAACATGCATTAGCTGAGGTGAGATATGCAAATGATTAGAATTTCAGCGCAGACGCACATCAAGCGCGCCTGTGGCGCCACCTCAAAGCGCTATTTAAGGCTTGGAGATTTCGACGGTTTCAAGTACAGCAATTGTGTTTTTCTTGCTTTTTTTTCAAAAAAACGATAAATTATGCCTCGTAGGAAACAACGATCATCTTTTGATCAAGTATCCGAGTTTGACAGAGGAAGGATAGTGGCATACCGAGATTGTGGGTTATCTTTCAGGGAAATCGGTCGTCGTATTGGACGAAACCAAACAACTGTGATGCGGATATGTGATCGTTGGGTGCAGGAGGGTACGACGGACAGACGTGATCGACCGCATCGACCTCAGTGCACCACGTCACGTGATGACAGGCAGATTGTACGCATGGCAGTGACGGACCGCTCAGTCACATCACGAACCATATCACAGCAGATTCAGTCTGTAACGCATCATCCAGTGTCTGCGCGTACCATTCGACGTCGTTTACAGCAGAATGGTCTGTCCGCAAGACGTCCGTTGCTTTGTCTACCTCTGACGCGGAACCACAGACGTCTCCGCCGCCAATGGTGCGATGAAAGAAGGATGTGGACGACAGAATGGAATGAAATTCTCTTTACTGACGAGTCACGCTTCTGTATGCAACACCACGACGGTCGGATTCGAGTCTGGAGACACCGTGGAGAGAGGATGCTGAACAGCTGCATTATGCACCGTCACACTGGTCCTGCACCGGGTATTATGGTATGGGGCGGTATCGGATATCTCTCTCGCATTCCTCTAGTACGCATTGCCGGTACTTTAACCAGCCAGCGCTACATCTCCGAGGTGTTGGAGCCAGTTGTCCTTTCTTACCTTCAGGGCTTGCCAACAGCCATATTTCAGCAGGATAATGCACGGCCACACGTGGCACGCATTGTCCAAGGGTTCTTCGTCAATCACCAGATTGAATTGCTTCCCTGGCCGGCGCGCTCTCCGGATCTTTCGCCGATAGAAAACATGTGGTCCATGGTTGCTCAACGACTGACCCAGAGTTCATCCCCAGCTGTCACACCAGATCAACTTTGGCAACGTGTGGAAGCTGCTTGGTCTGCTGTACCCCAAGAACACATTCAAAGTCTCTTTGAATCAATGCCGAGGCGTGTGGCAGCTGTGATCTCCAACAACGGCGGCTACTCTGGGTACTGATTTTGGCAGGAACCACGCTTCATAGAATGCTGTAAATTTAATCATTTGTTACTTGGTCAACATGTTATCTACACAATAAATTTTGTTGTGATATCTCTTGTTTTTCTTGGTGTTGCAATTTGGGTGGCCAGCAGTGTATTATGCCTCGCCGAAACTTAGACATTAGTTTTATTTTTCCGGATAAGACTAATATAAACTAGTAATTTGTTTCCTGATTTGAAACTACCAATTTGATAATTGCGTAAAGATGCTGTACTTTCCATGCAGGAATTTTATAGATAAAAGTTGTCTTTCACTGCTTCGCTAGATTATCTTAATTGACCGTAATATTCTCAGAGTCTTCTCCTACTACCCTCCAAAAGTCACAAATTCCCACAAGGAGGTATTAAACGGCACTTTAGGAACCACTGTTGTAAATGGACTAACTTTGAATAATTGCAACAGTACTCCTATATAGCATTGATTAAATATTTTCATTAGCAAGAATTTCAGAAGAAAACTGACTTAAGCAATTGTCCCAGGAATTTAAAAAATCTATTTTTAATTTATGGCTGTGAAAAAGACCTATAAAAATTGATTTATTTGGAAGACGATGAATTTCTTTTAAATAACATTTGTTTCTGTAGAATCGTTGATTTATTTTGCTGAACTGAGATCACGGACTTCGGACAAAAAGTGGAGATATTATCATCAAGTTGGGCAATAGCAATAACATTTAAATATCTTGTGTATAAATTTTATTTAGCTGAAAATAAATTCCAAAAAATATATATATAATGTCCGAAAATTTATTTTTTAAACAACTCACAAGTACCGCTTTTCATATTCTGCAAGAAAAGCGCTTTGTCGCTTAGTAATCAGGCTTTGTTTCTTCCGAGAAGAGAGACGTTGTTATTCGTATCAAAAACTCAAAGTTTCGTCTTGAGAAAATCCTTAATAATTATACGTTATTTCCCTTTAAATATTCAATCGATTTACTTAATGGAATGTAATTATGCTAAACTTTAAACCTACTTTTGCAACGTAATGGAACTTGATCTTTGTAACGCCCTACGCAGCCAGTTATTAAGTTTATTTCCTAGCAAGCGATAGCGATTACGGGGCTTTACCATCATGTTTCTTTTAAAATAATTACGGCGTGCGTGCTTGTAGAGCGCCGATTATAAGGTACCGCATGGGAGGTTACGTGAAATTTTTAATCGAGACTTTCTTTTGATCAAAAATTTAGTAGTTTTCTGAATATTTAACTTCCTCCTTAATCTTCTGTTTTCTAAAAGAGAAAAAAAAAAGAGATTATAGCATAAAATTGTTTTTAATTTCGCATTATTAGTTTTACTCCCTAAATACGAATATTAATGATGGTAAATTATAGTATTTAAGTATCATGTATTAGCTTAGACGCAAAAGTATCACTTTTAATATTCAGTTTCTTAAAAAAAATTCTTAATTTAGATTTTTCCGAAAAGGATCTCAAGAAAACGTATTATTGTACGAAATTATTAATGAAAAATATGAGAACTAATGTGGAGTATAAAACGACAATCAATGATTGTAGAAAACTTATGCAGGCATTATCTTGAAATTTGTTGGGCCAGTAAGTGGTATTAATGTCTATAACCTACACCTTTTTTTCATGCTTTTTTACTTATCTATTATTTTGAAAAAACATTTTTATGTTTTGAAAAGTAAAGATTTTTCATTTTTGTTTAATTGACCCCCCGAGGGAAAAAATTAAAAAAAATTACATAGGTGTAGTTTGTTACCAACTGTATTATGCTTATAAAAATGTAAATATTTTTACTCTACATTTATAATTCGTTCTATAAGTTTGCCCGCAGTAGATTAGTATCAAATCTTGACATTGAAAAAAAACTATAAATATTTATGTCATAAATCAATTTCTTATTTTTTGATAAATATTTTAATATTAATGAACACATAAAGAATCACATGTAAATATTTTTATACAGATTGATCAGTAAATAAGGATCTAGCAAAGCTATGAAAATAGGCCAAAATACAGTCCTTTTCAGTTACTCAAATGTTGCAACTCCCCTTAAGAATAAGTAAAAAATTAATCATATTTGTTCTTTACTTCAGGAGAAGCTAAGCCAAATGTTTGCTTTTATCCTTGAATTTCATGATCTGTGAAAATGAATTTCGTCATAGCTCCGTCTCCTTAGGATCACAATTCATTGTAAATATGCAAAAGAGTTAATTTTCTTTTATAAGATTTTTTACGTTCTTTGTTAACATACCCTTCTTTTGGATAAATTAGTAGATTCAGAAATGAGCGATATTGCAGTATTGAGATTTTACATTTTACCCTCAATACCTTTATAACTGTTATAGATCGGAGAAAGTTCCTATGGTGATTCATTCTCCACATGAGCTCAACTATTACTCCTCTAATTTTGTTGTTATAATAAGGAAACACCCTCTATATTAATAACAAGAGCCATAAATATATAGTTATTTGTGGGAGGAGATGCTAGATCTTTTGATATTCGATATTAAAAAGGAATTAGAACATTTTAAAACATTTTTTGTTTGTCAGTCTGCACTACTGACAGACAGCTATATGTTTCTTAACAAAATAGCATGAACAGAAAGAACCACTGTAAACTGATACTTGTGATTAAGCCATAAATCGTAAAAATTTATGCTAGAACGAATTTATAATAGCATTTTTTAAACTGTTCCCTATGTAAAAGACATGCGCAATTAAACAAAGCATAAACAATTTTCTAAACAACGGAATCTATTTTAAGCGTTGCCATCATAAAAATTCGCTATAAATCATTATTTTTTTCTTTTCAAACGTTTTGATCAACATAACAGAGTGGCTTAGACAATTACTTACAGATAACATGGTTTTCCAAACTTACCCCAGTCGCGGCACCGTTAAGTTAAATAGAATTTTCTCGCAGCCTTCATTGTACAATATGGCTTACATTATGGGAAAAGTGCCTCGGCACTCACTTTGTTAACTTAAGACTTAGAATGAAAGTTCTTCATAAAGGAAAAAAAAATGAATATTAAAAGCCGCAAAGTTTCATTTCTCAAAAATCCTTAATAAGTGCTATTTTCTACCTTTAAACATCGGATTTATTTACCGACATACAACCTAGTTGAACTTTTTTATCCACTTAAAAAACACCATAATGGAGCTTGATCTCTGTAACATTTTGAAGAGCCATTTATTACAGTTATTTCTTGGTGATTACACGGTTTCATCATTAAGTTTATTTTTAAATAATTACTGCGGGCGTGCTTAAATAACGTTGATTACAATACGCCTGAACGAAAGTTTCTTCAGGTTTTAATCAAGGTTCGCTTGTTGATGGCGTCTTGATCATGTATTTTCTCTACATATATTTATGATAATCGCCGGTTTACCAAATGAGGAAAAACTTATTACTGCAGAAGTATGTTTTGAGTAAGTCATTATGACAGTTTTTTTATAATTATTAAAATAAGTATAAAAATGAATGCTGCTGTGATATTAGAATGCTAAAGTTTATGGCTCTTCGGGGAGTTAGTAACCTTTACGAAAAAAACCAGCCACTTTTTGTAAACAGTTATTTTTGTTTTCAAATAAATTATTCCAGTCGGATAGAGGGTGTTTAAAATGTTTGCTGTGTGTAAGATGTAGTTGCATTTTTCCAGTTGAATTTGTTACTCGAAGAAAGCAAGGTGGAGTGAAACATACTTTTGGGCAATGTGCCAATGTTGTTTATGAAATACTCGGTAGCCCTTTTTAAAAGTTGTGTCAGCAGAGACTGGTTAAATTTACATTTTCTAATATTAAAAACTTTTTTTAAAGAAATCTCATTTTCGGAAGCTATGCAAACTGCAAAATTATTCTTTGAAGAAACATGGGTATGCATGAAAAGAAAAATTTGTAGTGATAACAATAATAAACTAATAAATTTAGTTCCGAATCTGCCTTTACCTTTTAATGCGGACACAGCATCTATGCCTGAAATGGCCTCCAGTCACAAGATAACTATCTAATGAAGGACGCTTTTTAAAACAACCGAAATATAGCATTGATAGAAAACTGTTCAATTCACGGTTAAAAAAAATTGCTATCACATTATTATATTTATTTACTTATTTTGATATACTTTCCTGGAACCTTGCAGTTTTTTCTATGAAAGCTTAAAAAAACATGTATTCTATATTCGTTAAAATTATTACTTGAAGAAACCGCTTTTTTCTTGAAAAGTTGCCCATAGCACAAATATATACATATAATTTTTTTTTATATTAGTAACAATTCGTTTTTTTTCACTGAGAAAAATGAATATTTTTTCTATTCTTTTAAAATACAGCTTTGATTATCTCACACTTTGTCCACACCAGATCGATGGTAATTAGAAATGAAGAATCGTACAGAAAAAAGAAAGCTATTGTGATAAAATTTGTAACATAGCTCACTCTTTGCCAGAGCCTCATAACTCAAAATTCATTATTTTTAAGTTGATACAATAGTACATTTCAAGTGATGTGAACTTTAACTGACAGGGTGTCATTTGTGAGTTTCTAAAATTCATCTACAGAATGGCGGTAGTACCGTTTTAGCAAATGTACGTTTCTTCATTTTCACGAAAATTTAAACGTTTTTCTTGAAAAAAATCGTCACTTTTGAGATATGATGTTCTCATTGAGAATGAGAAATTTGTTCTAACCGTTTACGCCACATGCGAAATTTTATAGCCTTTTCTAGAAACTTAGCAGAGGATTTCTTCATTTCATAGACTGACTATGCCTAGAGTGGATAAGACTTTGCAATGTACCGAGCATGTTTCTAAGAAAGTCGTTAAAACGCTAGATACGACCCAGCCATGGCTGAGTGGTTAAAACACTCAAAATGGTAGACAGCTGAAGTGTGAAGGCCCCTCGTTCAAGCCTCATCGCGCGTCTGTCGATCTAACGGTCGGGAGTTTTGGTCGGTTTTCCAAGATGTAACGTGGATAGGCTCTAGAACCCCTTACTTAGGAAGTCCTTTGACCAAGTTTCACCAGAGAAAAAGAGATTGGTCCCCACCAGTGTCCGAAGTATAAAAGATTTAATTATCTAGACACCCAGTAGGTGACCAACGTTACCCTTTATAAATGTATGGAGTAGCTGGCACCAAGCCGATGCCGGGAGTGGAACCCAGAACCGAGATTTGGTAGAATAGTTTTGTGGACAGTACGCAAAAACGGCAAAGGGGAAATTTTAATAGTATTAAAAAACTCCATCTTTCTAAATCTTTAGGAATAACCTGTTTCTTTATTAAGTATTCAGTGTACTGAAAACATATATCCATATAATACCAACATCTTTTCACTAAAGTGAAATGTGATCTCTACAGCAGCCTGCGGGAACCAGTTATTAAAGTTTCTTCGGTTATTACGTGGCTTCATCATCAAGGTTTTTTTTTCTTTTCTTTTTTGAAAAATAATTAAGGCATGCGTGTTCAAAGTAATACTGATTACAATGCGCTGCAGGGAAAGTTGCGTGACATTTTTAATCAAGTCCCGCCTGTTGATTGCGTCTTTTATCATGTTTTTTTCTTTGCATATTCAACATTTATGATAATCGCTGGCTTACCGAACGCGAAAAAACAACTGATTATTGCGTAATTATGTTTTGAATTTGTCATTAATAGTTTATTATTATTATTATTATTATCGTTTCACTAAGTATGGAGATTAATGCTTTCGAATTCGGGTATTAAAATTTATGGTCTTACGACGAAAACTTTGCATGTAAAGGAAAGTAGGCTTTCGTATGAAATTCCAATTAATTATAGAAGTTTTATATATTCAAAAGTTTTACTAAAAGTTCGGTTTCTCCAGAAACTCGTTAAATTTACATTTTCTTCGATGAAAACTTTGGGAAAAAATCTGACTTCTGGAAAAACTCATGTAAAATGCAAAGCCATTATTTAAAGGAAAATGATTTATGTGTAGAAGAAAAAGAATTTTAAGGGCTAAAACGAGGACTGTGTGCTGTCTTTTTATAGTAATCAGTATATATATATTATTATTTCTTATAACAGAAGCCAACAATTCAAGAATAAAACTATTATTTTTCATAAACTACATGTTAAATACTTCTTAAAATGGTAGCCAAAAGGACCATGGAAAAGGAAATATTGCTATGGCATAAGATAGAAATTACTGTTTAAAAAAGAGGCTCGTGATATTCCAGAATTGTTGGCCAACATGCTTATGTTATGATTATTTCTATAAAAGCACATTAAAGTATATTTGTATTGTGTGCATTGTGTTTGAGCAATCTTCACGAGGGGTATCAGACTAGGTAGGTGCCTTGGACGTTTAAGGGCTTCTAAGGCGTATTCACGTTACATCTGCAGAAAAAACGCCTCAAAATACATACCGCTAAATAGACAACTGCAGAGTGAGGCATCTTCGTGGAGACCAGAGTGAGGTATCTTCGCACTTTTCCCAATTACCATGTTCAGTGTCTTGTCTAATCGGCCTTGGTGGGGCAAATGTATATTTCCACATCAACCATATAATTGCTGAGGATAGGTTTTAGAAATTTACTAAATGCATCATAGGAAGTAAATTTACTTAAAAATAAAGTATATATCATGTGTAGTCTACATGAAGGTAAACCCGTAATTTCAAAACCTAAGGATGCAGGTTGTTATAAAATCTTGCAAGAGCTTCTGGTGGACAGCAATGCTTACAACATGATCGGAGTATATCTAACGCCTCCTATATACACAGAACCTTACAAATTTTATGTTCCTAAACTTTGACTCCTGCGTTAAAGAAGCATTCAAAATTAATTTTTATAATAAAAGAATTAAAAATTTCTGGTGGGTTTACCATGAAAAGCAATAGTTAAATAATTTAAATAAAGATATAATTTTAGGACAAATGACAGTTTTCGACTCCGACTAATTAGATAATATAATAAAGAAATATATCATATTGAGCAATTTTGTATGATAAGGTGTTTTAATTTTAATGTTTAATTTAATATATTTTCTAATATTTGTAGCATTTACCAAAAATTTAAATAGGTTTTCTTTAGGAAATCAAAACTCTGATGACGTCACTTTCGTAGGCATAGTGATGACATGAAAGCTTCGTGAAGTAGGAGTTGTATTTTTTTCTATACCTAGGAGGCGTTCCTGTAACTATCCACTTTTTGCGAACTGTATTCTTCAAAATATTATTTCGAAACAGCATTGTTCTTCTCCAAGTCAAACTGTTGTTTCAGCTGATTTAAATCAAAAAGAAACCTGGCAGAAATAAATGTGTGTGCAGTTTTTTAAATAAATGATTGTTTACTTCTCATGAAATTAATATTAGTGCCGAGTCTTTTATTAAAAATACTGATAGCAATATTATTCTTCTTACTTTTTAAATTGATTTCTGCACTACATTCTGTTAAAGTGCTGACCCGCCAGTATCTCTCGGGCCAATTGAAAAATCCCACAAAACGCAAAATTAAAAAAAAAAAAAAAACTGTGGAAATTTTTAAAAGTGCTGCACGAACTCCAGCAAAAAAGTTAAATAAATGCCAGTCTTTAGATCCCAATATTATACATTGGCTCAATTTGGCAATAACTATGCATTTTTATTAGTGATTTTTAATTATATAATAAAATATATCAAGTTTACGAATTTTTAATTTTTTTAAACCTTGGTTGTGACCATTTAAACGTGTTTTAAAATTCTGAAATTTTTTGGGAATCTTTTTTTTATAAGCATACATTATAGCATGGAACAAAACAGAAGAGTATCTTACAAGAGTATCTTAATTAATGAATTTTGATTTAAAAATTCATTAACTTTAATTTACCCATTTTTATCGGAACATGTCTGACTACTATTTTCGGACCTTAGCAGTTACTTTAAGACTAAAAAAAAATGATAAAAGAAAAATACACATTTGTGTTAGAATATGTTTATCTTGTAACGTGTTTATTAGTTACGTTTCGGAAGTGCTGATTTTTATCAAATCGAATAATGATGTTTATGGAATATAAATAATATAGAAAGAATATAATCGAATATGAAGTTGATACTTGTTGTGGTATTTTAAACTGAACTACTAAAAAAAATATTTGGAGTGACTCCACTCGAATTTCCGAATACTTACGATTAAGATAATTACGAAGCATTTAAATAAATTTTAATAGATGCATAATTCAAAGATACCAATTTGAGCTCAATCGAATGCATCGTTTAAGCGCTAGCGCACTTCTAAGAATTTTCCCCATAGGTCATTATGTAAAAGAAATATTTGTCGTAGCCCTGAAGAAAAACTATAAGTCCTGTGCACACCGAAATCAATACTGGTCTTGCGACAGTTTATAATATATATACCGAATTTGAGCTCAATCGAATGCCCCGTTTAGGAGCTATCGTGTTCACTCACATACACACAAACACACATACATACATACATCTCGTAAAAATACCATAAATGATACTTCAAAACGTGTACGTACACTAAAATGTCGATGTCAAATTTTTTCATGATCACAATTTTTTTTTAATGGTATATATTCGGAAAGTTAAATGATGATATTTCAAAAAGTGCTTTCAGTATGCTTTGCAAAATCTAACAGCATCTATCTTTTTAAAAAAAAGCTGCTCAAAATGTTTTCAAATTTTTACACTCCCATTAACCTATTCATTAATTTATAACATATATACTATTTCATTTCATTTTATTTTATTTGAACCCATTTACAGGCAAAAATTTAAATAACACACTTTTGCATAATCGAACTCAATCTGCGTTTACAACTAAAGACAGAGGACCTTAAATTGCCAAATATCATACTTTTGTCGCACTTTATTTCCTTATTATGCGTGTATGAACACCCATTTCTTCTAAATTTTCATGTGTCTATTAAAAGAATTACCATATTTCTGCTCTTCTGCGAAGAACTTTTCTACTCGTTTAAAACATTTTCTAAAGATTTTCCATATAACTTATCCAGCAAATCTTTTTTTACGTTAGTTCGATTTCTTTTTATACTTCCCGCAACATGGAACGAGCTTCTTTTACAGTCTTTCCTAGTTTATTATTCATGGAATCCTCGGCTGAGATGTGAGTAAGGTTTATTGGCGAGTAAAATATTTTTCTATCGACTGAAAGTTTATTGAAAGATTTGTAATGCGGAACGCTTTACTCGCAATTAAGTTCAGAGAAAGGAAATATCAGCTGTTCTTAAAATATTCACTGGATAACAAAATTATTAAATTGATACGTTATTTTACGAAGCACAAAGTAATTTTTTTTTATTTGCATTGTTAGTTTAAGGAATAAATTTGATGTAATTTTTTTGTGAATTTTAATCGTTTAACATCTTTGTTTAAAGAACCAAGTAAACATTTTTATGAGGATTTACTTCTCTTACGCTGTATCATGCCAATCGCGCATATAAATGGCGCAGCACGTCGATCGGTAATTACTGGTGCAGCCGTTGAATAGAAACAAGATTTTCCCTTATGGCTTACTCTGAGATGTTTATAGTAAATATACTGTGCAAATAATTTTTGGACATATTTTGTATTTATTTAATACAAAATATTTTGCAACTTGTAGACTCATAAATGAGCAGTAATTTAGTTTTAACAATACTTGTAATACAAGTGAACAGAATGGAATATTTTCTTCGTTAGGAAATTAAATTTATGATTTACGAATAAAAGAATAAACTGCAGAAGGCGAAAGCAAAATCAGACAAATTATTTTTATCACGATATTGTGCATATATGTAAATGAACTTCCCTTTTATGTGTTCCGTCTTTTTAATGGTATCTATTTGCAAATACAGATCTGCCAACTCTCCTGATTTTCACTGGAGTTTTTTTACCAGTAATTTTTAATTCGCAATCTATAGTTAAAGAAAGACCTAATTTAACATAGAATTAACCTATTTAATTGTGGTGAAAAATCTCCCAAGAAAAAAAAGGGGTGAGTTGGCAGTTCTGTACATATGCCTGTAATTAGCCGGCGATGAATTCATACTATTCATATTTCACACATTTCCTAGGCATTCTAAAGAATGTCAAATGAGAAACCGCCAAAGCATGAAATACATTTCCGATTGTATGTGAACAGCAAGTAGGTTACTTATATATATATTTTTTTTTATATGAAAAGTTTGTTTCCTTTATAAGAAAGGCATAAAATTTGTTTTGCACAACTTTCATTTTTATGTATTTTCAATAATTTTTTTAGCAACGCTTTCATTATTTTTCAGAATAACATGTGTATTTTTGAGGAATGCGCGTCATTTATATAATAGACTTATGAAGATCTTTTTTCATACTTTGTCTAAAAAGCATTTGTCTTTCTATAGTATTCCTAAGTATTTTATACAATGCCCAGGGAAAGTATGTAATAATTCTCATATTTCATACTTCGCCTAAAATCGTCCGGTATTATATAGAATGCCTAGGTATTCTAAAGGATGCCTGCGTTTCATACTTTACCGGTAAGACTATTTACATAAATGTGATTGGATCACTAGCTAGTGCCTTTCTTGAGATAAAGTAACCCCTGAAAATTATATTTGGAGGAGAAAGTATTTTTCTTTACAATAACGAATAAATGTAGCAAATCGTGTTTACATCGTGAAACATAATTTAATTTTCCTTTACTAAAATATTAAAACAAAACATTTTTTCTAAATTTTGAGGCTTATTAATACTTTCAGTCCTCTTAAATATATGAATATGAAATATTTTTTTACATACCTTTGCGGGTAAGCACCAAGAAAATACGTAATAAAAATTTTTCTATCCCGGTAGGTATTCACAGAATATTCTTAAGATAATGTTAACAGTACTTAGATATATTCAAAATAGGCGCTGTCATAAAAGTAAGATCAATTTATTTTATGGGAAAGCTATATTTCGAAATATAAGGGTCATAAATTGGTTATGACTCCACAAATTCACGACTTTGCGAAATGAAAATAGTTCATGAAAGTTTTTCTGCAAGGTTTCGATACCTTCCTGAGAAACATACAGTGCATTATCTAACTGTGGCGGTATTTTGTCTGGAATACGAATACAAGAATTGTAAATTTGAAATTATTTTTAACCCTCTATTGGCTATGGTAGTGTATATGCTACCATCTTTTAAACGATATTTTTTAATGGAAATGCATTTCAAAATTTAATTTTGAACTCTCATAAAACCATTAATTGTACCTTACCTTTAATCAATAATAGTAGTATTTTGGGTCCACAGATGGGTGTGAAATATTTTATAAGTTATATGTGTGAAGTAAACCAAGAAAAGACGTTTCTAATAATACGTTTTTATACCATTTTAATAATATTTAAAATGAAGAAAAAAACATAATTGCCATATATAAGAAAATATATGCTTGAAAAAAATTCTTTTTGGCACTAGGTGCAAAATAATTGTTTAAAAAGTTTCTTTTTTAATATTTAGAAGAGCTTTAAATTCATGGTGCATTCATTGAAAAAGAAACAAAAAATAAAGTTATTTTACAATATTTTTATTATATTTACGTTATTTGACTTAAAAGAATTCCATTTGAACGAAAGGAAATTTTTTTGCTTGGATATTTCTTACAGTGTGCATTAACGCTTATACAAACTAAATGATCTCTAGTGGCATAAATGGTTCAAGACACGTCTTTCGAACCTCAAAAAACGTAATTCGAATGCTTCTTGAACTAGTTGTGCTACTAGGGATGTTAGCAATCTTTATTTGTATAAAATGCCTAATAAAATTTAATACAGTATGTGTATGGATGTGCACAAGGTACCACAACTTATACATTTTTTTCCCCTCAAAAACTACTGTGGTTTAAATTTTCTGGTATCTTTATTCAAACACAAGTGCGTTTCATTAAGTCAACCTAACAGATATAACTTTAAATATATACCAATTTTAAATATCAATAATTATATAATATGATTTGTTATACATATCAACATATAATTATTTTAGCATGAAAAATTTTTTACTTTTGTTTTGAATAAACAATCAAATTATGTAATATTTAGCAAAGATTTCAAATTAACGTATACAAATGGAACTTTTGCTAGAGTGATTTAGAAATCCTATCTACATATTTACATATAAGAAGTTTGATGCTATAGATTCTATTAACGGAATAAATTATATAAAATATTTATTCTTTTATTTTCCACTTCTGGCATACGAATGCAAATTGTGCAGTTTATTTCTTTGAAAGTAATTTTGTTGTGCAACATTAAAAGAACATCATAAAACTTTCTGGGAAATAGAATTAAATTCTCATTTTAAGACTGAATGCATTAAACTCTATTTGGCGAATACAAAAGCCTTTTTTCGCTTTTTATCACACTATTATATGTAAATCAGCTTCCATTTTATGGGTTGTGTTGTTCCGCATTATTTACGCACAATTACCATGTTATTGCTGTTTCACAAAGACCCCAGACTTTGTAACTTGTTTAAAATACGTTCTGTGTATATTCTCTGTACTAGAACGCCAGCAAACTTATTTTGACGCTCTTATTTTTATTTGGAACATGATATTAACAATTTCTGCAGGCTTAGTTGTTTCGTTCGTAAGTTTTATTTCGATGCAAAATAGCTCAGATCATACATATACTTTTATTTCCTTTTTTAAGATTGATATTTTATAAGGGTGGCTGAGAGTAAATTGTTCTTATAAACAGCAGAATGTTTCTTAGTTTTAAAATTGTTCACTAGGTGGAGTTTTTCATTAAAAAAAATTGAAAATTAATGTGTTCTCGAAATGCAGAAACTATTTCAACATTTTTTCAGTAGTTGTTGACGATCTGTTGATTTGAAGGTAAATTTATTACTGCAGCAAGCATTTGTGGCCCGGCTCTCGATGCTTGAATAAAGGAAAATAACATTTTCCACGTTAATTCTAAAACTATTTAATCTTTTCTTCTAAATACTGCCATTTGCATAAAATTTCTCATTTTTTTGTATTTCTTTTCCTTTGTCTAGAAAGAATTTTCGTTTTCCTCAAGCATAATTAACAGCTGACAGAATTTAATGATTGATAAATATGTTTCATTTCTGCTGTTTTTGAAGAATCCCAGGATGAAGTAAATGCTAATGATTCCCTTAAAATATTCCTATTATAGTGTGGCTTAGTTACTTTTTGTTTAAACAGTTAAACATGTTTGATTATTTTAAGGCCAGAGACAGTTTCAGATTAAAGTTGCAAATTATTTTTTTAATTAACGCATAAAAATATATCTTTTTTTTTCAGAATAGGGAGAAATGTCATAATTTCGCCAGCAGTTATCGCATTTTATTATACTTTCAATTTATATTTAATACCACCATTTTTCTATAGTTTGTTAAATGAATTGACGTCTCCGAAATCTATGCATAAAATTCTCTTACCATGAGTAAATAAATTATTTCATGTGAACTAATCTATCCGGGACTGGACTGGACTGAATATGGGTTTTAAGGGAGTTCCTGACTATAAAGTCTAACCTCCAGTTAGGCTCAAGGATACGTTGTTCGTACCTTGGATTGACGTGCGGTTCGAAGTTTGCAGCCGTAGGCTACACGTCGTGGAGCATGAGGTGCCCCGTGTGTTTCAGTTCGAGTCCTCGTGCCGGGTGCATCCTGAGCCTCGGGTGTCGACCCAGATTCCCCTCGCCGACAAGCGACGATCTTCCTCTGGGTTGCTCGACAGAGGACTCAGGTGGAGGAGTGAAGGATGGCTTTGGGCCGTTTGCGGAACCGCGGATCAGATACCTCGAAGTCTGGCAGCTCGAAGACAATCTCGCTGGGGAGATGGCTGAGTTGTTCGTGAAACCTCTTCGTCATTCTACGGACTTGTGACATGAAGGGGTTGATATGGAGGTCCTTTCTGATGGCCTTATTACAAATGTGGGTTAGGCCGTTGCGTATAGTTCTAAGGATTCTGGCTTCACGTGCCATGATCCGTTTAAGGTGGGTGTTGGCTGCATAGACCCAGGCAGGCCTGACCAATGCTTTATAGAGGAGTATTTTGGTGGCTATTTTGATTTTTCTGTTGAAGATAAGTTTGCTCACAACACTGAATGCGCTGGTCATTTGGTTCCTTGTTTTTTCGACGTGTTGCTTCCAAGTCAGGTTGCGGTCGAGTGTAAGTCCAAGATATTTGGCGTTGGTGACCCATTCAATTGGGGTACTATCGACAAGGATGCGGCTGGGGGGAGCCTTGTTTCCGACATCCACCGGTCGATGGCATCAATGTGAGCTTGTAGTACGTTTTTGAGAAATCTTTGGTTATAGTGCTTGGCGACTAGAGATGGCCAATGATTCGATGAGTCGAATCAGTAATTCGAATCTTGGTACTGAGTGGCTCAGTCTTTGCACTCACTCTCTACTGATTCGAA
Source organism: Cheiracanthium punctorium (assembly GCA_038373885.1). Taxonomy (NCBI): domain Eukaryota; kingdom Metazoa; phylum Arthropoda; class Arachnida; order Araneae; family Cheiracanthiidae; genus Cheiracanthium; species Cheiracanthium punctorium. The sequence continues at coordinate 365,150 of JAWZYV010018068.1, forward strand.
TCTCAAGCCCTCAACTGTGGGGAAATACATTCCAAGTGCGAAGGGAAGGAAAACTTATTTTCCCTTTGCCGTTCCCAGAGATTTTCCCTTACTCTTTCAACTCTTTTCGACTCTTTACGACTCTTTTCGACTCTTTTCGACTCTTTACGACTTTGAGTCGATAGATGATTTGAAACAGCAAATGAGTGGGTGTGGGTGAGTTGGTCACTGAGTTGGTGCAGCAACGAATGTTTACTGATTCAGTGTTTAGCTCTATTTCGGTGATTGTATACGATCGTTGAGATTCGTTAGTTTTTTGAATCTTCTATCGACTCAGAGTCGAAAGGAGTCGAAAAGAGTTGAAAGGATGTTTCATTTAACTGGAGTTTTTTTTTCGAATCTTCTATCGACTCAGAGTCGAAAGGAGTCGAAAAGAGTTGAAAGGATGTTTCATTTAATTGAAGTTTTTTTTTCGAATCTTTGGTGTTTCATTTCTTGGTTGGTGGTCGGATTTAAAGTTTTATCTGTCTGTGGGTGTGGAGTGGGTCGAACATCGTTTGCTTTTGGCGGGGGGCAAATGCGTTACTTCCTAAGGGCAAGAGGGATCAATCTCTCCCCCGAAAAAAAAATTAAGAAAATTCAAGTATCAGAGCTATTTATAATAATGATATTTTCTACAATCGGAAACATTTTGTCACCCCATCCAAATATTACATGCCAATTTACGCCAATGCTCGTGGAAGAGCGGGGGGTGTCTCAAAGTTGTTTAAACCTATTTACCTCGGGGGAACTCCCTCCTTCCAACTTGTCTGGCTGGTTTAATATTTGTTTAAAATTTAATGAAACATCCCTTTTCTACTTTTAACTTCAATATATGTCCCCCTGCCCCACCCTCAAAAAAAAAAAAAAAAAAAAAAAAAAAAAAAAAACGGACACGTTAAGTTTACATGGTGGCGGGTTTTCATGTGAAGGGAAATAGAATGAAATAAAGTTAGGATTGTGCTTGTCACTTTTAATGAAGGATACAGGGGCGGTATTAAGCGCTCCCACAAAAGGACTTTGTAGTAAGCAAAATAACATTTCGCTTTATTGCTGCAGATTTCGTTTAAGATATTTTTTTTACCTTGTTTGTCGTTTAAGGGGAATGATTTTATTTTCTTTCGTAATTCAGAGAAATACAAAATAGGGTCTAAAGCAGTGGTGTAGTTAGTGTTATTGACAGTGGCGTAGCCAGGATTTTATTTCGGGGTGGGCTGGGTATCAAATTTAAAGATAAAGTTCAATTGTAAGCTAAGTAAAGGGTCCCATTTTTTTTGGGGGGGGGCAGCAGCCCCTCAGTAGGACTGGGCCAAAAATCGATAAATATCGACATATCGGTTTTATTTCAACATCAAATATGCGATATTTCCATTTTCATTTCAGTGAAATCTCGAATTCGATAAAGATCAAAAATACAGGCTGGCCAGGGGCGTAGCCAGAAATTTTTCATGGGGGGGGTTTATGACTACTGCAACTCATATATATATATACGTGTGTGTGATAATGTAGTGAAGAATATACATTTTGTATGGCAAAAAATTCCTCATGGGGGGGTTATGACCCCCCTAACCACCTACTTGGCTACGCCTCTGAGGCCGGCGATAAGAAAATCCTGAGATCAATACCAGCTTGTGATGCTTTTGCTACTGCTTTCTCTCCGTTGATGACGATGCCGGATCGCGGAAAAAACAGCTCCATGGTTTATTAGTCTAATTACCATAATTAATTAACGTATATCTCGGAAACTATCCACCGGAGCGCGCTTTTATTGATTCTCGACCCCCCCTTAGAAACCCTCATCGATACATAAAATTTCGAATACTTTGACACCAAACTTAACCTTTTAATCTTACAGGCCCAGGGGGTCATACGAAGCTCCCCTGTATTTTCATTTCGGGCAGTTAAGGAGAGAGAGATGCTAGCTGCCCGAGAACTCAGCGGAGAAGAAACCCGATAAATGGGTGAAGGGTGTTTAAATAGTACGGCTTTCGGCGCAGAGAGAGGGAAAATTTCTTTAGTTGTTTTATTGATTCAAGTTTCGAATCATCAAAGTAGTGAGTGAGTTGAGATTCGAATCAGTAAAATGAGTCGAACCGCCCATCTCTATTCGCGACAATTGCAGTATCGACAGCATAAAGTGCGATGCTTGTCTTTGGATGTTTTGGGATGTCGTTAACAAAAATTAGAGTTTGGAGTATACTAAGTGTAAATAGCCTACTAAAAGTTAGTGGTGGAAAATCTTTTCATAAAATTGGACGACGGATCATTCGAACACAGCTATGAACATGTAACTTGAGGACTTAAGTATAAATACAAGAGCTTAAATGAACGTGAAGAGTCGTCGTTTTGTTAAGGCAGAGTGTAATAAGACAATTCTGCCTAAGTTAGGAATGACTTGGAGAGCGCACTTTTAAAGAGGTTCTAACGCGTACTCACTTCATACGTGTAGAACATTTGTGCTCATTTTATAGAATTTTGTTTTTTATTTTGTTTCTGTTGAAATTTGTGAACTAATTAGGCAGACACAGAAAAAAATATACACGTATAATTTACGAAAAATTTTCTGTTTATTTTTAAAAAATGCTTAGACTTTTCTTCACTTATGACGCAGAAACTGGTATTTTTTATTTGCTGAATTTCCCAGGACAATCAATATAAATGTATAATGTATCTGAAACAACGTTGTTTATCTTCACGATAAACCGCTAAACAATAGTTCATTAATAAAATTGAAGAAAACGCAGCAATTGTTTTAACGCAGGAGTTTTTTTTAACGAATTGCAACAATAGTGAGTACAATAATGCAATTTGAATACATAAGCAACAAAAAAGTAGGTCAATACAGGCACAAAATTTGACATGTTTCATGAGTGTAATCGGCAACAAACTATCAACATATCTACTGAATAGATCTGACCACTTTTTGTAAATAGTAATTTTTTAAAAAAATTTTGGATTACTCTTCTTAAGGATTTGCTATTTGCAATCAAAAATTGTGTTATGAGATAGTCGCCACGTGTACTTTGTACGAGGTGGCAGCTAAGTAAATGTAATAAAAAGTTTTAGGATTGTTAACACAACCAGCATTTACGGAGCGTTATAGAAATGAAAAATTTTGACATCCCTGCAACTTCAATGATTGTGTGGAAGTATTATCAGCCGGTGAATGAGTGCGCAAAGTGTATACTCTAATAATACTTAAAAAAATCGGCAAATAAAATGATAAAAGAATTAATCTTGTATTAAAAATTCGGTTGACGTAGGTTTTCATAGTTTCTTTTAGTTTATTTCGGAAAAAAGTTTAAATTTATTATAGAGACACACGTATATTATTTACAACATTTTCAAATAGGAAAATGCCAACGTTAGTTTCCTTTTTTTTACTACTCTTACTGTTCATCGTTATAGAGTAAGTTTATTGGCACCCAAAAATAGCGCCCATTTTTATGCGATGTCATTTTCGTTGCATGGGGTGCTCTTTATGGGTTTAATCTGTGCTTGTTTTTATGAGCTCTGCAGGTGCCGGAAGGAAATTGCTCTTTCAAAAAAGGAAGTTAGAAGTTATAAATTCAAAGTTTAAGCACTCCTAATACTGGAAATAAAAGAAAAGTCGATAAGTATTCAGATTATAACGCAATTTGTGAAAAAAAAAGTATTTTAAAGTCAGTCAGTTATCTCAAGAACACTAAAACAAGATCTTTCTTTTAGTTGAGTGAGTGTCTTTTTTGAATAGGAAATAAACTTTCACTATAAAATGTTGCGTTCGATGTGTTAAGGGAAATTTATTTAAATTTACAAGTGAAAATATATTTATTTTTATGTGTCAGGCAGTACCATTTTTATTCTAGACAAATTGGTTTGATAGATTTGCTTAACGTAGTTCAAATTAATGACATTAATAACGACTACTGTTTCTCTATGAAGTACGTTGTTCGATTTTATTGAATTCATTACAAAATTCGTATCTCCATTGTTAAAAATCAGGAGTGATTCCACTCGACTTTCAGAACTTGTCCTTTAACTCCTTAAGCGGTTTGCCCGTACAGTGTACGCGCTACCCAAAATTGGCCTCAACTGGTTTGCCCGTATAGCGTACCGTACGGGCATGGATATTTTCTTACCTTTTCTGATTTGCCCGTATATTTCAGTATTGTGAAGAGACTATTTAATATTAATATTTTTCAATAGATGGCGTGGCTTGTCAATGTAACTGAAATGCTTTTCATCCGGGTTTTTCTTCCTAGCGAGAGAGCGGGAATATTTCATCATATGCCTTTCAAAATATGCCTTTTTTGGAAGCATTTCGGTAAAAAAATTGACCGCTTAAAGGGTTAACAATAAGTTTGATTCAACTCAATCAAATGCAGTGTACTTTAAAAATTAAGTGTACAAGCCCTAATGTATAAGAATATAATTGTAGCGCTCTAAGTAGTTTTAAGCTTTACGCACAAAAAATCTATACAGTGTGTAAGCCACACGTATACGTATTGAGATGTTATGCGTAATTCATCTGAGCTCAATTGAATGCACTATATAAATGCTCGTGCACTTTCAAGAATTTGCATTTATAAGCCATAATGTATAAGAATTACGTTTTCTAGCCTTGCATGAAACTATAAGCCCTTCGCACAGCAAAATCTATACTAGGCCATGTGACTTTTTCTTATGAAATACATACCTAATATGAACTTACTCGAATTTATAATTTAGACACTAGCACACTTTAAATGATTTGCTACCACAGGCCACAATGTATACCAATAATTTTTTTAACATTGTGAACAAGTTATCGCCTCTACACACAAAAAAAGCTATGCCGGTCATGTGACCATGGGCTATAGTATACATATCTAACTTGTGGGAAATTGAATGCACTGTTTAGATGCTAGCGCCCTTTCAAATATTTCCATCCATAGGCCGTAATGCATAAGAATTATTTTTGCAGCTCTGAAAAAGAAACTATAAGCGCTATAGAACTCCAAAATCCATAGTGGTTACGCGAGGGTGGTCTGTAGTATACACACCAAATTTGAGTTTAATAGAATGTACCGTATATAAATTGTAGTGTTAACCCCCCCACACACAATCATATACGCATACATGCATACGTACATTACCGTAAAAATAGTATAAATGAATTCAATAGACATCGTAACGATGCGTCAAAACTTGACGTCGAATTTCCTCCTGATTGCTATGTATTGCACAATTTTACAATTTAACTTAAGCACAATTGCGTCGTAATTGTGTATAGCTAAAGATAAAAACAATACCAATGCAAACCATCTTACCAAGTTAAATGTTAGTCAAAATATTGTTCCGGACATTGAAGAGTAAGCTTCAATACACTTACGAAGTCATTAAATCTAATATTGAGGGAAACTGCTCTCGTTCACTTAATACGTTGTAATTTCCATTAGTTGATATAAGCACTTGCGGTGTTATTAAACTATACCTGCCGTTATAACAAACGAAAAAAAAAAATCCTAAATAACCTACCGACAATAAAGCAAAAATGATTTCCTCCGTCACCCGCAGATTCTCCGCCTCATCGTTTCTACCATATTAGCATATTACTCTCATAAAATAAAACGGTATCTTGCTGGTTTTCTACCAGTAAATTCTTTAACATTCAAATTTTCTCAGAAGAAAATGACGCCCTGAGCTTTATCTCAAACGAGTGATTTCGCTTGTGTGTTATAGCTTTGAAAATGAAAGTTCAAAATTAGGGCATCGCGATACTATCTCTTACGTGATTTCCTTTTTGTTGGACAGAAATTTCAGCCACGTGTGCTCCCTTTTTTTAATGGCTAAGGATTTTTCTGTAGATAGTCCGTATGAATAGAAATATGGAGCTTAATTGTGAACTTAAATAATTCTTTTGGAAGATTACCCACCACAATTTTCTAACAGTTTGTTTAGATTTTAAAAATCTCCTGAAATGTTACGGCTTTAAACAAAGAAAACAAAACTAACCCCAAATAACGTAAGAATTGGCAGTTATGGCGGTGGATTTGATTTTGGAAATAAGGCCTAATAGCTGCAGTAGTGATCTGGGCCAAGAGGGGCGCGCCCTCCCTGGGGGTCTGTCTAAGAGGTCCTAATCCTAACCCGTCTACATTTAGTCGTAATTTACATTATTTAGTCTCTAATCATATTTTTGCTATGCACTCAACTACTGGTAAGCGCAGCTATGATGTAAACGAAAGTTTCTTAAGTTTTGACGATTTTTTTCATATTTTACGATTTTTTTAATATTGATCCATATGGCCATTTCCAAAGCAAATGTAATTATATGTACTCTCGTAGTTACATAAAGCTTTTTGGTCTGATCTTTGAACAGAAAACAGCAAACAACATGAATTTAAATTCGTATACATTGGACTAAAAATTCAAATATCAAAGTTTACTACAACGTTTATAATGGAAAACCAGTAGGAATTATCTATGTCAGGTAATAATCTTGTTTCAAAAAGTTTATCTATAGTTCCTTCCAATGCTTTATTTATAAATGCATATGTTTAAGATTCTACAAAAAATTAAGGAAGAAATGCAGGATTAAAGCTAATCAACTATGATAGAACTTACCCAACCGTCCACGAAAGGCAGATTTAAGCCACTTTAGCGTAAGGATGAAGAGCTTCCGCCCAATTGCTTTCATTTCTGGGATATGCACATAATGATAGGATAATCCCACATTATTCCTTATTCCAATGAGGCGGGAAAACTCTTAGCTAGATTTCGTCCAGGGAAAAGGGATTTTGGAAAATTTTAGTTTGACAAATTATCGATGCCGACAGGCAAATTAATATATTTTTTTATTTTTCCAGTGGATATGATTCATTTTTAAGAATTCAATATTTAAACTTAGATTGGAATGCTTTCCTCTTTATAGTAATTTTGAATACATTTTTCGGATGTAATGATAGTTTTCATGAGTGGTCCAATATACGCTGAAGTGAAATTTGCTAGTACCGTAGTGGCAGTAGCAATACATTACTACCAACTTATAAGCAGTTTAGAAGATTATTTATTTACCACAATTTTCAAAGTGTTTGATTATAGATTATACGTTACCGACTTTTTAACTTTTTATTCATATTTTTTAGGTACTTTTTTTAAATTTACTTTTTTAGAATTTGCTTAGGAATGCTTTTTTAATTTACTTGTCATAATAGGGGCGTGTAAAATCATTTTTTTTACAATTAAAAACAGCCTGAAAGAGCTGGTGTTAAAAGTTAAATTAAGTAGGAGTTAAACTAAAACACATAAGAGATGATTTTTAATTGGAGTTGTACAGAAAATACCAGTCTTCGACAGTTGCAAAAATGTTCGGACATCCACATACCCAGACAGCACATTAGCCTAAATCAAGTTTGAGATTTCTTTGAATTTGACGCATTAATGCAAGCTTGACAGTTCAACTCATTCTAATCTGGCAGCAAGCTTGCAGGAGTCAAGTTGAATTGTCAAGCTTAAATACAGCTTGATTTAAGCTTGAAAATTGATACTCGCGTGATTTTTCCTTTTTAGAGGAGCGTTGATGGCGCCATCTGTGAAAGAGAATGGACATTAATTGTCTAGCGTCCTCAAATTTGCTGAAAGTTCGTAAAAGATGTGTTTTATTTTATATTACCAGTGCCATATTATTGCCAGGGCAAACGGGGCAACTGCCCAGGGCCTACAGGTTTTAGCGCCCAAAAATCTTACATCTTACACTTTTGTAATTTAAAATAAAATTACAAGGGATAAAAAAAATTCAGAAGTTAAATAATTTTTTTAATTATAAAGTATGAACAATGAATATAATTGAAATTTACATTTGTATGCTCTTCTGTTATTTTTGTTTCTGTTTTTCTGGTATGTTTGTATGGTATTTTATTTCAAATTTACATATGTAATATCAAATTTACATTTTTACATAAGAAACAAATAACACATCGCCCACTTATCAATCTGGCGAGAAAACAGCGTGGTAAGTCACTTCAAACTTTAGTCATAGCTGCACAAGGCTCCGGTGGCGGAATGGATAGCGTGCTCGACTGCGAAGCCAGAGGGCCCGGGTTCTATTCCAGCGACGAACACTCGATGGAAACAGATTAAATTGAAACTTCAGCGTAGAGGGGGAAAATGCGCGGAAAAATAAATTATGTGGGGCGCGTTAGCCAGCGGGCGCCCCGTGTATTTAAAAATTTTTTTTTGGAAAATTTTTTAAGCTTGAAATTAAGCTTGAAATGTCAAGCTTAATGCAAGTTGGGCAAGTGTAAACTAGAACACTTGATTCAAGCTTGCATCAAGCTTACACGCTTGTAATTTTCAAGCTTATTGACTTGATAAATCAAGCTTGCTGCAAGTTTGCTGCAAGTTTGCTGTGCTGTCTGGGTATCATGAGGATTTTCTAACTTTCGAAGCTGGGATTATCAAACCTAGGAGCAATTCGAAACCTATTAAACCTTATAGCATGCAAATTCACTGCGACATGAGAGTTGTGTCCATGCGTGTTACATAGTGTACAGTTGCCTTGTGACCAATTATGTCAGTTAAGTCAGCTAGAAATCACTGCGTGACTTGACTGCGACTTTATTGAGACGTACAAGCATTAGTGCACTTATGATCTAGGATATGCAGCAGTATTATAATTTGGTTTAGTGCTCAGTAACGAATATTTCAGTAGTATGTTATGGAGGAATGCAATGTATACAGAATTTTTCTTTATACCACTTAACCACTTAACCTGGCACTAGCGTAAAAAAAATAGAATAAAAAAATTAAAAATGCCGCGCATCTTGAGACATTGCAGCGTCACTTGAACTTTATAATGAGAATTACAGGAAGGTACAAACATGCGTTTTTGAAAATAAATTAATCCTCTAAGAATTTACTTCCTATAAAATAATGAGCCATTTGTACAGTTTCCAAATAATTAAAATACTTATATGATAATTAAACAACTTTATACAGAAATACACATAACTGAAACAAAATGAAATCTCACATTTAAAGAGATACTCTTTTTTCTTTTGAATGAAGACAGTTCATGTGGAAATGGCGAATGTAATATTAGATGTCAAAGATGAAAACCGGAAATTAACACACATAACATACAAATAGGTAAAAATAAAATGTAAAATATCTAGATACAACCTGTACATTTTACCTGAAAAAAAAAGTGATATTTAAGAAAATTATATTATAAAAATCATTACCACTCACCTTTTTTTTCAGTACCGACATTATCATATGAAATTTATTATTTGAAAAAGTGAACACATTTTAAATATTTTTTATAAAATGGAAGTTTTTTTTTCAAAAATGAGAACTCCCAGTTACAAAAAAAGTACCGCATAACTATCAAACGCTAAACAGAAATTTCAAGCGATGCTCATATAAGTTTATCAAAAAAATAACTGTAATCGATTGATCTTTTCCTTAAAAATTTGTTTTTGCAAAGTGAAAAGACAACGCTTATATTAAAATAGCTAATATGTTTGTAAGACCACATAAGTATTATTTAAAATTTTATGAAATAGAACATAACTGAAGACTATGGTTATGCTAAATATTCAGCAATATTCCTCCTTCAAATTTAGCGCTTCAAGCTGCTTTATTGTACATGTGTACGAACCCTCATAGTACTCATGATTGCCTACATTTAAGGAATATATTTACTGATTTTTCTAAACAATATTTTCTTTAAAATATTCTGAAATTATCACTCACAATAATCTGAAGAAATTTGTATATTCTAAGTAGCACAGTACGACTTACAATAATATTCCATCAACTCGATACACACTGACTGACTGGAAGTATATATTACAGGAGTTCCTGGTGCATAAAGCGCATAGTATAGCCTCCAGGGTACCTAAAGAAGTTATTGATCAACTCATTGTAATATGTCAAAGAAATAGAAAAATATTTAAAATATGTACATTGGTAAACGACACTTAAGGTTAGTTCAGAACAAGTGAGAATTCCGAGTGTGGCAGATTCTGCGTGTATGGGGGTTAAGAAGATTCCCAAAATTGAATTCCTTTTTCTGGGATGGTAGCTGTAGTTATTTTCTTAAAAGTGAAACGCAAAGAAATTATTATGGTGTTTAAACAGTTGTGTCTGTGTGTGTGTGTGGGGGGGATGCTTGAAAGGCAATTTCGTAAAACTGTTTAAGAGCGGAGAATTTCCAAAAGATATCTTACCGAGATGAAACGTTTTCAAACAATTAATATGAAATATTATTATTCAACTTTCGAGGATACCTATTTTGGGTAACTTCTTGGGATATTGATCATAAATAATTAATGAATTAATATTATGTTTTACCTTTGTGATATACAATAATAGGTCATTTTCTTTTTTAGGTATGTACTTATTTTTATTGATTCAAAGAAATCTATACCAGTCTACTGTAAGTACTTCATTACGTGTATTTATGTCTGTTGTGATATAATATGAAACTTATTTTATGATTATGACTACGCTTGCTAGCTTCATAGTTTATAATAATAGTCCCAACAATATAGTTACTCGAATTTAAAATTTATCGTGTCAAACAATATTCAACTTTTAAAAGACCTAAAATGTTAAATAAAAGTAAGTAAGAAAGATACTTCCAAATTAAACGAACTATGTACTAACATATAAATTTATGTATGAAAGAATTCTTACATAAAATTATAAACTGATATCCAAACACTTTTCATGAAATACCTCCTAGGTTTACAAATTTCTTGCATTGGCTCTGTTTCTCATCAGTATTTCGCAAAGCCACCATTCTGATGTTTAAATTCAAATTGAAAATAAGTACGTACATCTCTTTAAAAAGAATATCTGCAGACCAGGGGCGTAGCCAGAAATTTTTCATGGGGGGGGTTACGACTACTACAACTCATATATATGTATACGTGTGTGTGATAATGTAGTGAACTGTATACATTTGTATACATAATGTTTAATGTTAAATGAAAAATGTATACATAATGTTTTGTATACATTTTGTATGGCAAAAAATTTCTCATGGGGGGGGGTTATGACCCCCCTAACCCCCCCCTTGGCTACGCCCCTGCTGCAGACCTAACATGGATGAAATGCAAAATATGTGGTACCCGTACCCATATATATATATTTCTGCACAAACGAATATTATTTTTCAAGTTTTGCCCTTGAAAATAAATAAAGATTTTTTCCCCATTTGTTTGGTTTTAAAATTGAACATATAAGTTTTCTACAATTTAAAACATTTTAGTTGTTCGCAAAATTATTTTACCAGACTTCGTTCGAAGTTTATCATCAGAAAACATTGTTAGAATATTTATAATTAACGGATTAAATTAATCGCATGAAGTGCAACTAACTCCCTTTGACAAAATTGTGACAACTACATATTTTGTAGTTCAGCGGGAACATTACACAAAAACAAATACTTTGTCAAGCACAACTAATACAATCATAACAAATCCTAATGCATATTCATTTATTCTAATACATTGCGATCAAATATCTCCGTACACTATTAGAATTTGAGATATATTGGGTACAAAACTTAGTGTTGTTTATGGAAGCGAAAACTTGCACTTGTAAAGATTCTATTGTACTGTTCCATTATTTATTCGTCCGATGCATTTGTAAACATTGATTATTCAAGAGAGAAATACCTTAAGGCATGAATTGCAGAATCCGAATTTCACGTATTATGACTTTATCTCTAAAGTGCAGTATGGTATTGATTGAATTCGCTGCGCGTTAGAAGATGGCTAATATTTGTAAAAGACCGGATGAATTAAAATGAAATATCCTCGTGGTTATTTCTGTGTTACTAATCGAAGTTTAAAATACTCAGAGCGAAATTTCTACGCGAGTTACATTATTCACAAAGCTATGTTCAACTATGAAAGTGAAGTAAATGTTTTTATAAAAAGTATTTTTGAAAACATTCAATGTCCAAAATTTTAAACACACAGAGCGAAATTTATGCGCGAGTTACATTATTCACAAAGCCATATTCAAATATGAAAGTGATGTATTTGTAAATGTTTTTATGAAAAGTACTTTTGAAAACATTAAATTTCCAAAATTTTAAACACACACCTACCGTGTTTGTTTTCAATATTCAGTAATGAATACGTTCTTAGAAATGTTTCCAAATAGAGTTCTGTGCTGGTAACAAGTACTTTTAACTTTTGGGGGTGAAAGAGCAGCGCCGCTATTAGTAAAAATTTAATTCTTTACTATATTTTAAGTTCGAAAATTATTTTGTTTGCAGATGCAGTAAGAATGAATAAGTGGAATTCCATTTCTAGAAGTGGTGTTAGAAGAGATGGTAGAAACCTTAAAGAAAAAAAATAAATAAATAAATGCCAAAGTATTATTTAAAAAACAGCAAAACTGATTGCTAAAAAATTGCTTTAAAAAAGCAGCAAAAAGATTCCTTTAAAGTACAACCGCAGAATTCTACGTCGATAGAATTAACATCTCTTCTACATCTAATATGCCAACACCAAAAATGACCTGGAGTTTGACACGACTAGTGAATTACAATCCTAAACACATTGTGCAGTTTGCAATGTAGTACACCAAGACGTGCGTTTCACACTAAAAAATAACGGTACAATTACTGGAAGCTGTCCTAAAATCGTACGGAAATTCTCTGTTTATATTTGGATACAGGACAATTTCCGTATATCAAGAGTTAGCGCCTCTCCGGAATATAATTTCTACTGGAATTTACAGGAATAAAACTCCGTACATATATGGAAATAGCGCTGACGTCACATTTGTCAGCACATTTTCTATATTTTCAAGAACTTTTTTTAGTCATGTTCCGATCAGTTTTCTTTAGTGTTATTTATTTACAAAAGATAATTTTGTCTTTTATTTGTGATGCTCGTATCAGAGATTGTTTGAAGTGAGACAGTTCTGTGCTATACGATAACCAATTGAGATTTTTATTTGTATTTGAAAATTGGACATATTAGTACTTTTACACGCCAGGAAATCGGCTCAGCTTCGTTTAGTACTTTATAAAAAAAAATGAAACTACACTATTTCAGGTTCCCTTACGCATCTTACAAGCTGACAATTTCCATGCTTTTTCGGAAAAATATGTAATGCATTTTTAAAGAATATAATAAATCTTTAGAAGTCGGATAAATTTAAATATTAAATTACTATACTAATAGTGGTGGATAATCTTCTAAAAAATGTTTATACGTTGTTTTCTATGATGCTATTCCATTCTCTGAAAAAGCTCGACTCAATTGCTCATTTTAAAACTGTTCCTCATCAACTCTTCTGTATACAGAACAATTTTTAATTGCCAGTAAATGTTTCAAATTCATAAAAAACTTCTGTATCACTTCGGTTTGTGGTGTCACAGGTCGATTATCCATTCAGGCGAGCACAGCGTGGCATCCTATTCAATTTTGCAGTCTATTCCTAATGAAATAACATTTAAATATAATTACGAAACAGAAATCGATTTGAAATTTTCATATAATATTACGGCTCCTTATTCAAATTCTATACTTTAGATCATCCATATTTATTTAACATAGTCGTTGCTCGCTTTCGAATAATACATTAAATTGAGACCATCTGCTTGTCATGGTTTTAATATGGTAAATATGTCGCTTAACATCAAATATAATGAAAAAGAGTGAAAGCACAGGAAAATATATTTTCTAAAGTACCACTTAAGTGTATTACAAGGAAAGCAATTTGTCGCCCGCAGGCTTAAGCTTGGTAAAATGTGCTAAAATCCCCGTATCTAATCATGCATTTCCAAGATATATGCAGATGCCTCCTTGGAGATTTCCTTAGCTAATGATCCATGTTGAGGAATGAAAATTGCTTCGCATGTAACTTACAGATTTGTATTTTAAAATCATATTTGATAAATTGCGCCGTTCGAATTACATGCTTACTGTGTAGTCTTTCGTATGCTTTTAGATTTTGATCGACAGTTATTTTATTGATGGGTGAGTTACGAACGCTTTTAAGGTAATGGTATCAATAAAGAGGAAATTGCAAAGATAATGAAACTCAGCATCAAAATGTTTACTTAAGAAAAACATTATGGCAGTAGTCTTTATAGTCAGGAGCCTCTGATTTTTTTTTTTAATGATAAAATTTAGTTCGGTCTAAAGTATTTAAAAAACTTTTATTTGTCTTCGTAGCAGGATTTCCCGACAAGGACATTCGAGAAGGGCAAAATCGTTGAACATCTAAGATGGTTTTATATTTATGATAACTGACTGCTTTTAGCTTCTTTCTTTAACTGTACCTAATTTTTTTTTCGTGGTATGTGTTTAACGATTTTTACCTCAACTTTTTATATAATTTTCAATTATTACTGGTGGTATTGCATAGGCATTATGGTAGAGTGTAAAAATTGAATGTAAAAATATTAAGCGATTGGCATAATATTTTGCAAAATTATTTGCTTTTACAAATGGCAACATTTCCGAGCTATTACGTTTCGATTAGAAAAAAAAATGTTTTTACCCTCCAACCTAATAGGTTGGTGTTGATAGGTTCACCAGTGGCTGAGAACATAATGCTCTGAACTGGGATTCCGAAGGTGCCTGGCTGAAAACCAGGTCACGTCTCTGTTGACCTAACCGTTCAGTGTTTGCCGGAGTTTCCTCCGAAACTTATCGTAAATACGGGTTAGAATTCTTAGAAAGAACCCCCACGAAGGGCATACCACCCCTCGGCCTAGATCTCATGTGCAGATAATTTACCATAATCCAACCACAGAAATCAAAGAGGCATCTCATTTACAGTTTGATTTGACTAGACTATGCTTCACAAGATGTTCAACTTCAGCTTAATGACCGCAAAACAAGAAATTTTGTAAACAGGAAAAGAAACATTCCATAAAATAAATGTATCCCTCAGTGGTCTGACCGCTAAAGCCCTTTCCCATAAGAACACGGCAATTGGAGCAGCTTCCGGTTTGGCATTCCGGTATTATGATACACTTTCCAACTTAATTGAATCAAGAAGAAAATAGGCAACACGCATGGATTGTGATACGCTTTTAACATATAGCACTTTAGTGCGTATTTAAAATCTGAAAATGTTTCAGATTTTCTTACATTTTAAAAAATATTTTTTCAAGACAATAACCAACTCACACATTAAAAAATAAACACAGCACAGTCAATCATTCCTATTCCAAACAGTATTAACAAAGGTGAAGTACAGTTAGTATATCCCTGACGAAAATTGTTAAAAAGTTTTGGTAGGCCATTTTACTGTAGATTTCAATTCTGCAGAAGTGTCCTGTGGAACAAGAAAGCCAAAGACGGCACCATAAAATATGGTCCCCATTTCAAACAGTATTCATAATGGTGAAAGATTGATAAAATATGCCCGGCGAAGATTGTGAAACAGTTTAGGAGGCTATTTTAATATCGATTTCAATTTGTCTAAGTGTATTAATGACTCTCCAAAACAACTGAGCAAATATATTGCCTTAGGCCCCGACACTGTGCTCATCTTCTGATGTCAACGTTCATTGCCAATTCTTTGAACCTCATTCCTAATGAACCTGACTTTTCCTACTTAGATTATTTGCACAAATATAGCAGCAATTGGCAAACGAAATTGGATAGAAAATTACGTGTTTAAATTCCTGGTTGTTAAAACTTTCTGCTTTTGGCAATAAGTTGGCTAAAATCCTCAAATTGTTTTTAGGAGCAAAAATAAAATGTTTGTTTACTTGTTCAACCGTTAGAGAACATTTACCAAAATAAAACTTCCTTTTTTTGTCTATGAGGCAACTGGAAATCATTACCGCATTCGACAGATTTTTAGATTGCGTGATATGGTAGGCAATTACGGTTTATCAGATATAACTGTATTTTAAAAAGAACGTTTTATTCAACATTAATGCTTTAATGGTGATATAAAAGAGTTTACATTATTTAGTTTTTTTTAGACTTGCAAAATAAACATAATAGGCGATGAAGTATTTAAGGAATTCTATAATCAGTATGGTATTCTTCATAAAATGTAATGCCCACAATAAATCGGGATGCGCAGCATTCTGTCTAAAAAAATAGTTTTACTTATTTAAAACTCCCTTTAAAAAACGGGAGCCGCTGTGAAATATGTATATATATATATATATATATATACTTGTTTGCTATAGAAAGTGAATAAAACTTTAAACCCAATTATAAGTTCCCTCCTTCAAAAGCTCTTTGACGCCAAACTAAAAACAGTTTTATGTTTTTTCTTTGTTTTATATACAAACAGTTGCAGTCTGTAATAAAGGCAGATGAAAGACGGAAGAAAAAGCTTTTATTCTTAAAATGTTTCAACTTAACTTCATTTAAACTTATGTATTCTAAATTTTAATTTTTTAATATATTATTTAACCCGGGAACTAGATTTATTCCATCTGGAGGAAAAATGCTAGTGAAATAAAAAAGTCCGTCTTTATAAAAAATGTTGTAGCGTCAGTACACGTCTGTGGTACAAATTTTGTGTGCACTTATTAACTGAGTTTTGTACATGGCTGCAGCACTGGTGTGTAAAAAAATGTCCTTTGGCACTTGTAAAAATATAACAATAAAGAATATGTTTCAAAGATTTAGTTTGTTTACAAAAATTAACAGCTGTCTCAGAATTTCTAAAACAAAAGATGTTTACCTTTTCAAACAAAATTAAAATTTATTCCGCAGACCCAGAATTGCAGTAAATGGCAAAATGTCTGTTTTCTAATTTGCAGTTGGTGATTTTTGAATGACTTTGCTAAAATCACTAAGCCAAAACTTCATTGATTTTTGAATATATTATTGAATTTGAGTTAATAATAACATTAAAAAACTGAACATGACTTAAATTTGTTTGGCAAGAAAACAGAATCTAATCTGCACAAAATCAAGAATGACAACTATGTTTTAATTATTAAAAATTAAGATACAACTAAAAAATAATAATTTAGGTTGTTGCTAATTATTCACCTTAACTTTTATTTCATAATTTTTATTGTACGTTCCTGCAATGGGCGGTGGTTATACTACGATATTCCTTTTAACGGAATAAAGAATCTATCGACTTGCTTATTTTTTTTTCGTGTTTGAAAACAATCTGACTTCAAACAATCGATTCAATTCAGATTCTATATGTGTTATCATCTAGCTGCAGAGTTTCTTTTGGAAACCGGATATGAGTTTTTCACAAAATATTTTCACTACATTAAATGATACTTATGCATTTTGTACTAATGGAATTTCGAGAAGGAAAAAGATTATATGTTGAGCTAACTGTTCGTAAATGGAATGGAGTGCACGGAATCGTTGCCATCAGCTTTGAAAAAAAGATACATTTAACGTTCAGAACATAAAACCTTTTAAGCGTAATGTAGTCACGTTACATTTCATCATCTAAGTTTTCAATAGCATTTTTTCTTACTTTACTATTATTTTTCTGGTGTCGACTTCATGCTTCTTTGATGCATAGGCAACAGCGAGGTAGAATGATGTGCATTTGTCATAAATAATTTCTAAAAACCTTTTGTTTTCATCTAAATATCACTATCCAGATATTTGATGTAACTGAGTTCGTTTGACAGTAGATAATTATTGAACTAAGTTGTCAACAAATTCGATAATTGAAGTCAAACTTTTGAACTAGGTTTTAAGCTCATTGTCCGAAAATCTAAATTAATTAAATTGGAAGCCTTGAAGTTAACTTTCGAATAACACTGCAAAAATTGATTTCAACTTTTTCAAACATTCTCCTTTTACATGTCGACCAATCAATGATCTTATACCCAACTCCCTCTATTATTGTTAGACTATTTTTACGGTCGAGTAGAATAGGAGAGAAATGTGAACAGCATTAAACCCATGCTTTATGTATAGACAAGAATTCTTTGGCTACTGTTGAATAAAGGGCAGTTTTACCTTCCAAGGACAGACTGTTTGAAATATGCCTTTTTTTTTTTAATTAAGAAAATATCACACTCGTCCTCGAAATATTAAATTACAAAATACTACTTTCAGAAACAGTTGTAAAACTTTACATGCTAGTAAATTTCACTATTTTTTAAGGAGATGATCACGTTATTTAGAGTAGGAGTACAATTTTGCAAAACAAACTTCACATAATAGATGTTTATTATTGTATAAAAGTTTACTTCACATATGATTTCCAAGGTGTACAACCTTAAAGTAATTGTTACAAATATATATGAATGAAAATAAGCAGAAATTCATAAAGCACAAGGCTACCTTAACATAGAGGTAGTCTTGAAAAAATGCCGCACTTAACAAAAGAAATGAACGAAACAGGCAAAAAAAGCCTCAAAAACGAATACATAGTTTACAACTTCTACACTTTCCTCGGAAGATCTTGTAGAACTATACTTCACGTTATTGCCCCTACTTTAAATTATTTCAATATCTACTTAAACCATTTGAAAGTTGTGGTGGGTAATCAAGTGATACAGACGCAAATGTTGCATGAGTTACTTCAAATAATTCTCTACTGAATTCCTATAAGAATTTCTGGTAAATCAACTCGCGCAACAGAACAATTTCGTAAATTTTCAGTAAATATGAATCTTGACGACAAGAAAAAAAAAAACTTATTAAACGTATATAACTGTATTATGACCAACATTTTGCAATTCCTCAAAACAACCCAACCAATGTTTGTTTGCACTTTGTCTAGCATGGTAGTGTCCAAAAAATGTAAGACATGTAGTTCACAAATTAAAAAGTGAATTTTATAAGACAAATAATTGTATCAGAAATAGTTATTTCACAAAATGCATGTTTTTAAATTTTTGGCTTTAATTCGAAGAAAATGATATGTCGGGTCAGCAGATATAGTTATGCAAATGAATGTAATAAATAATGAATTCATATGCAAAGTATTATCTCAAATATTACGATACACGCGACCACGCTTAAGCTTTAAATAGATCATCTTCAAAATTTAGCGTCATCAGAAGTGAAACAAGTCAAAGAAAATTTTTATTACACAAAAAAGTGCTTAAAAATAAAATTAAACAGTCAATAATGGAAATAAGTGACTAAAAAACGTAGCTGAACCCTTGTATGATTTTTTCGGAAAATTATCCACCACTATTTACTAAACGTTTTTTATAAATTAAAAGAGTAAATTTATTTCAACCTACATTTATCTCACGAATGCTAGTAATAGTAATGATTAATATTCCAGAGCCGTGCATGTTGGTAGGTTTGGAAATAGTAAAATGTGTATCCAGAGTTTCTCTTGAAATGCTTATTGCTTCCGTGGGCATCTTCCAATGATGTTTTCACTTTATTCTGTTTCTGATATCTCTCGTCGCTGGAGGCAAAGTCGTCATTAAGTTGTAATCTGAGGAAAACCAATTTATTTCAGAATGAAATTACTTAGTTCGGAGATGCCAAAGGAGGATTCGATTACTAAGTTGAGGGCGGAAATTCTCTGTATCATCCCCGGATACTCAACAGAAGCTGTTACTCCATGAGGAATTGGAAATATGAAGATGAAGCAGTATATTTCCCCATGGGTTAGAACGCATTTTATGATCATTGGGAGATCTAAGCATGAATAAATACATTCAAAGCTAGCACACCCTATATAAAAAGTGACAGGCTTTAAAATATCTTTTTGTATATATCATATAAATATGCAAGCAGTGTAAACCGAAGTAAAGAATTTTCGACACAACATCTAATCTACTAACACGTACCTTCAGACTTCTACATTTTTTACTCAGATTTTTTGCTGCG
Source organism: Cheiracanthium punctorium (assembly GCA_038373885.1). NCBI lineage: Eukaryota > Metazoa > Arthropoda > Arachnida > Araneae > Cheiracanthiidae > Cheiracanthium > Cheiracanthium punctorium. The sequence continues at coordinate 384,922 of JAWZYV010018068.1, forward strand.
ATCTCTTTCTCAGCTTAAAAATAAAATCAGTCCAAAATTTTAATTTAAGGTACAACCATTCCAAAGTTGTGGTTATAAAAAATCATAAGAGTTTGCAATTGTGATAGTGAGATTATGTACACAATTTGGCTGCTATATCTTAAAAAGTATCGGAGATATGAAGATTAATATATGCTGCCTGAAACCACTATTCAATCGCTCTCGAAAGAAAATAAACATGTCGGATGATCGCATTTCAAGGGCCGTATAGATATTACGAAACAAAATAATTTTTTGTACTCACGCAAAAAAAAATACAATCCTTATGAACTGTATAATTAAATTTTAATAAAGAGGAACTACATCGTAGAGGGAAGTATCGAAGAGAAAATTTCGTGTGGTGTTCGACAGTTAAAAAAGACAGAATTTCTCTGAAAAATTGCTTTATTTATTGGCACAAAATTAGCAAAAATCCGAAATTTCGGGTCTGGCAAAGCACTCATGGCCAAAAACCTGGCTACTTCTTTGGTATGGTATATTCGCTTACTGTTTCCTAGTAGTTTATTCACATTTTTGCCTCATGTTTTAAAGTCATGTTTTATATTCTTTTATTAGTTATTTTATAGTTAAGTACTTACTATATATCATTTAATAGTTTTATAAGATATATACTACATGCATATTAAAAACTTTAAAGTGTTTTTGTTTATTAATCTTTGTTGAAAAACAACTAGTATTTTATTTCTACTTTTTTATGATTTATTAATAATTGTTCGTGTTGAATGGTTTCCGTTTTCACTGTGGTCATAGAGATGGAGGAGTAACTAATAGTGAAAGATGAAACTTACTTTTTCTTTTTTCTCCTCCATCCATCCCCCCGATATCTCAGATAATTAACAATACCCCGACAGAGCCATCCATCCACCTTTCAATAGTTTTTCTCTAGTCTAACCTAAAGATTCCTGTTTAAAAATAATGATTAATTATATTCCAGAATAGTTGGCAGACATAAATAAATTTAACAACCAGAAATCATATAAATTGAAAAAGAAATGGTAAACCGATTGAATGTAGAGGCTGTCTTTGGGTAATACAGGTGCTTTATTCAAAAACAAAATGGAACAAAAAAAAAACCTCGAGAAGTTGATTTTCCAAAGTAAGCTCAACCGTTAAAATAAAGTTAAAAACGCAATTGTCCGCCGAATACGACATGGACACAGGTAACTGACTAATACTGTAAATCGGTGCGATCTTCGCATACCTTCCTTTAGAAAAACTGTCCATCAGATTGGTGAAAATTTCTTCACCAATATGGGAAATGTTTCGAACGAACTATTGGCTGAGCTGCAAGATTACGATTTCCGAGAAGTAAGCTGTAAAAGACGCAAGGCAGTTTTACTCTTAGATACCGACCAGGAACTTTGCAACCACTTTTCTACTTACTGTTTTAGTATGTAAAATTTTTTCACTACCAATTACTGGTAGTGTTATCTCATTTTTATCTATGTACTTATTGCTATATTATTATTTACATTGAAAAAAAAAGTTCTTGACGTGACCGCGTCTCACATGGAGGACCCATTTATTTAATATTTGAGATTGCAACTAAGAAACTGGAAATGTAGCCTTCAATGGCCTAGGTGTTCCATGAAATAAAAAATTTGTCATGTTTGTCACTATGGACGGGGGCAACACTGTTGCGTACCGACATGAATAACTTGGGATGGTGTGTCGATGTGGACCCTCAGCCGTACTTGATTTATTTTCTTTCTTGCTTTAACATCTTACGTCGTTCGTGAATCATATACTTTGCCCGTGGCGGAAGGTTCTAAAGCCTCTGTTAATAATTGGTTTCTCCTCGCCTGATGATCCTCGACTTGAGTGTGCCAGACTACCTGTGGCGACTTTAAAGAAATTTCTGGAGTAGCATAGAGCTTCCGGCCATTTTTAATGAATGCTTTGGTTTCTATAGTGTAGACTGTGGTGTCACCGTCTCTTGTCTTGGGCAACTTTTGGGAGACGCAGAGAGTCCATGATCGTTTTTGAAGATTTCCCACCCAAAGAGAAATACCTCTTGAACTACCCCACCTTATTGCTAAGGACCTTTTATACTGCCATACATGTCCTCTTCCATCTGGACTTTTCATCGACATCTCGTTTCGCTTTCGAGCCCGTCCTCCATTTTTACGGGATCTTCTGGTTCCAAGCATAACGAGTTCCACCATTTTACTGTTTTCGCCTGCTTCCAGCCGTTGTTTCCCGACTTACAGACTACATCGACTCCAAACTGATTTGATTGATCCGCGCGTTCGGCGCTTTTTACCACATAATACCACATGATTTGTGATCACAATGTCACAAACATGGTTTACCACAATGATAATTTACTTCATGATGTCATTTTTTTCTAACTAAAGATAGATTTTTTTCGCTGAAGTGCTCCGTTAATCATCGATCTTCAGTCAGTCAGTCATTTCAAGTCTACCTTACGGAGGCAGCGCAATCTACAATCCGTTCGAGAAATTTTCGTCAGCTTTTGACTAAATATTGCCCATTTAGTTGTTACTCCTACACCATTTCATCTCCATAACTGTGGTCAACTTAATACCTGCAGAGGAGTTTCATGAACTTTCCTTTCTTAAAGTTGTGCTCACCTCACGCCAATTAAAGATGATGTTGATGAGGAAAGAATTATAACCTCTTCGGTGAACGTATAGTTAGCTTATAGTTAGAGCATAAAATCAATTTTGTACTCATTAAAATCCAACTTGTTTACTAATATTTTCAGAGTTTACTAGCAAAATTAAAATTCTGGTTGTTCAGCATTATTCTATGAAACTTATCGTTCTTTAAATGTATTTCTGGAACAACAGTTAAAAGTATATATATTACATAAATATCTGAAAATAGATGCTGCATTCACAATTTCGAGACAAATGTTAATAAAATTTTAATCAGTAAAATATCAAGATAAATGTAAGCAATAATAATTTTGATAAATGCTAATGCTCAACCAGAGTCATAATTTTGCTGCACTAATTTTAATTTTACGTCAATTCGTCCTACAGAGGACAAGTATTCAGTGAGCCAGTCAGCCTTGAATGCAAAGGTCACGCTTGGAGCTGAGAGGGATTTCAGGGACAAAAACCCATTAAAGCAAATTCCACGACTGATGAGAGTGTTCATTGGTGTTAAAACAAATTACTTTTCCTGACATGTTCCAAGCAGTCCTGCGATCAGCCGCTGCAATGCAATTAGCATTCCTTCTCACGATCAAAAAAAGCATTGTCCCCGCCTGTTTGTATTCGTTCTCTAAGTAAATATGATTAAAAAATTAACGTGTTAATCATTATAACTTTCTTGTGTATTTTTTATTTTTTGAAGCTGCTGATGTAACGCTATATATCACATTTAAAAGATGTATATATTTCGAATAACGGCTTTTGTCGTACCTAATACAAATTTCTGTCATGCATAGTTTAAGAGTTGCTGCATAAATAAATATTATATCTCTTGAAGGAAACCATTCTGATCTATAAATATTCATATATTCTTATTAACTTCTATAATCATACGTGTATCAGACAGAAATTACTAAATGCATCCAATGATTCTCTTAAATGTTGCGGATTTGTCGTCTAAATATCGAAAACGTAATCATGTTGTATGAAACATGTTTGTTCCTATAACTGTTTATCAACTAAATTATTTCGTGTTCTGAGTAGTCCTCAGCGAATATTGCCGCACTGAACGCTTATAATCTGAATTCCCAACTACTTTCTGAGTTCGGAGCTTCAGGGATGCAGTTATTATTAAGTTGCAAGTTTCGGAAAACCAATTTATTTTGCAACGATTCAGTTACTACGTTACTTAGACACTGAAGATGATCCACAATGATTTGATTACTACGCGTTACAGAATGGAATTTTGTTTAATAATAATCGCGGAAATGTATCATCTCGGTTTATGTGAAATGGAAACATTTAAACTATCGGCGATATTTGAGCAAACTCAGTACGTAATCTACTTATAACAGTGTGTGATAATTTCATTATAATTAATAGTCAGAAAAGCATGCATTTTAACAGAACGGAAGATCATGTCTATTTTGGGTAAGCAGTTAGTGTTTTTGAGGTAGTTGACCGTTTTCCCTTCCCTTCAAATTTATTTTTTCTTCCTACAAATTTCAAGTATTTTAATTTCACCAGAAATGAACTTTTCTTTTTAAAAATATGTAATTCAAATATTTGTCACTGTTAAGTATGAACAGGTAGAGCAACTGTTAGTAGCCATACTCTTCTAATGATTCATTGGTTCGGTCTAATTGCGATAACTTTTAAAAGGCATTATCTCAAACAACGAACGAAAACAATTACATTCTAAGAAAATCTAGAGCATATTTATAAAGACGCAACTTCATAGAATCCTTAAGTGTGGGTTTACGTCTGAAAAAGTCCAACTGTTACCGTTCCTTTGATTTAGCTATCAGCAACATGGAGTCGATCGAATCGCAAATTACGTCCCACACAATCATATGGGCCAAAGTTCTTAGCTCTGTTTTTCGCCAACCGCTGAACTTTTTCAGCGTTCAGCATTCTATCCAGCTTTTCCATATCGATGTGCCAAAGGCTGCTGAAATGAATTTTAACTTCTAAGTTAGACAACTGTACTACATATAGATTCTTTCCGTAGGTACATGGGCAATTCTTCAGTAGATACATGGAAATGGCATGTGTCCGGGTTTAATTCTGAAAATAGGTGGAGAACATTTCGATGTAGAAGAAATTATGCATATTATAAAAAGCCATTTTATGCAACCAGAGTGGAAAGTTATGAAACCACTCCGAACCATCGCACTTATAGACTAAATAAAATTAAAACTAATTGATTTAATGCAATATCTCCCACGGTTAATGGTACTTTGTTTACAACAACGATTGTTGTGCGTTTGAAACATTCGCCTTGAATTTACTGAACTTTCAGTCATACTTTAGTCTAAGGATCCATCATTACTTACTGACTAATCGAATTTTCTTGCAGCTGTGCACTGGGCACCACTCCATTAACTCCAGTGGATGTAGATCGTGGAGTATTTTCTATCTTCTCTTGAATCTCTAGGACGGAACAAGATTAGTTAACTACTGCTGATTGAATTAGAACATGATACAATATATTTTACTTTAAAAAAGTGGTAGAGCTGTTTTAGTCATTTAATTTAGCTCAATCAACACATCACTTCGCTTTTCTAACCATAAGTTAGTGGGTTACAAAGCAACCTATTGATTCAATATTTAAACTTACTTCATCCTTTCTTTCAGTTGCTAGCAATTTAAACATACCCTGGTTGCAATTTTTCATTGGCAATTAGGTTAGTGCACCACATAAAGTATTTTTGATAAATTGAAAAGAAAAAAATGGTGGTGACGTTTTAACCAAATAATTCTGTTTAGACAACAAATCATTTTGTTTCTGTAACAAAAAGTTTAGTGGATCAAGAAAATATTTTGCTGGTTCAATGAAATTTTTAGTAAATCAACAAAATATTTTTCAGTACCACCTAATCCACTTCCGATACAATTCATATACAAATGAAGTATTACATGAAGAAAACTACTTACGGGGCCGTGGCAATAAATGAAAATATCTTCGCGTCTATCTAAGAGAGATTACTAAATGACACTTACTTTCTATTAAGCTTCCTTTATGAGATTGTCAATAGTTTTTTTCAGTTTCCGTTCTCATTAGTAAAATCCTGTTACCTGCCTTTTCATCCTTAAAAACGAATATTCCATGTTACCTCTATTACTAACTAACGGTTCCTAATCTATAATCGTGTCTCATTGTGCTTTAATAATGATGTTATAAATGCCTCAACAGTATTCTTCATGCAAAATCAAACTAGCTAAGACTGCTGTGTTGTAAATTTCCAATTTAACTGTACATAATTCAGTATAACCAACACGCACATTTCCACTCTACAAAATGCACTCGTCGTCACAAGAATGGGCTAAATTATTCATGCTTGTTCGCCCACTAATCTTTAACAGGTACAGCTGTAGCGAATGTCACCCATCTGAACTTCCAGCCGTTTTCCGTTTTCTAGAACAGCGGAAAGCCGTTATTAAGTTGTAATTCGTGAAAAACCAATTTATTTTAGAGCGAAATTGCCGCGACTCTCTTTGAATGAAGATGATTTAAGAAGATTTGATTACCGTATTTGAGAGCGGAACTTCGCTTAGTCCACAAAATGTGTTACGCTAGCAGATTTGGAAATGGGAATGTATTAGTTAAGGGAATAGTAAGGCAGTAACGTAGGAATCTCTAAACTGGTTATTATTATTATTATTATTATTATTATTTGATTCAGAATGCCTTGAGAGTATTACAGTGTACGCGTAATTTCTGATGGAACATTCATGTATGTAATTATTGAAATCACAGGTTGCCTCGTAAAATAAATGAATTACACTTGTTGAAATTAATGAAAAGGTATTAAGTGATAACAATGAGGCAAATATTTATTAATATCCGCCCATCCCAATCTGGAGGCTGTGACGCATGCATCACTTGCTGTTTTGAAAGCTGTTTTCTTCTTACACATTAAGAAGTGAATTGGGATTACTATCTAATTAATCGTAATTCACTTCTTAATCTCTACTTTCGTTGGTTAAAATGTTGACAGTAAATCCTCAAAACACCAAGTTAATAAACGCGACTCACCCATCACAGCTGGCAACATGTGAGGGGTTGTACTTTACTAATTGTTTGATATAAGCTAATTTACTGATGAATGCCCACACATAATAATTACACGACCCCAGCTAATTGCATTTTTCAAAATTTACAATTTTATTTACTTTACTAGATATAAACTGAGAGTATATCCATTTTTGCAATCGTGTAAACGCATATTAGGTGCCACGTACAGAAGGTAAAATAAAAAAATCTCCAAACTACGAAAAATCAAAATAGCGACAAATATAATAAGGTATTACTAGCTTAGTGAACAAGTAGCTATCATTATAACTAGCAGCATTATAACTAGTAGCTATCATTATAACTAGTAGCTATCATTATATTAAGCAGCATAATTCTATTATAAAATAATAAATAACTTTGTAATATAACACAATAAAGTTTACTTCAACGGCCATACCGCTGTTTCGAACAAAAACTTTTTGCACTTCCTCAGTGACAATCACCAGAAGATAGGAACGGGGAACTGAAAAGAATGCAAACAGAAGCACAAGCAATGAAAAGGTCGTAGCCAAAACAGGGGAATTAAGTTCGAAGAAACCAGAGAAAGGGAAGAGGGGAAAAAAGGTAGATATAAAGGTAAAATGTAGAAAAATACAAAAAATACAAAGCATGTTCCTTTTTTGTGCCCCCTCCCTTTTCATTTTTTATATTTTCCCCGCATTCTTTGTATTTCCCTATATTTTACCTTTTTATTTACCTTTCTTCCCCCCACCCGTTTAGCCAAAACAGGGAATTAAGTTCGAAGAAACCAGAGAAAGGGAAGAGTAAGGGGAGTGGGGAAAAAAGGTAGATATAAAGGTAAAATGTAGAAAAATACAAAGAATACAGGAAAAATGAAAATAAAAGGGGGGAAATGGTACTAAAAAGTAGCATGCAAAAAATACTACAACAAAGGAACAGTCACTACAACATCAAAAATGAAATAAAAATAAAAAACACACACAGCTGCTCTTTTGTTGTACTGTTTTGGTTCTTTTGCATGTTCCTTTTTTGTGCCCCCTCCCTTTTCATTTTTATATTTTTCCCGCATTCTTTGTACTTCCCTATATTTTACCTTTTTATTTACCTTTCTTCCACCCCACCCGTTTATCTTCCCTTTCTCAGGTTTCGTCCTTTTTGGTTCCCCTGTTTTGGTAACCACTAGTTCGCCCTTTGTGTTTCTGTTAACATTCTTTTTATTTCCCCGTTCCCATTTTCTGGTGATTGACACTGAGGAAGCGCAAAAAGTTTTTGCTCGAAACAGCTATATGGACGTTGAAGTAAACTGTATGGTGTTATTTTAAAAAGTTTTTTATTATTTTATATTTTAAGCAGTAATTATTTTCAGTGATTTTTATTATAATTTTGTCATGTCTCTCCTAAAATTAATAGTGCAACCAGAAAGCTTTTTACGATTTTATCCTCAGATAATTAGGTAGTAAAACTGAATATCAGTTTTATAAGATATCTTATTTATGATTATTAATATTGTTATTTCAACTTAATTCATCCTAAAATACTTTTTCTAATAAATCACGAAAACAACAGTATTTTAAATAAAAGCTACCCGGAAGTCAGATGTTGAAAAGGGCGGATAATCCCCCCATACCACCCTTTGGTTGCATAAAATATACATATGGAATACTGAAAATAATTAGTGATACATACAGATAACATGAAAAGAAGGGCGCATTACTAGGAATTATCTATTCCGGGGAATAATTTTGCAAACGTAAATTCTATAATACACGTCGTTATATGTTCTGCATTTCCCCCTCGATCCCACATTTCATGCTCCTTAAATACAATGATATTTTAGTTACGAATGTATGAGAGAAATCTATGGACATTGTTATTCCGTAATTTAAATTCGAGGAATTTAACCTAATATCATAAATACTTACGAGTATTAAATTTTATCAACGGGAAATATTTTGTTACGTTTGAATGATTTCATTTAAAAGTCGTTTCCCACTGTGGACTCTCAAATTATATTCTCGTTTTAAATCTTCTTAAAATATTTTTAGAGTAACCATGTCATTAGCAGTCAGGTGCAAATAATATCGCGTTACTGATTACTTTACTAAGAAGCATACTACATTATTATCTTATAAATATCGATGCAGGAATATGTATATGCTTACAGAGAGCGAAAGACGTTTTTTAGTATTTCTTTGTTTCTGCTGTTATTTTATTTAATTAATTAACTATTTTATTTAATTAATTTACTTGTTTCTAAGAAATAATTCGATTGCATTGGTTGTTATGCTCAGTATATTACAACGGAAATTGCTAATTTAATAGAAATCTGTTATTGTTGAATGCAGTGAATGCATTTAGAATAGTAGGCGTATGATAACTGTGAAACGATTTTTAGACTAGAAAGCCAGCTGCATTAAAACTACGAGCATCAGCTGATTGGAGCATTCAATCTTATGAACAAGGAAATTATTCTGGTACGTTAATAGTATTCTGCTCGATGTTCGTTAATAATATGAAGGATGATAATAGCTTATTGAAATAGTGATAACAGTTTAAATTGAATTACAATCTTAAAACTATCTGAGTCTGTAAATTTGTATGGAAGTTGTAACTATTCTCAAAACCGATTAAACAGAATTGACTTACTAAAATACGTCTCTGAGTGACAAATGCATCAGAATATGCTAATTTTAAGATATTGTTGCCTTTGACTGCTGTTGATTTTGGATATATGCAGCTGACGAGAAAGTGAATACAATGGACCGTTTAATAGATTATTTATGCTCTAGAAAAATTATGGGATGTAGGTTATTGTGATTATTTTTCTTTTTGTCGACACACTTCAATCTCCGTTTATAAATTGAGCATGTGTATAAAAAGCTTTTCTTTTAAATATAGAAATGAAATATAAGTTAATGCAAAAAGGCACACCATTATTATACTTTTTAAAAAATAATGCTACAATATTATCGGCAGTTAAAACTTTTGCTCTCCATGTACACTTATGGATAGCTATTCAACATTTTCTTGGCTCCACCATGTCCGAGGTCTTAAAGACACTGAACATGCTGCATGGGCGAAATGAGAAGGTCCCAGGTTCCAAGATACTGAGCGGACATAAATCTAACGGTCTGGACTTTCAGGCGATTTTCTTAAGATGAAACGTGAATATGCGTTAGAATCCCTTAAAAAGTCCTCTACTCAAGGCATCCCTCGTTTCACAAAGCCCTCTACTAGCTACCCTTTAGAACACAATCCAATTCCATCAACATTTCTATTTCTTTATCTCCCTTCTCTTCAATGTCTTCAAGCAAAGCATAAAACTGTGGTAGTCCTGAGTTATCAAACTTTACAAAATGTAATGAGTCACATTCTGGAAACAGTGTATTGTTTAAAGAATTGTTTTAACTGTCTCTTCACTGCATGCTACACAAAATAATCCGTACATTTCAACAGCTTTTGGCTCGCTCTCGTGATGTTTCCTGGCTGGAGAGTTCAAAAGTTATTCAACAGAAATAGAGCATTTCAATTCTTATTCGGGGAATTTTTTTTTTATATCAAAATGTCCAAAATCTTAAAATGAGCGCATAGATTGTACATACACCAATTTTATACAATATTTTTTGAATGAAACAATAAGTATTTTTATGACCTTTTCTTGAAAATAATACTACCATTAAGGGGTAAAGTGCGAAATTAATGTTCACAAAAAAAAGAATAATTACATACACTAAAGATTGCAGAGCTGCCAAGTGTCCGGCTTTTTGCAGGAGATTTCCCACCACAATTTTTGGACAGTTTTATTATGTATTAAATTTTGGACTTATTTTAAGTACAAATCTGTAAGTAAAAGTTAGTGGTGGGAAACCTCCCGAAAAAAGCCGGAGACTTGGCAAATCTGCCAAATCTCAGTTTCCTTTTCTAGAGCATTACACATCTGGTGACGATGCAATATGTATTTTTTTTCTGACAGAATACATTTTTGGGGGGCTGAAAGGCCGCATAAAAAATTTTATGAAATGAAACTCTTGTTAGGCATCAAAATTCAAATTTAAAACTAGATATTTTTATAGCGTAAATTTGACTTTTCAAATTTCCTTGAGGGAAAAGACCACTCTCATAACTTTTCAAGTAGGATAGTCAAAGTAGTTGATGATTTCACTTTCAGAAAAATCATGAAAATATACATTAAAGTTAATTTACTCAAATAACTAAAAATTGGAAAATAATTTCACTACATTCTTTGTAAAGATTCATTCTTGAAATCCACGATTTTAGACTATTTCACCAATTTGATTTCATCATAAAAATAACTTTTTGAGATAGTATATTTTCCGATGACGCCAAACCCTAAAATTTTCATTTTGATAAAAGCTTAAACGCCATGAGATGACACATTGGTATTGGAATGTTGCATAGCTACTACTAACTCTTCAGATTTTATGGGAAAACCCTTACCACAATTTTTAAATAGATTTATTTTAAATTCAATTTTTAAATTATTTTTCTACTTCGTAGAGTATGGCAAAAATACTTAGTAAAAAGTCTTTGGATAAAATCGGAAGAGTTTGTAATTCTAAGGGCTGTTTTTGAAAATGACATGAACCCAGGGAGTAAGTAAAAGAAATATTTTCTATAAGTGTTCTTTTTTTTTCTCTTTCTAAACATCGATGCTTTTAGAATGACCTATAACTGCGTTTCATGGAAACAGGTTTTTTTTCTTTTTTGTATCGAGATTCAACGCTTCCACGTATGGTAAAAGTTTGATATTTTTTTAATGTAAAAAGTTACTGTTTACAGAAAGGGGGGTTGTGTTATTCCGTACATGTTAACAGTCATGGAAACATTTTTTTTATAAACAGTATCCTTTTTTAATATATTTTCAAAATGAAAACCAGGTCATACATTGAACTAAGAAATCTTACTGCACTGCAAGCAGAAAACTGCTGTTTACAAGAAATGGTTAATTGTATTCCATAGATGTTGGCAGCAATGTTCATGTAATAATATCTATCAAACGGTCTGTAATTTTAGTCGGTTTTCACCAGATGTAACGTGAATACGCGTTAGAACCCCTTAAAAAGTTCGTCTACCAAGGCAACCCCCCCACCCTAGGCAGATCACCCATGCGTGGCTCTGTCATAATCACACAAAAAATCATGTAAAAATATATTTAAGAATTCGATACCGTTTAAAATTCTTAAAACGATATGGATTATTTCACTTTTAAATTAATCATAACTAGACTCGTGCACATTATCATAAAATACTTGAAGTGTGAACTTACTAAACTACTAAAAATATCTTGATGCTTCCAGACCACGGACTTTTTTACGCATTGTTAAAAGGACGTTAAATCAACAAACTCTTAAGCACTCGAATAATTACTAAATATCTACATGTATAAACCAGATTAACTTGGAAAACTAATCTAGAAATTTCATCTCTGGCGAGATATATTTATGTACTCTGAATTTCATTAACAGAAAATATTCAATTAGGTTAAAGCGATTTCGCTCCGATACATATTCGCTGTTTACGCTCCGGAAGTTTTCACGTTTTGAATGCTGAGTTTCCCTGGCACGGAATACTTCATTAAGTTATATAATTTGCAGGATGTCAATTTATTAGTGAGCATTCGCAAGCGATATTACTTTCCCGTTTTCTCTCAAATCCTTTTGAAAACTGGATTAGGCTGTGTAACTACGTAAAGATAATTAAGTGATATTAATGTTCTCCTGGAACTCCAAGACTATACTTATAAACAATTTTCTGTTCCTTCAAGGAAATTATAAACTATCGCTACTGGTTATTAGAGAGTGCCATCGCGATGTAGTTACTTGAGTTAAGTGATGTTTACTTCCTATATCATAAATTGCAAAAATTTAAAAGCATTTTGAATTGATTTTTGTCTTCCACTTAACTTACATTGATGCTGAAACTGAACTTTTCGTGCAGTGTGCACCCCAGCGTATGAGCTACAGATATTTAAAATCTGAATGTAAAACACGGAAATTTTGCACGTCCCATATTGGTGCCTAAGACGTAAATTTGATAGCACTTAAAGGTAAGGGCGTAGTAGAAGCTATTTTATGGGAGGGTTCCAACTACAAACGTGCCCATGCAAACTAAAATATTTGAGTAAATATAAATATCTGGTAAAAAGTTTCAATAGCATTAATTATTTTTTAATTCCTTACAGCAAAATTGTATTTACTAAGCACAAAATATAAAATTTACAAAATTAATATACCATTTAATACATTTTAAACAATTTTAATAGAAAATTTTAAAATTTACATGGAATTTAAGTCTTTTGTGCCACATACTATTTTGAGGGATGGATTAAAATAGCGAATATTTGGCTATAATTAGCTTTTGTGTGTAGACCAATGGGGATTGTGTGTAGACTAAGGGGGTGTTAACTAAGGAGACCGCCTATCCCCCTTTATAATATACTTAATCAAACTTGTATCCTATGCAACATTACCCTGTAATTGAGCGAAGTTTATTTTATGTGATTTAAAGAAAACATATCATCTAATTAACACATGCAAAAATTTTGCTTTACAAATAAAACTTAACACCGTTTGATGGTTTGATGTATGTTCATATTCAACAATTAAATCTGATAAACGTGGTGAATGTTACTTGGCTATTGAAAAAAATATTCTTTTAATGTCAGATTGAAGACGAGTAAAAGAAAATGTGTCACAATGTATATGAAAATCCTAACATACAGCTATCTTGAAATATACTGTGCTGTTTAAGTATGAAATATGTAAAATGATAACACAGGAAGAATTTTTTTTTAAATATACACGACATTTTCAATCGGTGAACATGAAATATATGCGCCTTGACAAAGAAATATATCAGAATGAAAGTAAAATCTTCAGGTCTTGCATAAGATAGGAATATTTCACAGAAGATTTAAGGATGAATGAATACCAAGAAGGAACTCGAGTATACTGCACAGCGGGAATCACTCCATTTGTAACTTCCTATCACAGTGAGTCTAGTTTTATCTGTACTATTTGCTTAAAAGTCACTTTTATTTTGTATGTGCAGATAGTATTTCTGCGTAGATTTATATTCGTACCCCATCATGATATACTAGCGCATTTTTTTTAAAACTGCACCTCACATCGTACAGTTTCATTTGGAATGAAATATATTTGATAGAAAAAAGAACAAGTGTACGAGATATGAAAAAGAACAAGAATCGTAGAAGGTGCATTCCATTGTGACTAACATCACATTTTTGGTTAAAAATGAACATATCAACATAACTACCAAATTTTACATATTTTTTAATCGATAATCCACCAAATTTTAAAAAGTTTTATGATACACTAAAGAGAAGAGATAGGGTAATCCTGGCTGGCTGTCTGACTGAAGGTTGTTACATGGAGAGCCTGCACTCGAAGTGCTAATCCTCAGTTGTAAAAGACAACCTTACGTTCTAGTTGTAAAAGAAAACGTTAAGTTCAGTCGGATCTTGAACTAAAATGGGGCCCCAAAACATGACCGGGCCGTATTCAGATCAGTGCAGTGCACTGAACGATGACTAGAAGAGCATCTCGAGATATAGCTCAGGAAAGCACAGATGACACGAGGCCGATCAAGAGCGTTAAAGAAGGAGAGTCAAAAAACATGACATAGAACTATGCAGGTCCAACCACGAGTCATGAGGGGCAGTATGACGAGCAGACGAGGCAGCATGATGAAAAGCAGCATGACGAGGAAAGAAAAAGGGCCAAAAAAGGCCGTTTTCAGTTGGTGACGTAAGGTCTGTATCCGTAGAGATGAGGGGGGGGGGCTAACATCAATAAAACACTCATGCTATAGAAGAGACTTCAGGAAGAAACATCCTCTGCGTACCAAAAGCATGGCCGGTAGCTGTTTGTTAACTTAAAGCTGTTGCTCTGACTTAATTGTGTTAAGTCAGAATCCGAATCCATTTCGACAGTGCAACACAGGCAAATGCTCCACTTCCGTCAGAACTCCGCCCATCATCAACAGAGAGCACACGGCCGTACAATCACAGGACCAGTTTGACAAGATATTGAACCAAGAACTTAGAAGGGAAGCAAAGTCGTAACTGGCGCCAGCTTAAGGCAATGAAAGGAAGCTCGTACGATGTCCGTTACTGAGTAATGCAGAAAAAGCAAAATGTAGGATGAATTACGCCAAACACCGAAAAATGATTTTTACTTCGAACAGTCAGCACCCCTGTGCCAATACGGAATGAAAACAATGAAAATTGAAGCTTTAAATGCATCAAAAATTATTTTTTTATATCGTGACAAAGGTAAAATGTAACTTATTTTCATGATAAAACTTCTTAACATTTTTCACGATAAACAGCTGAACATTAGGTTCAGTAATGTGGGGGCCCCGGGAGATAAATAAAAAATTTTTAATTTTTAATGTCCTATAATATAAGAATGATAGTTTATACTTTTAGCATGATTATATTTATTTGAGAGACAGTGTTTTTCGAGATCTGTGGCCATACATTCCTCCCATAGAAAAGCTTAATGAATAATAGTTACTGTTAGTGATATAATTTTATTTTTATGTTTTAAGCATAAAATTGTCTACATTTCTTTCTCTATCATTTGATATAATTTATTTTATTTTTTTAACTCACCAGAAACAAGTTTATTAATTTTTATTGTATAAAATCATTAAACTCATGGTCTGCTACGCTAGAAGAGAGTGTTGTTGGGTATTGCAGTGCCTGGGATTAAAATCCCACTACTACAATTCTATGGCTGAATTTAGAACAACGGTAGCACTGGGACGTGCGTAACATAAAAATTAAGTGAAACTAACCTGGAAAAAAAAAGTTGCTTGCATTTCAAAGTACAGGGTGTCCGTAATTAAACTGTGGTATTTCCTTCTCCTGTCTTGGCGATTTGCTTTAATCAGCTGACTTTAATACGCATTAAAAAGACTGAAGTAAAACAGACTTTATAAAATGCATCTTCAGGGATCCCAGTTTCCCTGGAGACATTTTGAAGAAATCCATTGTGTGAAATGAAAGAAAATAGATAAAAATGTTTTTCATAAAACCTCAGTATTTATCTTAGTGCTATTTCAATGTATTTCTTGTATTTGAGAGAAAAAGAATAATGCATAATTTTATAATTACCAAAAATTTTTAACATATAAAAATATGATGAATGTAAATGTAAAAGGATTCCCATAGTAAATTAGTAATTGTAATCTTAATACAAGATTACGTCGAAGGGAGCTGTTTCAAATATCTTGAGTTTGCGCCTTCTGCAAATCTATGTAAAATGTGTTTCAGTGGGCGACTACGTATTGCCAGTTGTACTAAAATACATTTTGACGATCTAACTAACCATGTTAATTTTGCCTAATAAAGATGCAGTTTCTAATTAATATCTTTATACTCTAAAAGATAATCTCACCTGTATTTTTAAAATGTCATTTTAAGGAAAACCTTTTGAAAGAGCGAATACTACATTGAATTTTATTGAATGTTGCTTTAAAACATATATTTAACTTGTGTATTGATGGAGATAATTTTTAAGCGTGTTTAACTACCTAACAGACGAATTAAGAAAACAAAAAGGTATGCCGATTTGAGGTCTTTTAAAATTAAGCATAGCTTTTAAAACGCTTACTTTTTGTACACATTTTTATGTTTCATTTTATAAACAAAACATAAATTTTGAATTTCTATGAAAAAAAAAAAAAATTGTTAATTCCGAAATTCCACTTAAGTGTCAATGTAAGTGGCATAAAAATATTTTTTTTAATTATATCTTTCACATGAAACACAAGTTTGTTGATTTTAAGTATGAAACAGTTGCATAAATATTTATTTGAATAAAACACTTGAAATATTCACTTGTATATTCGCTACTATTAAAACAAAAAACAAAAGAAAATGTCAGAAAGAAGTTTACATATTTACAAGGCATTAAGCATTACTTTTTTTCGTCTTGATTTATCGTTATCTATAAGCATATTTTAAGGGTTCTTTCTTTTTTATTTCAGGTATGATTTTTTCTGTTTAGCAAAAATAGAATCTGCTTTTGTCAAATATAAGTGAGTAAAAAGAATTCTTTTTAAACAAATGGAGAGGAACACATTTTTTTTAATTAATGAAGTTTTTGTTACAAGAAATGACTCTTCTTATCATTAGAAAATTAAGAAGTGCAGTCTGATTTTTATTCTCTTGCTTTCATGTAATCTCTTTTCTTCATATTTTTTTTCTTTAACACTGAAAAAAAGATATTTTTTTACTCATTATGCTATGTACTTTACAAATTAATACCTGAAATCGTGACATTCTACTGCTCTTTTTATGAGAGGTTTATCAGAATAGAATGAAGGAATAAATGCATGTTGTACCTAAATTAAAGTGTTTTTATTTTCTTATCTAGAAAAGTATGTGATTTTAAAATTCGAAATAAAATGTTTGCCTTAAAGAAACGTTTTTCCCAGTTTATTTTTTCTTAATTTCACGTGGATAAAATAATTTCGATTGCAGTGTTCAGATCAACGGTAAACATTTGAGCTATCTGGGAAAGGAAAGAATATTGCGGTGGAAGACTTTCTAAGGGGCTCTAGCGTTTATTCATGATTAGCCAGGATAAAACGACCAAAGATCCAGACCATATGATCGACAACACGACGGTTGACCAGAAATCCGAACCTTCATCCAATTTTCAGTTTATGCATTCGGCCATCGGCCGGCCCTATTTCCCTCACATATAAAAAGAAGAAGCAGTTTTATCTCGGAAAACTTCCTTCATATCTTAAGGAATTTTTTGTCTTATACGATCATCTGTATTTTAATACAGAACCATAGTTCCGAAATGTCAATCACACGCATTTACTTTCATATAGCTACCAACTTGCAATAACTTTTTCAGAAGAATACCCACCACTTATTCATTTTAGTTAATTTTACATTACAATAAATTTAACTGTTCCGCTTGCATCACTCGGCTCAGAAGACATCGCTCACATCATCATTCTGGAGATTGGCTCCTAGAGAGCAGGAGCTCCACTAAACATACCTCAGTCATCCTTGCACCAAGCAGTGTACATAGCTGTTGTTGGTTTACGTTAGAAATCAGCAGGTCATTGATTATTAAGCATCATATTATTAAAAGTAGCTAAAAAGTAAATAGAAATTAAGTAAATAAATAAAAACACTTAAGCGAACATCCAAGGAATGACTAATGACTCAAACAAAAACATTTATGAATGCTATTGGATTATCAATATTTTTGATCGTTATTATGATTTCTAAAATATTCTGAGCATCAAAATAATGAGATATTCGCGCAAACGACAATGCTAATGTGTACTTTCTGTTTACCAAATGTCACTTTATTTTTCCGTGTAAGCAACTAACGCAAATATTTAAAGCGAATGCAGCTAATTTCTGAGCTCTAGCAAGAATTCCTCTATTTACGTCCAACGAATATTTCAATTAATTACAAGAACAAACGCACGCTATCCCCAAATTACATAAAGGAAACACTTTCGCCTTGGAAGAATTCTGGAATTTCTTTACTTTCTAAAGCCTTTTATGATACGATATTATCTTTGCTCCAAGTTTCGGAAGCGCTCTACCAAACAGTGAAACGATTTCACTAAGGAGAATAAAAAAAAAAGAAAGAAAGAAAGGTTTGGTTTTCTCTTTTTAAACCAGTATTACTTTCTTAGAACTCAAAGAGTAATTTTGATTAAAAACTGAGGAGATGGTTTAAAACTTTTCTAATTCTCGATGGCAAAGCGGCCCGCATAATGAAAACGAACTTTTCTAAGTACCACCAGGCATGCAAGCGCCATTTGGAATTTTTAATATCAGAAGAGAGATCGTTAGCTGCAGCGGAAGCGGGAATTTTTATGGCAGTTTCTATTTTGAGAATAGCAAAGAAAAGAGGGGAATTTTAGTATTAATGGGCAATTAAAGCAAAAAGTAAACTCCCGATGTAGAGATACTGCATATACTGAGATAGGGCAATTATTATTACTTTTTTTTCAACTTCGAATTTAAGTTTCGTCAAAGTTTCTTTTTATTATATGAGCAATTATTAGTAATGACTGAACACAAATACTATTAATGACATCCTGATTGTATTTTTTATTGTTATATCCCTATGCTAGTACTCACAGAGAGCTTGAAATTGCTCACAATGAAAGTAAAAGTATACTTTTAAAAGTATATTTTTTCTAAGTTTCTAACGAATGATTTTGAAAAAAAGTGAATTTTAATAGCGAATTATACTCTAGAAATGCTTTCATTAACAAGATTAAGGATAATGTACACAATTTTGTGAATTTTGTACTGCATTTTGTGCTAGTGAAAGTTCGAAACATGAAGAAATATTAAGCTTTTGCCATACACAGATGACTATTTATAATAAGAAGACACCACAAAATTCATTTTGTGGAACTCTTAGGTCAATCGAGTTGATAAATTCCCCATTTAAATGAATTGCAATATTTTGTTTCTTTATAATGAATAAGTACAAAGGGCCTCCGTGTATAGCTTAGTGAATTTGAAAAAGTCACTCCATGAAGAGTGCGTATAGTACCAACAGTAAGACAAAGACCTGATCATTCTCAGAAATGCACTTACCATGGCTTGAATTTTTTAGGTTAATTTTGGCGGTGAAAGACCAAACAGAAGCGGTATAAGTGGAGATAGGCCTAATAAGAGCTTAGTATAGGAGAAACTTGTTGTTATTGGTTACTGCTGATGTGAAAATGATCTTCTTTATAGTACTGAAAGCAGCAGCCATTTTAACACGAGCTGTGTTGATGTGCTGCATCCAAGATAAGTGCTTATCCAATTCTGCACCGAGGTAGGGACGCTGTTGGCCTACTCCCACACAATACCATTCATCTGAATTCGGGACGGGGGATTTCACCCCAAAGTGAGATTGTTTTATATTGTGAAGAATTAAGATCATTTTCTAGTTTTGCATCCATCTTCCAAGTTTGTCACTACCTTGATTGGAATCTTACTTGAGATTTTGTTTTAACGTTAAAAATTTGTGTCCTAGTTCTTTTTGCCTTGTTACTTCTCCGTGAAGACGTTTTATTTGTCCTTTTTGCGAATTCCGTACCTGATATTTCCGGTTTCCATCTTTGAAAATAGAGGGTAAAATACCGTGTGTCTCTCAAAATAGTAGTTTACTTACAGAAGCATACAAACGAATTTTAATATATTGCTGTGCAAGGCAATACTGCTTAGAGTGCTTTTCGGACAAAGTGATTCGTATCAAATAATATGATTAAGCTCATATAATATGCATTTTTCCCCCTTTAGTGCACTATCATGTGTGTGCTGAATTGGTTTCTAGCGTGTTATAAATGGAAAAGAAAATGTAACACTTCAATAAATAATATACACTTCATAACTACCAGTACCTTCTGTAAATAAAATCGTTTGGTATAGTTTTTTTTTTTTTTTTTTCAAAGATTGATTTTTTCCACTTTTGACCTTTGATGAATCTAATTCGATCAGTAAAACGTACCTTAATACGAACATGCATTCTTACTATTTGTGTTTGGAACGTAGCTAAGTAACGTTTGAATTCAGATTTTATTTATAACTCTTTAATCATATATTTATGGTATTATATGATTTCATTCTTGCTTGCATTATTTTTAATGAATTTTGTGTTTATGATGCGCAATTGTCGCTTTATTTCACACGGGATACAACATGCGAACAAATATTATTTTTCAATTCAATCAAAAATTCTACATTTTTTCCCATTTACGTATTTTATTGTGTTAAATTAATTATGATTTCTTTACGCCTATAAATGTGAATAAAAATCTGTTTGTCAAAACAGTGACGTTTATTTTAGGTATTCACTCAGCAATCACTCTGCAATTAATTACTCTTTTCACAAATTACGCTTTGTACGATATTCATAAAACTGAATAATCAAACTGCAATTTTAATCATTCTATAGTAGATATTCAGTGATATAACTGATCCCTTTTTTTCTCAAAATTATTTGCAAAAGTAAAATTAAAAAAAATCTGACGTATATGGCTTGTTTTATATAACTACTTTAACTAAAATGCAGTCAATAAATACAATACCTCCAAACCTCATTTATACAAATACATTTCTCAACAATCGTTTCAAAAAAATATCATAATTTTAACGATCAAAACTTGTCATACTCACAAGAATCCTTAAATGATTATATCCTTGCGATCACAAATTATTTTATAATTAAAACTTTACAAAAATAAACTTTAACATAAACAAACACAGTAAAATGTACACCCCAGAGAGTCGCTCCACATAGTTACAGCAGCACTCGAAATACTCTACATAGTTGCCCCATTCTTTGCCGAAAAAATAAAAATGACACAATATTTTACTTTTAAAGTGTCATTTGAAGAACTTTCTAAAGTTTTCTCTCTAACAGCCCCTATTTATGTAAATACATTAATATCGTAGCGGTAATGTTTACTCGAAGGCTTGGAAGACGCAGTTTTCTTAAATTTACTCCAGGAGATGGTGTTTACTTAATTACTAATTTTTAAGTAATGCGTCTGGTTGGCGGAAAAAAAAATATAGAAGTATTAATTGGATGTAATTTGAGGGATTTTGTTTTGTTCCTTAGCGCTTTTGACATTGTCATTGAACATTTTTTTTCCGGCGAAAATCTTAAAGTAATAGTTATGGTGTTTTGCTAAAGACTAGATTTGTGGAAAAGTAACTTCAGTCCTGATTAGTTGCAAACGATATCGTCATCCACTAGTTGAGAATTAATTAAAATTGTAATAAAATGATCGCTATTTACAGAAACACTGTGGAAGAAGTATTAATTATTTTTAATGCGTTCAAGTGCAATTTATAAATATAATTTGACTTATTTTGTTGTGTATTGGTTCGAGAGCCATCCTTTCACACCACGGGTCCGAGATCCATTCCCGGAACCGTTTGGTGTAATTTCGTCCGTACTTCCATAGAAAGCAACGCTGGTCCACCTATTAGATGTATCCGTAAAACAGATAACAATAATTTCGAACTTGGTAATGCCCAATGCCCGTAAACGGCAAGTGCCCGCCATTAGGAAAAAAGAAAAAAGAAGTTTATTTTTTAATACTTTTTCTTTCTTTTCATAAAAAAAGAGAAAACAAACATCTTCTATATTTCATCAAACTTTCAATCAAGTGATTATTAAGCAATTCATGACATCTGTGACTGTCTATTGCTCTACACTTCTCACCTTTTTGACATATTAAAATTTTAGCAATAAAATATGAACACAAAAAAAAAAAGAAAATATAACTTTATTTTAGAATAAATAGGGATACAATTTCAGCTTATGACGATTATCCTGTTCGATTAGTCATTACTCTACTTTCGACATTGCTCTTGACAATGCATTTAATCTCTTTTCAATTTAATACCAGTCAAAGAAGTGCATTGTTGAAATATACAAACAATTCAATAAGAAACAGTTAAATTTATCTGAGAATTTATGTAAGCGAGATAAATCCATAAAATAACACGTCCGATAAGCTGGAGAGTCTGATTGCAAAACGCATTGTTACTTTTTTAATTAATAAGAGACTGAAACTTAATCCTCTATACAACGTTGATCATAATGATATAACTAATAAGCATGGATTTCTCCAATCAATGATTTCGCTTAATCCCATTGTTTTATTTTACCTTTATTTCGAAGAAACAGTTCTTTGTATAGTGATAAAGTAATTACCATGGTAATATCATATTTCCACTCAATAATTTAAACATAATGCGAGTGGTATTAGTTAGGTAGAGTTGAATTTCATCACATAAAAGTAATTATTACAAACTGCGTAGTAATTGAAAACTTTGGTTTCTCTTAAGAGCCTTTATTTCTGATTCTTATAAGGAAAAAATATTCCAGATATAAAATATCAAGATTTTGTACCCTAATAAAAGTTGAAAAGACTTAATATATATATTTAGTCTATATATTTCCAACTATATATAATATATATATTATATAAATAATATTTCCAACAATTTATTTTTAATTGTATAAGCAAATGTATTTTGGAATTTACGCATTACTACTATGTTTTCTCTCTTTCAAAGATCAATAGTGTAGGTCATAAATAAATTTAAATTTTACAATTCGTCCAACCAGAACTTTATAAGAATTTTAAAGTAAAATTATCGTTTGTGCATTCTGTTATTTGTTGAGAAACTTCTGAGCCACTTGTACTTTAAAGGTTCCCCCACACGTGATCTTCTAAACTAAGCCCTGCTGACTTAAGGAATACATCTTCCTAGGTAGAGGTCGATTTAGGTATAAAATGAAAATTTGGAAAAAAAAAATAAAAATCTGGTTGTTTATCATCATTTTATGAAATTTATCAATGCTTAAAAACATATCTTCAGAACAAAAGTTAAAAATATATATATATATAAGTATTAAACATTGGAACTGCAATCACTCTAAATGCACTTTTAGTGTCATATTTAATCCGTAATCAATAATAAATCAAGATAAATATAAGAAAGAATAAATTTTATAAACTGATGAAAAGCAACCACAATCATAAAATTGTTATACACTTTTTAAATTTACGTCTAAATTCAATCTTCATAGGATGACTCAATATTTGTGACAGCAGGCCTTGGTTCGTGCAGTACGTAACATAACGTCACTTAAAAACACACGCTGCAGGCTTTCATTTCTACGCAGGTACTCCGAAAAATCCACTTTCAATCAGTCAGTCTTCCTCTGTAAGGCCAATCAGAACAGTAGTTCAATTAAAAAATGATCTAGGTTCATTTAATTTTCTTAAAATTCATCGAATCTCTTGATGTGCACTCGTTTTTATGAGTTGCTAATGTGTTTTTCTTGTACGTTTTACCCATTATAACTTTCCTTACCAAAATTATTATATAGCTTTAAATCTGATGTTTTATTAATATGTATCGCAATATCCTGGGTACTGATATAAAAACAAATTACCCAGCTTAATGGAGTTTTTACATATAACTAAAGTTAATGCAGGGAAAGTTTGTTTTTATATATAACTAAAGTTAAGGCAGGGAAGTTTTATCTCGTAAAACATATTTAGTCTGCTTTTTATCATACTCTCCGGCCATTTTGGAGCTTATATTTGTGGCCGCTGCAAAAGATAACGAGGCATGATTGTAATAGATTTTTTATACTTTTTTTTCATAAGTATTGAAAATAATTTAAATGCAGCAGGCATCTACTTTCTTTTAAATAAAATATTAGAGAGCATTTTAAAATTTAAAATGTTATGGGGGTAAAAATCGTTTTTGAATTTTTTCCCCACGTATCTGGAGGAGTACGGAGGGCAATCTCCCCCCCCATCACACTCCCATAGCTGCCAACTGTCCCGGATTTTTCGGGAGATTTTCCACTACTAATTTTCATTTAGCGAATCATACTTAGAATAAGTCTGAAATTTTAATACAAAACAAATCTGTTTAAAAATTGTGGTGGGAAATATCCCAAAAAATTCGAGAGAGTTGGCAGCTATGCACTCCCTCTCGCCTAGATCCCTCGTGCAGATAATACGCTTCCCAAAATCAAATCAAACCAAATCAATCTTGAGCACTACACAAGGAAAAGCTCTGTAATATGAACGCAGATGTAAGTATCACTAAAGCGATTGCGGCGATGTGTGGGATCTCAATCCCATGGAGACCCAAATGAAACGGCGAACCCCCATGTTTCCCCAATTTAAAAATAATTTATATTTAATCATTATTAAACATTTTAATATTTTAAAATTATTAAATATAGTTTTCAAAAACACAAGAGGAAAATTTACTCAACTGAAGTCGCGAGCTGCTTTATTAACTCACGTTGGTGTCTAAATATTTTAAGATATTGCGAGAAATCTCGCCAAAATTGTATTCTTAGAACGTGTCTTAAAAAGCCAAACTATTCATTAAGCAAAAAGTTTGCACTAATATATTCATTGTATTAACTACCAGAGCTGCCAAGTCTCCGGCTTTTTCCGGGTGACTTCCCACCACAATTTTTAGACAGCTTTATATTACATTAAATATTTGGACTTATTTTCAAGATGAATTTGTAAGTAAAAATTAGTGGTGGGAAATATCCCGAAAACAGCCGGAGACTTGGCAATTCTGAACTACAAAAATTTAGATATTATTATCATAACGAAATTTTCAATTCTAATAAAATCGTTAGAAGTAAGTGGAAAAATTATAAAGTGTTTTGATATGTAGTGAAGAAGGTCTCTGTTTTCAATTGTCATCCGGTGCACACATAACTTTGTCTGTGACTCTGCTTTATAGAATTTTTTTTTAATTATTATTCCAATGGGCGGGCACTTGATCTTCAATCAATTTGCTATGGGAGCACCTAGTGGGCGGCCAGCTTTTCCTCCTATGAAGGAATGGACTAGTTAACATCCATGCCCAAGCCGGGATTGAAACCCAGGCACTGAGTCGTCATAGAATGGTTTTTAAGCAACTGTACCACCTGGGCGTCCTGGTTTATAAAAATATACAGTTTCGTTTCTCAAACAACGGAATTATATCAACAATAAGAATTATATCAACAATCAAACAACAATAAAGGGGCCCCCAAGTTATCCTTTAATTTTAAAAATTTGCAAATTTTTATTTTAATTTAAATGATGAGACAGTGAAACTAATATTATAAAAAATAATATTAATAATAATTCATTTGTTACCATTTGATAGCGATTGAAAAATATCTACTCCTTTTTATATCTAAAGGGTTTTATTCTCAGGCTCTCAGCGCAAACATATCATTCAGCCGTGGATTGTGTAGTGATCAATGCTGATTGCGAGGAAGCCATAGAGTAGATTTTCAAACGGAACTGACAAAAGGAAATAGCTTCCGGAACAGAGTGAAATGATTACCTATCCCACTAAAAGTAAATGTTCTGGCATAAACATTAGGAAAAATAAATGCAAAAATATTGTGAAACAGGTTACTGGAAAAATATGGACTGAACTGCATTATGTGTTTTAAGGCAAACCTGCACGAGGGGTATTTGCCTAGGATGAGGAATGCCTTAGTCGAAGGACTTTATAAAGGTTTCTAACGCGTATACACGTTACATCTACAAATCGTTAGATTGCCAGCCGTGCGACGGCGCCGAAATCCGAACCTTCAGATTTCAGCCGTCTACAATAATCCATTCGGGAAAGGGTGGGCAAATACGGACTAAAAGTAACAATTAAATATTAAATAATATAATTGAAATATGATTATACTACATAATATTATTATAATCAATTATCGCATTTTATTTTCATCTTGATTAAATAATCAAAATTATGCAATAATAACAATCTTGTTTGTATTGAGTGGTATGAAATTGCTTTGTAGTGTATAAGAAAGGTTCCATAAGACGGGACCCCCAAAGAAGATTTTACCCTAAAACCACATTTCTGCAAATCAGTCCCTGGTTTATAACACTTTTCAGAAAAATGAAATAAATTGTTAAAAGTTGTAATTTGAAGTGTAACATAGCCTCACTTTTCTTTAAATAAATCTTTCTTTATATAGTTCCAGTTGTGAATCTGTGCATTTTCTCCGTCTGTTCAATAAATATTATAAATTCTTATGGTCTGACTCTCTCTCACCAAAAGCTTTACACGCAGATACATCCAAACATGCGTGTAAAATTCATGGGTAAGTTAAAGAATGATAATCTTACCGCTGAAATCAGCGCACGTTTTTGGATTTACCTGGCGTTAGTGCTAGTTGAATATGAGCAAATGTGATGAAACAAAACACAGCAACCAACTCTTCCGATTTTATCGGAAGATTTGCCACCACAATTTCTACCTTAAAGAGGTGCACTTATTCTAAATTAAATTCCTAAGTTAATATTAGAGGTGAAAAGCCTAATTTTTTATTTGAACTATTCCAAACTTTCTGACTGCCACGTGTGGGTTGGTTATTATTATCAAAAATATTCATAAAATGTACTATTACAAAAAGGGACTCCGTAGATGTTGGTAGTTATGTGCTTACCATGACATGAAGTTCGATTTTACAGGAGCACCTAACGTATGGTACGCTTATCTCCAGTGTGTAATGATAAATGAGAGTTTTGCGAAATCATGAAATAAGCCCAAGAGACGGGGCCATAAGCATGTCAATGTCATTAAAGAACAGTCTATCAAACCTACAAATGAGCCGTGGCAAGGCAAGCGTGCGGAAAACCGTGAAAGGAACAAGAAAGTTGGAAGAGGATGGAGACTGACCCACTCTCCCCCCGTGTATAAACACGGACTTCATAGGGCGGGTTGCTCAGTAAGACCAAGAGTTTCATGAAATGGAGTACAGTGTGAGGATCAAAAATGAAAGCAGTGAGACAAATTAGAACCATGAAAACAGTGTTAAAATCAATATATACAATATGTACAAAAACACAGATGAATATAGTGAGAAAGGTATAAGATGCAACAGTGAGAGTAAGTACTAGACGAATGAAATTCAAATCAAAAATATCTATGTTCAAATATGTACAGGGACAATGTTCGAGCAAGGTAAAGTGAGAATCTAGGTGATGTTCGGGAACGCCAAGGCAGTCCGAGGGCGTTTGCGATGTTGTGGATTGCGGTAATCATAGTCGGGGATTTCAGCCAGGATTTCATTTAGCAGTTTGTGTACGTTGTCAAAGAAGTGCGTCGTAAGGTCCATGAGATGTTTTCTCATAGTTGGTATTTTCAGGTCATTTCTAATGTTGATGTTGGAGAGGAAATGATGTCCATGTCTGATCTTCCTGAGTATAGAGCTTTGTTTTGACTCTAATGCGTTTATATTAGACTTGGCTGCAGACGCCCATACAGGCGCTGCATATGTAGCTGAAGGTCGGACAAATGTTTTGTATAGTAGTGTTTTATTATGTATCCCAATCTTGGAGTTAAAGAAGAAGGGAGAAAGTTTCGAAAAAGAGGCTACCATCTTGTATGTAGCATTTTTGATGTGGTCCCGCCAGCACAGCGATTTATCAATGGTAACACCAAGATACACTACTTTGCAACTCCATTCAATTGGAGTGCCACAAACAAATAGGCGTGAAGGAGGGCGGCAATGTGTAAAACTCAGTGCTTGGCACTTATTCGGGTTGATGGTAATGCGCCATTTTCGCATCCAGTCGACAATTTTTCTATATGTGTCTGCATAGAATAGGCAAGCACAGTGTTGTAGGGTGAGTGGCCAATAATAGCAGTGTCGTCTGCAAATAAAGCGAGAGTATTATCAAGAGATCTTGGGATGTCATTGACATATAAATTGAATAATGTGGGCCCCAGGATCGAGCCCTGAGGGACACCACTAGAAATGGGATATGTATCAGAAGTTGTGTCGTTAACACGGACAACAAAGCTTCTGTTAAGTTGGTAGCTTTTAATGACATGTATATAAGCGTCAGAGATGTTAAGCTGTGTTAGTTTGAATAGAAGTCCGTTATGCCATACTTTGTCGAATGCTTTTTGCAAGTCTAGTAGGAGTATGGCAGCCTTCTGTTTGTCTTGTATAGCTTCGAAAGCGGTTTCTACAACTCTGAGTAATTGGTGAATTGTACTGTGGCCCTCACGAAATCCAAATTGCTCAGGTAGTAGTAAGTTGTGATTTGAGATGTAATCGTGAAGACGGTTTAGGAATAAGCGTTCAGTAATCTTACTCAATGAGCTGAGCAGACTAATGGGCCTATATGATGAAGGGTTAGTCATGTCTTGTCCCGGCTTTGGTATGGGACAGACAATGGCAATTTTCCAGGATGTTGGTTATGTGCTTACCGTATCATATCCAAAGGTGAGTGAGAGGCACCTCTCGTGTCATCGCAACACATACAGTAATCACTGAGAGACACCAAATATTTCTGAAAGCCTGTTAAGATATATCCAGTTTGATTACGATAAGTATATTTTAACAAATATCCATTGGAATATAAATTTGGACGCATTTATTTCAAATGTTTCCTAATGTTTTTTTTTAATTTATTTATTTTTTGTATGTGTAATAAGTATAGTTGGACATGTAACATAAAGCAGGCTAAAAATCTGACGACGTGCTTCAAATTATGTAATGTGCCGTGCACAAATAACTTTACAATGATCTTTTTATTCAACCAGAAATTACTGAAAATTTTTTATTTAATAATAATCATTCCCAAACTTGCAGCACTGCACGGAAACAGTTGCTTGTCATCATGTAAATCTGGCTCTTGGCCGGGTTGGTTTGCAGAGGAAATCGGTATTAGCAAAGTTAGGCTGTTGAATGTAACTTGAGATAAGCGTAGCTTAACATACAAATTCCTTATTGTGTATCACACATCGGCATAAAACATATCTGCAAGCTATTACACTTTTTGGGGAAGCTTTTCCAACACAACCTACAATTATACTTCATAAGAATTTTAATTTATCATTAAATTACCAAAAAGAAAATAGTAGTAAAAAATCTTCCGAAAAGAGCGCTCAAGTTGGCAGCTATGTATAAAAGTAAAAATTTAAGCAGTTGTTAAGCGTTGGTAGTGATATAATTAATACATCGGGTTGTTCGTAAAATCCTTACTTTTTTAAGAATATGAGGAACCTATATGTCGAGCTTTGAGGCTTCTTCAACATCAAAAATTTTTAAAACCACTTTCGGCATCGGCGTTCTCTGAATGCATCTTCTTACTCATCGGATATTTTTTTCTTTCTTAAACTGTATTTTTACCTGTTCAATATAGAAAACGCAAAACACGTCGAAAATGCCGCTCTTGAGTTTCCATATTGGAAAGTGTACCAATCAAAAACGACTGTTCTGAATCAATCGAACTTTTTTAGCAAGCAAGCTTGCTATTTAAATTGTCAAAATATATAATGATTATGTTGCTTAAGTGCGAAGTTGTCTGTGGAGAAATACATTTACGTCCTCTGCTGGGGAAAAAAAAAACGAAATTACTTTCCGAACCATCTAGTATAACTGAAAT
Source organism: Cheiracanthium punctorium (assembly GCA_038373885.1). NCBI lineage: Eukaryota > Metazoa > Arthropoda > Arachnida > Araneae > Cheiracanthiidae > Cheiracanthium > Cheiracanthium punctorium. The sequence goes on from JAWZYV010018068.1 coordinate 414,625, forward strand.
ATATTGTCATGATTTGTTTTCTATTTAAATGGATGCATGATCGAGATACAGGGAGGGACTAACAGCAAAAGAGATGAATCACCACTCCGTTCTCGCCAGTGCTTTAGACAATCATCCACAATCCATCGATTGACTGACTGACTGAAAAAGTACGATTCTAGGAGTTCCTAACTGTAAAAGTCTTACCTCCAGTTTGATCTAGGTGTCATTGTGCGAGACCTAGGTGTAGATGTTCGAGGGAGGATGTGGGGGAGCCCACATCAGTGAGGGTGAGAACAAAAGTTGCTCTTGGATGATTTTGGGAAGTTTTTCAGTCAAGTCAAAAATGGCCGTGACTTGGAGGGGGGGGGAGGGGTCCAACAGCTCGATGGTCTACCCAGCTTCCCCTCACCGTCTAGCGGTGATCTTCGGCTGGGTTGCTAGACTGAGTGTTGGGCCTCCGCGAGGAGAGAGAGGGCGGCCTTCGGCCGCTTTCTGTAGTGGGGATCACTATGATCATAATCTGGTAGTTCTGCGATTATCTCATTGGGGATAGAGCCCAGTTTGTTGTGAAACCTCTTTGCAAGCTTGTGGAGCTGTTTGGTCAGTGTGTTGATGTGCAGATCTTTTTTAATTATGCGGTTTAGCAGGAAGGTCGGGCCATGCCGTATGATGCGGAGGAAACGTGCCTCAGTGGCAGAGAGGCTGGCAATATGGCTCTTCGCAGCGTAAGCCCACACTGGGGCGGCGTAGAGAGCAATGGGTCTGATTAAAGCCTTGTAGATGATGGCTTTGTTCTTCGTTTTTTGTTTACGGGTGTAGATGAGGCTGCTGATTCCATCAAAAGCGGCCTTCATCTTGCCTCTGGTTCGGGTGACGTGCTTCTTCCACGACAAGTTTTTGTCAATAGTCACTCCCAGGTATGAAGCTGAGTTTACCCACTCAATAGCCCTGGAGTTGATGATAAGTCTTGAGGGGGGCGTCTTGTTCCCCATATGAATTGCACTACATTTTTGCGCATTCAGCTTGATTTTCCAGTTGAGCATCCAGAGTTCAATGGCATCAAGATGCGCCTGAAGGGCACTTCTTAAATATCTGCTGTTTGGATGCCTTGCAATAATGGCCGTGTCATCTGCATACATGGCTAAGTTGGTTTTTTCGTGCCTAGGGATGTCGTTAACATAAAGGTTATATAGTGTAGGGCCAAGTATTGATCCTTGGGGGACCCCGCTTCGTATTTTATGTCTATCTGAGTGGACGTCGCCCAGTCTGACAGTGTATGATCGCTCTGACAGGTAGTTGTTTAGTAAATGGATGAGTTTGTCCGGTATGCCTATGTTGATTAGCTTGTAAAGGAGCCCCTCATGCCAAACTTTGTCAAAAGCTTTACTTATGTCAAGGAACACGATAGCCGTGTGCTCCTTCATCTGAAGCCCCTCAGACAGTTGTTCGACCACTCGGTAGAGTTGGTGTGTAGTGCTATGACTTTGTCTAAACCCAAACTGCTCGGGCATAATGACGTTATTATCAGATAGAGTGTTGTTCAGTCTATGGAGTATGACTCGTTCGGCTATTTTTCCCAAGCTGCTAAGCAGGCTTATTGGGCGGTAGGAGGCCGGCAGTGCTAGGTCATGCTGGGGCTTGGGTATGGGGCATACCACTGCGTCTTTCCAGCATTTAGGGAAATACAGGTGCGTCAACATCAAATTAATGAGAGCCGTGATTTTAAATATGGTGATGGCTGGCAGGTTCCTGAGCATTTGGTTGTTGATGCCATCCCTCCCAGGGCTTTTCTTCTTAGGTAGTTTTTCGATGATGTCTATTACTTCAGAGGGGCTCGCGGGCTGGATTTCCACGGTCGGGTCCCGTGAGAGGAAGTTTTGCACATTCTGCTGGATGTTGAGCGATGATTGCTCATCATTCGTGAATTGTCTTTCGTAAACCTGTGCAATGGCTTCCGCCTTGTCCTTTTCCTGCACTAGTATAGCGTTATTGTGTTTTATTGGTGGAACGTGGAGCTTTTTGTTCTTTACTCGCTTTATGGCACGCCATAGCGAGTTGTTTTCCGGGCCAATAGAGTCGAGGTATTCCAACCATTGTTCTGTCTGAAATTTACGGATCTCGTCTTTTACTTTCTTTCTGAGATGCTTAAACTCTTCCTAGTCCACTGGGCTGCGAGTAGATTGGTGGCGGCGTCTTGCTAGGTTGCGCTTGGCTATAAGTTGCTTGATTTCCATTGGAAGAGAGAGGTGATGGGGCGAGGTGTCCTGAGTGGAGGAAGCCAGATGCGCCCTCTTAATTTCTTCAGTGAGGTTGAGCGCTTCTTCATCCAAATCCTCTTTTCTTTGACAAATGGGGAGGACCTGCGGGGCGTCAATAAGACGATTGGTGAATTCCAGCCAGTTGGTTTTCAGTTTCGGTTTTCTACTAATGATGGAATGGACAATATGCAGCTCAGTGTATATGGGCAGGTGATCCGAAGTAAACATGTTTAACGTGTTGATGACCGGTAGGCAGTACATGGAATGCAGAGCCAGGTCTATGGTGGAGTGCAATTCTTGGTTATTGTTTACAAAATGCGTGGGCGAGCTGGGAAACGCCATGCGGAGGTGATCTTCTATGAGCAATTTCAGCAATTGAGTGCCATAGTGCGTGTTGTTACGGCAGTTCCACGCATAATGCGCGGCATTAAAGTCCCCTATAATGAAACTATTTCGATTGTGATGGAAGATTTTTCTGAGGTCTTCGGTGGGGAAACCGAGGCAATGCCGTACATAGGCTGAGGAAACTAGGAGCTTACCACGGTTGGTGTCAATACTTATGCTGACGGCTTCTAGTTTTTCCAGTTGTAGGTTGTCGATCCGGGTATGAGGAATGACAGATTTAACATAGATCGCCACACCGCCGTACTGACGAGAGCCAGTACAGTCCCTGTCGTGTCTGTGTAGAGTATAGTTAGGTATCCAATAATGTTTGTTCGCTCGGAACATTGTCTCTAGCAAGCAAGCTATATCAAATTCCCCTTTGACGAGGAAATCCCTAAACTCAGGGAAATTACCGTGGAAGCCATTGGCGTTCCAATAGATGATTCTTAAATGGCTCCTACTCCCCATGCTGAGTGTTGAAATAGTTGCAATCCATCGATTGCGCCTTTTGCTATACTTAAATAAGAAATTCCTGTTTTAAAATAGCGGTTGATTATATTTCGAAATAACTTTCAGCTATAAATAAAGATACACAAAGTTAACAACCAGAAATCATATAAAGTAAAATAAATTGAGAGTAATGATACAAACGTTAACGTCATAACTATTTAATTAAACAGTACTGCTAATATCCGTTCCAGAAATTTCCGCCAGTTTTTTATTAAATATTGACTATTCGGTTGCTATCTCTTCCACTTCGCTCTGTCTCGTCGATAGTTTATATTTATCTGTCGCATGTAAAACTATTCTGACGGATATATAAAGTGCAGAAAAGCAAGCAATATCTGGCTAAGAGCGATCTTGGAAGAACAATACTACTATGAATTACACCGGTCAACAAGAAAAAAATAATTTATTTTGGGGTTTCTGTTTTCATGCTTAAATATTAATTCTAGACATTGAAAAACACTTAAATTTTCATTTTTAGTTCTAAAAGTTTGCATTTGTCTGATTTACGTTGATAAGTATATTTTAATTTATTTCATTGACGAAAGATGGCAGCACTTTCATTAACCCGAAAGTAAACTGTATTATTATTTGTAACCCTGTAGTATTGCTTGTAGTATTATTTGTAATATTATTATTTGTTTGTATTATTATTTGCTGATACGAACATAAAACAAATACGAAAAATATTCACTTTTAGACATTAATTTCATATTATTTTAAATTTATATGTTATTGTTTGTCAATAAATCTTGAATCAAAAATGTTATTGTTTGTAACAAATCTTGAATTTAAAAAATGACTTTTATATCCAGCAAAAACTTTTCTGATCATAATTTAGAGTGGAATTATAATATATATATATATATATAAATACAGTTATTTTTGCAAAAAAAAAATTAAAAATTGCCTTAATTTCTACAAAAGCGAACTTTCATTAAAAAAAATATTTTCCTTAGTTTTGGCATAGGAGAAACTAAAATTTAACAGGGAGAAGTTAGACCCAAAAATCGTGTTGACCGGTGTTTCGCTTTATTACACTACTATTAGTTGTCTGGTAAAATCGCATTCAGAACCTTAAAAAATGTTTTCCGAATAATATCTAATGGAATTTCTGGTTCTTAAAAAATTCCTATGCAAATAGTTTGGATTGCTGCTGTAGCATATTTCTTCTACAAAACTGAAGGGCGAACAAATTCATCCCTAACCACATTGCAAATGCACACATTTTATCCTTACTTGGAACGTAACCTAAAAAAAAAATTCCCTTGCGCACCACCCATATGGCTCGTAAAAAATCGATTATAGCTCCTAAAACTGGAACTGTAAAATGCCAAAAATGCTGAGAAAGTGCTAAAGTCGAGTTTAAAAATCTCCTCCCGCAACGGGAAATTCTTTCTTTTTATTCTCTTTCTTCCTTTTTTCACCCGTTCACTTTCAGAATGCGATCCTTTGGCATGTATCTCCACAGAGCTGAGGCAACAAAAAGTAAATTTTTTTTGGCGTTGCTTTGCATATGAAATAAGAAAAGAATAACTGAGTGCATGATAAAAAATTTCTATGGCGGGGGATGCACGTTTCTCTTTTCAAATAACATTCAAGCTGGGAAGGAAAGGACGCTGTTTTTATGGAATATTTTATTTTGGAAGTTAGCTGAACAAATGCACCTTTGCAGACTGATTTGAGAGGAAACTTCTTTTAATATTAAAATATATTATTTAATATTCGTTTTTCCTGAAATCGTTATGTTGCATCTAAATTAAGGATATGGAGAAAAAAATACAGCCGCCAACTTGTACGTTTTTTCGGATGATTACCCACCACTGTTTCCTAAATGTTTTGTTATAGGTTACACAATTTGACTCCGTACAGCCTCAGATGGTTCTTCAGGTAACAAGTGCAGGTAGCTCTGCGGAAAGATTTTGTATTCTGCTATATAGCTGAAGTGAAGGTTAACTTTATCGAAACGCGTTTTCAATATATCATTAATTGCACTGAGCGATTGCAAAGACGGCTCTTTTAAGGGGACGTAAATGACCCAGTTTTCACATTTTTACACATTTAAAACTGAAAATATAGCTTTATGATATAAACTCACATTCAGAATCATTTAATGAGGAAAATAAGATCATTGAAATCTTTGCAGTTGAGTGATTTAAATGAAAGAAGACCATATTTGAAGATAGAAACAAAGGTCAAGACATATGCTATGATATATAATACTGCGTAGTTGCATATGAAACATGTTACAGCATATAACATAATAAACTTATTAATGTTACTACGCTTTATATAATATTTTTCACCTGATATTAGCGATACTCGTATCAACCGCTTGCTCGTGAAAACAAGAAAGGTACATAAGTGTAAGTGTGGTTCCTTGGGAAATGTGTCAAACATTATTATCCGTAATTTCAATGTTAAGGCAAGAAAATAAACTTTAATTTATAATCATGAAAAGCAATACACATGATTTAACAGACATTATAGGCCTATCTCAAGGGACTGGGGATTTAAAAAATTGTCCGTTAAATAGGAGTGTCCACTAATGAGGAGTGCCAGTTAACGGAGGTTTTACTGTATTTACATTTACTGTATTGCATTAAAAATATCTTAAGGGAAGACATACCATTCACTCTTTTCATAAGGCTTGTATTAAGTGTTTTGTTGGACCTAATGTTATTTTAAATATTAAATTTGATGTCTCATTTCTAGAAATCTTACGTTACGTCTAAAGTAAGAATTTAGAAAAAAACATTGTTTATTCTGCTTTTTATAAAATGAACTTTCAAGGAAAGCAACAGGCAAAATTATTATTTTCCAAATCTATTATTTGTCAAGTCTATATTTATTGTACTAATAGTAAAAAATAAATATAAATTAAAAAAACATAGAAGAAAACAATAAAATGTGTTCATATCAAACTATTTGATTGCGATTTTTTTAATAATTTGACATACCAATAAACAGGCTTACTGAAAAATATATCATCTAAAAGTTCAAAATTCGAGAGATTAAAATACGCTACTAAGGTTGTTTGATAACAAGTTAGCGAAACACATTGGCATGAAAATCTCTTAATTAGCACGACTCAAAAAGCTGATTGTTTAATGTGTCAATCAGTTGTTCCACGGGAGTGATTATGCTAAGATACACAAAAGCACCCGAAATTTAGCATAAAAAAGGCCAACAGTTACCCAGTAGGTACATTCTCACACGTTTAGCTAACAGCGAAAAAATGCATTTTAGGGAGATGCCATTATTGAATCTAAATTGACGAGAAAATGCAAAATAACTCTAAATCCGATGCTACGAATATGTAAGGAATTTGTAACGTGAATAGGTTAATTTTTTAAATAATCCATTGCAAAATAAATTTTAAAAAAGTTGTAAGTACTCCACAAAGGTCTGGAATAGCAAAAATCAATTTGAAACAAATTGTGTCAAGTCTTCGTATGTATTCTATATTATACTTTTAATACATTAAATCTGGAAATGATACAACATGAGCATATTGAGTTAAGAAAACGTTCATTTAATGAGATTTTGCATAATATCTTCATTAATCCATTTTAAGCCCGTCACGTATATTCCCCGTTTTTCTAAAACTAATTATAGAACATGGGTGGGAAAAATTCTGCCCTCGTAACGGAAATTTATCCGTCGGTGAAATAAGTCGTTCCACTTTTTCAGGGAACGTAAAAAATTTTTAAATATTGAATTTTGAAATAAAATATAAATAAATAAATAATTTCCTCTGTAGAACGTGAAATAAGTTTTTGTGTTCAGCCTTTTCCTGTGTCATTTCTGAATACAATCTTTAGACATGGATATCATAAAGCTGAGTCACTTTCTTCTTTCTCTTTTTTAATAAGTAATAATGTGAGAATAAGGACTGCAAAGTACCAACACCTCATATATATATTCAATGGCAGAGAACAGAAAATTTTACGACATCCCTAGGTCCACTGAAATGACGTCATCACAGATTTATTTTCACAAAGTAATAGTATTCTAAGTTTGTGGTGAATTTATTCTCGCATAAATCAATTAATGATTTAAGATAGGAAATTTTAACTATTACTAATTATATAATACGGTATAGAAATATATCATAATAAACTATTTTTTATCAGAAAGGTACTTTAATTCTTATCTTTAAGATATTTTCTAAAATTTGAATAACTCACCAGAAATTTCAAATAGTTTTATTGTATGAAAGAAAAACTGAAATAGTGTATTATTATAATGGCGTAAAAGCCCCTGTTCTTCAGCCTTTTATATCTAAGAGGTGTTGAAAGTACTCTATGAAGTTTTATTTTTGGATTTCTTTCTGAAATATCGCTTAAATTTAATTTTATTATTCATTAAGTTCATCTCGCCACATTTAACTATAAGTAAAATTTTTATTATGCTATCCTCTAGAACAGCGATTCTCAAACTTTTAACATCGCCCTGCCCCCCACCCCCTTCAATAAAGCTAACTTACTTTAAGTTAAAGATAAAAATTAAAATAACTTTCTGATAAAAAAATAATTTCTATGATCTATTTCTATATCATATTATATAATTAGTGATAGTTAAAATTGCCCATTCGTAGTAAAATTAAAATTTACATCTTAAATCCCTAAAAAGTTTTATGCGGGGTAAATTCACCACAATCTTTGAATAGTTTTATTTTGTGAAAGTAAATGCGTAATGACTTTATTTTAGTGGACCTAGTGATGGCGTAAAAGTTTCTGTTCTCGGGCATTGTATAAGGAGGTGTTGGCTTTATCGTCACATTAGGCGTGTGGTAAGTGTGAACTAAACACACAAGCAAAGTTTTCTGTCGACATACTCACCGCAAACCCTCTTGGCATTAAAAAGCAGAAAGAGCCAAGGCTTACTGGATGCGGATCCGTTGAAATGTTCTTCATTTACAAAAACTAGTTTTAAAATTTGAAAAAAAAAAAAAACATTCTCCTGTAAAATGTTATTCCAGAACGTTTCACAAATCATAAATTGCATTCATCTGCTGAGCAGATATGCAGCATTTTTTCTTAAAATTACAACGATGAAAACGGAAATGAGCGCGCTGAAAAGAAATGCTCAGTAGAAAAGTAAGGAGAGTTGGATGCGCAAAAGTTATGCGCGTAAGATTTTAGAACATGTCAGCTGCTGGGAAAAGTTTCTCAAGTTAGGGTTACCAAAGCGCTCTCTATTCCTTACATCTACTCTATGGTCCTACTCTACTCCAAAATTTTTTATTGTTAAGAAAATAACACGTGGCTTTAATGTTGTCAGCTGACAACAAGTCTTTCTCAGAATTCTGATTATAAATCCACAACATCGATTTTATGTATGTTTTAATGCTGATCTCCGTCTAATGCAGATCTCCTATGTTTAAATGCAGATCTAGTCTAAAAAAATAAATGACATAGGGATAACAGGGGAATAAAAAAAAAGTACAGAAAATACCTAAAAACTACTGAAATTTTTTACTGAACTGACTGAAAAGTTACACCTTTTTTGTCACTAAAAAAGAACTGACATTGAAATTTTTCATCGAAAATCACTGGAACAGTGACAAAATCACGAATTCTGATAACCCTGTTTGATGGAACAGAAAAAAATTGTTTAAATTAGCTTACAGAAAAAGTATCTCAGAATAATAAATGTGGGCATTACCAACGCATTGTTTTAAAGCTACCAGTCAATGCAATATAAGTAGCTACAAAAATTTGTTTTTTTCCCCACCAGTAAATTAAAGTAACAAAATAAATATAAAACATCAATTATTTGATTGCCAGTACTGCATACTTAATACACTGTATCCACTGCCTCCTAGACATAGAAAGCCTAACCGCTGTACGTCACCAAGCCTCTACGCCATCAACTGGCCTTCTAAATGTGACGTCATCACAGATTAAATTTCATAAAGTAAAACTATTCGAAATTTCTGGTGAATTTACTCTCTCATAACAACATTTTAATGATTTGACATAGAAAAATTAATATTACAAAAAAGAGCAGTTTTTAACTGTAACTAATTATATAATGTAATAGGGGAGTAAATCACAACGAATTGTTTTGTGTCACGAACGTATTTTAATTTTTATCTTTTACCTAAGATACTTTTTAATATTTGTAGCATTTACCAGAAATCTGAAATAGTTTTACTTTATGAAAATGAAAGTGTGGTGACGTCATTACTGGAAGGCCTAATGATGACGTCGAAGCATCAGCGCTCAGGCTTTCTGTATCTAGGTGGCAGTGCTGTATCATGCTCATTTTTTAAGACGCAAAACTTTATGGAAAGGAAACATTGTATAATAAAAAAGTAATATGCGTATTCTATAGGTGGATTTTTTAAAAGCACTTCTGGATCACGCTCTATTAAGTTTTAATTTTTTCCACCGAAAGTTTGTATTTTATTTTTGGAGAAGTCATTTTTTTTAAATGCTTTTCTCCGAAAAGGAGTAAAATATTAACTTAAAAGATTAATCGTCAGACTTTCTAAGTTTCTGTTTAAAAAAAGCTATTTTTTCTCTTCTCTCGGGAAAAAAAAAATACTTGGCACATTATAAACTTTCTTCCGCGCTACTTTGGAAGTGATAAGCAAATATTTTCGACGGAAACTGAAATTTATGCGTGCAAAATTTATTTTGCAGATATTAAAAGTAATATATTTTCTCTCTCAATATATATGTGTATAAGGATATATATATATACATATATCCTTAGAAAATGCATGCTAGGATGTTTTAAAATTCGCTTATTGTTATAAAATATAGTTCATTAATAACAGAGTAACTCCTCCAAAGGGAATTTCAAAATTAGATAATTATTTTCTATGCATTCAAAAGATATGAAAAAAATTTTTTTTTTTAAATTTATCGTAAAATCTATTAAGGAAGATGATACAAATATTTACCTTCAAGCGCCGTGTAAACATGTTTTCAAAACAGCGTGATAACAAAGTAGAATATGTGCAAACTTCAGAGGTATTTCACTATAAAATCCGTATTTGAGTAAAAGCGTGAAAAATTTAAAAATTTCTTTCAAGTAAAATGTTTACCACAGACTTGAGTGTAGGATGACCATTGTCTATTGGTAGACAATGATCGACATCGAAATCGAATCAGACAAGAAATCGCGTAAGCCTCCCAGAGAAAAAATCGCGACCCTCTTTTAATGATTAAATGCATAAGCGCTCTCTAGCGACGAATCGTGATGCAATCTGAAGTTTCACAAGATAAAACTGTTTAAAATTTATGATGAAAACTATAAATATTAGAAAATAACGTAAGTTAAAGATAATGAAAATACCTTTTTGATAGAAAATAACTTATTATGATATATTTCTTTCTCGCATTATACTATATGTAATTCGTGATGGGTAAAAATCCCCATTTGTCCTTAAATTTACCATATCAAAGTATGAATAATGCTGTACATGAATGTACCACCCGCAATTTCAAGCATATTTAAATTATTAAACTGCACTTTAATAGGAGCGTTGACGTAGTAAACTTAATGATTTCAACGCATAGCGATATCTTATAGATAAATTTCATTTAATTCTATCAGAATATATCGATGATCATCCTACATGCACGTCCATAATGTTTATATAAGTACATGGGAATTCCAAAGTAATATATATGGGGGTTTTTATTAAGATATGTGAGAACGCACTGTGTTGGCAAAAACTCATTAAATATGGGAAAAAATTGTAAAAAAAAAAGATAAATTAATGAATACCTAAAAAAAGTCTAATCCAACGTGATCAATGATTGTTTTCAAGAAATGAATACTTTATGTTACAGTTTTGATAAGCTATTTCACTCCTATTCCAGTCAGGTTGTTTCCTATGTTAATCGCGTTTAATTTCTTCTGACTAAAACAAAATTGTCCAATCTCAATGGGGAAGCTTTTTCGGAACACGGAATCCATATTTATGGAAAGAAAACACGACACTGAATCATTTCGCAGAATTTCGGCTTAAAGTATGTATAATGTATAGCTAATCACTTATCGTAAACAGTACACTATATTTTACAGTTTAGTGACGACTGATTAACAGGCTCATTGTCTGCGGCTATTTCTAAAACGTATTGAAAACTGTACTCTTTGCAAAAAGTGGTCAGGTGTATTCTTTAGGTATTGTCAGCTCTGAATTATCGGTGACCCCACCAGTGGCCGAAAGGTTCTGCCCTCGAAACGGGAGGAAGGGAGGTGCCAGGTTCAAAACCTGTTCGCGTCAGTCGACCTAGCCTTTCGGTGTTTTCATTGATTTTCTCCGAAACCTCGCGTGAATACGGGCAAGGTTCCCTTAGAAAGTCCCTCACGGAGTACATTCTCCTATAGGCCTAGGACCCTAGTGCAGTCAATCGGCCTTAAACCACAAAGGCATTTGTGTTGGAACGTGGCCGACAAGAAAGGCAGGCTGCGGTGCTGACATTTGAATCACACCCTTTTGCCATCGAAAAGTCACGTGACTCTGGATGTTTGGCCATCTTAGCCCTAGATAGCCACAGTAAAATGGCTAAACCTCCTTCCTAGGTCACATGAGTTTTCGAGAGCAAAAGGGTGTGACCAAAATGTGAGCATCGCAGCCTGTCTTCTCGTCAGCTGCGTGCTGGAAGCTGCCCTTCATGAAACACTTTTTTCATTATCTGGTGATTTGAAGTAATGAATTGTCTACTGTCCACTAACCTTTTATTACAGCTCAGAAATTTCTTATTCTTAACTATCCAGGTAAAATACCTGGCCAGGTAAAATACCCCGCATTACATGGATATACAGCGTCAGTGCCGATTGCTGTATGGCTAAAATAGTAAATAATTTTTGTAACACCCGACGACACATGACTTTTCATGTATGAAATAACTCAAACAATAAACCAATAAAGTATATAAAAAATTTCTCAACAAGCGCATTTGAACATCATGTGGTGTTAAAATTATCCAAACTAACAAGCTACCGCCAAAACAATTTATTGATAAACTCCTTTTTTATTCTTTTTTCACAATTATATTTATTGTCGACTTCACCTTCCAAACTTGTCTGGAAAAAATAAATGAATCTATTACTAGTTTCTAGAGATATATGGATTATCGAACTCTTTTCAAGCATTCGCAAGGGAGCAAAATCGACAACATATGTTTTGAGGGCATTATTGATCATTTTTTCGCATCAGGTCAAAAATAATAACAAAAAAGACTAACAAGAGGGTTATTGATTACCTCGTACACAAGATTTGAAATCCAAGCAAAAATATTGGGAAAATTGAGGCAGAATTCTTTCAAGTACACATTTATATCGGCTTCCGAGAGAGAAATAATGTTATTTCAAAATTATAAATTCATAGGATACTGAGTTTGGAAAATTTATTGAATTAGATGCTGCCATGTTCGCATATTCTATCTAAAATTATTCATTGAATTTTGTAAGTTAATTTAGAGGAGCGAAAATTTTACAAATTTACATATTAACATATTTAGTTTTTATTTGGATTCGCGTTAATGGAAATAAATTTCGCATGGAAATAAATTTCGCATGCTTCATAAATTAACCAAGAAATTTAATTCACCACACTCCTCTTTGAGTCGCCGACGATGATTTTGATAATAAAAGCTTGACAAAAGCATTTTTACTGAACGCGTTGAATGGAAATGTCTTTCAGACCTTCGGAATATTTGAAGAGTTTTTCTTCTATTTTAATATCCTTAGGAAGTCAGAGTAAAAAATAATCAGCTTCTATATCTTCTGAATGTGTTTGAAGTAATCTTCTCTTGAAAAAAAATTCATATAAAAATATCTTCTTTCTTTTAAACGATTAAATTTTACAACATGTAAAAATACCTATACTTTCCATCGCCAAGTTGGTTTATAACGCATCTCTAAGCCCTATACGGATGGGCGCCGCGTATATGCAAGAGCACGAAATTTACCAAGAAGGTAGACGAATACGTGGTGTCAACAGAAAGAAAATAATTAAATTGAGCACAATATAATTTAAGACTTTCATGTAAATGCGTTTATAACTGAAAATTTACCGTAATCCAGGATTTTTCGCGCAGTGGATGTTTTGAAACGCAACTTTTTCAAAATTTGCGGACCGGCGACTGAACTACAACCCCTAGATATAGAAAGCCTTACAAATTGCATGTCATAAAACTTTGACGTCATGGGTGAACCTATTTGCAAAAGTTTCATTTAAAAGAAAAGTTTATTAAAACTTTCTGTTGGGTTTATCCATGAACAACAATAATTTAATAATTTAAGAGAAAAAATATAATTTTATGACAAATGGCAGTTTTTAACCATGGCTAATTAGATAATATGATAAGGAATTAGATCATAATGTATAATTTTGTATGAGAAACGTATTTTAAATTTTAAAGTTTTATTTTGTGAAATTAAAGCTTTGAAGACGTCACTTTCGCAGGTCTATTAATGACGTCAAAGCTTGCTGACGTAGAAGCTGTAAGACTTCCTATATATAGAAGGCGTTGGTCTATATCGGCCTTGCTTAAAAGATATTGATTGTAAGTTAGTATCAAATAAACTGCACATAAACCAGAGTTGTTTCTTGGCGTTTTAATTTTATCCTAAAAAAATGCAGAAAACATTTGCAACTTGCGTGTAAGTTTGATTTTTTTCTAATGCTTGTGGAAAAGATAGTTAGCAATGCACGCATACCTGCAAAATTACGGTTTACATAGTCGATCACTTTTTGTAAACAGTAATTTCTTTACAAAATTTCATAAGGCAAACACTACTTGCATAATATTTTTCAAAGCTGCATAGAAATTCTGATCCGTTTTAAAGTGCAATATTACTGGTAGCAAAAGGTTAAGTGTATTCTGTAGCGATAACTACGGAAAATCATAGCTGACAACCTTCCCGATTTCTTCGGGAGACATTTTATGACATTTTTTTAAGCAGCATTCTTCATAAGCAGCTACTTCATAGACTTCAAGTAAATATTTGACGTTTTAATTAGTATGAATTAATCGGCAAAATTTAGTGATGGGGAATCTTCCGAAGAAATCGGGAAGCTGGTCGCAAAAGAAATGATTAACCTCTAAGATGATGCAGCTGCCGTTGTTCGTGAAATGACATATTATTGTTGTAGATTTTTATTTGTACAGTTAGAAGGGTGAAAAAACTGTGTCCAAAACTTGGAATTTCAATATGAAAAGTAGGAAATTTATATTTTTTTCATTATTCTCTGTGGTCATATTGTTTATTTATTGAAAAAATGATTTTGTCTCTATATTCTTCTTCAGAAAAATACTTATCCTGTAAAACCATTATTATTATTATTGTTGTTTAATAAAATTATCCGTTAATATTTTTTTATATTAAATAAGAGCAAGTTACAATTTTTATAAAAATTATAAAAAATAACCTTTGTTACTTTTAATGTTATCTAACGAGTTCGATTAAATTTATTTTTGAAAAACAGAATCAAACTTATAGCGGTACGATATTTCACTGCGTTTATAGTTTTATTGATCTTTAACTTTTCTTATCTGTCACTACGCGGTGTTTGGCTATTCTTTTTCGTTTACCGATACCAAAAATAGGAAAGAAAACATCAAAACAAACTTTTGCTATCGTTTTTACGGCTTTTCTATTTATGGAAACATAAACCAGAACAAGAATTTAAATCGATCCCAGGTGAAAAATAATTTAGGGGAGAAAAAAAATTTCTGTATCGATTTCTTTCTTCGATTTTAAGCCGCTTCAAATTGTATTCTGATTGTAAATGGCGAACATAAAGAATTACGTTTACTTTTTATTTCCAAATCTGAAAAAAGACGCTCTGGCAGCATGATGCACATTTGTGTGTGTGTGTGTTTATTTTATTTATTTTATTTTTGTTAGTAATTTATATTTGGGTGTCACTTTTTGTAATTTGCGAGTGTAATATGCGGAACAAGAAATGTACATTAAAAGGCTAATAACAAGTTAAATACCACAATTATAAATGCACAAAGTATGTATTCGGTACGCTATATGTCTACTAATTCACTAATTTTACAATTTCGTGGGTACAATTCTCATTGATACAATCAGTGAGTTAAACAAACCGATTAGAAGCGTCGTTCTTGCCCTTTATATACCTTTCATGTAATTATTTGACTCTAAAAAAACTTTTCTTAAATATTCAGTGTTCAAAAGTCACTCCCATGTCTGTAAAAAATAATCTAAAACACCCAGTTCTTACAGATTCGAGATGCATTTGCGATTATGAATTCCTATGCAATTCTGAATTCTTATGAGTGAATTTTTACAGTTTGTACAGTTAATTTTGAAACATTCTGTATAGTAGAAAACTTTAAAAAGTAAATGTTTTCATTTTACAGACAACCATAAATTTCAACTAATGAAATTGAGAATATTTAATAATAAACAGTTCCTTGGCACTTTTAGGAATGAAGTAAATGAAAAATTTTGTAAAAAACACACATAAGAAGTTATAGGTGTTATAGGTTATAACTTCTTATGTGTGTTTTTTACAAAGTTTTTTATTTACTTTATCGTTTAACACCAGTAATTTGAGTGTTTTTTACTTTTACGAATGGTGATGAAAATTTATATGCAAAACATTGCATAAAAGTTTTACTGTTAGCAAAAAGTGTCTTGTTACGTTCGGTATAGGTTCGTGTCTAAGAATAGTATTCCTTCTTTCAAGCTTTTTTTCTGTTACTATTTTTGCTATAAATTTAATAATTGATTATTTTTAACATAGATTCGCACAGTGCTTCATTTTCCCCTATCGGTGATTTCTTCTAATAATCCTTTTTTAAGGGCACTTTTATTTTTTTGTACAAATTTCACGATTAGTCTCTACTAATCATCCAATACTGAATACATTTTACCACTTTTGTAAACTGGAGCTAATTTTATATTTTTCTTATACATAGCTGGTATTATCTGAAACGCGAAAATATTGCGATATTCAAGGTCAGATAATTCTATTAATGGAAAGTGGCTGGTAATAGTTTGCATTAGTTGTCATCTCTGCTAGCTTACTATCATGAATTGGGCTATAGAGTTCTTCCAGAATGTTAAATAAAAAAATAATAAAACCGTATATATTTTTAAGGAACTACATTCCTTTTATGCAGTTCAGAATATAGCAGTTTAAACATGATTCTGTGACTATGTATTTGCAATACAACGCTAACGTCTACTTACTCCACTCAAATACAAAATGATACAAAGTTAAATTCACGAGCTATAGTGCCCATCGATCATTTTGCAATGTCATATTTCGCTTCACCGTGCGACATTCAAGGAAAAAGCTGAGGTGTGAGAGTAAAAAATTCCATCTTTAACATGTTATTTCGGATGCCGTGGAAAATTGCATTTCGGGAGTCCCGCTCGACAAAAAGCTCTTTGCTCTTATTCCGAAATTCAGAGCCATGTAAATTTGAAAATTAAACGTCACCATGTGACAGAATACCAACATTTGGAATTCATCTTTTTCAAGAAGAAGGGGGGAGGCATAAAAAAAGTGCGTATAAAGCAAACACTTTGCTAAATAAACATGTTCAGGGAAATTGAAATGTCAGAGAACGATTGGAAAATGTATGTCTGGAGAAAATAAATTTCGATAACTTTGTAGAAAATTGCAAGTTTATAAACGGAAAAATTTATGTTGTTCGGATGCGTCAAATTTTAAGAGAAATGAGAATGTGCTAAAGTTTTAGTTTAATCATGGAATGACTATTCTGTAATAAAGAAATCGGTTTTAAGGGTTAAGTACCCGCGTTCCTCTAAATGTAATTTTTTAATACGAACTAATTATAATGTTCCCTTTGCTTAGTATGAAATGTTAAATTTGCTCTTTTTACATGCAAAACGCCACTTAGTGGATATTTTTTGAATTAAAATGTTTATTTCGAATATGCCCGAGTACACCACACTTCCAAAGCTCTCAAGTTCATGTTTTTTCAGCCCTCGTTGTTTCAGATACTTTTTATCACCATTCCCAGGTCATAGCTACCAACTATTCCGATTTTATCAGAGCATTTGCCACCAAATATTTTTAATTAGCAATTAAAAATTAAAATAAATCCAAACATTTAATCCCTCTCTATAGAGGAAGATGTCCTGATTCACTGACTGACGATCATCGCCCAGCCAAATCTGCCTTAGGTACAGACATGACATTTTTGGCTTGTGAGGCCCAAGCGTCATTTAAGAAGCGATTTTTAAAATATCGAACCCAGGCGGGGGTAGCGGCCCAAAACGTTATTTTCACGTTACCCTTTATATCTGAGGGGGGGAAGAGAAAGCCGTAAAATTCTTGCTTTAAAATCATTTTCAGGATTTTTTAGAATTCGCACCCAAACGGGCGTAGGCCTCACCATGGCACAGTGGTTGTGCCACTGAAAATGGTAGATGGCTGAAGTGGTGTGAAGTCCCGGGTTCAGGTCCCATCGCGCGGCTGTCGATCTAACGGTCTGGAGTTTTGGTAGGTTTTCTCCAGATGTAACGTGAATACGCGTTAGAACCCCTTAGAATGTCCTCCTACCAAGGCACCCCCCCTTGGCAGATCGGCCTAGTGTAGCGTTGCCATAATCGCACACAATCACAACCAAACGGCCGTGAGGGGCCAAAACGTTCTTTACCATTCTTTTCACATTTCCCTTCATATCTCACAGGAAAAGAGAGACAGACATAAAATTTTTGCATGGCATCTACCGCTTTTTTGTTCTTTTTCTCGCATTAAAAAATTATTACTGCGAGAAAACGCGATCCCTACAAATTGGTTTCTCAAAGAAACAAAAAAAATAATGAAGAACACTGAGTGCAGAAGTGGATTCTCAAGAACTAAAGTCTATGAAAGAAAAAAAAGAAGGGGTCTGGGGGTTCCTGGGAACATTCTGATCCTGGGGGGATCTTAAACTGGGTTATTTTTATTGCATGTACCTGTGCTTGATTTAGACTTGGAGGTCCAGTTACACTCAATAAAAGAACTAAAAATCATAAAATACCTTGATTTTGGGTATTTACCTTACAGAGGAATAAATACCCATTTATAAATACCTTACCCACTGAATATTTACCCAACCCAAATCTATTAGCAAAAAATTCTCACCCATTTTATAAAAATCTCACTCAGTTTGGAGGAAAGGGTGAGAAATTCTCACCCAGTTTTTTTTCTGTAAGGAAAACCCTGAATACCTAAAAATTGTTGTCAGTTTTTTTTTATTTAAATTCGTACCCAAACGGGGTTAAGGGTGCGAAACGTTTTTTTCACATTTCCCTTTGTATATAGGAGGAAAAAAGAGATAGCCGCAAAATTCTTGTGTGAAATAATAGTGAACACAAATCCTTAAAATTCATTTTCAGGGTTCTTTAGAATGTCCGTCAAAACGGGGATAAAGGGCCAAAATGCGGTTTTTGGATTTGTTATTGTATCTCAAAGGGAAATAGAGATAGCCATAAAATTCTTGCTTTAAAATATAGCGAACACAAATAGCTAATAGTCATTTTTAGGGTATTTTAGAGTTCACGTTCAAACAGGTGTGACAGGCCAAACGTTATTTTCATATTTGTCTTCATATGTTGAAGGAAAATGAAAATGGCCAAAAAAATCTTGCATTAAAATGTAACAAACACAAATTCATGAAAGTATTTTTCAAGGTTCTTTAAAAATCGAACTCAATGGGGGTAGTTGACAAGGAATTTTCATGCATTTTTTAGCTCTTGAGTGCTGATAAGTTCATACAACATTTTTCGTCTACCTTGTAAAAGGGCGGATCACTTTTCAAGGATTGCCGAATTAAACGTGAAAAGTCGCCAAGGCTTGCCCCTTTTTAGTGATTTATTGCGAAGTTTGTCATTAGAGGAAGTCCCCGAAATTGGCGCCAATTTGGCAATTTCTTCCATATTTGACGAGAAATTGCTTAATACTACTGTTTATCTAATTGGAATACTAGTGTCTAAATTCGTGCAAATAGCTGCAAGTATAGTTAGAATATGCCTGGTGAGGATTTAAAAGTTTTTGTAGACAATTTAATATAGATTTCAATTTTGAAGATGTGTTATGTAACAAGAAAGACAAATACGGCGCACTCACGGAATATGATACGTATTCCAAACAGTATTTAAAAATCAAATACAGTTTTATGATCGTAAATCGTCCGATGAAATTGGAAGAATTGCATAGTTTCCAACCGTTGAGATTTTATCAGAACATTTACCACCGCTATTTTCGAACACTATTATTTTAAACTAAAAATATGGACCCAATTGTCTGAACTTAAATTGCTCCTAAGAAATGAGTAGTAGAAATAGTTCCAATAAAGTCGGAACGGTGTAGAAGCTGTGTAATCTACTGACTGATAAACGGTCATAGTGGTGCACCTTTGCGATTGTCGCTTAATCTCTAGTGATGAGTGATGTTTTATCGTGTGATTCCATATCATGAGGTGGGGGGGGCGAAGGTCCAGATCAGTCTTGAGGCCAGGAAGCAAAAATGATGGTACAGCTCGTTACGCTTAGAACCAGAAAATCTCCAAAACATGGTAGGGTGCAGCTCGGCGACGAAACGAGAAGTCGATAAAAAGTCCACATGGAAAGAGGGCATGGTGATGGCACAGCTACCAACTTGTATGATTTTTCCGTACAATTAACCACCACTATTTTCTAAATGTGTACTTTATACATAATAAAATTAGATTTATTTTCATAGAAGATCTACTGCAGGAAAATAGTGGTGGTTAATTGCATGAAAAAAAAAGTACAAGTTGGCAGCTATGTGATGGCATAAAAGCAAAAAGGCCATTTTCAAAATTGTGGGGTGGTACGGTATAACACATTTCTTGCCGCGTGGGAAGTCTTTAGGATCGGAACATCAACGGCCTAAGTCGCCCAAAGTTGCCACTGACACGAAACGATGACATCGCAGTCCTAACAGAGAAAGCCACTCACAATTACATAGGCCGGAATATTTGACATCAAAGTCTCAACAAGACACCCTGACTGCAATCCCGACTGAGTAATTGGCACGTAAGTCGAATTTTAATTTAAAATAAAACTGTTTAAAAGTTGTGGTAAAAAATCTCCGATAAAAAGCGTAAAATTTGGCAGTTATACATTTATAGTCTATACACGAAAATTTTGCATTACTATCCGTTTACTTATTTTAGGTCATTCCCAAGTTCTAGGGCGAGTAATTTTTACCTCCTGTATATTCGAAATTAAATAAACAAATTTGAAATGACTCGACATCAGATGAAAACTATATTTTAACTCCTTTTATATCTTCAACGAATTTCGCTATATACGCTGAATATTTTGTTTTAATAAAAATGTAAGCTGTACACGAAAATGCAAACAATTTAACATTTTTACAGGAAACATGCAAGTTTGATTTCCTTTCTAGATATGTAACAGTAACAATATTTTTGTTTCTTTCGCAGAGCGATATGTAATGCATTCGTATCTACGTCAAAAACAGAATACATCGAAGAAACTAAAATTCTGTTTGACTACGTATGTAGATTGTATATATTTGCAGGTACAGGTTTTTTCAAAATAGGAAATGTCTGAGAATTCGTTCGTCATCTTGGAGATATGTCTTGTTTATTTCAATACTTTCCTAAACACAAGAAATTTTTGAAATAGAAATATAAATTTGCGTTCTATATGTTAGTTTGTACATTATAACAGAGTGATATAACATTTTCTTTCGACTAAAATTTTTAAGTACTCACTGTGCAGTTAATACTTTTGTATCCCTAACTAGAGATTTAATTTATCTCAGAGATGCTGTTTTGGATTGGTGATAATAAAGAATGCCAGACTGCAATAGAATGCCATGTAAGATTTTTTTATGGAATAAGCTCCTTAATTTTCAGGAAGAACCTAATTAGATTAATTGTTAATTCTCAAATGAGCAATCTCTTAACTTAAACAGTAAAATTATTAGTATTTTTTACTGAAGTGTATAAAATTACAAATAAATAAGCAATGTATTTTGTTTCTCCTGAAAGGTATTAATTTTTAGTTTTTGTCGAAAGTATCTGATTTAGACTTGAATAAAATTGAAAGCAGATTTCTAGAGATTAACTAAATAATTGCTAGCTAATCAAACGACCATTTTTCAAAGATGTTTATAGGCTAAATTATTCATTTGAAAACTATGAATTTGCACACAATCCTTTATAAAGGTACATGAGTCTGTTTCTCATGGGGGGGGGGTATCAAAATATACCCAACATACGGTATGCAATTTGCTTTCCGTCGCTCATACGCTATAATTAAATAAGGAAAAATGCTGGGAGATATGATTCCCGCTGAGCCTGTGTTTATAGCCGAGACCTTCAGCTATATTACATAATCATATACTTGCAGTTCAGAAACAAAGCATTGTGTCCAGGATCATATTTTAAATTTAAATTTTAAAATTTCACCATGTGTTTTAAACACGTTTCTATAGAAGTGGATAATAACGTTTTCAGCAATACCATTTTAGGCGCATTATTTTTGATTTATTTACGAGAACTTCCTTCGTAAAAAACGTAGAATGTTATTTTTTAATAAAAAAGTACCCTTAATTTCTGGTGTTTTTAATATAACTTAAAAATGTAATTTAATTTTAATAGTTGTTATCTTATCCAAATTATGTGATGTCAATATTCTTGTTACCCACTTCTCCCATGATAGCAAGCTGTCAAAACATTTCAAGCCCCTTCCCCTCAGTTCAAGCTTGAGATCATTTGTGCATGGCTCTTAATAGGATTTGTTAGCTAAACAGTGATGGATGGAAGAATTTTGAAACTCAAAATTTTGATGTGAAAAAAATAACCTTGCAAACTAATTTACAGAGCAAAAGTTAAGTCATTCACATTCAACTATCATCTAAACTAAAATAAATCCCTGAAAATAACGTTTAATTTACTTGAACCTTATTCAATTTTTACCCGTAGACGAACAACTTACGCTTCAAATACTTTATACAAACACGCCCAACAATTTTCGTAATCATTTCAAGCAAAACTTTTAATTACAATCCACCTTTTCCCTTCCGTTTCTGGAGAATAAATTTTCTAATAATCTGGCAAAGAAGAAAACCGTTTAGTTGGAGTACAATAGGTGTTTGTGGTAAGGGACTTGAATTTTCTGTAAGTCGAGAAACAGTTATTTATTTAATTAATACGTTTTCAATACTGATATAACGCAGTGTCTCCTGATGTTAAAAGTTCGCTGGTGGGAGCCGTTTTAATTAGAGCTCATTATTATGTGAAAGTTAAATAATTTTCCTTTTCTGTGGGATGATAAATTGCTCAGTGTTTATTTAACTATGGGTTCATAACATTTATTTTAATGCGTTTTCTCGATGCGGAGATAGTAGTGTGCTTTATGTCGATTCGTCGTTGAATTTATTTTATTAAATTTTTGGCTGTGTACTTGGAACAGAAAATATTGTTGTCGTTTTACCATGGCAAAAGCACACTAGGGCTATCAGCCAAATTTAGGAATGCCTTTGTGGAGGACATGTAAAGGGTTCTAACGCGTATTCAGTTTGCATCAAGAGGAAACAGCCCTCATATTTTTTCTCTCAATTTTCTTTTATATTGCATTAATCAGTGTTAACCATTCATTCTCTAACTAAAACAAGAGAAAATAAACCATTCGTGTTGATTTTCCTGGACATTCTTAATTCGATAAAGGGTTAACCACATTTTCTGCAAGTAAATAAGCACAGTGAGTTACTTCACTCTACCTGAAGGAAAGGTGCATGATTCTAAAACAGTTTCGCAGAGAGCGTTTGCATAATTTTAATTTGTAGTACTAATACCTTTCAAAGAATCCATGTAAATAGAAGATTAAATAGTCCTTATTGCTGACATCAAAAACTGCATTTTCTGTTTTTACATAATTGAATTATTTGAAAAAAAAAAGAACAATGAAAGTTTTAGTAGTACTATAAAAATGTTAAGTTTTTACAAAGGTGGTTATTTGCAGCTTCGTGTTCTTTTCCTTTGAATTCAATTAAACATACGTTTGCCGAAACTAATATAAGCAAGAAACTGTTCTTCTTACACATCAACACACAATTTCTAATCCAGAAACCATTTTCAAAGGCTTTCTTTCTCTTACAGTTAAGTGCACTAACGATTTTTCAAAGGGAAATGTTTAATTCGAAAATTTCGAAGTCGTTGCGCTGTTACTCAAACGAGGAAACCCTAACTTCCACTCTCTACAAAAGGCTGCTTTTAAAACTTTTCCATCTAAAGAATGCATCGAAATTAGCCAGCGATTCTGTCGAAGCTGCAAGCTAGCATTTTCCATGACGGAAATTCTCAAAGCAATTGGCCGAAGCTGGGGGAGAATAGAGGGCGAAATTTAAATTCGTTTCCATTTGAAGTCAGATGCGTACGGTTCATTGTAGTATCTCGGGGCTCCCTCTCTAATTTCGTACCCCTCGCAGAATTTCTAAAAGCGCTTTGGAATTATCCATTGGAAATATTTCTGGAAATTGGGATGGAAAATACGGCGTGAGCTATTCTCCACTGTTATGCCGTATTTGAAAAATGAGTTTTAATTTGTGGTTCGTTGTGTTTTGGTTGCAGTTAATTGCTTTGTGACTTATAAGCAGGAACGTGCAAAGATTTTGCAAAAGTATTGTAATCACACAAAGAAATTCGTTGTATGTTTTGGATGTGAAAACAAAGTCCGGTTTTACTTTGTGAAACGAGGCTTATGTGAGTTAAGCACGTTTTGTCTAAGTAAATAAACACCGTGAAGTAATTTTAATTTATGTAAAAGCAAAGCCTATAAATTTTGGAGTGTAACAATCGTAAAATGACGTCAAAGCATCATCATCCTTTTAGTTACAATCCACCCAACTAACTCCATGGCGCGAGCGCGCGATTTTCATTTATCCAGTAATTCGCCTAATTTTGGTGTTCTAAAGTTTTAGTGAAAGATGTTTGCAAGAAATTATTGTAAGATGATTTTGTAATGGTTGTAACGAATAAAATGATGTTTACAGCTAGCTAAAAGTGGCGCCCAACGTAAAAATGGTACAGATAAGTGAGTGACGTTTTACTTTAAATTCAGGAAATATGGCGTTTTTGGGTAAGGCGCGGAAGGAGGATCTAATCCTGCTTGCCCAAGAGATTGGGGAGGAAGAAGTTAGTACAGACTTAAAGATTATAGATCTTAGAAATTTAATTATGAAGTCTAAGAATTATGAGGAAGTGTTTGTAAAAGATGTCCTATCAAATATAATTGAAGTTCGGAAATTAAAAGAACAAGAAATAATTAATGACAAGAATCTCGAAATAGAAAGGCTTAGGTCCCAACTCGAAGCTCATAGGTTAGGCTTGCCAACCGAAATTAATAGAGCTAGTGTAGAAATGAATCAGTCTATCTTGGAAGTACAAAAACTTTTACCAGTTTTCTGTCCAAAGGAAGATGATATGGGTTTATTTTTGAATTTGTTTGAAAGGCAGTTAAACTTCTTTAATGTGCCTGATTCTAAATGGGTTGCTTATTTGATCGGTGTGCTACCAGCCGATATCGCCAAACTTATTGCTAGGGAGCCAAATGAGAAGACTCAGAATTATAAATACGTTAAAAACTTGTTGTTACAAAGGTTTAAGCTTACGGCAGATAAATTCAGACAGTTATTCTGTCAGCATAACAAATCGCCTGACGGTACTTGGCGAGATTTCTATTTTGAATTAAGGACATACCTTGAAGGTCGTATTTCAGAACTGGGTATCAGTGATTTCGAAAGCCTTAAAGACTTAATAATTTCCGACCAAATAAAAAGAAAAACCCCATCAGAAATGAGAGATCATTTTATGGATGAATGGGCAGACTGGAATTCTCCTAGTGAATTAGCTGAAAAGCTTGATGCTTATGTAAATATTCGAAATAATTTAGGAAAAGACTCTGTCTATTTTAGAAAGAAATTTAGTGGATATAAAACTAGTTCGCCAAAACGAGACTACCAGTCTAAATGGTCTGAAAGAACACAAATAAAATCTGTCTCAGATGATAGAAATCCTTTAACATGTTACGGTTGTGGTAACCCTGGATACATAAAGGCAAAATGTCCAAATTGTTCAAAAAACAGAGAAGAACAAACTAGATTTAATTCTGTACATATGTACACTTGTTTGGGTTCACCCCCTCCAACTGTTTTGTTAGACATATCCATTTTTGAAGCAACTGGAGCTGTTTGCGCGGATACTGGTGCTAGCCGTTCTATTGGTGGAGAATCCTTATATAAATTTCTCAAGGAAAGAGGCCAAATATTCACGGATCTAGAACTTTCTATGCAGT
The DNA here is from genome assembly GCA_038373885.1 of Cheiracanthium punctorium. Lineage (NCBI taxonomy): Eukaryota > Metazoa > Arthropoda > Arachnida > Araneae > Cheiracanthiidae > Cheiracanthium > Cheiracanthium punctorium. The sequence goes on from JAWZYV010018068.1 coordinate 440,070, forward strand.
TAGCTGATGGTCATCGAACTACGTCTAGAGTGTTGAGTGCTGACGTGCCAATTACGATTCAAAACCGAACATTTATTACGAATCTTATTTTCTTGCCCCATGCTAAGGGAAATCGCACTCTGTTGGGTGTAGACTTTTTACAAAAATCTGGTATTGTGTTAGATATCAAGAGCGGGTTTTGGCACTTTGATGACACACCTCGTCACAAATTCTCGTTTGCAAAAGAGGATCCAAATCTGGAAGAAACTGTCGAAAATATCGAAGTAAATTCTTATTCTTTGAGAGAAAGCGAAGGTTCAAGATTAGATTCTGAAGAAAAGAAAATTTTAAATGATTTGCTCTGCAAATATGAGGAAATCTTTCAGGCAGGGGGAGAGGCCACTCCACTAGTAGAGCATCATATTAATACAGGAAATCACCCGCCAGTGTCAGTTCCACCTTATCGGTTGTCCCCAGCGAAAAGAGAGTTGCTGAAAGCTAAAATAGATGACCTTCTTGTGAAAGGAATTATTGAAGAGTGTGAATCTCCGTACTCGGCACCGGTTGTCCTTGTTCCAAAACCGAATGGTGACGTACGTCTTTGTATCGATTACAGAAAGCTAAACTCTGTGACTATACCCGATTCTTATCCTTTACCGAGGATGGACGATCTTTTGCATCAAGCCAAACGTACTGAATTCATGTCTACGCTTGACTTACGTTCTGGTTACCACCAGGTAAATGTGTATGCACCTGATCGTGACAAAACAGCTTTCGTGTGTTCTCTAGGAACATTTCGCTATCGCAGAATGCCTTTTGGTCTGCGTAATGCACCAGCAACTTTTCAGAGACTTATGGATAACTTTCGAAAGGGACTTCCTGGAATAAATATACTTACTTATTTGGATGATATTATAGTTTTGTCATCCACTTTTGAGCAGCACATGTCAGATCTTGAAGCTGTTTTTCAGAGACTTGAAAAATGGAAACTTTTTGTAAATAGAGAAAAGTGTAATTTTGCATGTAACAAAGTAAAGTACTTAGGTCACTGGATTACCCCTAATGGCATTGAAGTAGACTCTGAAAAGGTTGAAGCCATCACTCGGATTCCGCCTCCCAAGAATGTTAAACAACTGCAGTCCTTCCTACAAACCTGTTCATGGTATCGACGATTCATACCTAACTTTGCAGAACTATCACGACCGTTAAGCAATCTCACTAAGAAGAAATCAACGTGGTTTTGGGGTACCCATGAAGAAAATGCATTTCAAGCTTTAAAACGCTGCTTGGTTTCGGCACCAATACTGGAACAGGCTGTTGAAACAAAACCATTCATTGTTCGAACTGATGCAAGCAGCTATGCTCTTGGAGCAGTGCTCCTCCAGGGGGAGAATTCTGAAGAACGAGTGATTGAGTATGCTAGTAGATTATTGAATTCTGCAGAACGTAACTATTCAACTACTGAGCGTGAGGCACTTGCTGTAATTTGGGCTCTTAACAAGTTCCGAGGGTACATTGATGGAAGTGAAGTTACTGTGGCATCAGACCACCAGCCTTTAAGATGGCTCATGAGTCTTAAGTCTCCATCTGGACGACTTGCCAGATGGGCTTTGCAATTGCAGGAATTCAATTTGAAGATAGAATACATACCTGGAAAGGCGAATGTTATAGCTGATATGTTGTCCCGGCCTAGTTGTGGACATCCTCCTAAAGATAGCTGTGAGCTCTGCTCGGTCGTTGTGGATATACCAGCAAGTAAACCAAGTGATTTACGTTTTAACCAAATGAAAGATGAAGAATTGAAAAAGATAATTAACAGCTTTGAAAGTGACCAAAAAGTGTTGACTATTATAACTGGACCGAACGTGGTTACATTATGGACCAAGGTGTTTTGTACAGATATTCCCCAAGTTCAGATTCGGAAGAGGCACAGCTTGTTGTGCCATCGCACGAGAAAGAAAATATTATGAAAGTATACCATGATTCGCCAACAGCAGGTCATTACGGTGCTGAAGGAACTTATGATAGAATTTCCAAAAGATACTATTGGACCGGAATGCGTTCATATATTGCAAACTATGTAAAGAACTGTGCTGAATGCAACAGGTACAAGCCGTCAAATCAAAAACCATCAGGATTGTTGCAAACTCCTGTTTATTCTCAAAGGTTTGAAGTCCTATCTATTGATCTTTTTGGTCCCTTACCAGAAAGTAAAAGTTGCAAAAAGTGGATATTTATTGTTGAAGATTGTGCAACTAGATGGGTAGAATTGTTTGCCTTAAAGCAAGCCACTGCAAAGGAGTGTGCAACGACGTTGTTAGAAGAAGTTATTTTGAGATATGGTCTCCCAAGACGTCTAATTAGTGATAACGGAAGCCAATTTGTCAGTGGTGTAATGCAACAACTCTGTTTCCTCTTGGATATAAAACAATGCTTGATTCCTGTCTATCATCCTCAAGCTAACCCTGTAGAGAGAAAAAATCGGGATCTGAAACCGAGATTGGCTATCCTTGTGGGTAATGAACATGACTCTTGGGAAGAAAAGCTCTCAACAATTCGTTTTGCTATGAACACTGCCAAATGTGATACCACCGGACAAAGTGCAGCATATTTGCAGTTCGGCCGAGAACTACGGACAGTCGATGACGTACAGCATGACATACGTGCAGTTATTTATAACGACAATTTTGTGCCAGAAATTACACCATATTTGAAGAGATTTGCTAATATTTCTAAGGAAATTAAGGAAAGAGTGGAAATAAAACAAGACCAAAGAAAGAAATATGCTGATCGTAAAAGGCAGCAAGGACCTAACTTCATACCGGGAGATAAAGTATGGGTAACCTCACATCCTGTGAGTAAAGCCTCCAATCACAAAACTACAAAGTTCATGCCTAAGCGTGATGGACCATATGTGATATTGACTCAAAGATCGCCTACTACATTTGAAATTGCAAGCCTGGATAATCCACATGAACCGCTTGCAACGTATCATTCATCAGCATTAAAATTGTGTCATAATTCGGACGCTACACCAGTGGCTCCGATAAGAAAACGAGGTAGACCACCGAAAAAGCCTCCTGGTTCTTCGTCGGGACGTCGTCAGAACCAGAGGGGGAGGATGTAACAATCGTAAAATGACGTCAAAGCATCATCATCCTTTTAGTTACAATCCACCCAACTAACTCCATGGCGCGAGCGCGCGATTTTCATTTATCCAGTAATTCGCCTAATTTTGGTGTTCTAAAGTTTTAGTGAAAGATGTTTGCAAGAAATTATTGTAAGATGATTTTGTAATGGTTGTAACGAATAAAATGATGTTTACAGCTAGCTAAAGGAGTAGTTTTATTGGCATACAGAATTTCGACAATTTTATTTGCAGTACTAATATATTTCAAAGAATTCCTTGAATTCGAAATTAGAATTTCCCCTGTGACTCACAGCAATAAGTACAATGTCTATATTTACATAATTAACGTATTTTATTGAATTAACCGGGTTGAGCACACTGTGTCAAAATAAATAATCATGGTTAAGTAATTGTAACATACAAATGGTTATAATTAAACTTCCCCTATGAATTATATAGCTAAAACGGGTGAACGGATTGTAATCAAAATTTTTACATTGGCTATACACGATATACCCTCAAGGAATTTCGGGGGGGAAAAAAACATTTAGTTCAAGAAATGTCCACCAGGTGGCGTTTAGCATGAAAATCGGCAAATTTAATGATGAAAGTGGCTAATTCGAATGGCTATTTTTTCATTTATTCAAGAACGACGAATTTCAACGAATTTCTTAGGGTATTTGAGCTGCTTTCACCATGCAAAGTGCCATCTAGTGGAATTTTTTTTTTAACTAAACGTTCTGAAAATTTTCTGTGAGTGCATCTCGTATACAGTCCATATACCTCGAATACAGTCCATAAGCTATATAATTCATTTGATAGCAATCTGATCTCCAGTTATAGCTGCAGAATGCTGTTTGGTGGGGAAGTTTAATTATAACCACCCTGCAGGGGCGTAGCCAAGGGGGGGTTAGGGGGGTCATAACCCCCCCATGAGGAATTTTTTGCCATACAAAATGTATATTATTCACTACATTGTCACACCCACGGTATACATATATATGAGTTGTAGTAGTCGTAACACTTCCAATGAAAAATTTTTGGCTACGCCCCTGCCACCCTGTATATGAAAGCAAAATCTGTAATTCCACAGGTAAGTTCATGCTTTTTACGAAAGATCTTTCACCACGCCTTTCAAACAGTTTTATTTTAAATTAAAAATACGGATTCATCTCCCAGTGAATGGCCATACCGAAAGCGACCGCAATTTTGAAACAGTACGGTTGGCTTGAATTTCATTACTTTATTTACAGTAGTGATATATTTCAAAGAACATTTTCAATTCAAAATCGGGTGATTTTCTCTTTTCTGGCAGATGTAAGTCCACTGCCTATTTCCGCATAAGAGACACAATCGAAAATATAAATAAATAAACACAAAATTAAAATCTGTAACGCTTTCATTTTTAAATACGCACTAAATTGCTATATATTAAAAGCGTATCATAATTCATGCGTCTTTCCTATTTTCCTTCTTTATTCTATTGAGTTGGATATCATTATCCATGAGTATGTTGCATTTTCTCCATTGTTCTATAAAACACATCTTTGGAATCGAAATCTATCTGAAAATCGCATACTAAAACAGTTTTGCCATCTTTGCCAAGAATATTCCAACTGGTTTTCACCATTTTAAATATTGTTTGGAATGAGTATAATAATCCATTAGTATGCTGTGTCTTTTTATTCCATAAAAATAAGTTCTGCGGTATAGAAATCTATGTTAAAATCGCCTACCAAAACTATTTTACAATCTTCGCTAGGCATATTCTAACAGTATTTCACCATTTTAAATACTGCTTGGAAGGTGATTATAATCTATGAGTATGCCGTGTTTGTGTTTCTTGGATTGATTCCTACTTTAACGTCCGCTTTGTCGCTACGGGGCGATAATCAAACATATGTAGTTACCATAACGATTTTTTGTGGCACCGTAATTTAGAATTAAAATGGCAGTTTGTCACAACATTTAAGAATAGCGTTACGTACTTATTAATTTTGGGCTACCAATAAATCTAGTTTTAACAATTCAAATTCTTTAACTGGTGAGTTTATACACTAATTTGTTCACATAAGTTTTCATCTAGTTCTTCTGAGGGCGTTGAAACTTTTAGAGACCAATGACTGCAAAGTTCGCCAAAGTGCGGCGATTTTGCATGTTGGCGAGAGTGGGAACGTTCCACAAAATCCATATTTGGAATCGAAATCTATATAAATATCGCCTTCCAAACTGTTTAAAAAACTTCGTCAGGCATATTCTAACTATACTTTACCTTAATAAATACAATTTATAAAATGTATCGTAGACTATGAATGTACCTTATTTGTCTTTCTTGTTCCACAAATACTTCTTCATAATTGAAATCTATATTATAGTCGCCTTCTAGAATTATTTTACAATCTTTGCCTGGCCTATTCTAGTTGCACTGTTCCTTTGAAATTGTCGCATTTGCCAGTTTCTACCCAAATTTGCAATACACATTCGCGCAAAATCTCTATTTCCATAAAACATTTCAAAGTATTTCTTTTCCAAAGGATTTCTTCTTTCAAAGGAACACTTTATAAAAGCCTTAAGTTTTAAAAAAGGCAATTATTTGCATCTTTGAATTCTTTACTTTTAATTCAATTAAACAAACTCAGCCGAAACTAATAAAGGCAAGAACCCATTCTTAATGCGTATGAACACACAATTTCTGATCCAGAAACCATTTTCAATAGATTTCTTTTTCTTACAGTTAACTGCATTAACGTCTCTCTCAAAGGCAAACGTTTCATTCGAAAATTTCGAAGTCGTTGCACTATTACTCAAACGATGAAACCCCAACTCTTGTTCTTACCAAAGACTGCTTTTAAAACTTTTCCATTTAAAGAATGCATCGAAATTAGCCTTCAATTCTGACGAAGGTTCAATCTAGTATTTTCCAAAGCGGAAATTCTCAAAGCAATTGGCCGAAGTTGGAAAGAATAGAGAATGAAATTCAAGTTCGTTTCTATTTGTAGTGAGATGCGTACAGTTTGTTTATTATAAAGTTAAAGATCTTAGTTGAAGTAGTTCCGGGTTGCTTCTCTAATTTCGTACATCTCGCAGAATTTCTTAAATAGCTCCGGAATTATCCATTGGTAAGACATTTCTTAGCAGGGTGAGATGTTGATAAACCGCCAAGTCCATCGGTTTTTAACAACTTTACCTTTTATAACTATACTACCAAATTCTTACTTTTTCCCACTGGGTTTTGTGTTAAAATTTAGACTAACTTTAAAAATTAAATAAATGGGTAAAATTAGTTTAAAAAAAATTCCCGAAAAAGATCGGGAGTTGGCAGCTATGGATTTGGCTTTTAAGTAGGGGCATGGACTGACGTTTCGATAGTTCGAACAAAGAAAACGTAAATTTAAAAACAGAAATTTGTGGCTCTGTACTAAAAGGTAAATCGAACTGCTTTCTAATTTTCTAGAACTTCATAGTGTATTTTATGAAAGAAAAATATTGCACGGGTAACTTACAAGAAGCAATGACTGTTAAAAGGAGAGTTATTTTGGAATAGGAAGAGGAATTCAGAAGATTTAAATATGAAGAAAAATTGTTTCTTGTAATATGTAATGTTCTTACTCAAGATTTTAGTTGATAATAATTTTCGTCATTGTAATATTTTGAATTTGCAGCATTATGTCCATGAATTTTAATTTTGAAAGTACATATGTTCATTGTTTAATTTTCTATTATGATGAAAGGAAAAAAACAACAACAATACACTCTTCTCTTCGCTTCTCTTCTTTGAATAATTTGTTTATGAACTTTCTTACTAAATATTTATATATTTTCCAAAATATCATCTTTGAAATAAAGGAGAAACGCGAAATAAGAAATAAATGGGAAAAAAGAAATCTAATCAAAGTTACAACTTTGTTTCATTATCCGAAACAGATTTCTTTAATTTAAAAATAACCTAAACATTAAACAGCCACAAAGATAATTTTTTCTTCCTCGCAAAGACATATTATTTCTTTCTTTATTTTCCTTTGTCTTTTCTATTTTTTTCTAAATCTCTAATTCTGCTAGTGCGCCTGATTTACAGCTGGAAATTAAAAGTACTAATTTTTTTCTCTCCCTCGAGTTGCTTAGTTCACGTTGATGGAATGTTTACCTTTTAAATTAAATGTATCGCTGTTTACATATTTTTTCCCGAAATTTGATTCTGTTTTTTCGTTTCAAAGAAGAGTTACTATTTTTTAAATAATTAAAGATTTCTAAAGAGCGAAGTGCATTTTATAGCTCCCAAAAGTTCTTAATGTAAAACTTAAATGATTTTTTTTCTTTTCAAACGGAAATGGTAACCCTACTTTATTTTTTTAATTTACTCATGTGCAGAGCCGAGAGTTACCCTCTTTTGTGTAAATTGTATGTTCTTTCAGGCTGATGTTTTTTAATAACTTTAAAATTATCTCAGTTAGCTGAGCTGAACGTCTTAAATTTGCAGTTATTTGATGCTCTGTAGTATAATCAATCACTTTTTGTAAACAGGGATTTTTTAAATAGAATATAGAAAAAACAGTTCATTTACTTGTGAGTAAAACAATCACAAAAATGACCTTTGGAAATGTACTGTATCCAAAACCTGGTTAATGATATTTTGGAGAAGTTGACGATTTATTTGTGCACGGTTTCTGATTTCAACGGTTTCATGCTACCTTACCATGCTTAGGCAATTTTTTCGTACACACTATCGAGGATGCTAATCTTTAATTTGATCTGCTGTTCTGGATTGTTATACGTACATTCGAGAGAAAGTTTGCGAAAATATGTTTAACAATTTAATCTTGACAAGTACTTTCCAACTTACTTGTATATAGTTTTTAATATTCTTTACTGTAATATCAAAAACAAAATTAACATGTGGCCTATGGCAATTTAGAGACATTATTCCACCTTGATTCCCGTATAATAAGTATGCAGATTTCTGACAGTTTACTTATCATTTAAAAACTGAAAATTATTTTTTAAGTTCTTACGCAGTATTTTAGAAAATTACATGAATAGTGATACTGTATTGTGGAGTTATTTCTAACATTTTGTTAAGTTTTGCAGCGCTACACAGTCAAATTTAGTGTATAAATAGCAGTCTTGTTGTGAAGTTTCGGTAATCATTGTGTTTGGAAAGATTTATGTCAGCTTTTTGCAGCCGTGGCCTCACTAATCAAACTGACTGATAGCATAATTTTCAATGGAGCTCCTGGGCAAGAAAGCCAAACCTCAGGCATAAACTTTCATAATTACGCAATAGAAAAATATGCCTTCCTTATAAAATGCGAATAGAGAACAATTTCTGTTTGAGTTGAAAGCTTAATTTTTATAAAACAATTCTGGTTTTGTTTTCTGCGATTAAAGTTAATTTTAATGATTCGTATGCGTACAGAAACAAAAATTGCTATGAAGAATGATAAATTTGTTTATAAATTTATCATTTTAGAGAAAAGAAAATGCACTGCTTCCTTTCGCTTTTGGAATTTGGAACTAGCTGCATTCTGTTTGTTAAGGCTGTTCTATCTGAAGAATGGTGGTCGTTTCGGAAATATCACGAAATTTCGTATTTTTAGAATTTTTTTTCTGACAAATTTTTCGAGTCCCCAGATCAATTAAATTTTTTTTTAAAGCTGTACAAAATCAACATGATTTTTAAGTGAAACAGACTTAAATTTTCGATCTCCATTCTTTAACGAACGAGATAAACCAGGAGATGATTTCAAATAATCAACTATCATTTATTAGGCAACTCTTCTGTAGTTTTCTAGGGTTTTCTTTTAACGTTTGCATTCACTCTGCAGCTTCTCCAATAAAAATATCTTACAAAACGCCAATCGTACTCAACTATCATGTGGGTCAAAAAATAGCAGTTTTATTATTTTTAATTTGCCTGGTCCCTATAGAGCAATATAAACACACACTTACTACAAATTGGAATAAAAGATTTTATTTTAATTTCATTGCTTTATTCATACAGAGAAATCGCAAATGAACAATTTCAAGAGCAGATTATTTGAAATCTTATAAGCGCATTAAAAATGATAATTCCAATACCTACACTGCCCTTAAAATTAATCGCAGTCAAAGTCTAGGTTCCGTTTACGTTGCCAATCTGATCCGGATAATTAATCATTCTTATGTCTAACTAAGGTTACGTTCCATAAAATCCCTTGAGTTCATATCATCTGTTATCAACATTAATGAAACATGACGCTGCCATTTCCGGATGTAAAATGTTATTGATTGATTTTTGATGGCTTTTCCGTTAAGATGGGCATAATGATAGTTTGCGTACGTGGGAATGAAGAATATGGGTTGAAAAGAATATAATCAATTCACAGAGCAGCTGTCATGTTTGAATGAAATATTCTCATTGAAGAAAGAAAAAAAGCTTAATTGTGCTTATTCTACCATTTTAATTGTGTGTGGTTTTTGCGCAAACTTTATAAACAAGCTATTTCTTGGCAGTTCAAATTCACTTTTTTGAAATATAAAATTAATTGCAGGTCATGAGTAAAGATTTGTACGTACGCAGTATATACAACCTTAATCATTCAGGTTTACGTCTGAATGCTCCGTCGCTACTTATTATAAAAGATATATGTGTGTTTGTTTCTCTATTGACGGCGTTACGGATAAATGGCTACGCATAGAGTTATCAAATACGGTACACTGGAATTTCTAAAAATGAAGCTATACTCCTCGAAGCAATTTATTTCAAAATTCAAACTAAAACTTTTTTTATATTTTTTTATGGGATTTTTGGTATTTTTTTCTCACATAATGCGTAATAATGGCAGTAATTACGGTTGCAGCAAAACGGCATTTTCATCATCGGATAGAGGAGAAAAATTCCTTTTAAAAACAGCTTTTTTTCTGAATATCTAATACAATTTGCAGATTTCTAAATTTTTTCTAGCTATAAATATTTTTTGACAAAAAATTTCTTAAAATTATTTTTAAACTGTCGCATCTGGAATTTTATGCGTCTTAACTTTTTGATATTTTGGCAAATGATAAAGAATTAATTTCTCCCTCATTTAAAATAAAAATGAAAAAATTATATAAATTGGGTGATTTTTTACAAATTTAAATGTAAGGTAATGCGTAGAGTGTAATTGCATCACCGTAAAGCCACTAAAAGTCAGTCAGGATACGAGATTTTAAGGTAGGTTGCCACAGAAAGAATTAGAAAAGCTCTGTTTTCCAATCAGTCGATAAAGTTTTTAAACGGGGTACCGGATTTTCAAATCGCAGTGAAATCTCCTTTTGAGACGGCAAATGCTATAAGATACATTAGGGAAAAAATGTTTTGAAAGATCTCACGTTCTGTAAGTACGTAAGATTTAAGCCACGATTTTAACACAATTTATTCCAACGCATTTTTAACACAAGGAAAATACATTTTGATTAAAACCTGCGATAGAATATAGGAAAAAAATTCAGAATTATTGTTAAGGTGGTACTTTAATCCGTTACTGGATTTAAAAATTGGAGGGATTTAACCCAGCCGAAAATGTTCTTCATTTTAAAAGTTAGAAAATTCGTTTTTAAAAGCGCGATATATTAAGGTTTTGTATTTACATTTTTATTTTTGGCTTTGTTTATATTTTCCTAACATATGCATTTTGCGAGTATAGTTTTATTTTAACGTTGGATTACATTTCTCCATAGAGATCCTGTATAAAGTATCAAAAAAAAAAAAAAAAAAACGTCGTGTAAGTTTCGTTATTATACCGTTTGAAAACTACTGTGCTACTGGTTTAAACTGCCTCAACTACTCGAGGTACCTTTTACGGCAGTTAAACCGTGAAATTTCTATACTCTGCAGGAGTAACTTCCTTTTCCCACCTATAGTAATTCGAGATATCTCCTCGAGATTACACAGCTTGATGTTTTTAAAGACAGAACCATTGAGCTTTCATAAGGTATCGCTATATTGGATACATTGATATTTAAATTGGTACAGCTTGGATATTTTCCAAGACGGCGAGATGAAATGTTTTACGGGGCGAAATAAGGTATCTGTATGAATTGTACACAAATTAAATATAAATGGCAAGCTTCCTTAATAACGACCATAAAGCTTATGCTTGAATGGCAAAGAATCGCCATAGAATAAAAAGGTACCATTGGTGCCAATTATCTAAGCTTTTTCTTTAAATTCAGCATTAATTGAGAAATAGATCACGATAAATTATGTTTCTACGAGAGAGGTATTTTCATTTTTATGTTTAACTTAAGATAGTTTCTAAAATTTGTATTCTTTACCAGAAATTTCAAGGAAAAATTTAAAATAAATTAGTGAAGATATCTAAGTATGCAATAGGGTGGGGCGAAGAACACTTTTTCTCGAAATTCACATGGCCTGAGTCATTAAATAGTGCGAAACTGATAAGAACAAATTGTCTTCAGGTTTCAGCTGAAAATATTGCTATCTTCAGGTTCCACACCTCAAGCGAATATAGTCCCAGTGTTTTTTTTTTTTTTTTAGTCTTTTAAGAATTTCTATTGAAATAATTACGTTTAATTAATAAATCGACTAATTAATACTCCGATAGACATGCTCTATCAAGAACAACTGTTAGTTCGGGCATTTAGTCTGCCTTAGAGATGTCGCGAACCTCATCGCCAGTCGTTTTCCGATATTTGGCTTCCTGACTAACGAAATCGTCATCATTTTCTGAGGTATATTCCATTTCTAAATCAGATCCTAAATAGACGTTTTCTTTTAAATCTACGATTTCCAGCACTGACGTGTGACAATAACGTATTAATAAAGCAATTCAATAATGAAAACGTAACTAATTATTCAATTAATTAATTAAACATTATTATTTTAATAAAAATAAGCTAGAAACATATTCGCGTGAGTTGTGGAACCTGAAGATGACACTATTTTGAGCTGAAATTTGGAAACAATTTGTTCTTATCAGTTTCGCGCCATTTAATGACTCTGTGAAATTTGAAATTAAGTTTTTTTCGCTCCACCCTAGTATACAATGATGGCGTAAAAGATCCTGCTCACAGGTATTCCATATATAGGAGGCGTTGAATAAACTCATTCAACTACCAAGAACATTTTCCTGTGACTTGAACGCCAAAATAACGAAACAATAAAAACCAAAGAATTTATTTAATGGTTTGCAGAAGAAAAAAAATTAATTTTAATCAAATACGGACTCCTTAAGATAGATAGCGGAAACTTTTGAGACATACTCTATTCGTACTTGTACTTAAAAATGCATAGAGAAAAAGAAGACAGACTGACTGAGGGGGATACAATGGAGTACCTGCACTCGAGGTGCTTATCTCCAGTATGTAGAAGGATCAATGAGTTCTTTGACCTTGTGTTTAAGAAGAAGCCCTAAGCAAATTAGAAGACAGAAAGTGTGCAAGCCTTTTAAAATACACTGCACATAGATTTAAAATAGTGGTTGCATTGATAGAATAACATACATGTAAAGAGAAAGTACTTCGTCTTTTCTCTATCGAGTTTAAGCTAGCACACAAATGATAAAAAATGGAGGACAACAAACAAGAATAACAATCAGTTACTGAATATTTCATGAATCAGAGCTGATATTTATTTGGAAATATGTGTTGTTTATTGCGATAAGCTACGCTTAACTTACTGAATAATATATTGTTTGGTACTTATACTGACTCCAAAGATAAAATCTCGTCATCTGTTTATATACAAAACCATTCCTATTATTAGTGTACTGTTTTTTCTTCACTTGCCTATTCCCTTCTTTTTTGCTCATTTTAAATTTAACAGCAGTTGCTATTAATCTTCAATCACTAACGTCTCCTTTTTTATAATAGACTGTATTTGCAATGTTTGTTTCATTCCTGCTTTTTGTTTGTATATATCTAAGCCAATTCTTCTGCAAAGCCTTTCATTTTTTTTTTTATAGATATTCAAAGTTTCTTTTCTAAAAGTTCTTAAGTTTGCACCAGAAGTTTTGGCGATGGCCATTTCAATATTGTCATATACATTGCATTAGTTTTCAGTTTCTGAAAAATTTCTCACTTTCTAAGACATTTTTTGTGTACACGAGAAAGTACCATGAAAGTCAAAATGCTTCAGGAATTGATTACTACACCGATCAAAAATATCCGCAAAAGAAAATTGAACTATGGCGATCTCTGTAGATCTCCCCCCTTGAGGATTTTTTTTTGCCGTACAAAATGTATATTCTTCACTCCCTTATCACACATACGTATACATACATGTGATTTGCAGTAGTCGTAATCCCCACCCCCACTCCCCATGAAAAGAAATCTGGCTACGTCACGTGGTTGGTATTTAAAGAAAGCGTGTTAAAACAACTTTCAAGCATGAAATTTAGCGCTTTGTTATGCAAATGAACCTTTGAGGATATGAGTCGCATGGAAACAAGTCAATAAAAAAAAATAAGTATTCGAATTACAGTGTTTTCTTAAAATCTGCAGAAACATTTAATTTGAGGATCGCAAAAGACGGTAGTAGGCACCTACCCCTGAAAGTTTGCTAAGAGCGCGATCTCTGTGTGAATTTACGACTACAATCAATGAAGTCATATCTCGAGTCAATTTTCATTCCCCCTACCCTCCTGATGTAGCTCCTGCTGATTTCTGCTTGTTTCTAAAAATAATAAAGAATAAAATAACAGTAAGAAGGATTTTTCTGATCGCAATCTGATCGTTTTCTGATCGATTCTTCATCTTTCGTTCGCAATTCAACATTTTCGTTTTCTTTTTGAAAAAAAAAAAAAATGTTTCTCAACAGCTGCGGACGAAAAATGCAAAATGTTACTGAAAATCTGTAATGAACTTCGATTACATCCTATTTCTCAATTTCATGCTGTCTTGCGTGAAATTTGGACCGAATTTTGTGCGTTGAATTTTGAGATATACACAGATAATACCATTTCTCTGCTAAAATGACATTTATAATGTTTACTCCTAAGTATTTATGCATTTCTTTCCTAATCTAGAATTGGCAGGGTTGCCAACTTAACCACTTTGTAGTACTAGATCTGGTGCTAGATCTGTTTACATTATGAACCTAACTTGCCATAATTTTTTGAAAAGCTACTAGTAGCTATTTTAGGCAATATCTGGCTATTTAAAGCCATAGTCTTCCTCCTTTAAGCAATGTCCGGTCATTTGTAGCCATTTTCAACCGTCGATGATCATACTGTTAGTTCCACTAGCTCATATCCGCAGATTTCAATTTGAATTATTAAATGTTATTTAAATTTATTTTATAATGCGCATGCGCAAATACGGGGGGATGCGATTTTCACAGTTGTGGTCTGTTTAAAAACGCAGACAGTGGGCAGCTGCGAAATAAAACTTCGTACACGACTGTCCGGATGTCGACAACGAAATAGGACAGTTTCACTCACCATTCATTCATTTTAGGACAGACATTCCACAAATACGAGGAAAAAGCATGATTTTATTTTGTTATTGGAATCAGTTTTAGATAATTTATTTTTCTCTCAGGTGGAAATCATTTTTTGCTATTTCTAGCCACTTTTTATCAGGCAAAGTTGGCAACACTCAAAATAAGACGGCAATAGCTCATGGTTTACAAATATGCAAAAATTAATAAGTGGACAGAAAGACTATAACAATTAAAGTTCACCTGTTGCTTCATCTTTCCTCTTCACTGCGTGTGATTAAACGAAACATAGCAACAGAAAAGCAAAATAACTTAAATATCAACTGCTTGTATCTACGATGTTAGTATTGAAAATATTCTTACATAAACAAAGCCTTTGCTTAGTCTCCTTAAATTAAAATTATAAATAAGAAAAATATAATATTTAAAACATTTTAAACCTTTCATTATATATGAAACAATGCACCTATAATTACTTCTAACATTCCAAAATTTTGAGGCGAGAATGTATATTAATTAAATCTCTTCTGAAGAAGAAACGCAATACTTTGAAATAATGATGTATCTTAAAATGAAAATTTTATTTCAAATAATAGCTAAATTAATTTAAAGAATTCATAATTAGAAAATAAAGGAGAGAAAAGTTACATTTTATTGAAATGGAGAAATTTTTAATTAAAACCTTTCAGGTTTTTTTTCTTTCTTTTTCATTCCGTTTGGTCTTTTGACGAAAAATAACTTGACAGGTCTTTAAATTGTAAGAGAAACATTGGAAGCTCGGGATTATATTTCAATTAAGTTAGCGAAGGTCTTTTAATTTATCACTTACAAGGGGAAAAAAATACTAATTCAGCATGAAATTGAATAAATTTAGAGCTATCTTTTTGTTCTGTGTTACAAAAACGCTTAATAGTTCCATTAATTAGTCATTTGAATTATTAAACAAAGGCTTTTAATTAATTAAATTTTGATTAAGCCTATTTAAGCTTGTATGCCACTATTTCTCAGAAAAGTGAAGGGAAATAACTGTTTATAATAGCGAATATTATCGTAAAAGCAGAGCTCAGCTCTCATTTGGTATGATTAAAATGTACTTTTTTCATTACATTTTATTTTTTTAATTAAAAAACTCTGAATATTTTATACCTTTTATCAAGCGCATAAGAAGAGGCTAACCTATTCGAAGAACAGACCTTTAGATTTAAAAATTAATTAATTAAACATTAATTTTATCAAAGTTCTTTCACTATAATCTACTAAAACTAAAGTTGTCCTTTATTAAAATTACAGTTCTTTTCTTTACATGGACGAGCTATTGTATTGTTATTGTATTGTCGAGTTATGTATTGTGTTGCTCTTACTGTCGAGTTATGCATTGTGTTGTTGTTATTATCCAATTATTGTATTTTCGCGTTTGCATGGAAAGTCAAAAAGTGTTTTTGACTTCCACTTGCCTGCAGAAACGGAAACCCTCATACAGGCAACATACCTCTCCCACTTCAAATACACCAAGGTTGCATACTTGAGAAAATTTCTTTTACCATTTAGACTAAGAACATCAAAGTGAATTTTATTCTAGAGGGAAAAAAAACAAAACTACTCACGATAATATTTTGAATGGAATCGAAGAAATAACATACTACCAAATTTTATGCTTTTTTTCCGGAAGATTACCTGTTATTTTTTACATGATGTAACATCTCTAAAAGGACTGGCTGACTGGACTTTTTGTTTTTCATGGAGCGCCGTAGCATAAAAGCTTTATCTCCAGTGATAAGAAGTAGAAATCATGTGGATTCTTTATCTTGAGTCTCTAACAGCAGACTCTATTCTTCCTACAAGGCGACTCTATTTTTCCTTGTATATTTAAAATAAAACTTCTTAAAAGTTGTGGTGAGAAGCCTAAAAAAAGTAAACATTGGCAGTTATGTAATAACAACAAAAAGTTTTATGTTTTATATCACTCGATAAAAATATTAGGATTAAGTTGCCATGCACTGCAAGAATAGCCTGATTCCAAACATTCTTCAGAGGGAGAGAAAAATCCTTTGTAATCCAAACACGATGTATTTTGTATCTCGTGCTTCATTCGAATAAGCTTTGATTCCTCCATGTAAAATACACATTCCAAGACTTCCCTTCCGTTTTTGCATGTGCCTCCAGTGTTTAAACTTCTTTCAAGTTACGAAACAGAAAATGCATTTCCACTCCAATATATCTCTTTTAGCACTAAAAGACGCAGCACTGCTGGATATTTCATATAAAAAGCAATATAAGAAGTCTGCCGAAAAACTGAAAAACGAAAAAAATAGATAGGCTGCTATGCAATAAATGACATAGCTCAATAAAATACTTTACTTTTGAATACAATAGATTTAAAAACCGTACAACTAGTATTAGTTAATAACTTTCTAAAAATGCGGTTTTCACAAATATATAAATAAAGGCACTATGATTAAAGTATATTTTCGCTGTAGATGAGCCGTTCAATATAATTCAAACTAGTTTTCACGCTACTCAGAAATTGTACTGATTTTTGCATTTTCCTTTTTCAGGAATATTGTACGTAACTCATTAACTGTACTTACTGGATTTTAAAAAGTTGATATTGTTTAATACTTATTTTTGAAACAAATAAAAAAATAAACACTATAAAAAGCAGTTATGCCTTACGGAGAAGGCGACAAAGGAATAAATATGTATTATCTGAATTCACATGAAACCAAAAGATCTTTTTTTCCCCAAGCTACACTATTAGAAGCAACTCTGCTACGAATTACAATAGACAAAAGTACGCTTCCTAGATGAAAAAGCAATGAATGTTTAGTACAAATTCACCCAAAAGTAACATTGATTATGCAAAAATTAATTCAATCGTGTTTATATCATTAACAGCTGCCACATGGCAGAATTATTACAGAAAAGAGAAGAGAATTATTACGGAATTATTACAGAAAAGAACAGAGTTAAGTATATAGATAGAGATATAAGTATAAAAATTTATTGAAGTTGAGATTACGAGTGCTAAATATAGAATACTGTTTATAACTTTTGAGAAAGAAAAACAGTTATGGTATAGTTCTCCAGTTTTTACTGATTTTTATATATTTTAGTTTTTTATAGTCTGTTGAAATATACTACAGTCTATTGATTTGTGCTGTTTACAAAAATATGGACAATATGAATCGAAACTCTCAATTAAAATAAAACAATTACGAATTAATATTTCGGTATTTTTAATAATAATGCGATACATCTGCAATGTTATTAAAAAATTATAATAATGAACGGTTATACGAGGTCGTGATGAATGAATATGGTAAAAACACATAAAAATCGAAATGAAAACGTCCATCGCACCTCTAACAAGGAGTCATTAACTTACTTTATATAAACTCAACAAAAGAAATTTGAAACATCAACGAATGAATTAAGTGTTAGAAACTGTTCGTTCTAGCATAATAAAGTTTAAAGCTCAATTCGAAAAGCTACCATAATATTTTCCGTAAGATATCGCTTTCGAAACGATACTGTCTTATATATTTGAAGATTTACAGTTGTCCACTAAGATGAATGTTCTTTTCCACTCTTTTAAAGAAAATGCCTCCTGGATAATGGGAGCGTTATATGTTATAAGGCATGAAGGCTCGCTGAAATATACTTTTTCCAGATTATATAAAACTGTTTTAAATTTTGGTAAATTACTACCTACATATTAAAAATATTTTAGTGATTTGAGTTTGAAAATTTTATTTTATGACGAATGGCAATTTCTAAGCATTAATAATTATATAATCTGATAAGGAAATAGATAATTGTTTTATTTTATATGAAAATATGCTTTTCAATTTTCATTTTAAGATATTTTCTTGTAATATCTGTAGCATTCACCAAGCATTCCAAATCGTTTAACTTAGCGAAAATAAAACGATGGTGAAGCAATTCTCGCAGGCCTAGGTATGGCACATAAAAGCTTCAACTGCTACTCTATCTTCCACGCGTTGAGTATATTTGTTACATCTAAGTTATCGTTATATAACTGTATTGAACCTTGTTGACATTATCCCATTACTTGCAACTAACATATTACCATATTATTATGAAAAGTATTTGGTTAAGAGGATTTTGGCTGTAATTTCTTCATTTCAATTGACAAGCAGTGATTGATAATTTTGGGCAGAAAAAAATTTCTTAGATATGACTTGACTTCTTTGTACGTAAATCGTAAATATTTTTGGCACTCTTCATCTAAACTTATTTTATTTGAAAGACATGCAGTACTGCAATATTACTAAGGTTTAGTGATTTTCGGTCAAATATTTGAAATATCGCCATACTGGATTCAGTTTTAAACATTTGTTATTGGCACTTAATTTGGCGATATTTTGCCAAAAGCCCCCAAGATTTTGGCGATAGTTTACACAATTTTGGGCATAGCCGAAATAGTGATTGACCACACATATTTAATGCATTGAAGGTATCCATAGACTTCAATGAAATTCTTTTGAATGACCCTGTAAATAAATTAAATTACTCAGTCGATTGCAACAGAGAAAGGAGAAATGCACAATTACAAGTTACAATAGTTCAAAATACAAAATCTCCACATTCTGCTGTTAAAAGTTTTATAGTTATGCAAAATACGCAATTAATTTTCACGTCAAATTTGGCGATATTCCTGCAAAACACGACAAGGCCGATGATAGTTTGCTAGATCTCTAACGAGGGCGTGGTCCAAACAATCACTGACTGTATACATAGTTAATATATTAAAGATGTCCATTGATCTTTATGTATTGAAATAATTTTGGATGGCCCTGTAAATAAACTATCCACAAGAATGGAACCAAAACGAAATGTGCACAAGGTGTTACAACAATCCTAAGTATGAAATTTCAAAATTCTATTACCAATAGTATTTTGAGATATAGGACTTACGCATATACATACATACATACATACGTTCGTACGGACGCCAATCTACTTACGGTTGGTTAAGATGGATTGTCCATGCATTTATACGAATATACATGCATGCGTATGTTGGGACGTCTAGCGAAAACTTTTTAAAGTAAAGAACGAAATTCAGAGGTAGCCAAAACCGATTTTTTTAATCAGAATCTGCGTACCAAAAATTTTCGCCATCACTATACTTCCGTTTACTTCATACAAGGAAGTAATAATAAGAACGTAAATTTTGTTATTTAATTTTTTAAGCGATTCCCTCGTTCGATACTAATTGGTAGGGTATAATGATTAAATTTACCTTCGATTGAGTTACTCATACCCTTGATTGAGTTACTCATATTGTGAAGTTTCTGCGTAACAGAAGGTATACGGATGCGTAATGCAAAATCCGTTTAAAGTTATTTCTTTTCGATTTTTATTTAAAATGCTCAAAAGCATTTACAATTGAAAACTAAAAAAAACATGAAATCGGTTAAAAAAAATAGAAATTCTCATTCCATGAATTAACTTTCACGTACCATCTGCAATCGCAGAGCAAATGATGCGTTTCATCATTCCATTTGGAAAGTTCCTTAAAGCTCCCAGGGGAAAGTTACTTTGCAAATGGTTTTTCATTCATTATCGAAGAAATTAGAGAAACTATCAGGAGATAGGTTTTTTTGTGTGCAAGTACCGGAAAAAAGTGTGTAATAGTAAAGGATTAGAGCATAAATATGGGAAATGGCTGAGCAAAATGGCTAATTATTTTTTCCATTACACAGACAAAGATTGGTAGATAATCACTAAAGATCGAATATATTTTCTTCAATAATTAAAACATTCTTCGAAAATTTTGAAATGGAAAATGAAACTGTTCCTTGTAAGAGTCTGAATAGTAACATTCTCTCAATATTATTTTTCTATTCAATGTAGTCTTAAGTCATTTTTTTATAGAATGAAGCATTCCGTGTGGTTGAAGAAGATAATAAAGACTTTGTACAACATAGTTCCTTTTTAGTATGGTTCCAATATGACGTATAGAATCAAACGAATTACTAAAGATACCATTATAGAAGAATGAAAATGTTTCTTTGAAGTTATCACAGTGCATGTTTTAGATAGGAAATTTATTGATGTACGAATCATTACAGTTTTTAAACAAAGAATAGTGTTAGTAGTAGCAATTAGTAGTTTATTGAATGTAATGCTGCAAAATCTAACCTACAAACAATTTAAGAATTTGGATAAAGTGAATCAGGCACGCTGAAGCTCGCAAAAGAAAGCAACCGTCTTATTAAATTACTTTTAACTTTCGCTATAGAGTGGTATCGAAATCGAAAGCCTTGTGCACTGAAGAAGCTGTGATCAGTGAACTTATAAAAATTGTTTTCGCATCATTGTTTCATGTTTATTATATCCGATGCATCTTCTATGTACTCCTAGGATTTTATGGGAATTAGTGAATCATTACGGTGACAGTGCTCCATGTATAACTTAGAATTTAACGGCGCACTTCAGAATTCCTATTAATATTGTCCGCAGCGCCCCTTAATACGCGTCACACATAACACGATTTGCGTACAAACATTTGTATTTCCTGTTAATAAATTTACAGGAATTTTTAAAAATGATGCGAATTGATTATGAAGCCACAATCCACGTTTCATTCTAATTCTTCTGCTATATTGCAATAATTACTTTCTGGCTGCCTCGACATAAAAATATTTTTTTTGAAGCAGCTTTGGTACCATCTACTATGCGGTAGATTCAAATCAAAATTTAAATAGAGTAAATGTAATTAAAATCTAGATCTGATATTCGAATCTTTGTCATTCCTAGATGCATAATATTTGCTACGGTTGAATAATTAGGCCATAACCAAGTACCCCATCTCTTTAAAGTTCTATCGGATTTACTTCTTACATAATGATTAACTTTGTAGTATAATTAAACTTACAAAGTGAGTCGTTTTTCCTAAATTTTACTTTGATGTAATTATATAAACTTTCTCTTTTATTTTAACGAAATTAGAATTTTTTTGGATGCTTAGGATGAAGATTAAAATACTTTTCCGTAATAAAATACTTTTGTATCATATATTTTATTTGAAATTAATTAAATTTTCCTACATTAAGACAGACATATCAGAAAATTTATAAAGTACTTTTAATTATATAAGTACGTGGATCGCGTGCCCGTCATAATCGCAAAAAGTATAGCATCCCAAAATACGTTTTTATCGCTTAAATTCATAACACAAAATCAGAAGCTTTTCAGTTAACAGAATTTAATGATTTATAGCATAGTCAAAAACTATTTCGTAACAAATTTCTTTCTTACAACTATTTCTTGAATACTTTGACTAACTTTAACTATTGACTCATATAATACATACAATAAAATTTAATAAATGCATTCTCGTTTTCATTAGAAACGTCTCTAATGAAATCTTGCTAATTTTAACAGTAGTTCAGCATTCAGAAAACATTATCTACATAACGCAATCGATTACTTTTTTCGGGCAAATTTACACTGACAGGCGTTTTATATGTACCGTAATACTATGATTGAAATTCGAAAAACTAATCCAAAATTTGTACAACAAAAATGCCATGTACAGCATCCTTTGAGTTTGAGACGTGGGTTGGATTGGGACCCTTATCCAAGGGGCTGTCGCCTTGATTGTTCGACGTACACAGTATATTGTGAAAAATAATTAATATATATAAACAACCTTATAAAGCGCCATAAGCATAAACTTAGAAGTAATATGAGAAACGCTTCATCATTGTGTGTATTAATAATGAAATTGTTTGCGCATTTCGTGTTCGTTATTTCCTTCATTAAATTTCATGATGTATATTTTCAGATGAAAGAGACACATAATAATAATAATAATAATAATAATAATAATTCATTATTCTTTGAGCATTTTTCGTGTACACCACACTTGATGGTATTTCATTCACACGCTTGAGCTACGCATGATGTTCTTAAAGCTAGTTGAATTATAATCTCTTTGTAGAGATTTATTCAGAGTCAAATCTATGTATTATTTGGAAATTGCAAATTAAAAATCATTATTTTTACATCACGTCTAAATATTGCTGACGACTAGTTTCACTTAAACAACACATTCGTTCAATAAAGGTCTTAGAAAACTATTTAACACCATTTTGATTAAAAATAATTTGCATTAAATAATCCCCAAAGAAACATTTAAATTTCTAAAATTTTAAAAGGAAATGTTGTGATTACCATACTTTTGAAAAGAACTGAGCAGAAACCCTGTTTGCCTTTTACTATATAGTTTTAAAGCAATTTAAACGGTGAGCATTCAAACATAACTTTAATCGCTTAAGTTTGAAATAAACTTTAATTAAATTTATCTTCTTAAGCTATACGACGAAATTTTATGTATTGATATGAGTGTATAGTCTTAAGTAGTCTGAAGAGCTTAACAGTTGTTTCCTAAACTTCAAGATAAATATAAAACATTTCTAAAACATATATCATTTCACAAAACTTTGAAACTCGAGTGTTTAAATAAAGCAGATGGTAAAATTATGTTTGAAAAGTCAAAGCAGAACTGTGAACTGTATATCAATAGGAAATTTTAACATATCCCTTACTTTTATTTTACTGAATGATTCCAAACTCTCAGAAAGTTATGATGATTAGAAAATAAATGGAATTTTAAATAATTAATTGTTCTTTCATTTATTCAAATTTCACTGTTTTAATTCATATGACATTCACGCATTTTATAATCTGAATTAAGAATTTTAGAAGTCTATACGGTGCTTACGAAACATGTATGATTCTTATAAATGTAGATGACAGAGGTTACTTATAAGAAGTATTATTTGGAAACATTATTACTTGATTTAATGATGTGTAAATATAAATTTTGCACACTTTCATTTTGTTATTCCTAAGTGCTTTGTGAAAACCAAATTAATACTTTAGAAAATTAATTTGAGAAAATATAAAAAAGAGTATTTATTTTTGCGAACGAAACCAATATGCTTACCGAAAAACGGACACTAGTCAATACCCTAAAACGACCGAGGCCTCACTGCGCCCTTGTTTATTTACAGAAAGTAAAGCTATTCAACGTTTGTGGTGGGTTTACTCTCCTATAAAACATTTAAATAATTTAGGATAGAAAATTTAATTTTTCGACAAATATAAAATTTTAACTATAACTATTATATAATATGCTGTAAAAATAGATCATAATAAAATATTCTCATCAGCAGGCTATTTTAATTTTTAGCTTCAATTTAAAATATTTTCCGAGATTTGTATCTTTTACCAGAAATTTTAAATAGCTTTTTTCTGTGTAGGTAAAACTGTTATGAAGTGATCTCAGAAAGCCTTGCGATAACACAAAAGCTTCTGTTCTCAGGCATCCCATATCTAAGAGGTGTTGGATGAACTCGCAAGAAAAGAAAACAGTTATTAATCATTTAATGTATGACTTACAGTTGATATCACATATGATCATTATGCGTCTGGCGAGATAGGTAGGCTACGGTGCTCACACTTTAGTTTCAACTTTTTGCATTCGAAAAGTCATAAGACCATCTTAGTGCTGGATAGCTATATTACGATGGTAACAATCCCTATCACATGATTCTTTAAGTGTAAAGGGGTGTGACCAAAATATCAGCATCGTAGCTTATGTATTACGTCAGCCACCTAACGATTAACAGTAATCTGTACGACACAACGATGTCACTGCGAACTGAACCAACGCCTCTTTCGTATAGAAAGCCTTACAACTCTTATGTTACCATTTTCGGAGGTGATCATTCGACCTACATTTAAAAGTTTTATTTTCATAAAATAAAACTGCTAAAATTTTCTGGTAAATACTACAAATATTAGAAAATATCTTATATTAAACATTAAAATTAAAATATCTTTCTCATAAAAAGTATTCAGTATGATCTATTTAATTATAATATTATCTAATTAGTTATAGTTAAAATCTGCCATTTGCCATAAAATTATATTTTATATCTCAAATTATTAAAATATTGCCCATCATGGGTAAATTCACCAGAAATTTTTAATAGCTTTATTTTTCCAAAATGAAACTTTAAATGTAGGCCAAATGATGACGTCAAAGCTTGGTGACGTAGCAGTTGTAAGGCTTTCTATATCTAAGAGGTGTTGACTGAACACAAATTTATGAATTTAGATGCATTTAAATTTAAATTTAAGACGAAAAAACATGTTGCTGTTGTATACATACTTAGCATTGTTATATTACTGCTTAGAAAAATTTCGAAAGTAGTAATTTATCGCTAATATTGCACTATTATCTAATAAAAAGTTGTATCTTCAAAGGAAATTGAAGATTTTCCAATATGAATTGTTTCTTGAATTCCTCCATGAATAACCAATAATAGAGAACCGAAACGCCAGAGATAATGTAGGGAATCGGAGATCAAAAGGCAACTCATATTCATCATTCCTGCTTTCAGTTTGGAAACCCGAGACCGTATATTTTCTCTATTTTCTTGGCATATACTTTTGTTGTCACTGAGCTTTTTTCGCATTGCTTATTCATTGTTATTACAAGAGAAGAACAATATGTATGAATTACACAGTTATGAAAAATTATTGATAGATCGATATAAAAACGATAAATGGAGATAGAAACACAGAAAGATATGACTACATTGCTCATATTACAGGAATTAAAATATATTACCTTAATTAAAAATTTGAGGCCGTATTTGTTATTCTTCACAGCTTAATACAAAGATCCATATTTCATTTCAACAATACTAAAATGTTCCTTCTGTTCTAAATTAATAAAGATTCGAGGAGAATAGCAGCTTCATCATTGCATATTATTAACTTTCGCATTATGGTTGAAGACGTCCTACAGTTTACTTGAACTGTAAGGTAACTACTCTTCTGTTATTATAATAATCGAGTTGCGTTTCTCGTCGTATTAAAACACGCACATTATATTAATTTGCGCGTTAGTTTTCTGTCATTCATTATATTTACGTTTACAATTCAGCGCAATCTGATGGCCGAAGTAGATATGCTATGATGAAAAATTATAAAATCGTAAGTCCATGTAGTAGTTTGAGTACCCATTCAAAGGTTAATTGGGTATAATATTTAAAAAATCTTGTATAGAAAGAAAGTGTCAAAAATATCACTCTCTGATAAGTTCTTAATATCGCGTGAGGCAGGTAATATAAGGTGCTATATTCACCTTGAATCTCTGTTTTATATGTTCATGCTTTCGGCCCGCGTAGCATTCCATAAATACTGATGACCACCAGTGGCCGAACGGGAACGAAAGTGCCTGATCAACACCTTCAAGGCATAGAAAGCGTAGCAACTGTATCTTTGTCATCACCCGATCTTGAATGACTCTAACACGGTTTCATTTTCAAGCTATAAAACTATTTAAAATTTCTGATCAATGCTACAAATAGTAGAAAACATTTGAAGTTAAAGATTAAAATAAATATAATAAGATACAAATTAAAATACCTTTCTTGGACAAAATAGTCTATTATGATCTGTGTCATTCTCTAAAACTAGTGAGTGTTAAAAATTGCCGTTTGTCGTAAAATTAATTCTTCTGTCTTAAATTATTAAAATATTTTAAACCCGAGAAAACTCACCGCAAGTTTAAAAATAGTTTTAGTTTGTGAAAATCAACCTGTGAGGTCGCCATTCAAGCAGGTTCAGTGATGACGTCAAAGCTTCAGTTGTTGTCCAAGCCTAGCCATTCGGAACAGTTTTCTTTGAACCTTCGCTTAAATACGATCTACGATATCCTTCCCTCGACCTAGATCCCTCAGGTAGATGATCGGCCGTAATTCACTCACTAAAAAAAAAAAAAAACATAAATACTGAAAGTGTGAAAATTTTTAGTTATCTCTTTAAATTATTTTTTTCTTATATTTTAAACAGAAGCTTTTTATTTTTAAAACATTTTAAACAGAGAGGATTATCCATAAAAATTAAACTTAAAAAAAATATAATAATTTTTAATACAAAAATTAATATGTAGTTTATGCGATGAAAAATAAATCAGGATAACTAATATTAAGTTGTTTATGGAATAAAGCTATAACAAACTTTCTAGAACATGATACGTTTCTTTATTAAAATTTAAGACGCATCAATCAATTTTCTTTTTTTATCAGATAATTAAAACCAAACACCGCGGCAAATATTCTGGGAGCATTAAAATTTACAGAATTAATCCTCTTTAGTGAAGTATGTATTTTTTCAAAGTAAACAAGAGATCAAATATTGTGTTTCAATCTATCACTGCCGTCGACTGTATATTGGCGTATTTTTAAAATTCTTCTTAAGCATTGCATATACGTTCCAATAAATATAGTTACTTAATAAGCTTATGTTTACTTTTAGTTTACATTCGAGCGTATGATGTATGAAACTTGCAAAAGTGTAGGAAATATTTACACTAAAATCCTCTGAAAACAAGCAAAAACGTGAGAAACCCTGTACGGGGAATTTTTATTATACATTTTGAATCTGCTGCCCAGGTTGTGTAGTGGCTAGATAATCATTCTGGTTCGATTTCCGACAGGAGCTTGGGTATCATAATTAAATTGGAAAAACCCTCTGTTACTTAATAAAGAGTGAGGTTTCTTTCTCTTGTTGTTGCTGTTCCTGATGCCCCCTGACAACCGCAAGGAGCGGTGCCACATCCCCCTGAAGGGAGGCGATGAGCAGAGGGGATACGCCTTCTATTTTTAGGGCCCCAGTGAGAGGAAGTACGGTTTAGCCCGTTGTCCCCTAATTTTTAACCAATTCCAGAGGAGGGACAGGCCCCCTGAAATCGGCACCTCCAGAGGTATCGTGTAACAACTTGGAGGACATTGGAGCCACCACACATTTTACGTACACCAGTTCTCGTTAGCGTACACGGTCCCACAGTAGTCGAGCCGAAAGGAAGTTGACCCTACAAAGCACTGGCCGAGACGGATACTGCTTCACTTTCCATGTTCTAATGGGAACGGAGTTCAGCGCCCAGACCACTGGGAGACCTTCTTTTGCTTGAGAAGTTTTATTTTGAGTTCGGAATTAATATTTAAAATCAGGCATTTGTTAGGTCAGAGAAAATTGTTTCTCAACCTATATGACAAGATCTCGTTGGTGCCTACTTTTAAACACCATAATGATTCAGGTATTTTATGAATTTGTTTAAAAGAACGTTTGCATTTTTCTGAATGCTTCAACATAAGTTTATTTTGCATTTTGTTTGTACAATTAAATAAACTACACTTCTATGCTAAACAGCAGACACTTAACCAGTTCACGTAATAAACGCCAAGCGAATGCCGTCATTTATTATATTCTGAACCCACATTTTCCCTTATTATTCCATGCTTTCTAGAAAAATGCCGAAGCAAAGTAATAACACCATATCCCGTGGGATGTGGCAATCTTAATCCGAGATAGCCACAGTAAGACAGCCACACACTCTTGGTCACATGAATCTTAATTGCAAAGGGGTGTTACTAAAATGTCAGCACCAACACTCGTCTTTCTCGTCAGGCACGAGTGTATATTTTTGACATTTTTATACATTTAAGCGAGGATCCCGTTGTGCTAAGTTTATGCCGACAAGATGGGACGCACTGTATATACGTATGCATCTGTGTATGGATACATATATATATATATATATATATATATATATATATATGCATAATATTATTTCTATCATTATTTTTAACAATTAAGTCTAAAATTGTTTTACGAATCCGTGAGGACCACTCAAATAGTCGTAAACTTTAGTCTAAAATCACCTATATGAATGCATTCGAGGCCATCTGCTGGTATTCGTTAAAAAAAAAACCTGGTTAAAACGAGCGTCAACTGTATAACTACATTCTAGAAATTCATGCATTCGTATATGGCTTAGACAAATAAAATACTAATTAAATTGCTGGAGAGATTTCACAGTATTGAATTCCTCAAGGCCACACTTTTTGCTCCATTATGGACATTCTGAACGTGATTGTATGGCTTTGTTGAAAACTATCCATTTTTCTTTAACAACAAATCATTATGCTGCTGTATAAAATTCAGGAATCCTCTTTGATAGCAAATGAGTGCAAAATTTATCATTTGCACATATTGGACTATTTAGATTTACAAGGCTCTATTTCTGTGTTTGATACGCTCTGTTTGAAGACAAACGAAAGGACCTATAAATATTGAACACTTTTATTAAAAACTTTTAAATGTGGCTAATAATATGACGCGGTAAATAAAGGAAACCCAAAATAAAATATTTAATTTAAAAAAAATTAAATTTTATAATAAAAAAAATTGACGTATTGGAAAACAACCACCAGAAAAGATTTGCAGTTTACATAAAACCATGACCGTTACGTATGCATATGCACATACTTATTTATTAAAGAACGATTGTATATTTTAATTATAATTGATTATTCTTTTTAATCATCTTGCAGGTGCAGTTGGCAACGAAGATGAAGGAACATCGGAGGACAAAGAAGGTGCTGATGAAGAGGAACAGGAACGATTGGAAGCCCTCCGGGAAGCTGAAGAACGAAGAAAGGAAAAACACAGGAAAATGGAAGAGGAACGGGAAAAAATGAGACAAGAAATCAGAGATAAAGTAAAGTTCCCTTCTTTTATTTATTTTGTTACACTAACATTATTTTACCGAGCAGACATGTCAGACGTCAGATTCTACTATAAATTTACAAAAATGGGACAAACGTATAGGGAGAATGAATATGGAAATATGGAAACAGTTTTAGTTTTAATTTTCATGATTTTTCTGCTTTTCATTGATTAATAAGCATTCCTGCTAGCAGCAAGTGAAATTACTGGTAAGAATAAATATGAAATTACTCCAAAGCCACAATCATCCAATTCGAATGATTCGCTCATCAAATAAAACAACAAATGATACAAATGTGTAAATGCTCTGCACGTTTCGCAAATTCTGCAACAAATACCTCCTAATCTTTTACGTTTAAATTTGTTATTCTCTCTTTTGAATGGAGTGACTTGGAAAGTTTTTTTTGTGCCCATCGACGAATTTTGATGAGAACATATTGCTTTTTTTTCCACTTTTCTACGGGTATATTAGTCACAAAAAATCCTGATTCTTGTTTAACAGTAACACGAGAAAGGCTTAATATTTCAAAATAAAAATGAATTTACACAATCCATTTTGAACAATGGAAGAATTAAATATTTAAAACTTCTCTAGACAACAACCTTTTTTATTAAATTATTTCTGGAAACTGTGCACGTGCGTATAACTTGCATTTTGAATATTTTAAATGTTTACGCGTGTGATCATAAGGTAGTTTGTTTCACCCTTTAACGCGCAGTGATCCCGCTCTGGGAACACCAAACTCTTGCATTCTGACTGTTGCCAGTCACGAAGAATAGATTTGATTTCTATAAAAATAGTTGCGGGTGACATAGCTCCACGAGAACCCTTTACTTTTTAGAACGCCATTTCCCGTAAAAAAATGGTCACGATTATTTTTAACAGCACTGACTGAAAAATGGTGCTGAAAAATGGCGAGAACAGCTAGGGATGGACGCGAGACGACTTTTTTGCGAGACGAGACAGAGATTTACAGCTTTTTTGCGAGACGAGACACACATTTTTAACATTACGATATAGGGATTTTTGCGAGACGAGACAAGCTTTTAGGCTATTTTGCGAGACGCGAGACGCTTATTTTTTGTCTCGCGTCCATCCCTAAGAACAGCTGGATAGATTGCTCAATGCTGAAGAAAGGGCCGCCGTTGCCCTTTTTTCAGCATTGAGAAAGGGTTGCGCCTCAAAGGGTTAAAGTACTAAGTAATGACAATTTCACAACTGATAAATATATTTGCATACATTTTTCAGCATCGAATAAAATCGTTCGTATAAAAAATTACAAACATTTTAATGAAACAGTTTTTTGGCAGTATGTTAAAACTACACGAATCTCTGAAGAGCTACCTAAAGTGAAATCGCCTGCTTAAAAAATTTTCACTTTCAAAGATTTATTTTCCCTTGCTTTACTTTTTAAAGTAATGTATTGATAATTAGCATTGGAAGCGAGTGAAATGCTTTTATGATAAAAAAGCGAAAAATGCAAATGAAATGAAAAATAAAATAGTAAGGTCATTTAAATAATTGAACTTTTTTCTTATCGTGAAGCTTTATAAATCAAAAAGCAAATTATACAGAATTGCTTCGATATGAAAAAATTCGAAGCCGAGAACTTGAACGAATTCATTATTGGAAAGAATTTTATTTATTCGTAAAATTAATGCACTCGGATTTAATGCAATATGCAAAAATATTAAGACTAATACTTTCGCATATGTCGGAGACAAATAGCATTTTGAGAGTTTTTTAATTTATAAATACATCCTCTTACTAACTTTTGAGCATTTTTATGTTCAGGAATTGCATTTTTTGTATTAAATATACTGCAAAATTTGCGAAATGTGCGGAACGTTAACACATTTGTATCCTAATGACATTTGATATTTTATTTGATGAGCCAATCATTAGAATTGGATGATTGTTGCTTTGGAGTAATCCGCCCATTTCTTGTTTATTCTTACCATTAAGTAGCTTGTGGCAAGCAGGAACGCTTATTAATTTTAAGGGCCCACAACAACATTTTAAAGACCTCACACACAAGTTTAAAGACCTAAAAAAATATTTTTTTACAAATGATGAATTGTAGCCCAATGATGAATTGTAAAACTTCTTAACCCTCAGAGGCACCTGTTACCATATGTGGAACAAACTCTTTAATTACTCCTCCACGTCTATGAAATACTAACATAGACATATGTCAGATTTAAGAGTAATTATACATTGATAGAAAAAATGTAATTCAGGTCATCGACTGTAGATGTCATTACTGTTCTCATTCACCACCTCCTAGATACAGAAGGCCTGAGAACTAAAGCTTTTACGTCATCATTAGGTCTTCTAAGATGACGTCATCACAGTTTTTTTTCAGAAAGTAAAACTTTTAAAATTTCTGGTGGACAATAGAAATTATAGAGAATATCTTAAGTTAATGATAAAAATTAAAATATCTTTCTGATAAAGAATTATTTATTATGATGTATTTCTATATCATATTATATAATTAGTGATAGTTAAAATTTCCTATTTGTCGTAAAAATAAATTTTCTATCTTAAATCATTAAAATGTTTTATGCGGGAGTAAATTCACCGAAACTTTGACTAGTTTTATTTTGTGAAAATAAATGTGTGATGACGTCACTTTAGTGGACCTAGTGATGACGTAATAGCTTCTGTTCTCAGGCCTTGTCTATCTAGGAGGTGGTGTCTCATTACTCTCAAAAACTGAAAGAAATGTAAACCTTAATCTTTGCATATGCCATTCGTTTATTTAACAAAAAATATTCAGCAAAGAGTTTTGACCCGGAAAAAAAATATTGTACGTGAGAATTCATCATACTAATAAACAATTTGATTACTAAAACTTCAAAATAAATGTAAAACAAATTATAATTAAGTCTCAGTATACCACACATAGAACTGAAATAAGAAAAGTGATTTTCTTGTAAAATATTTGAGTTTTATTTTTTGTATTATTTTTCCACACTACTACTCACTAATATCATCCCATATGTTTATTTCAGACACAGAAATAAGATTGAGCCTTGCAGTGGTAAAGCGCGCTCACAAATAAAAGAGTGGATGACACAGTTGGTATTGAGGTGTGCCCGTCGACCCTTTTAACCTAACGTAGAAGTTAAAATGATAGACATTAGACTGTTTAATCATAAAATCTTGTGTATGACACCAAATTAATATCATTTTGCTTGTGCATGTACGTTGTCCATGACGTAAATCGACTGAAAGTGGGGAATAAAATTTAAACTCCAGATAAACAAAAAATGTCACACAGGCGGACAAAAATGTGGAGCTGATCAAAAATATTCACAAAGACTCTGAAATTTGTATTTATGAAAATTTTTAAAACTCTCGACATTAATCTCTGTATTACTGGTTTATCAAAAATGAAAATTGCGAGATATAGTACCCGATTTGTGTATGCAGTTATCGATTGTATCGTTATTTTACGATGACGGCAGCATGACAGATGACAGAAAGACAGGCTGCGGTGCTGGCATTTTGGTTACACCTTTTTGCATACTAAAAGTCATGTGACCAAGGAGGTGACCATTTTACAATGGCTATCTTATATTAAAATGGTCACGCCCTCTAGGTCACATGACTCTTTGTTGGCGAAAGGGTGCGACCAGGATGTAAGCACTGCAGCCTGTCTTTCTCGACAGACACAGCGGAAAATTTAACAGTTCAAATTTAGCCCGTGAAAAATTGGATCATTGTCTCACACCAATGCAGTTGCAACCTCAATTAAGACGGTTAAAAGAAATTCATTGGGAACCAACCACAGTTATTTATTGACTGACTAATTTTAGAAAATATTTCGTTATCTAAAAAGTTTTCAATAATATTTTTAGTCATTTTACATATAGCGTGATTTACTTCCATTCTTATGCATGGAAAGCATTTACTTTTTTGTGTTTAAGAGAAAAATCACTTTTCTTTTCAATATAAGCTACATGCACGCCACAAACCAAACACATTTTCGGAAAATCAATTTATTCTATTGCTTAGCTATCGAGACGCCCGTTTTCATAAGAAGGATTGCCCTTGGTTTGTGTAAATTTTGTCACGCAATTCTTTAAAAAAAGTGTCGAATAATTTATTTTTAACGTCCCATATTATGTATTGAAAAACGTGCAGCTGCGTCAAGGCGGCCAGTTCCTTTTAATAATACGTAAAAATTACGCATCAATAACTAATAAGGTAATGGGAATATTTTCACATAATTTTCAAGATATACAAGATTAAATGTTTTTCCTTAAAAATTTTTAAAATCCCACAGCACATAAATTTATTTGCGCCACTGGCATGGTGAAAATGCAATTTTCCCTTGAATTCGAAACGTATGCTCAGAGATAAATTCTTTTCATTTTAGAATAATTTATACTTATGCATTTTTTTAGTCATAATTCAAATTTGAAGATATATATTTGCTGTACAGTAATAATTTTTATCTCAAGTACCAGCACTTTCATTAAATTGATCACCAGTGCAATAAATTACAAAATACAGTAAATTCGGAACAAATTAAGACACTTCGTTAGATCAAAACGTTGGCAACTAATCGTTGACAATAGCAAAGGCATTTAAGATGATACTTTTTTCCACAAACTTCGATAGAATCATAAAAAAACATTGGTGCAATGGTACAAAATAGCTCTGCTATGCTACACAGGCTCAAGTTTTGATTCTCGGGCTGAGCAAGGTTGAATCAGCCTTTATCTCCTGAGTAAAGAACAAGTTTCCATACCCACAGAATACTGGGGTTACCTTTTAGGACTGATAGTCTGCCTGGGGCATGTGCACCAGACAAGACATGCTTGAGCATTATAGAATCTTGTTGTTACAGTTAAAACCCGAAATCAGTCAAAACCCGAATTAACATGGGGGAAACGCGTTCTGAGTGCGTTAGGGAAAACCCGAATTAACTAGGAAAAACGCGTTCTGACTGACAGCGCTAGGTAAAACCCGAATTAACTAGGGAAAACCCGTTTTATCCGAGTAGCGGTAGCACGCTTTCGAAGGGCCCCAACAGAGAAGGCATATTTTCCAGGGTCCCCCTAAAGCGATGGCCAGACCCACTGATTTTATTCGGGTCAAGCAAAGAGCCAGCGTTAGCATATTTTCGAGGGGGTGGGCCCTACAGTGGTGGCCGGACTCCATGTTTTCCCATGTGAATTCAGGAATGTTAATGCTTTATCCACTAAAAATTGGATCTTGCTCCCCCTTCGAAAATATGCTACTGCTGGCCCTCTGCGGGACCCAAAAAAACATCACTGTCTCCGTCCATCACTTCAGGGAGCTCCCTCGAAAATGTGCTAACGCTGGCCCTTTGCGATACCCCAAAAAACATCAGTGGGTCCGGCCACCGCTGTAGGGGGCCCCTGGAAAATATGCTAACGCTCGCCCCCAGCGAGACCCAAAGAAACATCAATGGGTCCGGCCATCGCTTTAGGGGGTTCCTCGTAAATATGCTAAAGCTGTCCCATTGCGAGACCCAAAAAAACATCAGTGGGTCCGGCCACCGCTGTTGGGGGCCCCCTGGAAAATATGCTAACGCTGGTCCTCTGCGAGACCCAAAAAATATCAGTGTGTCCGGCC
Source organism: Cheiracanthium punctorium (assembly GCA_038373885.1). Classification (NCBI taxonomy): domain Eukaryota; kingdom Metazoa; phylum Arthropoda; class Arachnida; order Araneae; family Cheiracanthiidae; genus Cheiracanthium; species Cheiracanthium punctorium. Next base: position 474,828 of record JAWZYV010018068.1, read on the forward strand.
ATCACTTCAAGAGTCCCCTCGAAAATATGCTAACGCTGGCCCTTTGCGAGACTCAAAAAAACATCACTGGGTCCGGCCATAGCTTTAGGGGCCCCTCGAAAATATGCTAACGCTGGCACCTTGCGAGACGCAAAAAACATCGATGGGTCCGGCCATCCCATTCGGGGCGCCCTCGAAAATATGCTAACGCCGTCCCTTTGCGAGACCCCAAAAACCATTACTGCTTCTGACCATAGCTTTACGGGGCCCCCTGGAAAGTATACTAATGCTGTAGGGGCCCCTCGAAAACGTGCTACCGCTACTCGAATAAAACGGGTTTTCCCTCGTTAATTCGGGTTTTTCCTATCGCTGTCAATCAGAACGCGTTTTGACTGATATCGAGTCAATCAGAACGCGTTTTGACTGATAACGCTCTGAGTTAGAACGCGTTTTCCCTAGTTAATTCGGGTTTTGACTGATATCGAGTTTTCATTGTAACATAGTCTCAATAAGGTCTGTTATAAAAATGAGTTCAGTTTATATCCTCCCATTTTATTTTATTCAATTAATTATTTTTTCGCTGACTATGCTATAGCTAAATTTATGAACTTCATTTTGGCTCATTTGAAGTTACCTTGAGTGAACATTTTAATTTCTTAAATAATATTTTTATTGTTATTACTATCATAATCATAATCATATTTTTATGTTGTATTCTTCTCGTTTATGAGGCTCACAAAATTTATGATACAATTCAAACATTCGTTTTGATATTGAAAATTTTCTGAAGTTCTACCAAAACTAACAGAATAATTCCTCAAATTTCTTTTCGAACTACAGCTTGATAACAACTCTCTAATTCTGCTACTTCGGATAGGTTGCATGTTCAGAGATCAATACTACACTGTGTTAGAATAAATCAAAAGCATTCCTAGACACTGCACCTTATTCAAATTGCACATTTTTTTTTTTCGGGTAATTACTTATTGTATTTTTTTTTGCATAATCTAATGTTCAAAACAAAATATATCCAAAATTTTAATGCATGAAATAAATTTAAAAACCAGTAGTGGGTGATCTTCCGGTAAAACCGCACAAATTGGCAACTATGAAGTTGTTAATTGAAGGTTGCAGGAATTACGAACTAATGAAAATGCCGCCCAGGTGGTGTAGTGGTTACAGAACGATTGTACCGTACCCCAAGTGGGTCCAGGTTCGATTCCCTTTTCGGCTTTGTGTTAACTCGGCCGTCCACTGGGTGCTCCCATACTAAAATGACAGAAAATTCAGGACTTACTCGTAGCAAATGCAAGAAATAAAATTAAACAATAATAGCACACCTCATCGTTGCTTTTAACTTTTTTTTTAATTTTCAATGTGAATTAAATGGTTGCGTGATTCTAAGAATGTATAACTCTTTTTTAAATCGTGCAAATTGAACAAAATGAAATTAATGGAATGCATTACAAATTCTCGGTATTCCTTTTTTTCACCTCAGAAAGAAAAAAAAATGAAACTAATTTCTCTCCATTTCGATACAGAAAGATTTGTTCTTTCTATTTTTAAACATTAATCGGATATCTAAATAGAAAAAATGTTTAAAAAAGTTTTAAGATATACGGTTTTTGGATGAAACTTTTCGTTTTTTTACTTTTGATGAATTTTATTTATTTATTTATTTATGTGGCAAAATCTTCTTCCGAAAGAGCTGATTACCTAGCCCGTTTACATACCTTATTTCCAACAACGCATAAAAAAGACATAAAATTAATAGTTGACTGGTCCAGAAATATTTTGTACTGTAAAAAAAAAGTAAGAGCTCGCAATTTAAGTATTTTTTCAAGGTGCTATGTGGATAGGTATAAAAACTTGCATAAGTTTTGTTAAATGCTTTTCTCCCTTCATTTACTGGAACCAAAGAAAAAAAAAGAGAAACCAAACCGCTAATCTATTTTTATATATTCTTCCAGAAATACGTTTGTTCTAATATCAAACACCAATTTTTATTTTTCAAAAAGCAATAAATGTTTTCCTTTTCCCCCTTTTTCCAGCAAAATAAATAAATAAATAAATGAATAAATAAATTCTTTTTTTAATCAGAAATTTTCATAAAAATTCGCTTTTTAAATCATCATAGTTATTTACCATGAGAAAGAAGGTACTAATTAAATAAAATTAATATTTAGCTCGAAAAACTGCAATAAAGGCAGACTTTTATACATTAACTTGAAAATGTAATTTTAAATATTTTATAAATTTTCAATCTTCTTTTTTCTTGTAATTTTTTTTTTCTGAATGCTTTGAAGGAGTGATGCATTTTACCTGATATTAAGCGATAATGTTATATTTTGTAGGGATTTTAAAAGATTTTTTTTGTGTGTGTGTGTAAACGAATTAAAAATCAGAGTTCTTAGGGAATCCTAGTTAAAATACAGGGTGTTTCAGAACTCATGGACAAAAATTTAAGGGGTGGTAAAATCGATATAAACAAGCCATTTTCACCATACAATGCATGGGCGGAGAGCAAGCGGTGAACCTTTACTGTCATACGGATGAACGAAACATCAAGCCAACAAAAGGGCAATTAATTAATTTTATTGTCAGCATGTGTGGCAAAATTACAAAAACCATTCAAAATGGCAAAATTACAAAAAACTGCCTAAAAGAACGTCCGCCTGCGGTAAGGCAGGCGTCACACCTGCGATGTAACGAGAGTAGCACTTTCTCAAACACACACGACATCTATCGGGCGTCACCGTTAGCAACAGCAATTCTGGCAACTAGCTCCTCGTCTGAGTCGACGGGGCTGTCGTAGACAATACTCTCCATGCGTCCACGCAGGAAAAAGTCCAGGCAGGAGAGATCGGGTGAGCGTGGCGGCCAGGATATGCGCCCACCCCGACCAAGCCATCGCCCTGGGAATTTAACGTCTAAAGCGGCCCGTTTATCCAAGATGAAATGGAGAGGTGCTCCGTCGTGCTGGAACCGTACACGTGCCTGTATGTAGGAATGGAACGGGTTGATGTAACTCAGGCAATACCTGTTGTATCAATAAGAGGAATGTTCTGCCGTCCATTCGGATTGACAGAAGGTGGGCCGATCAAATGGTCACCCACAATTCCAGCCCAAACATTGACGCCGAAACGCTTCTGATACGCATGGGAACGTGTCTCATGCGGATTGCTAGATGCCCACTCATGAGGTTTGGGCGTATTAAGAATGCTTTCACGAGTAAAGGTGCATTTATTCGTGAATAACACATGTGCACTAAAGTCAGGCTACGCTACTATAGCTGCTGCAAAAACCAACGACACGCAGGTATCAAAGCTTGCACTTTCTGTGTATGATGCGGGTGTAATACGGGGTAATACATGGACGGTGGTCGAGTGGGGCATTTACGGCACGGGAAACGTATCACTTGCTCATATCTGGAAGATCTTCAACTCTTTGTAGAATATGTCGTCTATAACTTGTACCGTCCGCGCTCTCCAGTCACGTCCTGTGTCGTGATTGATGGAGACGAAGGACAGCGCCCTCTAGCGGTCACCGCTTCCTCTCCGTCCAGGCATTGCATGGTGAAATTGGCTTGTTTAGATGTTTCTTATCACCCCTTAAGTTTTTTGGCCATGAGTTTTGAAACACCCTGTATCTGCGTAGGTTTTAAAACTGCTTTGTTTAAGTTTGGTGATGTTGATGATTTTAAGCAAACATATTTACAACTTATTTAACTATTATATTTCGAAGTGAGAGAAATGAGCATTTGGAGATTTAGAAAGATTGTTTTGAAATGCAAATTCGCAAACAAAAGGAAGTTATAATTGCTCTAATAAATCTTAATCTAGCATTGTCAAAATTTCAATTTTCTGAAAGATAATATGCATATTCTATCCTTCAAATCAATATATAATGGGTTCGGTCTGAGATGGGGCTCGAAGTTCACAAACGGGGCCAGAAATTACACAAGCTAATGAAACCCCGCTGAAATTCTAGGGCATACTGAGCACTGGCTCGCACTTGAAATAAAGTTCTACAAAGTGTAAAAGTTCTCAATTATTCAACACTCTAATAACCACCACAAAATGTCTAAGATGTAAGATGACAAGGATCATGTGTTTGTCATTGTACCAATGCGCACTTCGACAGGATAAAGTACTCATGTAAGTTCGCCGTAAACAAGAACTATGAAAGTATGTAACAAAGAAAAGTTACTTTTACTTATTTTAGAGGATTGGTTAAATGTCTTTTAACATCTTTGGATAGACTGGCTGGAATATTCCTGGATATTTTTGGATATTCCAGACAGAATGTTCGAGAGTGAAATTCGATGTATGGGAATTCGATGAAAGTTTAGGGAATCGAGTTTAAACATTTTAATGAGGAATTACAGAATATTGAAGGATGTTAGAAAGTTTACTAAAATGTTTCAGAATATTATGGTCTTTTGATGCCGATATGAAAGCGGTTCACGGGCGGAATATTTTTGAAATTAGTTCTATAAATTTTTCATCATTGTGATTCATCAAATCGTCATCCTTTTAAAATATTTCACTTTCTTCGAAGGAGTAATTTCCAAATGGAATAAAGAATGGCAATATACTTTTAAATCCGACTAAACGATACAAAAAAGGATATTTATCTTTAGCTTTAAAAAGTAAGCTTTCTTCATCAAGTCATCATTGCCAGATGACTTTTTTAACGCTTAATTTGGCATTAAATAAAGTTAATCCTTTAACCCTGTTTCTTTGGTAAGGTTTCACTCTTCCACCAGTAGTAGATCTACAGTTTTAGGTGAAACCTTACCTGAGAAACAGGATTGCCAGATCGGCTTTAAGTCCGAATTCATCAAATTTTGCCTTAAAAATAGGCTGTCTGTCAACCCTGCTCTGAGTACTATGGAAACAGATCCCCAAACATCACTTTCTAGTGAGACTCAAAGTTTGAAGTTCGCTCCTCACAGTCTTAATGTTTCAGTTTGTGTGGGCACGAGATCGTCGTCCTCGGCAATTGAAGGCGAGTCAGATGGGGACCTTTTGGCCCGGTTGGAAAGCGCCACAATATTCCACGCGGATTTCATGGAACCGAGATCGTAATAGCGGCGACGAAGCCCAGGTCGAGTGGCACACGATACGAAGCTCACAGCGCGTGATAGCAACCTCACAAAGTGCACAACGAGTGGCACATTTCGTTACGTTTGGAACATCATTCGTCAGCCTCCGAATGACACTCTAGGGCGTAGTGTGGTGGCACGAGGTCGCCTTCGAGAACAGAAAATCTCTGGAATTGAAGGCAGGTCAAGTGGGTACCTCTCGGCCGGGTCCGAAAGTGCCGCAATTAACTCCGCGGACTTCAGGGGATAAAAACTCGCTCCAGCCGCTAGCCTTTAGTTCTTTCGTTAAAATTTTAAATTGCAAATAATTTTTTTCTGAAAATAAAATATTATTTATTGGTCTAAAGATAACGTCAAAGTTGTCCAGATTTCTTTATCTAGGAGGTGTAGTCTCAGATTTTACAAATAAAAATCTCGTCGAACTGGGAATGTTTTTCGATATACTGTAAGGCATAATTTCGGTCAATTTGTAATATCGACAATTTTCCAATGCTTCTAGGAACAAATTTCTTACTTCCAACTCAGAGTTTAAAATCTAAATATCTTCTTTTTTTCGTACACTACAAAAATAAATAAATAAATAAATAAATAAAAATAAAAAAATAAAAAAATAGTGGGTCTGATTTTCTCATATAAAATAAAGAACAGCCAATTTTTCTCCGAATCAAAATTATTCTTAGCTCTCCTGTACTCCTAAAACTAATATATATTGACTTTCTACTAACCTTTTGTACATTTTCTTAAAAAATAAATAAATTGTTCTCACTATTTAATTTCTCATGTTTAACCGTGGTATTGTGGAATAAATTATTTCACTATATGGGCGTTAAATTGCACCATGAGGGCGGAACTTTTCCGCCTATCGCATCACTTAATTAAAAAAAACTACATATACATGACCGGCGAACAATACGTTAAAAAGGAATTATATACGTCCTGTGTATGCAAGTGAGTTAGCTATGATGGTGTCATGCTAACGAAACAAAAGGAAGACATCCTTTGAGCCTTTAAATTTCTCGGAAATCGAGCTAGAACAAAATACGGAAGCAACTTTCATTATTTCTTTCTCTACCATCATCCGATGAATCAAAAAATGTGCATGTGAACACGCTGTTCTTTGTTCTATTGATTGGAATAATTTAAAGGGCGCGTTGTGCTCATTTCTTTTATTCATTTCGTTTTGTAGTATGGCATCAAAAAGAAGGAGGAAGTGCAAGAACCAGATCCCTTTGCAAATATGGATGAAGGTGGCGGCCTCAACCGGAAGCGGAAGACGCCAGCAGAGCTAGCCGCGGAAGCGGAAGCTGAAGATCAAGATGAATTTACGAGTAAATAAAAAATTCTACCTCGTTCTTTTTCTTATTTATTTATTTAATTTTTTTAGAGAGACTTAAGTTGTTTGTTTTGTGTGACTTTGCAAGATGTGGAGCGAATTGATTTAATAAGTAATCCCGTTTTTGAGAATAGGAAACAAAACAAGCTTGTATTCTTCTTTTATTTAATATTATATCTGGCAAAAATTTGCAAAAGAAATTTGCAACATAGCATCTGTTTATTTCTTCGAAATTAAAAGTTCGTCTTTGACAAATGCTTTCTTTCCAATATTGTAAGTTTATTTGATTATTAATGACTTCTGCATGTACGCCTTCCTCATAACCTCAGGCCACAATTTAAAAAAAAATGAGAAAACATAAAAATGAAAGTCGTTTTATAACCTAACGCCCGAAAATGACAAATCCATGACCGCAAACTTTAAGGTTTCTTTTGAAGTTTATGTAATATGGCAGCAACGCAACATACTTACTCTGACTGACTGGCTAAAAGTATAAATTAAAGTAGTACCTAGTGCATAAAGCGCATAACTTCCAGTGTATAGAACGGAGTTATTGATCAACTCATTGTAATACGTCAAAGAAAAAGAAAAATATTTACAATATTTACATTGGTAAAGACCCTTAAGGAAGTTCAGTACAAGTCAGAACTGCGAGTGTGGCAAGTTTTTTTTTGGGGGGGTGGGAAGATGGACAGAAATCGATGGTTGACCCCGCTTCCCCTCGCCAACCAGTGGCAGTCTTCCATGGGGTGACTCGACTGAGGACCGTTCTAAAGATGTTAGGAGTCAGCAAGGCAGAGGACAGCCTTGGGGTGTTTGCGATATTTCGGATCAGTATGGTCGTAATCGTGCCTGACGGGAAAGACAGGCTGCGGTGCTGACATTTGGTCACAGCCCTTTTGCCCTCGAACAGTTACGCCACCCTGGAGGGGACGTGGCCATCTTACTGTTGGTATCTCGGACCAAAATGGCGACGCCTCCTAAGTCACATGACTCTGCAAGGGCAAAAGGGGCGTGGCCAAACGTCAGCACCGCAGCCTGTCTTTCTCGTCAGCCACGGGTAGTAATCAGGCAATTCAGCAATGACCTTGTTGGGTAAGTTGCTTAGTTTTCCTGGAAACGTTCAGCGATTTTCCTGACCTGTGTATTCAGGGAGTTGATTCTGAGATCTTTCTTGATGATCTTGCTCAGTAATGTAAGTGGTCCGCATAGTATGTATCTTAGAAGTTTGGACTCCATTGCAGTAACTTTGTGTATATTGTTTTCGCCGTATAAGCCCCACACGGGCGAAACGTACATAGCAATTGGTCTGTAAGAGCCTTAAAGCCTGCGGGCTTTAGGAATAAGCCATCCTCGGTAGGAAAATTTAGGTGTAAAATTAAAATTTGTAAAATAAAATTATATACATTAAACATTGACGCTGCAATCACAATTTCTAAATGCATTTTCAGTATCATATTTAATCCATAATCAATAATAAAGCAAGAGAAATGTAAGAAATAAAATGGTCATAAGCAAACAAAATTGTTGAAAACAGTATATTGCTGTACGATGGATAGCTGTTGCAAATTGGTTTTTGCTTTAACGGAATTTAATTCTTTTCTCTGAGGGTAGGGATACTGTTGACAGCATTTGTATCTGATTGAATTTAAATACCTCAGAAAAATAGTGGTTAGTAATTTTCGAGAAAAGCGTACAGCTGGGCAACAATGCAAATCATTCATCTTGAATAGTGGCAAGGGTAACATCTATGGAATAGCCTGCTTCCAGTCTTTAATTTTTATTTTGGGTGGTTGTAGGCTAAGGTAACTAGAAATACGAGCTGATGCAACAAGCAATTCTAGTACCCAAGATTTGGAGAGTTATAATCGTATAATCGTTTGACTTAAGTGACAGTATACCCATATACCCGAACACTGAAGCTTAAATATCGTAGCGTAATAATCTTCCTACAGTGCTTTTACTGGTATTGTGGGCGTCTCCGCTATTTTGTAAAATTTTATTTTAATACAATGAATACTGTAAAATATTGCTGGCTACAAAACATTTTTCTATTCAATTTACTTTTCTGTGTCCTGACCTACCTCACTGACAGTATAACTATGAAAACACAATAGGTTCATGTTTTTTAAAATAATAAGCAACAATAATCCCTTACTTAATGCTTTAACATAAATGTTTTATTCACGAATTCAATCTCAACATAAAAATTAGAAATTTCTGTGGAATCTTTGAAAAACTTTATTTTTCATAGTTGGATTTCTAATAGATTTGGTTTATTTTCAGTATTTAAATGGACTTATACACGAAAACAAAATATTTGGCATTTTCACTCTTGTTGAGTTACCTTAAATAGATGTAGAAATTCTTGAAACTTATATAGAATTTCGAGTATCTGTAACCAGTTTGCACATAATAAGAAATCCTTCTCTGATTCAAAGGAATTATGTTTCTGTAAAAGGATTCCATATAGTCAATCCGTTTGCCTACCCATTATTCCCTTTGCTGAAACCCCGTTAAAGTGTTCTGTAAATATTTGAGTTGGAAAGACGATGCATCTTTGACTATGGTCACCAAGAGTGAGCTAAGAGGTTGTTCAGTGAAAAGAGAACTTTCAAGGACAATCCTCAAAATATTTTATGCTTTTGCAGCTGTATTAGAATAAAAAGTAACTTGAGGAATGTAATTTTTGACTGTTCATAAAAATTCTTCTTTTTTTTCTTAAAAATATTTAATATTCCGTGTGTGCACCTTTCTCTGTTCTTTTAGTTGAAACTTATATTTCGTCGTGGGTGTTTATTTAGTTTTAAATAAGTAAGTGATAATATAAATATAATGCCATTTTTTATAATAAATTGTTATTGCAAAATGCGTTCATTGAAAGCATTTCAGATGGAAAAATTGGATGATGATGCAATACTCAGTAGCGATATTTTCTCTCTATATAGTTACACATTTTATTGTAAACACAGGTGCCAGACAAGAGCAGATAAAAACTACACAAAAAATATAACTACGACTTCCAATTTTACTGTAAGATTTCCCACCACCAATTTCTACTTAGCAATTTGAATTTATATTTCATTTTTTTAAGTAATAAAGTACGGTGGTACTGTAGAAGGTAAAAGTCGGCAGGTAAAAAGTGCTGTATACACTGGGCCTCGGCTGTCTAGTGCCGAATATATAAAAAAAGGAAGGGGAAAAAAAGGTGTATACCACAGTTTGCTCAGAGAGTTTAAAGTATTGTAAAAATAAATTAATTCATAATAGAAGAGTATTTATCTTATAATGGTATTTTATAAAGAAGGGGAAATCTTGAAGCTTTTTGAGAAGTCTGGTTCCATTTACACTAACTTAGGATTATACGTAAACATATATGATCGCGCATTGTATTAGCGGAAAAAACTAAGCATAGCTAAACAATTCTGGAGATATAATTAAGCATTTTCTGTAAACAGTACCTTTGTAGGTATTCTTTCATTAAAGCAGCCGTGCCGATTATTAAACAATAAAGCCGAAGAAGACAGGCTTTTTTTTTAAATAAAAATTACTTTTTCCAAAAAGTGGTCAATGATATGCTCGGAATTGTTGCATCTATGAGGACCATATTTTCTAATAATTTCAGTACTAACAATATTTGGAAAACAGGCAAGGTGTTGTTTTTCAAAATGTTATATAATTTACTTATTTTCTTCTAATGGTTATCTTATTTTTTTTCTAGAACTGAAGAACTCCTTGGAGACGCAAGTGAGCGAACTCAAGTCCTCTATCGAAGGCAAATGTCTCCTTCAGTGAATGGACATTAACCGTGTCTGTTTTCACGACCCTCCCCCCCTTCAGGATATTTTTAGTATTCCCTTGTTTATATTATGTTTGTTTTGCTTTCGTACTTGTCTTCATATCACACGAATGTCGAGGTCTACATCATATGAATTCTCAGATTTGTTAGCGTAAACAAATTAAGTTAAAAATCCATTGGCTGTGAGATTCTGGAACATTGTAATTGGATACGAAATTATATAAATACGTAAACCTATAAAATTGCATTTAATCTAAACAGTTAATAAATTATCCAAAATCATCCAGAAGCAGGTATGCTATTCAAAACCCATGTTACTCTAGATTTTTTAAAGTTTTAAGATTAATTATCCAAATTAAAATACATTTATTGGTATGTTACATATTTGCAACCTTTTTTTTCAGAGTTACAGAAAGCTTATAATGTTTATAAAATAAACATATTTCATTTTGTACATTAAAATTTTCCTTTCAAATGGATATGTAATTTTCTGTAAATGACTCAATATTAGAATGCACTTCGCTTGATTTAGACATTTACACAAACTGATAGCAAAATTTAATTCATAAAATTGCAGAAAGTAATGTTATTTTCGTATATTCTTTATTTCGAAAAAGCATTCCGTTTAAACATTTATTTATGAAAAAAACAAAATTTTCATTGGTTTGAAAGAATCCATAGCCAAAATATTCAGCTTTTAAATTTGTAAACCTACACATGTACCTAATTATTATGTAACATATTATTATATTATACTGCTAATGCATTCCTAAAGATCAAAATATCCGGCCAAATATTCTAAAAGCATTAAACATTCCAGCCCGGACTCTTTGCCCATTCTTTACACAACTGAACTGTGAAACTAGTTTTTGATATATGTATCGTACTCCAGAGTATTTTTATTAAAAAGTTTCTAAAATCAAAATATCGTAATAGTGAGTACAAGCTGACTTTGAAAAAAGCCCGTAGTAATTTTAATCGCATGCCAAATATTTTGTACCGACATTCTAAAGTACCAATTAACATATCTCTAAATTGCATATCAGTCGCATTAGAAATTGGTTTTTAATTTCTCACAAACGAATTTAAAATATATGCTGTATTTGGCAGTAAAATTATATAAATATCCGTCAGTGATTAATAAAAGCAATAAGTAATTTAGTCTATGATATTAGATGATGATTTGTTTCACTAAAACCTTAAAAAAAACGGCAAACCCGGCTGGAAATTTTTATCTATTGAAACAAAGTTTAAAATGGAAATATTTAATTAATTCCATTTCATGAAAATTTGATACTTTAGCCACATAGTGACATCTTTCGCTTTTTTATGTTTTTGACTGTGTGCATTGTAAACCAGAGAATCAATGTTGTCGTTCACGGATACCAATATTTAATTACAAGTTTTATAGTTTGCTTTATTGAGTAATTTTTCTATCTGAAAATGCATTCGTTCAAGTTATACCAGTGCTATTTAATTGTAAAAGTCATTTCTTATGACATGTAAGCTCTCACAGGAATCGTAAAAAAAATCTTGCTATTCAAGAGTTTTATTATTTCTACGGCCTTTTACCTCCAAAGTTACTCCTATCTATTGTATATAAACATGTAACATATTATGAAATTTTCCAAAACAATTACAGAAATTTCATACGTAAAAACATGCATTTTTTGTATAAACCAAAATACTTAAACTCAAATTCTTAGACTTATGTAAAAATTCGCTCCTGGAACTGCTAAAAAATTCTATTTCAAGGACTTGGACTCGTTGAAAATGCAAATTTTCTGTAAAAAGCAAAAAATGTAAATGAAAAGCTTCTGTACTGGTTTATACGAAACTTATTTTAACAGTTCAAATTATTACCAAAGATATATTTCATCAAACAGTTGTAAATAAGCTTTTTTATCGCCAATACGCGAAATAAGAAGAAAAAAATCTAAATATCAGTGAACGACAGCATTCTTTCACTACAAGATCCTCGACACTGTTGGCTTCCTTGACATTTTTACGCCGAGACTAGCACTCAATGCACTGCCTTATTTTCCAGTTCTTAAGTACTTGTAAATATCCCACCCCTTGCACTATTTTTTTAACACCCTTATCCTGAATCTTTCCGGAGACATGCCATTCGACAAAACCACCTACGGATGCTCCCGGACTGAAATAAGTGGAAAAAACTGGAATTATATGTAAATTATATATATATATATATATTATATATAAATATATATATGCCTATACATATGTATTTATAATCCGGGAACTGTTAGACGACCGAAAATGAAGCGACGTTGCAAGGCGGAAACAGGACTGTTGAAGATTCTAGTGAGAAAGTTGAAGCAATACATCAATACTACACTCGTTTTGAAAAGAGGAACACCATGGTTGTCTTCAGTTATTTCTTGCTAATGCTTTTATTAAGCTTCGAACTCTTCTGATTTTATTGGAAGACATTCCACCACAATTTTTAAACAGTTCCATTTTAAATTCAAAATTTGGATCGAACTGTTTAGTAGAGATTAGTGGTAAAAAATCTTCCCATAAAATCCGAAGAGTTGTCAACAATGCTCTTATAAGTTTAATGTGAGGTGCTAATTCATAGTATTGTAAGACTTCGTTATCAAATTTAAAGTGCATCTGCGAAGAAAACTTCAGTAAATAAAAAGAGAAAATTATATGTATTTCTGTACATATATAATAATATCTATAGAATTATATTTCCTTTTTTTGTGAATTATAATGTATTATATCGCTGAAGGATACAACTTTGCGTTCTATTTACAATGTATTTCTCCATCCTTTCGCAACAATAATTATTATGGTGAATTTCTGTTTCTCGCCAGAGTTCATCTAGTTAAACATCCAGGTATTGTGCCAATCAAACATAGCGTTTATCACCTAAAAATCACTTTAAGTGAAAACTTCTGAAAAATTTCATATAATGAAATTTTTCTTTTAAAAGTAATTCATTAAAAATAATAATGAAATAAAAAATTCTTTTCAAAAATAAAAAATTCTTTTAAAAATAATAATGAATTTTTCCTCTTTCTATCAATAATTATTTTTGGCATTTTTGCAAAAAGTCTCCATCGTATAACGTGTTTGCATTATAATAAACTACTATTTGCCTAATATTTTTTATGACAAGCAAAAAAGAATAAGCAAAAGTATTCAACTGTATACTTATTGATAACTTAGTCTCCATTAAAAGGTTGTATTTGAAAATCTCGTGACATGCGAAATAAGTTACTATCCAAGAAACTGAAAACGCTTCGTAAGCATTTATGTATTACAATTCGTTTGTTGCGAAAGGATTTTAAATAATACTTTGCTCTAAGTTTATATGGAATGCACTGTAAGCGTGAGAATTTGAGACATGTGAAGATAATGCTCAATATATTGTGTAAAAAGTTGTTATGTCAATGTATATTTAGCGTAAGCCGAACCCGTCTTGTTCTGCACGCGGGTAAAATCGCGGAATATATCTCGGAGATGATAAAAACCGGAATGAATCGGAACATCGCTTCGATTTTCGGTAGGAACGATGAGGTCTGGGGACGCTATCTTGTGTACCACGTGATGCACCGCTCTTTCGAGAATACTGTAGCACCGAGAGGACGTGTATAATGTAGTAGTAGAGAAAAATCAGGTGGAATATCGCCTCTAAAAAACAACGAATATTAGTGTTTCATTTTGTTATTTGTAGAATTGAATAACTTGGTACAGTTCTTATTTTTTATGTGAACTCTGTACTTAAAATATTATACGACTTTCCTGTACCTTAGCACTACTGTGATTTGAGTTTGTTAACAGGAATTCTTGTTAGTTGTGCGAACATCGAGTTTAAAAAGAAACGAAGAGAAATCTGTTGCTTTCATCTTTGACACGAAACAACCTATAGTGTAAACTCATTCATAAACAACCAGAACTTCTAAAGAGCATTTAAGAATTTAGTTAATAATGCAAGAAAGCATGTTATATTGTAACTTTTAGCCACTTATAAACCCAGAACTCAAGAAACCAGTGATTAATTGTTCAAAAGCGCGGCTGTTAATAGGAAATGATTCAACTTTTCAATGAAGTACTCCTATAATATTTTCAAGAATCATGTTTAAAGCTCACTGCAATTTGCATCAATTTAGTAGAATGCAAAACTAAACACTTTAATAAGGAAATCAAAATTTGGATAACAATACTATTTTTTATTCAAGTTTGAGAGTTACCTTTCAGCATAAAATTTGCAATATGTATCGTTACTTTCTAGGTTTTTATTTTTGAAGTATAACTTTTCCCCAGTAGGAATTAAACGAAGCATTGTGGAAAAAAATATATATATTTAAAGTATGTTCATGATGAGAAGTGTTGTACAAATTTTTCTTCGAAATAGGCAATTTTTAAACTCGATGTTTCAATTTATTTTGTCAAACGTCACGTGACTGACACACATGATTCTTGTTCCTCTACATTCAAACAACGGCTTTAAAAACATTCTTAATCTGCAGAAACATGTCTTTCAAGGTTGTTGGGACGCTTAGATCTTTAGAGGAGGGTAAACTGCCATCACAATGGAAAACGAAAACTGGTATGGATAAGAATAAATAACCCGTGCTACTTGCTGCTTCAAGCCACTGAGAGGTGACGTCAAAAATCTCGATAAAACTGCTTCGGTCACATGTTTAAATCAGAGACCATATACTTTTAATATAAAATATAGATATCACGAATTTCGGCTTATATTATAATAACCACAAGAAATTATAGAAAGTACATTTAAATATAGAAAAAAAAATTAATGCTTATATGAACCATACTTTGCTGCTAAAAAGTCCCGAACCCGATTTTGTTTAGTGAGGTACTTCTCTTTTACTTAACAAAATGCTCTGCCAAAAATGCACGTGCAGTGTGTGGTAAGAAAATATTTAAATATTTGCTGTCAGTAATGTAAAAAATTGTTTAAACAAGTATGAATGCAATTCATGATCGTGGACGATTGTATTAATATTAAAATATCAAAATTGTCGAACTATTTACGAATAAATCACTACGGAAATATACAAAAGAAGTAAAATTTAATAAAAAGTTTTTCAGTGTTTGATAATGAAGAGCACTAGCATGGAAAGACAACTATTTAAACATTGCGTCGAAAGTAATACGCAAGTTCGAGCGCAAAGCGCGTTTACTTGCGTATTACTTTCGGCGTCAGAGAACTCTTTGAACAAAATATCTCATCTGGTTTAATCAAAAATCATTTTAATACTGTATTCTTAACCAAAAAAGGAACTTTAATAATTTCGCATCATCCATTTGGATTTCATTATTCTTCTCGGTGGCTGTTGCTTTGCAACTATGCATATATTCTCTAAACACTTGAGGCTTAGTGTAGGAATTCAGCAGCAAACTCTGTCTTTGTGCGCGAATGTGTCTGTGAGTGTGTGCTGTATATAATAGAATACTGCCTTCTCTCTCGATTTCATCTGTAAGATTTAACTTAGACTAGTCTCCGTTTCTCATTCCTGTTGCGCCGTCACCGTACCTTTCCATGAATCGGGCTCCTCGCAAAGGGTTGCTGGAAGTTGAAAGTCTATAGAATGCTCGCTGCTGCCTGGCTCTTTTATTGCCTTAGGTTGGCATCATTTTGGGGAATTCTTAATTTCAGCGCTCAATTTCCTTCTTTATCTGTTCTACTGATGTTATTAAGTTTTATCCGCTAAGTGGAAATGGTTTGGTGGATATGTTGGTTATTTCACTTTATAAAAAACCCCAAAAAGATTTTGGAAGTTTATAATTACATAATAATTTCTTTTGAAACAGATGTTTTTTTTTTTTTTTTTTTTTTTTTTTTTGTCCTTCAGTTTAAAATTCATAAAACCTCGATCAACTTTGTTGAAATTTAATTACTCATTCGGAACATACAATTTATTTCAGTAAATTAATGTTACTGATTAATATGTTAAGGAGAATTTCCAATTTGAGAAAAAAATATGGAATATATACAACATGTATAAACACAAATATCTCGAATTTCATCAGTAAATTCCTAAATTCATCAATAAATACTTTAATATATAAAGAGAATTTATTTCAATTAATTGCAATAATTGACATAAATCTTCTTCAGAAACAAAACAAAAAATTACTCATTTTGCGAGCTACGTAGAATACTTTTATTTAATTTTTGAAATTTAATGTTTTGCACAATATATTTGGTTTAGAATTATGTTTCCCACAATCAAGTAATTTATCCGCGCAATCTAAGCAAATACATCGACAGTAAACGTAGTACTGCGTTACACATCAAATTAAAAATTTCTTAACGTTACTCAACTTGTCTACCAACCTTTATCCACTGCCGCACCTACATCCCTGCACTGACCCCACACACAAGCCTGGCATCCTGCTGATTCTTCTGTTTCGATAACAGAACGGCATTATTTTAAGTTATGCCCGAGGTAAAATAAAATATACATGGAATTAAGCGTATGAAGAATAATTCCAAAGGAAAAGAAGGTGCAGGAGGCGAAGTAGAGCTTTACTGAAGTGAAAGCTTAAACACTAAACTAACAAAAATACATTTGAGCAGGAAATGTCGTGCGTTTCCATGCTTGAATACAAAAAAGGTTCATACACATCGAAAAGATATCCTTACCTTTGTAGTGTCCCCTTAACTTTCTCTCTCTTCAAATCGTTCTGGCTTTGTGGTGTCCTTATTCTGTCCTTTTTCACGTTCGCCATGTTTTGCCTCATCTTAAAGGGTCCATCAACGACAGAGATAAAAAGACACTTGGGCTTATTTCAGTGCGGAAAATTGCAATTTACCATAAATGATGGTAAATCTAGAAAACATACGATTTTATAATGCATGCATTTTACCGCCAAAAAATTGTTAAGGCATTGCTTTTTTGTGATTAAACGTTTAAGAAGAGTAATGTTTTTAATTCAATTTTTAGCTAGTGAATTTATCTCTCTCATGCGAAAAAGATAATTTGCATAAATCTTTAAATGTATTTTCTTGATTTACTGAAATATATTACTAAAAACCTCTTGATTATTTAGTTTACTCGCATTTTAAAGATTTTCAACCAGAATTTAAGGATAAGTTTATTTAAACATTCCCACTTCACGACTGCAAACTTACCGTGATGCAAAGGCTTGAAATATTGATAGCATTTCTATCTCAACATCAGTGAGAATATTTCCGACACTCCTGTATACTCTTGAAAAAGACTTTAAATATTTCCTGCTTAGAAAATGTGGTTGATTATATTCCGTAAAAGTTAGCAGTTGTGTTATACTGTGATCAAAGCTTGTAATTTTCTCTTTCATTTTACTTTTGCCGGTGTGCCTTAAACTCGCCTGAGAGTTTATAAACTATGTAAGTGTAACTAAAAAAATCTCTGAATGAATAACACGTCAATTCCACTTATGCAGTAATTACCACAAACACATGTTCATGAAGATGGTTAAATTGCTATTATCATCGAATAAGCCCCAATAGTTGATTTTATCTTGCTTGCTGTTGGACCCAGAGAGCCGATCCTCACACATTTTAATCACTTTAGGAATCACGTTGTTTGAACGGTTCAAGAAAGGTTTTAGAGCGAAAATTTCGAAAGATCTCAACGAAAGATACCCAATAAACGATTTGCGATTCTTGTACCGCACTGACCTACCTACCTGTCATGCTGGCATGCGGGCACTGAACTGGTTTATTTCTTCAAAGTCAATGCTTATTATGTGAACCACTATTTCACCACTTTGATTATTTTACTATATCCTACTATGAAAAAGGATTTGATCGCATATTGAAACACGTGGTTTGATTATACTCGAATACTAATTTCATAATAAAAGCTTGTTTTCTAATTATTTTTTTTAACCTGATTGTTTAACACTATAACGGCAGTTAAATGAAAGCACATGAAAACGGGTGCAAGAATGAACAAATTTAAAAATGCATTGTTGAAGTAAAACAATGATTTTTTACTTTGTTTATTTGGATGCAGGCATTAAATACTTTTCTGGAACGTAACAGATTTTTAAGATTTAGACGAATGAGACAAACGGTTTGCAGAGCTGCCAAGTCTCCGGCTTTTTCCGGGAGATTTTCTACCACTAATTTTTACTTACAAATTTATACTTAAAATAAGTCCAAATATTTAATTCAAAATAAAACTGTCTTAAAATTGTGGTGGAAAATCTCCCGGAAAAAGCCGGAGACTTGGCAGCTCTGGGTTTGGCCCAAGCAGCAGCGAACTTTGCATTTTGTATCCCGTTACAAATCGTTTTGCATGGAGTTTTTAATAGTTGGCTCTTTCTATATTTCTTCGATGTTTTCATAATTCCAAATTTTTATAGTTGCACGTCAGTGTTTAGAAGTTACTTTAAGGTATACTGTGAAACTAGTTACGTGCATAAAAAAATAGCTAAATCACAATAATTTTACAGCTTTTTTAAATTCAAGTCAAATATCACTTTTTAAAGAGCACATACTTCAGAGAATTTTATTGTTCCACTAGCTTTAGGTGTTTCTTCGTTAGAGGCGGCTTACGATGCATGCATAAATAGTGTGACTTGAAAGCATTTAAATTTTCTATTTAATTCATGCCTCCTATTGCAGTGTTTTCCTGCCTTTGTGTGGATCTTGCCAGGAAGTGCACTGCCTTTATGATGTATCTTTTGCGTATTCAAATGAACTCCTCCCCCTCCCGCAACCTCATCTTAACCGTTGTTCTAGGTGCTTGAGCATAATGTTCCTCAACTTGGCACCCTCAAAATATCGTGTGAACTTAACGCGCAACTTACCATCGATGTTAAACCTATTCCGCGAGTTAACGCCACCGCCTGCAACTCAAAACTCTTCAGCCCCCTTTTCTAAACTATGTCTCGAAACGTGTTAATGGAATCCTTAGTGAAATGCGTGCTTTGAAGTGTTACCGGTAAATGTTCCGTTTGTTTATGCAATATTCAAATCTTTATGTATTTCGCTGCCTGCATGTCTTGACACGCTATAGTTGAACTGTTTCCACTGCGTTCGAAATGCAAAGTGAGCGCTGCTTGACACGCGAATTTTCACGAACGGAGTTGCACAGACTGCGAATACCCATTTATCTATTTGAACAACGAATTTGCCTACACTCTCGCAATAAAAATTATAATTAACAACGTTGATCCAAGTACCTGTTAACCTATAGCATGAGTATTTGAGATGTGTATATACTTTAGAAAAATCTACGCTTATTTTCTCACCTTGCGTAATGATTGTGAAAGCTTTATATAGAGCTAGTGGCGCTGTATTTAAAGCTTCTTATAGTTTGATAGGTAGAATGTTAAAATTTTGCCTTCTTAATAATGGTTTCCAGTTTAGTGTGTTGTGATAGATTTAATCTTAGTAATGATTTGAGTAGTGAATTACTCCCAATCAAATAATAAGACAAAATAAAGCAACACAAAATCGTTGTTTGTATCTCGTTTTAAAAGTTCAATGAATATTTAAGATGAGTGTGGAAACTAACTCTTGTGCTGATTCATCTGAATGTTGATTTTGTTAAAAATCTTCTCAGTCTACAGATTTTGTTAATTTCTTGTGCAAAATACAGTAATACATGAATAATTTTAGATATAAGTATGTTTTCTGTTTTTTTTAATGCTCTCGTGATATTCTCTGAATTTTGTAAGATTTACATATTTGTGGTTCTGTACGAATAAAAATTGATACACATTAAATGGACAACACAATAACATCAGGTTGTTATTATTTGACAAAATATATTCAATAATCCAATCAAAAAGTGTGTTTTGTGTGAATATATCACTTGAGCGTCTACATTACTTTTTGAAGCTATTCTTTTGAAAATTTAGCATCGAATATTATCCAACCTTGAAAGTGAAACAGAATTCAGTCAGCACCTCCTGGATGTAGAAAGCGAAATTTTTTTTAATTAGTCGTCATCGGTAGGCCTTCACTCAAATTTCTATTAATAAAAGCTAAACATGCATGTAATTTCTTGTAAATTTCACATATATTCAATTTTTCTTTCGAAATTAAGGTAAAAAGTTCAAAAAATATTTTCTTATTAAATAAACAATCTCAATATTATATGTATATATACATATTTGTATATTCATTATATTATATAAGCATGGCTATCGAAAAGCAGCTTTTATTGCACATTCATATACGTTTTATGAGATTAATAAAGCATAATTACATAAAACTACTGGAAAATTTATAACGTTAAATTTTATTAAGTGTTATTTGCATAAATTGCATCATGCTTACCATGACGTAAATATTATCAATATTGGCTTTACTTTCTATAGGTGCTGTTTATTCTGTGTGATGTTATTATATTTTATTTCGCTTCGATTTGTCTTCAACTTTATTTATTAAATTTGTAAAGAGTGTAAGATTTATAAAAAAAAAGAACTTTTATGTTTACTTTAAGCTTTCTTTGCAAAATTACTGCCTGCACATCAGCACTGACTCCCTGATGCTTCTTTGACTTACATTTATGAGACTGCATGATTTTGCCTGAATCTCTCTGTGGTTCGTTGTTTAAAAAATTAATTCATTAATTTCCAGAATGAACAACTTACAGGTTTTTTTTTTTCCTTCATGTAATACACCCTGTGTCATAATCACCAAAAAGTCCCATGAATTTGCCAGTTTATAAATAAAGAATTGTCCTTTTTAGATTTATAAAAGTTCGCTGCAATAATGTTTCGATAGATTGTGCTGCATAAAAAAACAACGATGATGTGTTAATGATGTTATAAATGTTGTTTGCATTTTAAGGATTCTTTCGTCAAACTGTGTTAAACGAGTGTGAGCGTCAGCGTTCTGTAAATTATCTGTTACTCTCTGTCTGTGATTTTCAATATAAGAAGACGAAACACATGATGATGATAGGTTAAATCTGCTAACGTATTTTATGTTTGCATATGATATACTGACTTCCCTGTAGATATACTGCTTCCAGTCTTAAACCAACTAGTTGAGTTTTTGTAGGGAATTCCCTTTTCAGAAGAACGTTATAAGATAATTTCAGTTCACCTCCGCATTTGAAATTGTAAATCGAATGTGAACTGACAATGTTAATATTAAGATTGCCCAAAAATTATTTGTAACAATATGCAAAGCAAAATAACAAATTAAATTCAAAATATACTTATATTACTAAAGCTGTGAAATTTTTTCTTTAACATGTATGTGTCACTAAAAGGATTCAATATTAGAAGTCTTTTCCGAGGTTGAATCTTCATTTTCTTTTGGATCGAAGTGTATCTCTGCAGCAAATCTTATAAAAGTTTTTTATTTTAACAAATAAACAGTGTTAATTTCGTTGAAAGTTTATGAATTAAATATATTCGTATGTGTTTGCATATCCTGTTTATCATTTTAATTACTATATTACTAAAATTACAGATTTTTTTATGTTGTGCCATTTTTTGCTATTAAGCACTATTTTATATTAATATGATTCTAAAATATTTTGTTTTTGTACAAATATTTTAGAATCAATTTAGAAAACAATTTTCAGTTTGTTTTTATTAAATACAAATTAACAAATCTTATGCATTCATATAAACTGTAACCTATCATCGACATGCGTCGTCATTTTGTGATTGGGTCAGTCACTTAGAATCAGCACTTCCTACCTTCCTGAAAGTAGCAGTAAATTCCTGAAATAATTAAGAAAAAAGAAACATTAAATGAATTTGTCAATTACTTTACAGGAAAACACAAGAATTTTCTCAGTTTGTTCAATGGCCTTTTTACAAATGTTTCCCACATTCTGTTTCTATTCTTTGTGTGTGGCAACATAGAAAATGAGTTATTTTATACTTTTGTATCAGGGCACCTCCTCCGTCGTCAATAAATATTGTGTATCTAGAGTTTATCAGCGGTTTCGGGTGAATTTTTTTGTTCATTGTAAATAGGCAACATTAATAGACAATAGACATAGCATTATACACCCACTTTTCTGTTTCTTTCTTGTATATATAAATAAAGAACATGGTGTTCGTGGTAGAAAAATAAACTTATTATTACAATTAGAAAGAAATATTATCTAACGTGTGTATATTTCTTGAAAAACTGCGACAGAGTTGAAACGATGTACTATACACATATTTGTTGGTAATGCGCCTATAGCTTTATATTTATAAATTTGCATCTATTATAACTATCACGTGTTATACTTCAGCTCTTTCTTTATACGGCAATAAACTGTTGCATATCCATTCGCTTATAATATATAGAGTGTGGATTATCATGGATTATTATAAAGTAATCTCCTGAAAGTATAAAGTTTACATTTGCTAAAACTGCTTTATTATAATAAATATTGTTGCATTTCTTATCAAATAATATTATTCAAAAATACTTTTAAATGTAATAAAACACACAAAATGTTTTTGATAAACATTTCTGTACAAAACATTTCAGGCAGAATTCTTACATTTTAGGCATCGTTCTGCAAAAGTTACAAAAACATATGTAATGCAATAATGAAGAATTTGCAATTTTGAATCCATTCAGGCATAGTTAATTTCATATGACGAACTACATAAACTACAATATATTCAATGCACATTCTGCCAGTTACAAAATGAAAACTTTAAATTATTAAACTCATAATGATACTTTTCAGAATTACGTGGATTTAAATAATATATTTACAATACTAATAATATTATATTACCTACGAAATAAAACTTTTTCAAGAGAAGAAATGCAGCAATACATAAATATTTTTTTTTTTTACTCATTGGATGTTTTAAAATATCTAAATGCTAGAAAAAGTTGTTTTTTACCGTAATTTTTTCAGCAATAAATATTAAACTATGCAATGATAGCTATACTTTTGAAAAGTATGCTTGATGTCATAAATAAAAATTTTTAAGCAAATCCCTGTCCTTATTTTTTTAAACCATAAAGCCTTTCCGTTTATTGCCAAATATATTTACAACAGTACAGTATATTTTAGCATATTTGATATAGCAAAATGTAAGCTTTACACTTAATGACTTTGAAAAGTACATTTTAAATTTTGTAATTAGTGCTGAATGAAATGCTCTGATTTAAAAAGCATTTATAAAGTGAATTTATCAACTGTAAATACTTTTTAAATTTTGTAAAATATGTTACTGATAAATATAGTCCATATTTTATTTGTAATTTCATATGACGGTGAGCATGAATGTTAAAAAGGTAATAGTGTAATGAATGCATTAAAGCAAGTTGAATTTTGCATTCATGTAATTTGATGAAACATGACATAAATATGGGCTTGAACTTGTAAGAAAGAACATATTTCTAATAACAAAGATACTGTTAACGTAACATTTTGTTAAATTAAGAATTATTGATCGTCATCTGTACTATGGCTTAGTGTAAAAGATTTTTATTTTGCATTGATAAAATCGTATATCTCAAAATCAATGGTATTGCTCTATTTATTCAGTTAAGGGAATTCTCCGCACGACCATTACATTGTCTATGTACATCTTGAATTATTTAAGAAATAACTCAGGTTCGTACAGATCTAGAAAGAATAAAATTAAAGAGAATGAATTTCATATTTCAGTGTGTACAGCTGAGTCAAGATGTGAGTGTATTTTTTTCGCTGCCTGTATTTCATCTTGTTACCAAAAATGTCGATAACTATTGCCTGTCGCAGATTTCTTCTAATAAATATCTAATTGTGTGATATTGTGATATACATATACATATATATATATATAAACCTTAAAAATAAACCTGTAGCATTTTTTTAAAACTGACATACATCGTTTTCTTGTGTGTAGATGGTGGAAGTCCATACATTTACAAACGATAAATTCAATAACAATATATATGAAGTGACTGTAAAAGATTTTGCATA
Organism: Cheiracanthium punctorium; assembly: GCA_038373885.1. Lineage (NCBI taxonomy): Eukaryota > Metazoa > Arthropoda > Arachnida > Araneae > Cheiracanthiidae > Cheiracanthium > Cheiracanthium punctorium. The sequence continues at coordinate 498,932 of JAWZYV010018068.1, forward strand.
GGTTATTTTAGTTATTAGTGACCTTTATAAGTAGAAAAACGGGCTCTCTATATTATACGAAATATAGAACTCAATCAAAGACAAATGTGAAGTTTTGTGAAGTAGCAATTGTGATGATTATATAAATATACAAATATATATAAATCAATATATATATATATTATACATAAAAAAATGAAAAATGGAAAATTTTCCTCTGAAATGCACAAAGCTGCGTTTTCCAACTGATGTAGAATAGTGATAAAATATAAATATAGTGTATACATTTCAAAATGTTGATGTATGTTATTAAAATCATCTCAGGTTTTACTATGCTTTTGTGTCATTCTTTAACTGATTTCTCATTTCTGCTCACACACATACTCGGAAGTCCACGATTGCTCTACAGCTGTCTATTAAGGATACTACGAAATTTATAGAACACTTTTAGCATCATTATCTATTTTGAGCTTTTAATTAGCACCTTGTATTCAAATATGCGTATCTGATAATCTTCCCAATTTCTTCTGGAGATTTTCTACCACAATTTTTAAACAAATGTATTTCAGATTAAATTTTTGGCATTTCATTAATTAAAATTTGTTAGGTAAAAATTTGTGGTGAGAAATCTTCCGAAGAAATCGGAAAGTGTGGTAGCTATGAATATGTATAGAAAAGTCTATCCATTTAAGAAAATAGAAAGTATTCTATTTTCATAATGAAAATAGAATACTTTCTATTTTCATAAAAATAAAAATTCTGATGAAATTTACTGTATAGCTAAAAAAGCATTTCCCATTTACTTAAAATTGCTTATCTTAATGTTTTCATTGAAGATGAACTTCTAACATTGCAAAAGCACAATTAAAATTATAGTCTGCTAAATGCACAATTCTTATTCAGAAATGTTATTTCTCCCAGTTGAAATCACACCAGAACATTGCAAATTTGAAAAAAAAAATCTTTACGCATGTCTTTTATCATCCAGACCATGGAGATAAACACTAAAAGAGTAATCTTCTATTATTTCAGAATAAATAATTACGCACGATGTTTCGAATATAAATTTTTAAAATACCATAACAGAAAAGCAGTTTTGCACTTTATATTCCAATATATATTTAAGTAAAGCCCGCCGAACGGAGCGTTTGTTTAAAGGGAAAAGTGTTGCAATTCTTACGTGATGTGAAATAATCAATTTTCGATGTACACCGTTGTATTTCATTTTAATCACAGCAAATGAGAGTCAGCCAATATTTCTCGAAAAACTAATTCTTCCAACTTAATTAAATAGAATGTTTTATGCTCGAGATAATTCACTACAAAGTAAAATAGTTTTACTTTGAAACTTAAAACTCATGGTTGACGAGAAAGACAAGTTCTGGTGCTGACATTTTGGTCGCACCCTTTTGCGACTTATCCTAAGTTTTTATCTGCTAAACGCCGTTTTTTTTTGTAACATATATATTATTTTATACCCTTTGTGAGTGTATTTTCACTTTCAATGGTCCATCTAATAACTATTGAAAATATTTTCTGAACTACATAAAAATTCAACATTAGAGTCTCGCTATTCTGAACTAATTGGAACAGAACACTGTTCGGTTTAGCGGAAATTCGGAATAGCCGGATTTCATAAATAATATAAAGCTATTGAATGTTAAGGCGCAAATCAAGTGCGGGAATCGTGTAAATGGATCTGATATGTGCTGTTTAAAGCCAGCATTCATTCCAATATGTTTTCAGGCGTAAAGAAATGTACGTTTTTAACGAATTTCTTTTTAATGTCTCCAGTTTTTAAGTTAAAAAAGTTTTTTAAAAATCTCGAACATTTTCATATTTTAAATACTCACTAAAATGCTATATATTAAAAGTGTATCATAATTCATGCGTCGTCCCTATTTTTCTTCCTTATTCCATTAAATTGGAAAGTGTATCATTATTCATGAGTATGTCGTATTTTTCTTCTTTCTTCAAAAAATCACTTATTTGGAATACAAAATCTACACAAAAATCGCCCACTAAAACTGTTTTACAATGTTCAGCAAGCATACTCTCACTACAGTTAAGCTTTATACACTGTTTGGAACGTGCATCATATTTCAGGAGTGAACCGATTTGTCATCCCTGTTCCATAAAACACTTCTTTGGAGTTGAAATCTACAATAAAATTGCCTACTAAAACTATTTTGCAATCTTCACCAAGCATACTTTAACAATATTTCTCCCTTTTTATAACTGCCGGTATTGCCAGTTTCTAGCCGGAAGATATCGCCAAGCATGGTTCAACTTTGAAGACTTTTTTTTTTTTTGGTGCCAAAAAACTATATGCATACTAATGGTCCATATTATATATGCTAAATTTGAGCTCCATTGAAAGCACAGTTTAGGAGCTTTTCTGTTCACTCACATACACTAATGCATACATATATCGTCGTAAAAATAGCCTAAATCAATTCGAAAGACTTTTTTTTAAGACTACACTACTTTCCGTACAGGATACATGTTCGGAAAGTAAAAATCACTACAGGTTGTGATAGTGACCAAATTTAGAAATATTCCACAGCATCATTTAGCCACAAACCTACTGTAAATGATTTGGGTTCATAAGCCATAATGCAGAAGTATTTTTTCCAATCCTGCGTCTACCAACTGTCAGATTTTCACACACGGAATGTTATGCAGGTCACGTGACAGTGACCTATAATATACGTACCCAATGCACCGTTCATGAGGTACCGTGTTTACTCCCACACCCAGGTACATCAGCGTAAAATGAATTCGGAAGACCTTAAAATCGAGTAAATACGTATAAATCTCAAAGTCCAATTCTTTCTCTCTCTCTCTTTAATAATTACTCTCGTTACATGCACATGTTCGAAAAGTAAAAAGTAAGCAAAATATGAGGCACCACTGAAGGAATAAATTTTAACAAACTGTTTGTTGTCGCATAGTAAGGTATCCAGTTCAAATGAAAATGCTCACTGAAACAACTCGTTAGACGTCGCTTTCGAGCACATTTTCCCTTTTTCAAAGACTAGTCTGAAGATAAAACTCTCTAAAAAGACGGATAGTGTCACGATGCTCATTTCCGAAACTGAAAGCGCTTGAGAATATTTCATTTTAACACATAATTTAATCTTGTGACAAACTTTGTTTTAATTTACATTATATTTTGGTAAAATATTTCTGGTTGCATTTCCTTCATCACTCTTTAGGGAAAATTATCCTTTAAATATTGTTCAAAAAATTATCTGAATTAAAAATGATTATTTTATTTAATAAAGTGATATAAATATTGAAGAATGATGATTATGAATGATATATTTGCCAAACTCACCACCTATATCGTCTAATAAAATTATTTATCTTGTAAAATTACCTTTTAAGCTGAAACTATTCTAATATGCCACACAACTTCTATTTATGATAATTTGTTTTTGATTTGTCGTTCTAAAGTAATGTTTACTAACCGGTTTACTTCTGCCAAGAAAAACAAAAATAAATTGCAGACCAGCTTCAATCAAAAATAGTATAAACATGCATTTTATATATTTAGTCAAAAATGGTATAAATTAAGTATTGCCACAAATTTGCGGAGGAAGTGGCTGTTCTGGGGTTTAAAATAGTTCAAAATTCGTTTTCTACGCGTCAAATAGTTAAATTTTGCTTTTTGTTGCATCAAAATCGGTCAACTATAACCGGAGATACGGAGGAATGGGTTCCCCCATTGATTTCTATAGCAATTTCTAGAAATCTCGAGAAATATGGGGCCTAAGCCTTCGGTAACGTAACTTTTGGGGACTTATTTTTGGCACCAAATTTGGCGATATTTCTCCAAAAGTCGCCAAACTTGGTGACATTTTGATCATTTAGCGCGTTTTTACCAATGGGGCTTGTAAAGTTAGTTTTTCTGCATTAACATTCATAATAGCCTAATATTACTCTTCTATTACGCTTTCATAATCGTGGAAAGTTCTAGTACATTCCACGAATGGTTCTGTCTGGAACCTTCTACGGTGTTCATTGTAACCGATAAAAGGACAGCTGATGGCCCAATTCTCTCTGTCTTGTTCTGCTTCCGTTATGAGCAGATGTCCGTGAAAGCTTAAGGTTTTGTATTGACGCTATAGAAGCGGTGTTTTCGCTTGTTTATGAAGCTTTGTTTTAAAGTGCTGTGTGTAATTTCTTCATTGCTGAGTCTTGAGGGACTGTTAGTGTTATCCCTCTTATATTTCCGGTGAATTTTTGCGTGGGAAGTGTTTTATTTTCTGTGAGAAATACAGTATTTGTGAAAGCTTCTGAACTAAGTGGAAAAGCCCATTACTGGGTGTTTGCGCTTGTTAATTTTGTACAGCTGATTGTTCGACGAAGTTCTAGACGCAATAAAGTTCGATTTCCATCTTTACAAGCGGACTCTTTACTAGAAATTTCTACACACACTGGACTTCAGAACGACGAACCCACATGTTCCCAATTATTACAGAAAACAAGCACAGTCACCCAAATATTACAGAAAACAGGCAGAGTTTTCTGTAATATTTGGTGTCAGGAGTGGAGTTCTAAAGAAAAACTTTAATTTTCCAATTTATGGTATTAACAAGAGGAAAAATGGAAGAACAACATCAAAAGCTCATCTATATGATGAAGAAAATCGAAGCAGGACAAGCCGAGATGAAAGCGGTATGGAGCAGAAAGTAGAAGCCGGATTAGAGATAAAAACCGCACACGACCAGATGAATTCTGGATTGGAAGAGTTTAAATTCGGACTGGGCTGGAAATAGAAACCGGATTAGACGAAAAAGCAAAATTTAACTATCTGACGCGTAGAATACGAATTTTGAACAATTTTAAACCCAGAACAGCCAGTTACCCCAAAAATTCGTCACAGTATTCAATTATAAATTTCAGTTGGAAGGGCCTTTGTTACGGATTATATATTTTTTAACTTGATATACGTGGACTGACAATGATGCATCGCTGGGAGGCACCGGTCCACGGACCATTCATTGGGAATTTCTAGAGCATAGCTGCTAACTCTTAAGATTAATCGGAAGATTTGCCACCACTAATTTATATTGAGCAATTTAAATTCCAATTGGTTCAAAACTTCATTTCGCTGTAGAACTAAAAATATTGCAGTGAAAAAACTTCCAATAAATTTGGAAGAATTGGCAACTACGCTGGTGCAACGCATTGGAAATCAGATGAACGTAAACTCAGTTAAAAAAAAAAAAAAAAAAAAAAAAAACCGATACCTTTCTTACTGCTAAAATGTAAAGAGAACATAAAATATTCAGCCTTCAGCTGAAATTAGTTTCCCCTCCGCTAAAGAGGTTTTTTGACAGAACCTTTTAATTCGTATTGGCAGCCATGTACAGGATGTATTTGCATGTAAATCAAACGGGGAGAAACCAACCGTTCTTCCAGTGGTGTCAAGTATTTTAAACAATCCGGTATTTCGGGGAATTCGAAGCCATTGCTTATAGCTAATTCTGGTATTGTCAATTTAATCAAACAATCGTAACATGTTTTGCAAAATTTGCCAATATCATCGATATCTTTGTAAAAGACTAGTTTTATAAAGTCCGTTGTCGCTCCTTTGGACAGTAAAGTTGTTTTGGAATGGGTTCTTATTGACTTTTTGAACCACAGTCGATCACAACAATAGCATTGGTGGATTGGACCATCAGCAACAGCTTCGAAAAATTTCTCAGCTAATTTACGAAATTCTAGTTCTTCACACCTTACATTTAGATCAGTATCTGTTCTTGGTCTTTTCGATGGTATATCTAGACAGAGTCGTAAACGTTTTCTGTCTTGTCTTCTGGATTTGGATTCCGCTTCTTGAGCACGAAAATCTGGATCTTCCCTTTTTCTTTGCATAAATAGACGGTTAGTTTCACGATGACTTTCTTCCGGATTAGACAACTGGGGAGGACGGCCAGCGCGGCCTTGAAAAACAGTCCCGGGTATATTCTTCTGATATTTAACGATGTAATACTGAACAGTAGAACGTGAAATACCAAGCCTACGAGCTATTTCACACTGATCCCGCAAAAATGAAAATTTTAGAAATGCCACGACAGAACACCACCACTTGCTCCGAGGAGGGACAAAAGTTTGAACGCGACTCTGGAAACAAATCCAAGTTCTGAAAAATGAAATCGGAACCTCGGGAACTTGACAGCCAGTCGCAGACGCTCTGACAAAATCTTACAGTTTCCCCTTTTGTTTCATCTGACGTTACTTTGAAATTTTTCAAGTATCCATTATTCCAATCATGTGTCGGATCTTGGTGTGTTTCAAATTTCCGTGAGATCTGTAAGATTTTATTTACTATCAATTATCATCCACGACTTTTTTCGTCTGCCGAAAACTATTACCCTCTTTAGCGGAGGGTAAAAAAAAAAAAAAAAACATAAGTTCGCAATAAATGAATAGAATTCTACGTAACATTTCCTACTGCACAGTAAATGATGAACTTCATAGCTCCATTCGGAAAGCTCCTTAATGAGGTCCCAGGGGAACGTCATTTTGCAAATGGTATTTCATTCATTATCGAAGAAATTAGAGAGAGCTATCAAGATAAAAGTTTGTTTGTGCAAGTATTGGCGGAAAGTGCGTAATGATAACGAATTAGAAAATAAGTATAGGGAATGGTGCAGCAAAATAGGTGGTGCTTGAATTCCATTACACAGTCCAATGGAGCACAAAAGAACATTAATAGTTCCTACATTGATTAAAGTATTTTTAGGAAAGTTAAAAAAAAAAAAACTGATGCTTCTTGTGAGCGTCAGAAGAGTTATCTATCCACAATATTGTCATTACTGTTATTGTTATTACTATTGTTGTTATTATTATTATATGCTATTAAGACTTAACATGAGTAATTTTTAAAGAATAAAGCATGCCAAGGGGCTTCACAAATAGAATTATGAGTTAACAAATTATTGAAAGCTTAGGATCCCAATCGGTGATTTGTTAACTCCAGAGGTACATGAGGTGAATTAAAGCGTTCGCGAAAATAATAAATTAGAGTACAACGATTACGAAATGAATTCGTCGATAGATTTCAGGATGGAAAGGGGATTTGCAATTAGAAGGTTGGAACCCACTGTAGTAAAAGTGTTACAATGTTTCTTTAAAGTTTTCACAATGCGTGTTTTCAGTGCCGGATTAACAATATAGCAGAAGTAGCAAATGCTACGGGCCCCGCGTTTTTGGGGACCCCGTGCCTTTACTTTGAAAGTTTTCGTTTTCTCCCCTCCCCCCCATGATCTAGCTTTTTAACACTTTCCAACAAGTTAGAAAAGTATTTAAGATTTCGGTTTGTCTGTCTGTCCGTCCTTGATCTAACTCGCGTAAATATGCATCGATTTCTACGAAGTTTACATGTTATTCTTAACTACAGTACCATGTACCCTATTGTAAATGATCTATGTAGCATTTATAGTTTTCCTACAGGAGCATTCAAAATATTCCCAATACATTGCGCTCTATGGGAAGTTATTCTTTAAAGCGTATCATCCTGCTATATAGTTGCGCTGAACCCTGACTTCAAGATAAACGTTTTTCGCCATTACTGCAAAAATATTACAAAGTCAAGGACAAAAAGCCTAATAACTTCTACACCGTTTGTAGAAGTTATTATAGGCTTTTTGTCCTTTTGTTAAAAGTCTTTTCTCCTCTTCTCTCTTTTGTTATCATTGGTACTTTACGATGCTCTTCTTTGCAAATGTTTTACGCCTCCAATTTGCGCCATACGTGTCTCGTCCCAACGCCATTAGAGATTTTTCCATGTTCCGATCAATTTGCACGCGAAAAAAATGGGTGTTGTTGTTCGAAAATTTCGAAATTTTGTCACTGTAACGGTAACTGTGAGAGCTTTATTGTTTTAAATCATCACAATCTGGACCCCATACATTCAAATAACTATATCTAAACTTTCATTTCGATTGGTTGAACGGTTCGGCCACTAGGGACTCTTATACAGGGGAGGTTTCTTTTAGACCATCATGTATATATTTAATGCGGCTGTTGCATGCCTGCATTATTTAGTCAACAAATTAAGTAGGCGAAACTGAATGAGTATTCTAAAGTCAGCAATAAGGACACACACAAGAGTATACGCAACAATATTGTGGAACAAAAACGCAGTACTCAGAAAAAAATTTCAGGGAGCGTCCAAAAGGTATTTTAAATAAAAGAAAGACAGAAATAAAATCTGTATCATTATCTTTTTGTTGACTAAAAGCGAAACTCGGACAAACGGAGGAGGGGGTATCCAGATCCTTGCACCACCCGCCTATGGCCTTTAGAAAATGGATTCCTTACCAATAATGCTACATGTTTGTCTTTATCTGAAGAATGATTCCATAAATAAACAAAATATTGGAAGAAAACCAAGTGCCAAAACAAAAGAACACACTCAGGGTGTGATCAAGGGCGGATTAAAGGGAGGGGGTCGGAGGGGGCGACCGCCCCTCCCGAGAAAAATGAAATTAATGTAAACATTCCCAACTTACTTCCATAAAATGCATAAGTATCCGAATCTTCCATCCAAGCCTCCACCTACAAAATTGCATTAATCTGTCAGTGGGCTGGATTATTCATTAGGCTGTAGACTATCTGTCCCGATCATCTCAGGGACTTTCCAGTAACCGAATGAATTTTTTAATGAAGTTGTAAGCAAACTTTTCAAAATGACTCATTAGAACGGAAACATTTGTGGCTATTTCTGAAAATGTTCTGTGAAAAGCGAGTTGACCTTTTGCGTTTCCCGAGAGCTGAGATCCATAGGATTAGGATTGTAGGAAAAACGCGCCCCATAATAAAGATATTCCCCCACGAAACAATCATTTTTATTTAAATATTGGACATAATCTTATTTTGTTTTGCAGTAAATATGAGGATGCTATTTTAATCGGATGTTGGGCAGCCCCTAAGTTCTTTTGTTTTAGAGTAAAAGCGAGTGACTTTGGCGAAATTCGAAGGTGTACAGAGTAGGGTGTAAGCCATCTTAGAAGGCTTTTCGTAGTTGGCTTATTTTGTTTTTATTTAATTATTTATTTTACATTTTACAATATTTAAACAAGGGCGAATTATTTTTTGGAACAATAATAATGTATAGTAGGTAAGTCGTTTTTTTTATAATTGGGAAATCTACAATTACGGTAAATTATTTTATTAATCACGGAAGTTAACCACGTTAAATATAAAAGAATTAATTTTGGCCGGTCGAAACCACAAGTCAAGGGCACGAATACCAGTACGTTCGTTCAAATAAAATAATAAGAACTGAGAGGATCTTCGCACAAAGACAAGACGGTCGGGGTATCCGAGAAGCCATAACCCCAGGCAAACTGAAAACAAAGAGAATTTTCGGATACTCTTGATCCACAAAGAAACTCACAAATTACTTGATCACATTTAAGATTATTATATCTTGCAAAAACATTTGAAAGTTATACGATAATGAATGTTTTAACCGATTTTTTTATTATTTATAATATAGATTATTCGATTTAGAAAAGATACAATCCTCTTATTAAGATTTTTTTAAACAAAATATTTTATATTATTTTAAGGAGGATAAGTTGACAAGTAATGCACGTATGCTTGTAGAACACGAACCAAATGACCGTTAGAAGTGTTCCAAGCGGTATGTGGATAAGTAACAGTCCCCCTGTACACGCATGTGCTGTTCAAATGCCTTCCGTACATGCAGTGTACAGGGTGATCTTTTTTAAAGTGACAGTGTTTGGGAGCGCCTTGTAGCGCGATCTAATAGCCGAAATCGCACCAAACTTAATATTTAGACTAATCAAGACATGGGAAAAAGGATTCCGTGAAAAAAAATAATAGTTCCAAACAGCGCCGCTAGGGCATTTTGTGGCGCTGTACAATGTATAAAATGTGAGAAAAGAAAAATACTAAAACATACAATCATACAGTTAAATTATTATAATGTTTATTTACTACATTAACTAACTTCCCCGGTGAGGAATTAGACCGCATTCAATGTGAGCACCATTCTCAGAAATAACACCGTGCATTCTATGCACAACGTTCTCCACAGCCGTATGTAACATATCACGAGGAATATTCCGCACTGTCTTTGTTGTCCTTTAGAATAGGCAAATTTGATACTCCACCAACATAAACTTGAGATTTCAAATAACCCCAGAGCCAAAAATCGCATGGCGTGAGGTCAGGGGAACGAGGCGGCCATGAAACTGGAAAACTGCGACTTATAACTCTATCATCAGTGAAGTTTGCTTTACCCTATTACTAATGTGTGGCGGAGCACCATCCTGCATAAAGATTGTCTGTTGGAGACGGTTTCTTTGCTGAAGTTGTGGAATAACAAACGTTTGCAGCATTTCGTGGTACCTTTCTGCATTTATGTTGCACGTTTGGGGTCCTGTTGGAGTGATGGTCTCAAAAAAGAATGGCCTAATTACGTATTCGGCTGTGAAACCACACCAAACAGTGACTTTTGAGGAATTTAATGGGATTTCGTGCACGGTGTGGGGCTGCTCAGAAGTCCCAAATTCGGCTATTTTGTGTGTTTACGGACCCATTGAGATAAAAATGGCACTCATCTCCCCACAGAATGTGCCATGGGAAAGCATCATCAATTCCTACCCTGGCAAGAAACGATAGAGCGAATGCCACTCGCTTATCATAATCACTTGGTTTCAGTTCGTGCAAGAGGCTGATTTTGTAGGGGTAAAATCCAATAACGCGCCTCAAAACTCTCCATACCGTGGGATAATTAATGTCCAATTGTCGAGCTACACCCCGGGCGCTGCTAGTACCAGCAATGGTTCCAAGCGATCCTTCGACAATTCCAGTTGCCACATCAGTTATTACATCTTCTGATACTGGTTTACGTCCTCTCCCAGCGCGAATGGTCAGTGACCCCGTTTCCTCGAACTTCTTAATCATTTTCTTAAGACCATTCAGCGATAAAGGCCCCTTTCGTAATTTTTTTTTTGGTTCGAAATTCCCGAAGAGCTGCGGATGCATTACATTGATTCATGTAATACAGCTTCACCAGTAACGCACGTTCTGGTAACGTGAGAGGCATGTCCGCAGGAGCTTGTTTACTTCAGCTGAAATTATTTGTCGGAGCTGTCTACTACTTGCTTTTATAGCCCCTATTACTGGCGCTGTCATCGCACAACATTTGCATTTTTCTTTGATACCCGTGTTTTATGCTAATTCTCGTTATTGTAAGCTACAGCAATGCCACAAAATGCCCTAGCGGCGATGTTTGGAACTAATTTTTTTTTCACGGAATCCTTTCTCCCATGTCTTGATTAGTCTAAATATCAAGTTTGGTGCTATTTCGGCTATTAGATCGCGCTACAGGGCGCTCCAAACACTGTCACTTTAAAAAAGATCACCCTGTATTTTGAGTAGCGGAGGTATTATTGTGCTAGATCTTGTTGGGTATTTTTCGGACGTTGAATCGCCAGAAACCAGAAACTACCCGAAAATGCCAGGAAACAACCTTGGAGCAGAAATTCCCGGAGTGAACGACTGCTACGTATAAAAGAAGGATGTTGGACTCAAGGGGACCAACGAAGCGAGGTATCGCTGGTGGATGAGTGTCGTGCTGTATGCAGCAAGTAGCTACCTATTTAGTTTAATGTTAATTTGCAAAATAAATTACTTTTAATTTTACTTAAGTCTGTTTTTTTCTGCCCAAACATTCTATTAGATCTATCTATCCTCAGTTCGATTTCTTATGAATTAACCCATTAAATCAATTAACAAAAGTTAAAAATATGTAACCTATTAATAATAAAGACCGTCCAGATAATGGAATAATTTTACAAGCATGCATTTTTACAGGAGAAAAAATTGTATTTAAAGGCACAGTTTAAAATACATATTGTTTTCGAAGGTTCTAAAAATTTTACAGAAACAATTATTATTTTATGAGTGTAAATTTCTCTAGTTATATGTTTGCATATGGGAAAGGTGGGAAGTATTAGAAATTCCAAATTTACTATATCCATGAACATTCATTAAAAAAACCTGAGTTCATGGGCGCCGGTAGAATATTTCCCAGGGGGGGGGGGCAAAGACTACTTTAACGTACGGTTACCATGTTGGAAAGAGCAAAAAAGCAAGGGAAAACACTACATACAAAAATCCAGGGGGGACATTGCCCCCCCTTGCCCTATGCTGCCGGCGCCCATGCCTGAGTTGTAGGTATAAATAACTTTAAACATCGTCGGTCTCAGTATCTATTTAGCCCCCCTCTCCCATCCCCCCTCAAAAAAAACCTTTATTTTGACGGGCATTTTTTCCGCGCACCAATTTACTTGGAGAAATTAATCTGTCTAGTGTTAACTCAAATTTGCTCATTTTGAATCAAGAAAATTCGTAAAAGTTGTGTTTTATTTTATTATCGCGCAAAACCAAGACATTAGCTCACCCAAGGTGGAGAAAGGGCTGGGATAAACCTCTTCCGAATACAACGCGTGGGACCTTTTAGTTTTGTTTACATCTAATTAGCATTAGTAATCCCATTAACTAATTAATTAGCACTAAACATAAATTATAATATAATTAGCACTATTTATTTTCTCATTTAATTTATCTCTACTATTTTAATGTATTGTGAACTCCTCCCCCTCAAAAAAAAAAAAAAAAAAAAAAAATAAAAAATAAATAATTAAAAAAAATATGGGAGCGTCACTGAACAGGGGCCCCCCTTGGTAATATTTGCTACGGGCCCCCGCGCTGTCTTAATCCGGCACTGCGTGTTTTAAGTAGAAACACCAGAAAAGTATTTTCAAGTGTAAACAACTAAAATAAATATACTAAAAAGATTAGTTCCAGCATTATAATTAATATCTTGATGGTTGTAACACTGCAGATTAGCAATAGTATTGGCACCGCCTAGTTTGTGTAGCATTAAATTGAAATGAAATTTTAGCAAAGTTTCGAAAAGCATCGCTCAAAGTGTGATTAATTTCGAGGATTTGAAAGCAGAGCGACTTAAGTAGGGTGTCTTACAATGAAGACCAATGTACGCTAGCGTGAAACCCATGTGAAGTCTCAATTTATGATAATCTTAATGACTATATGCATTTAAAAACAGTGTCGGTTGCATGTTTAATTTTTAAAAAAAGCAATTGTTTATCTCTTGTTTTGAATTTACGATCTGCAGCTATTTGCCATTCTCATATTCAGCGCAATCACGTTTTTTTTCTGAATTACCATGAATAAAGCGTGTGCTGTTTCCATGGAATTTTGTATAAAAGTTACAAAATTGCATTGATCAAAATACAATTGTATTTTAAGAAACTACACATACTTCGGTGGAAGAGAGCTTCTGTTTGCCCGTGAGATGAAATTCCCGGAAACTTTTTCATCCCACTGCAATTTCTTGTAAAGAGTTATTTATTGACTAGCAGTTTTTTTTTTTTTTTTACTAGCTAAAAAGTATCCTGAAATTTTGAAGACTTCATTTACGTATAAATTTTTTTGTAACTACACTTTCTTAGGAATGCTTCGATTGAAGAGTGGGTTATAATATGATATTTATTTCGATGCACCGATTTTTTACTGCGTTATGAAACCACAACGCCATCTATGTTGTCTTTCATTTTACATCCTTATCTTCTAATCCATTTGCAATATGCACTTTCCTCCGGTACTTGCACATATAACGCTTTTTGTATATATTTTTTGCTAGTTTCTTGGATTAAGAATAAGGTATCATTTGCGCCCTTCTTGAAGCTCGATTAGCTAGGGAGTTATGAAACTCATGATCATCTGTGCAACAACAGATTATGCATTTTTTTCCCACGTTTATTGGGATCTTGAACTTTTATATTACATTTCTAGTCTTAAGAAGTTTAAATGTTTGATGTTTGGGCCCCAGAACAAGTGAGATAACGGCTCTTCGCTGTGTATACTCGCAAACCTCGCCCCCCACCCCACCCCCAGTGGAGGTGTCTTCAAAGTTAAATGTTTGGAGGATAGTGGTGTAAAAAACATACCACATATTCAAGAATTTTATGTCATTACATGATAGTATAATTTCACTACCAATTGTAATTGTAGCCACTTTACTACTGTATCGATAATTACTAATAAATGTATTGTTTGCATCTTCATTGGCATTGTTTGCTTTGTAAATATAAGTAATTATGTGTTAGCAGAAGAAACAATGCTTTGAGCATCAAATAATTAACCCCTTACATTTGCCCGTGTCTGGCACGGGTGGAATTTGCCTACACCTGTATGTCACTGGGGCGATCTCGTATCTCGGGTTATTTTATTTCTGACTAGCTGAAGTAGCCGTCGTTGACTTTCCAAAGGGCTTGAATTTTCGTCAGCATCTTATGTGCACAAAAAATGGATTTAGTATATTGGCAATAGTATAGAAAGCAAATTTATAACTCCTGTGTATTTTTAAAACATTAAAGGTTAGAGAGTAAGAAAGTGATGAGTAAGTTTTATTTTAAAAATTAAAGTTTTATTCTCGTTGAATGAGCTTTTCAAGTCAAGAGGCCATTCGTAGCCTGTAACTTAATTTGTTTGTTTTAGTGTATGTATTTTAAAATTAACTTGCATCTCGCATAATTCCAAATTTCATTCTATTCCATTGCAATTTTTCAGGAATTGAACAAACATGCGCTAAGTTTTCAAAAAATCTCAAATTCTATAAAAACTTTAAAGTACTTTAACGCCTATAGTTTCATTGACCACCTGTGACGATGTTAAATTTTATTTCATTCGCTTCAGCGGATTTTTTATATGTAAAAGAGAAATACTTTCACATTTTGAATAAATTTTCGCAAACTTTCAAAATCTAATTATTTTTTTTTCTTGAGTCGACACCTATAGTTTGAGTGACCACCAATCATGTCACCAAATTTCATTTCATATGCTTTAGTCGTTTATACGTGATGCACAAAAAATATTTACATATTTTCAAACGATTTTCGCAAAATGTCAGAATCTAATTAAGAGGCATTGCAGGGGCAAATCGGGCAGACCGTTCCCATCACCATCTCAGAATTCCATGATTTTCTTTAATTGTGTTGCCTTACCCAGGGAAAGAACAAATCTGAAATATTTTTGATTTACCTCTTTTAGTTTTAGAGTTATGAGGGGTCAAAGTACCCCAGATGAGCAACATCTAATTAATTAAGGGCCATTTATGCCACTTTATTGTTTCGACTGTGACTGGCTCAGAGGTGCTTCAGAGAAATTTTTCATCTTATCCTATAATATACCTTGTTTATTAACATCTCAAATTGAAAATTCATTCGAAAATTGTCAGAGCCCCAAATTAGGGCCCCCCAAAATGCCCCCAATTTCATAAAAAATGCAGTTTTAAGAATGCTTTAAATCTTGGCTCTGACGTGATACAGAAAAAGTTTTTGCACAGTGTAGTTATATATCTTTATATAAAGTGAATCCCATGTTAAAAATTTTTAAAGAGCCCCAGGGCCCCGCGGTACGGGGCCCCAAACATGGTCCTTAGCGCTAATTTGCGCATTTTCGAAGATTTGGTACAGCTGAAGCCGATTTCCCACAGGAGAACTATTGACATGGAGATGTAGTACCAACATAGTAGTTTGATATTATGAAAAAACATTTCTTGAAGGTATAACTGTTTCCAAGAAAAATCCCAAAAAGTACCTCTCTATTTGGGTCATTCCACTGGCACGCATGGGGGCATTTCGGCGTTACTTTTAGAAGTTTAATCCACAGTGAAAATATTGAAAATTAACTTATTCTTCATACATCTCAAATATATCCTCCATATATCACAAATAGTTATTTTACAGGGGCACTCATAAGAATTACATTACGCTGAATGGGGATCTCTGCAACTAGTATACCGTTTGGAAAATTTTTTTCACTGATAGAAAGCTACACTATTCCTGAGTATTATAAGCTACCTTTCAGCATGTAGTATAACTAGTTCTTTTACAGGGACACTCAAAAGCATTCCAGTATATGACGCTATATGGACATCTCTGTAACTACTGAACCGATTCTAAAGATCTTTTCACTGAAAGCTACACTATTCCTGAGTAAAATAGCCTAAAATTCGCGCATGTAGCATAATTTACAGGAACACTCAAAATGATTCGTAAACGTTGTCGTAACTGTCTCCATTCGCCACTCAAATTGATTCAAATTTTATTAAACTCCATTCAAATGTTTGAACAGTGCAATTATATATCTTCATATAAAGTGAATACAATGTTAAAAATTTTTGAAGCCCCCCCAGGGCCCCCCGATACATTTTTTAAAAGCATCACCGTTCTCAAGAAAAATTTAACACAGTAATAAAAAAATATATCTTTTCATAATATGAAACTACTATGTTGAAACAATAACCCCATGCCAATAGTTCTCATGTGCGAAGTCAGAGCCAGCTGTACCTATGCTTCGAAATTGCATAAATTAGCGCTAAGGAACATGTTTGGGGCCCGGTATCGAGGAGCCCGGGAATTTTTATTTTTTCTGTATCACGTCAGAGCCAAGATTTAAAGCATTGTTTAAAACTGTATTTTTTATGAGATTGGGGATATTTGCGGGGGGAGGCTTATTTGGGGGGCTCTGCCTATTTTCAAATGAATTTCCAGTTTTATATGTTAATATTCAAGGTATATTATCAGATTAAAAAAAATTCTCTAAATCATATCAGAGCAATTCACAGTCGAGAGAGTAAAATGGCAAAAATGGCCCTAAATTCGTCACTCCTCTGGGGTACTTTGACCCCCCATAACTCTAAAAGAGCTAAATCAGAAATATTTGAGATCTGTTCTTTCCTTGGGTAAGAAATATTTCAGATGTGTTTGTTCTTTGCTTGGGTAACACAAGAAAAAAAATTCAAGAGAGTTTGAGATGGTGAGTGAAACTTTCTTCTTTTCTTTAACCTGATTTGCTCTTGCGATGACTCTTAAAATGACTGGAAGGTAGAGGCCGCAAAGCTGGGGGCTTTCAAAAATATTTAGCATTGGAATCACTTTATATGAAGATATATAACTGCACTGTTCAAAAATTTGAATGGAGTTTAATAAAATTTGAATCAATTTGAGTGGCGAATGGACACAGTTACGACAATGTTTACGAATCATTTTGAGTGTTCCTGTAAATTATGCTACATGCATGAAGGTAACTCACTTTTAAACCTGTGAAAATACTACTCGACATACAGGGTGGCGATTAAATAATAAAAAAAAACTTTGTCGACATATGGACCTCTTGGATCTTGTCTGTTCAATTGATCGATACGAAATTACAAAGATAGTTAATCAGAGTTATGGGCCCGAGATTCCGTGAAAGGCAAAAAAGGCGCGCTAACGCTCACAGTTTTAGGTCAGAAACTAGACATTTTCTAATGGCAACTAGAGATGGCCAATGATTCGATGAGTCGAATCAGTGATTCGAATCTTGGTACTGAGTGGCTCAGTCTTTACACTCACTCTCTACTGATTCGAATCTCAAGCCCTCAATTGTGGGGAAATACATTCCAAGTTCGAAGGGAAGGAAAACTTATTTTCCCTTTGCCGTTCCCAGAGATTTTCCCTTACTCTTTCAACTCTTTTCGACTCTTTACGACTCTTTTCGACTCTGAGCCGATAGATGATTTGAAACAGCAAATGAGTGGGTGTGGGTGAGTTGGTCACTGAGTTGGTGCAGCAACGAATCTTTACTGGTTCAGTGTTTCGCTCTGTTTCCGTGATTGTATACGATCGTTGAGATTCGTTAGTTTTTCGAATCTTCTATCGACTCAGAGTCGAAAGGAGTCAAAAAGAGTTGAAAGGATGTTTCATTTAATTGGAGGTTTTTTTTCGAATCTTCTATCGACTCAGAGTCGAAAGGAGTCGAAAAGAGTTGAAATTAGGTAATGTGATAAGGAAATAGATCATACTGAATAATTTTGTATGAGAATATTTTAATTTTAATGTTTAATATAAGATATTTTCTAATATTTGTAGTTATTACCAGAAATTTTTAATAGTTTTATTTTGTCAAAATAAAACTTTTAAATGTAGACCAAATGATGACGTCAAAGGTTCGTGACGTAGGAGTTGTAAGGCTTTCTATATGTAGGAGGCGTTGCTTTTTTCCGTCAGAAAAGGCTCAACGCATGCGAAAACCCTAAAGAGCATTGAAACGGTACGCGTATCGCCAAAAAGGACGTGTAATGCGCGTACAAAAAGGATGTGTGAACGGCTAATACAAGCACGATAGGGCACACAGGGCGAAATTTGCCTATGAGAGAGGCAAGACACCAATCCCAGAACGACGTTCGCTAAATATTCAGCGTGCAAATATGATAAAGAGCAGGATTGGAATGTTTGTTCATCAGTCAGGAACTTGTGCATAAGGACACAATCTCAGCAAAAGTTCAACTGTTTTTTATGTGAATAACTTTTTTTTACGTTGAATACCTGGCGAACGCTGTTCTGATTGGAATCTTGCTACTGTCATATGCAAATTTACTCTTTGTGCCCCATCGTGTTTGTATTGACCGTTTACATATCATTTTTGTGCAACTATAACGCGTCCATTTTTTGTGATGCACGTACCGTCCCAATGCTCTTTAAACCATGATCGCCATTTTGTTACCGTTGACAGAATCTCGTGCCTAAACGTCTGAATAAATATCTCTGAAATTTCATCTCGATCGGTTGAACAGACCGGTTGCTAGAGATCCATTTATCGGCAGAGTTTTGTTTTTATATTCACCCTGTATTACAATATTCTTTGTAATTGGTCTGAGATACTATCGTTAAATAAGTTTAAATATCTTTTATGTTAAATATGCAAAATATTTTCCAAAATGTAAATCGTTCATATTTTAAAAAGCACCGTGCAGGGAAAGAGAGGTCTGTAACTCATTTGCGATATTATCGAACGAATTAGCAAAGTTAAATTTATGAACATACAGAGCAGCAAACGGAGGAACCACTTTTACATGCTAATTGAATCAGTCTACTATTCGTGAATACGAAACATTCAATGCTAGCTTGTACAGTAAATGTGTGAAATATAGCCTCGACCTGAAATACTTTTAGGTGAATAGTTACACTAATTAAAAGTCAGAACCGGTGTGCTTTATATATTCTTTCTCTGTGAACTGTCTAAGTGAGGTACAGCTGTCTTCAGATAGCTCAAACCTTATCATAATGTTCGCTCATGAGTGCTTAGTGGGCTTTCCCATTTTTTAATTGCGTTCTTCGGCTAATTACGTAAACAATCCCTTCTAAATAAATCAACAGTGAAAAAATATAAGACTTAAAATGTGAAACATTTTCTATGCAAGTTACTCTAAAAATGAAATGCCAATGAAAAATGGGTTCCTTGTTAAATTATTAGCGGAACGCATTAAAGGAATATGCATATTTATGGCCGACATACACGCCTGAAATTTACGGTAGAGTCAAACCATCTTGCTACAATTTTTTAGGAAATTTGTTCAGCAACCAGAATCTAAGGAGCAAGTTTTTGTGCCATATTTGATAATATTTTTTTTAAACATTCTGGCTGCAAGATTTTCCAATTACTTTTTATGAGCAACAGTTGGCACTACAATTTCGCAATTAAATTTTCAGTGTAATGTTATTATGGTCTTCGTCCCATTCATTTCCCCCGTTACTTTCTGAAATAGTCATAATTTCTTCATTTCTCTTGAAGGAAATACCTTCCAATTAAATTCTGTTAGAGAAATAATCTGATTTAAATGATTAATATTTAACTTAAGAAAACGATTTAGATATTGAATAACATTAAATGAGTAAAATGAAATATATTTGTTGAACATACGTATTAATTGTGACATCCTAATTCATTTTGTAAACTTTTAAACTGCATCTATTTTAATATGCTACAAAGTATCCGTTCAAGTTGATTTGTTTGGATTCTTCTCAATAATGCTGCAAAGCGTTTGCAATAAACTAACGAACAAAAACTCAGTAAAAAAATACAGTTTCTGAATTAAATGAAAAGCTCTTTTATGCATCAGATGTTATTGCGCAGTAAATGATGCGCTTCATAGCTCTATTAAGAAAGCTCCTTAACGAGCTCCCTGGGGACGTCACTCATAGCGTTTCATTCATTATCGGAGAAATTAGAGAGAACTATCAAGAGAAAGGTTTGTTTGTGCAAGCACCAGGGCTAAGTGCTTAATGATAACGGTTTAGAACACCAGTATGGAAAATGACAAGACGGAATATCTTGCGTTTTAGTTTCATAGGACTGTCGAAACTCGGCACTTCGATACTAAAGCACATACTAAGATTAGATAAAGCATTTCTATAAAGCTTTTGATTAAAAAAACTGTATGTACTTAGTGAGTAACTGAAAAGTTACATATTAACGTAATGCTGTCATCTTGATTATTATATCATAAAAATATAATACAAAAGGTATTTTTTAAGATCCAAGTATGATTTATAGCATCGAAATTACTGTATCAATCAAAAGAACCTTTTAGGAAGAAAACATGATTGAAAATATTTCTCTAAATTTCCCTTTCGTATTTACATAAAAAAGAAATCCATAATCTGTATGGTTTTACATAAACAATTGCAATATTATATTGTTTCATGCGCAATTAATTTAAAAAATTATATTCCATGTTTACTGTTCCTGCTAAATGTTCTGTCACAAATACGAATAGAATCAATGCAAAATAGCAGCTTGTGAAAAGTCTTTAACTCACACAATCTGATATTTTCTCAGACCATAGATATTATATAATTATCTGAAAGAAAATATCTTGATTTCTAACTTGTATTGACTTTTAAAGTGAAAGTTACAAGCAAGTTAACAAGAATAACCATACTAATAAAAGTATAGTATGCTGAAGATCGCAGCAGAACCCTTTTTAATTTTTGCAGAAGGGCCACGTTAAATTAGTTTTCCTCTCAGAAACTGCAAATAAATAATTTTATCCGCAGCCTTACATTCATTTCACCAGTTCGCATAAAACGAATTTCATCTTTAAAATACTTGACCGCTATTCAACGGCCGTGCTGGAAATTTGACGTTAGAGTTACAGGCGTACAGTTGCAAACTTAACCGAAATAATATAATCTACTTGCCTTAAATACTTTCTGGTTGTTTCATTATTTCATTTTTTTAGCATCCAGGAAAGCCAGTTTTGCTTGATTCCCAGTGATCATGGAATAAGAATAAAAATACAGTTAAAACTTAGGCAGTTGACACGCGAAGAAGAGAAATTTCGAGGGCAATCAGTCTGAAACTGTTCGAAGTATATTACTTTAAAAAGAATGCAAACCTAAAATTAAGTTTAAGCAAAAATGATGCCACCTAACAACAGTAAAACATAACCGACTGGAAAAGCTCCATTTCGTCGGTCTTTATAGGAACAATATGCTATTCGATAGTGAGTAAAAGTGGTCTCCTTCAGTTTCGTACATAGATAACTATACGATAACACATGAGGAAGAAGTTAAAATTTTAATTTTATTTACATAAACTACCTAATTAAACAATGATCATTTTTAAAAATATATCAGTTACTGAACAATTTTAGTAGTAGTTACATAGGCAACATATTGTTTAAACTAATCAATCTTCCTATGCGAAATATTTGTAAAATTTCCTTGGAATTTTAGTTTATATTTGCCCCAATTATCCGTTTATATCAATTTCCTTTGAATATATACTTATCAGCGCTTACCTGCACTTGATACTAAAATTATTTTCAATCGTGGGACAGCAACGATTTATTGTACTTCTACTTAACTCAGAATGTATTGTTCCCAAAGCACCCGTATGCTGTACGCAGATGCTCCTAGTGTAGGCTTGTCGTATTCAAACAACAGAATGTAATGTGTAGTTTATGATGAGTAGTTACTGGTATTGGCAGAAAATCGTGTAATCAATCACTTTTTTTTAAGCTTATTAACGTCTTTCTTGTAGGAAATAGTATCAAAAATAGTATGAAGGGAAATATTGAGTTAATTTTGGGAATAGCCCGGACAATCTGAAAAATTGAATCTGCTCCTAGGTCTTCAATTAGGTATATTTATTGGTATTAATATTGGATTTACATATATTTCTATTGATTTTTTTCTTAGGTCATGATGACGCACTAAGTCATCATGAATTCCATCCTGGGGGAGGGGGGGGAACTGAATACACGGATACAGATTTGGAATAACAAAATCAGCTTTACATTTTACATTTCCAAATAAAAGTATTAAGAATGTTTCAGCACATTTTTCCTGCAATGCATTAGCATGTTTCCATTCATTCTTTCAAAGAAAAGAATACTTTCATAATTCGTACGCGATCTATTTTCTATCTCGTGCTGTCTACGAACAAGCAAAGTTTCACTCATGCAAAACACACATTCTGAGACTTCCCTTTCAATTTTTCATTCTTCACTGCGTGTGTCTCTGCTGTTTGAGCTTCTTTCCAGTTTTGAAACGGAAAAAAGCATTTCGAATTTATTTCTTTCAGCCTGGAAAAATACACAGTTGCAGGATATTCCAAATGGAAATACATAAGGGACAGGTTTTGGGAATAGATGGAGAAATAAACTATAAAGTGTTACGTTTTAAATATTACAGCTGTTGTACCTACAGCATTTTGGAAAAGATCATATTTTAAGAAATAGATATAACAAGTGCAATAAATCACTTTCTAAAAGCATCTCTGTTACCACTAATGTGTCATAAGTGAAGAAAACAGTAGACCCCCCTTTTACACGGGTCCATACGTGACCTGCGGTCCATACCACCAACACTTCTCATATATAGAAAGCCTACTCAAGTTAAAACTATTTAAAAAATCTGGTGGGTGCTACAAATATTAGAAAATCTTAAATTAAGTATTAAAATTGCCGGAAATTTTTTTAAATCTCAAATCATTAAAATATTGTTATGCATAAGTAAATTCACCGGAAATTTTCAAACGGCAAATTACGATCATTTACGTATAGCACGTTAAAAGAGACCCGTGCCGCACGATAAAATGCGGCACATGTTGTGATTCTATTACGCTTTAGCTCCTGTAATTAATACAACTTTTGAATGGCAGCAGTAAACACCAGTGTGTTTCTAAGGTGTGAAAAAAAGTTTTGCAGCGATTATAACGTGCCGTTCGCACTCCTGATGGAGCATAACTCAGACCCCATACAGCATGGATTCCTATAACACGGAACGTATCTACCGTGTTATAGGGAAGTCTACTGTATTTCACTTTTCATGGAGCTGTAGTTATTATACAAAACGTTAATTGTGTCTCTGTCCAAAACAAGGCACGTTTATTTTTTTATCCAAACCTTCTATTTCCTATAGCTAATTTCTTATTTATCTATTAATTTCTATTTGTATATTATCAATACTAATTTTCTATCAAAGACATGTCTGTAAGATTGTCTGTTTCGATACGTTTAAGAGGGTTAAAAATAAAAAATAAAATAACACGGAAAAAGAATTGCTGTATTTACGTTGGGTTTCAAACTGCCATTTTAATTTTAAATTGAAGCAATATTCTTCTGTTACGGTTGCTTGCCAAATAAATTCCAAAATCGTAATAATAACCGAACATAAATATTTATCGCCACCTTGGAGAGAGCAATGGAGGGGGGTTAAAGTAGGATTTCAACGGATAAATCCGATTCGAACAGAAAAAAATTATGAAAATCTTAAACACTTTCAGATTTTAAATACGCACTAAAGTGCTATATATTAAAAGCATATCATAATCCATGAGTCTTTTCTATTTTCTTCCTTTATTAAGGTGGAAAGTGCATCATTATTCATGAGTGTGCCGTATTTTTCTTTCTCCTTGCATAAAACACACCTTTGGAATCGAAATCAATTTTAAAATTACCTACTAAAACTGTTTGATGTTTTCCTCCAAGCATTTTCCAACTGTACTTCACCGTTTTAAATACTATTTGGAAGGTGCATCAGAATCCGTGAGAGTGCGTGTTTGACTTTTTCGTTTTGATTTCTACTTCCCTCCCCGACTCAACACCTAGATATACAATGCCTGAGAACAGAAACTGTTACGTCATCACTAGGTACCCTAAAATGACGTCATCACACATTTATTTTCACAAAGCAAAACTATTCAAACTTTGTGGTGAATTTACTCCCGCATAAAACATTTTAATGATTTAAAATAGAAAATTTAATTTTACGACAAATAGGAAATTTTAACTACGGAATGCAATGTTCACTAATTATATAATATGATATAGAAATAGATCATAATAAATTATTTTTTATCAGAAGGGTATTTTAATTATTATCTTCAACTTAAGATATTTCCAAAAATTTGCATAATTCACCAGAAACTTTTAATAGTTTTACTTTACGAAAGTAACACTGTGATGACGTCATCTTAGAAGATCCAATAATGACGTAAAAACTTCTGTTCTCGGGCCTTCTGTATCGAGGTGTTGCCCGACTCCTGCCAAGGTGCCTATAATTAAGCATATGCAGTTACCAGGAGAATTTTTGTGTTTATGGGGTAACCTTAATTTAGAATTTAAATGGCGATCTGGAACAAAATGTAAGTACAAATAGGTGCCAGCTACCGCGGAATATAACTAACCACTTCTCGTAAATAGTATAAATATTTCTTTATTTAACAACTACTTTCGACATTTAGCAAAGTGATTTTGCTTGCTATATATTAATAAAAAATGTTTTGTTTAGAAAAAGTGGTTAGTTATATTCCGTATTAGTTGGCAGCTTTGAAGTACAGAACTCCATTACTTGTTTGTTTACTTCGGGTTACCAATTAAAGTAGTTTTAATAATAGTCTTATATTAGTTATTTTGGAAGCGTTGAAACTTTTACATAATTTCTAGAGATCCATCACTGAGAAGCTCGACAAATTGCAGCAATTTTATAGCTTGGCGAGAGTGGCAGCGTTAAAATAGGAATCAACTCTTTCTTGCTCCCTAAAACTCATCTTTAGAATTGAAATCTATCTTGAAATCGCCTACTGAAACGGTTTTACAATCTTCGGCAAGCATATTCCAGCTATACTTCACCATTTAAATACTGTTTGAAACAAATCATGTCTAGAAAGTTGCGTAGACAAAAATCTGGGACTGAACGAAGTAGCACCCTAGTGCTAAAAAAGAATACGATATGGGATTATTGAATTGACGTTATAAGTTGTTTTTTGTGGGGGGAGGGTTATGTTGTTAAGTTTTCTCTTGTGAAGTATCTGAAGCAAGCGTTTAACGTGTGAAGTTTTGACTAAGCAATCACCTTGAGTTTTAGATTAATTTTTTAGCTATCGTAAAACAGCTGTACTTGAAGGAATACTTCCTACTTAATATTACAACAGCATTTGAGCGAATGACTGATAACAGTTGTTAAACCGTTCAAGCTGGTTTACATACGCGTGTACTGACCATAAATGTATATGCTAAGCTGGATTCAATTCTTGATCTATTTTCCGAGACGTCTGTACGTGGATAAAATCATCCAAAGAGGCTACAGAAAGACATCCGGATTGTAACTGACCACTTTTGATAAATAGTACCTTTCTTTGAGCTATACTTCACTAATCGAACTATGCAGGATCCGACAAATTTTACCATTTTCTAATTGAAAATACTGTTTGCAAAAATTGGTTGTTAGTTTACACGGAGCAGGTCGTCTTGCCACTTTTTTGTCACCTTTTTGAGGATGGTAGCTATGCTCAGAGGGCTCGAAATATCACATCGTAGACCACTGCCAAGTCAGTAATCCAGTTTAGCATACATATCAGTAGTACTGTCTCTCATACAGTGAAACCTGCTATTTGGACCATCCAGTGGTTCCGTATTTTCATGGTCTAGGTGAAATTGGAGAGGTGGTCATCTTATCAAGGGTACACAGTACTTACTTTTTTATTTTCGCATTTTATCATGTACGCACTTATATATAACATAGCACATGTTATATGTAGTATACTACAACATTATATAAACATGAAATAAATATTATACAAAATAGGAATAATATTGCGTATTAGGGTTGAAGATTAATGACGTGCATAGAAAAAATTCCGGAAGTGGTCAACTTACAAAGTTTTTGAGCTATACTTAGGGAATAAATTCTACCTAATTACCTGGTCAACATACAAGTTAGAGAGGTGGTCAGCTTATAAAGGGCTCATTCAATGTTAAAGTAACTAAGCCATTCCGTTCTTGTTCAATTAAGTCAGCTCAGCTTAGACAGGTGGTCAACTTACAAAGATGGGGAACTTCACATGTTTTACTGTAGTAGAAATTTAACTCCCAAGTTAGGGTTAAGGAGCACCTGAACAGAAAGTACAAAGTCTCCGACAAAGAATCGGTAATATATTCTTTAGATAGATTGAAAAATACACGATCTTAACGAATGAATCAACCTCTGTGTATCACCTGTTATCACTCAAAAAGGATGCATATTATAGCTCTATGTGAAAAACTGTCAGCTGGCTCTCAAGGGGATGTAACTCTGCACATATTTCATTCATTAACAAAGAAATGACAAAATATTGTAAGGAGAAATACACTGAAGTGACAAAAGTCATGGGATACCTCTTAATAACATGTCGCACATCCTTTTGCCGGCGGAGTGCAGAAACTCGACATGGCATGGACTCAACAAGTCGTTGGAAGTTCCCTACAAGAATATCAAGCCATGCTGTCTGTATAGAGCTCCATTGTTGAGACAGGGTAGACGGTGGTGGGGTTTGAGCACGAACGAACCTCTTGATTATGTCCCATACATGCTCAATGGGAATCATGTCGGGTGATCTGGGTGGCCAAACCATTCGCTGGAAATATCCAGGACGTTGTTCAAACTAATCTCGCACAGCTCTGGCTCGATGACATGGCGTATTCTCATCCATAAAACCTCCATCGTTGTTTGGGTACATGAAGCGCGTGAATGGGATAAATGGTCTCCAAGTACTAGCTCAACATAGTCATTTCCGATCACGGATCCAATCAGTTTGACCAGATGATTCAGTCCACTCCATGTAAAAATACTTCAAGTTCTGCTAATCCACTGACCAATGATACCTGTAGAACGTTATACTACCGAGATCTGCAAATATGTATATTGCTATCCCATGACATTTGTCACCTCAGTGTATATTTGTTTGTACAAAAATACCGGTGTCAATAAAATTAATTAAAACATAATGTTAAGAAAAGAGGGGCTATACACCATGCGTTGCAGTTTCATAACATAATCGAAAATCTGCGCATTGAAACAAATACTAATCTAGTTCCTTCATTAAATGAGCATTTATTGGAAGTTTTTGCCTAAAAATAAAGCTCTCTGTAAGTTGTAAGATATCAGTGACTTATCTGGCCACGTATTTTTGTTCTTTTTCTTGGGGTTTTGTACGTAAGGCTATTTCTCGAATGGCTCCGGTGCATATTGACCCACAGGAAAACCAATTAAACCACTAGAAAATCCAAAACATCTTAGCTAAAGTTTGAACTTTTCATTTTTCTGAGTAAAACATTCAACCATGTGTGACATTTCTTTAAAAAAAAATTGAATATTTTATATGTTTTTGTATTCTGGAGCACCAATATACAATTGCATTACAAAGTTTTCTATTGTCTGTCAATCCTTAGGGAAAAAAAAGAAAAACATGCACGTTTAATAATTTTTTTTGACTGTTTAGTTAATATGACAGGTTGTGAGACTAGAATGTTTACAGATTGTGAGACTAGAATGAAGATTCATTTTCAAGTCTTGGTCGGCATCGTATATCTCAGATGTTCTTTGATATTGCGTACGTACGGTTGTCGTCGCGTGCTATCCACGAAGATCAAATTGCATAACTGAAATTGAATACATCGTTCTGACACATCTCAGCAAATTTCGCGATTATAGTGGACGACGATATATAAGATATTTGACCGCAAGTAAGACAATTAAAACTGCCTACTGACGAAAATATTTTGCCTTTCGAAGAGTAGACTACATATTTTTTGAGCTGCCAACTTTTTCTAAAGATAACAAACCACTTCTGAATGAGTAGTAACTTAGAATACTGTAGAATTACTGGCAGCTTATGGGAGCGTTACACTTTCTGAGCGCTGGTTAACTGTAAGGCAAGGTGCTCTGCTCTTGCGCGATCACCAGGTTTCAAACAACTCCTCCTACTACGCAAGGTGTCCTGAAAAGGTGGTAAAAGTCTTTAATTATTTATCCATTAGAGATAAGTGAGCAGAGTAAATTGGCAAAAATGTTCATAATAAGGCTGGAAGTGAGAATGCGTTTAGAAAAAGTTCTCTCATAAATGAACCAATAGTTACACTTTTGAAATTTATATACGATCGCCGTACAAAAAAAAAATGTCCTATTAGTCAAATGCGACCCATACAGTAATGAGGTGATATACCAAATTTGAGAATTCTATTTTAAATAGTGTCAGAGGTATGAAGACACAAATTATGCTGACATAAACCACTTTTGAATGGCTTTCGAAGGGAAAAAAATCACGTAGGATGATCGCGTTTAAGGGATCGTTCAGAAATTACGACAGAAAATAACCTTTTATCAATAAGCGTTTACATACAAAATCGTGGATAGCCGAGGATCATCTTTGTTTAAAGATATCCCAGGATGATTTAAGGCTCAGACATCTCAGACTATTTATGATTAAAGGCTGAAAATTTGTATCGTGAGTGTATGGGGCACATATTACTACTTCGGAATTTTTTTTTACGGGGGCCGTACACAAATTTAAAAAGTGTAACTTTTTGGAATTTAACGAGAAGAATTTTTTTTTTATCGCAGTCTTATTTCGGACCATAATTTAAACACTTTTTTGATTTGCACTGCCAATTTATCTTTTTCAGATCAGTAACTAATGCCTGATATCACCTGCATATACAAGGGTTAGCATTTTGGGCTTTACGTGGATACAAAACCTACAGGTAATTATTCACAGTTTTATTTATATAATATAAAACTACTTAAATTTTCTGGTGGGTAATACAAATATTAGAAAATATTTTATGTTAAAGATAAAAATGAAAATACCTTTGTTATACAAAACAATTCATTATTATCTATTTCTTTATCACATTAGATAATTAGTTGCAGTTAAAAACTTTCTCTTTGTCGTAAAGTTAGATTTTCTGTCTCAAATCATTAAAATTTTGTTATGCGTGAGTAAATTTACTAGAAATTTTAAATAGTTTTACTTAATAAAAATGCTACTGGGATGACGTCATTATTGAAGGCCTACTGATGACGCGAAAGCTTGGTAAAATAGCAGTTGTTAGGCTTTCTATGTCTAGGAGGTGTTAGTATAAACCAACCTATTGGGTGTTTTCATATTTTTCACTGTTTAAGAAGACCAAGCAATTTTATGATTTTTAATACTTTTATATTTATTTTTTAAGGCTAGTTTTATATTTTTCATACATCTTTTATGTTTTCTAATTGACCTTTTTTAAAACTTAAATATGAGTTTTTTTCAGTATTTTTAAAATTAAAACATGTCCATGAGCAACTTATCTGCTTT
Source organism: Cheiracanthium punctorium (assembly GCA_038373885.1). Taxonomy (NCBI): domain Eukaryota; kingdom Metazoa; phylum Arthropoda; class Arachnida; order Araneae; family Cheiracanthiidae; genus Cheiracanthium; species Cheiracanthium punctorium. The sequence continues at coordinate 528,434 of JAWZYV010018068.1, forward strand.
ATCACTGTTCCAAGACATGTATTTTGTTCGTGCTGTCTACTTGCTCCCTACTGGCAGAGGTAACAGCCTCTAATATAGAAAGCCTTACAACTAAAGACTTTGGTGTTATAACTATATATTCTAATATAACGTCATCACAGTTTCACTTTCACATAGTATATCTAATTTAAATTTGTGTTGAATTTTATCACTCTTAAAATTTTTTAATGATGTAAGAAAACAGTAATTTTAGGACATATGGCAATTTTTGACCCTCACTAATTGTATTTTGTGAGTTTTGGTAAAGGAAAGGTAATAGTTTGGTAAAGGAAAGCTGTGATATCGTCATCTTAGACCAAGTGATAACGGTGGAGATATCCCACCACTAATTTTTAAATATCAGCTTATAGTTAAATTAGGGCTATTCAGGACAACAGAAGTGATTGTTGATTCAGTTGAAGTGGGAAGTCTCCCGAAAAGTAACGGGAGAGGTAGCACCACGCATGATAGTGACCGTCTCCAGACGGCCGTACTCGATGTTGTTTTAAACTGCAGACAGACCGCGTTGAATGTACGCGTTTTATTTTAAAATAATTTTTATTACAAATATTTTTCTGGTTGCAAAATTCACTGAAATCCAATTTCTAAGAAAGTTAATGTAAATTTATTCACATTTACTGTCAATGTATTTTAGAATTTTTTTCAGAATAAGGCTTGATACGAGACGCTAAAAGAGCAAATGGGTTAATCTGCAGAATACTTAGGTAAAATACGCATTAAAGGCTTTCGCGCTTAACCGGCAACAGTCGCATATAGACATACATACATATTATATATATATATATATATTATAGAAAATTTGAAGAAGAAAGTAAGTTATATCACGAAAAAACATAAATGCTGTATGAACATCCATAATAAGCCCCATGTGTTCAGAAATACATCAATTGTTAATTACCCAAAAAAATAATCCCCAAAGTTTAGAAACACAAGAAGAAACGACAGAAAAAGCATTTAAAATGCAATAAATACACTATGCCAAACTTCGTCAGAGGGAGATGTGACAAATTGGCGGCAATATGTTCACAGATTTCACCTGTAGAATGCTGTTTATAGGAGCATATTTAACTATAACCACCCTGTATGTATCAGGAATATCCTTCATCTCCAATTGCTTTGAGCATTTAATTTTACTTGCCATAAAAATGAAAGTGGATATTCTTCAATCATGTTGTCTAAAGCTCATGATATCATTATTGCGAGGATAAAAAGAAAATACATTGAAACAATGAAACATATTTCCAACTTATCCACAACGAAATGCTAATCACATTCTTTTAATAAACACAGTAAAAAGAATTGGATCTCAACGAATGAATTAACAGTTATTTATCATGATTTATCGCACTGCAAATGATTTGTTTATTCGGAGAACTGCCTAATGAGTTTCCGTGGGGATGTCACTTTCCAAATTGAAATCATTCATTCGGGAAAAATTAGAGCGAAATAGCTAGAAAGAGCATGGCCTGCCCAAACATGGCTTGATGGCTTAAAGAATGAGTTGTCTTAAATGAGCAGATTTTATGGTTTAAATTCAAAATTTTTATAACTATTATGAATCTGATTGCTCATCATCATTTTATAAACTTTATTATTTCTTGAATTATTGATGACTAATTAAGTATTATACTAAAAATTAGATCATAAATGTGATTACATCTTCAATTTTTAAATATATATATATATATATAAAGTGAAACTTTATCGGTGAAACTATATAAACTTCAGTTATTTCGATCACCGAATAAAAAGATCCTAGATACAATATAAATACTACCCCTATTCACCGGCCACTCCTCACCCTGGCCAACGGACAGACCTCATAAATATAACGACTGACACATCTTAGCGGCCAATTTTGTTAACGAGTGCGCTAAAATGTGTCACGCATTTGTCACTAGAAAAGCAAAATTTTTCTCCCCAACCCCTTATCGTTTTTTATTAATGCGTCTTATGAGCTGAATGTGCTTAGTTGCATGTTCTGAGATATTAAAACAAATTTTCATTGCTATGGGACTAAATTCCAGCCCAGAATTTGTTTCAGCAGATGAATCGAATGAAGAAATTGACGCTATGTCATTGGAAAAGAAATATTACTCAGTTAATATAGGATGCCATATTTATTTTCAAATATGGATGATACATCCGGCTCTTGAAATACAGAGCTGTTTAGAGACCTTTTACATGGCGTTGAAAACGGACTAGTAAAGAAAAAAGTATCCCTATTAAACATATCTGCCAAGAATTTCAGAGTTAAATTAACTACTTTTCGTAAGACATGATTCTAAGACAAAGATTTTTGTGTTTTAAGAGCAAAGTACTTGGATCTGCTGTAGTGTGGTGTTACTCTTTTGAATGAACTTTAAGAACTATATTCCGGATATGTCGAGAGCTATGGTATTAAACAAAAAGAAACGTTTTGTTTAATACCATAATAAAATTACAAATGACGTACATGTATACTGTAGTAGTATTAAAATAAATATGTAGGCTATAATATGAAATAATTTCTATTGTACGTAGGATCATGAAATAGTTATCGAATTTTGTAATATTTCATAATGCAGATACAGTACTTATTTCGTTTTCAATGTATTGGATGTATGGAGATTATCAACTTTGCAATAAAAAAAAATTATGTAAACATCCCTATCCCGCGGTCAACCCTCGAAGGGGACACTTTTCTAGAAGAACCGACGCTAGATGCCTTAGAGAAGTTTTACTATTATTATTTTTTTTTCCAACGATAAATTTAATCAAAGATAAAATCCAGAAAATGATGATAAGCAACCAGAATCTCAGTTTTGTTATACAAATTCTGATTTTACACCTAAATATTCAACAGTAGATTCGTTTAGTCAGATAGCAAACATGGTTTGCGAAGATCACCGGGAAAGGTGTGCTAAAGTCCGATAATGTAAAGAAGGTTACGGCACACCGGGGCGGATGCGAATACTCCCATTTTTTTTTTTTTTTTTTTTGACAGATTTCCCTACCCCAATTTTTAGTTAGCAATGGGATTCACTGTTTTGCACGGGAAGATGAAACTCTTCAAATAGACTGTTAAATAAAACTGTTCAAATATTGTGGTGGAAAATCTCCCGAAAAAGTCGGGTGAGTTGGCATTCATGTAGCACTGAAGAATTGTGGGACAGAATAATTGGTTATATAATCATTGCAGTTACAGTGCCGAAAGTGGGTGCACTGAAGCAAGTGCACTAATGGACTTTCTTCATTCATAAAAGATTTGCTAGGAAAGTTAGTTTAAAAGTAAATTGCATGCGTGTTGTAGGCATCTTAAAACATCCATTAATATAATATTCTTATATTTTCTATTCCATGAATTCTTAAAGAATAATATTTTCTTTTTACAGAATAAAGTACATCTCATGATTCTCGAAGAGGGATTGAAAAATACAGATATAATTTATATAGGTATAGTTGAACTCGTTAAGACGGAGTTGAAGTACAGCAAAAATTTTCCATAATTCTTGTTAACCCACAAAACAGCGAACGGCAAGGCGTACTAAGCAAATTGCTTTCCTTCGTCTTCAAAGAAGTTTAGTGCTAAATATAAACTTCTTAACGAGTATATATCATAGCAAAAAAAATCTATTCCAAATACAACAATGTCAGGAAACGATATGCTTGTTAAAACACCGTTGTAAAATTTCCTTAAATGTGACAAAATAAAGAAATTAATAATCGTAATAATAAATGAATAAACAAACTTCGGTGATTTATAAGCCTTAATGAAATTCGATCAGATTTTTAATTTGGTCTTGTCACTATGTTGTACAGTTTCTGAATAGGCAGTCTCAATATAGAATTGAATATTCAGATTTAAAAAGTGTGTTCTATACATATCCAGCAGCACTGTTACCCTAAAATAGAGGTTTTTTGCACAGGATTGCAAAAAAGTGTTACCTTTTAAAAAAATCCCGTGATAATTAAATACTCGCGTTTGAATTTCATAAGCGTGTAAAGTTTTTGTCGAATGAAGCTTTAAGAGAAACTAGCATACAGTTCGTTACTTGTCTTAGTGTTCCATTGGTATAAATTCAGGATGAGTTACGTTCGATTTAACGGTTTCCTAAAATTATCCTAATTAACGATTTTTTATTTCAAGTGTAAAACCGCGAGAAAAATTATTAATGAGCATTTTAAAATTGACCATTGAGAGACGATTTACTCTCTTAGTGTTTTCGTAATTACAGTCGCTATTTTCGTTAAACCTAGACTGTGCACGTTTGTGAATTACGATGGACTGTAAACGAATAGCTACCAACTTTTATAGTTATTACCTCTACAATGCTATTAAAATCGAGCAGCTTTTTTAACGTCGACACAATCTGTCGCACTAAATCAGCTTCCAAGTATGTTTGCCATATAACGCGGAAGGAAGGGGAGGGGAAGTATAAAATGTTGAAAGTTGCTCAAGGTTTGCAAGTTTTGATAATTGAAGGTCAGGTTTTCGTACTAAACAAGATCTTTAAAACCGAACCAAACTTGGCGATACAGTCAAAATTTGGCTAGAAACTTACGAACGATTTTAATATAGATTAGAAATCTGAAGAAGTGTTTTGTGGAATGGAAAAGACAAATACGGTGCACTAAAAGATTATGCATAAGTACGACCCTTCCCGATTCCTTCGGGAGATTTTTCACCACAAATTTTGATGCAGTAATTTATTATTAAACTAACGCCAAAAATTCATGAAAAGCTGCTTAAAAATTATAATAAAACATCTCCGGAAGAAATCGGGAATGCTGGCAGCTATGAGTATGATACATTTTCCAAATCCATACATTATTTACGAAGGTGAAGTATAGTTACAATATGCCTGACGAAGGTTTTTAAACAGTTTTCATACGCGGTTTTAATATAAATTCATTCTGATTTCGTGAGCATACGGCAGAGTGCGAGCTCTCACCCTGGCCCTCTCACCAGTTTTCCATTTGGAGCATGTGACGTCACTCCCTCCCCCTTCTCTCTCAGAACGTAGGCGAAGGGTTGTGTATGTATTTTTCCTTCTCACTCCCTCTTCTCCCGGCTGATGCGCGATGGTGAGCGTAGCTTTGCGGAAAGTCTACTGAATGTTTTTATTATTATATTATGTATGTTAATTGTTTCGTGGCATACCTTTATTAAAGTGTATGTTCTCCAAACATGGATTTGTGTTTCTTCAGTGAATATTTTGAGTATCTCACAATTTTAATATGGATTTCAATTCAGAAGAAGTGTTCGTGGAATAAAAAAGACAAACACTCAGCCTGATTTACTGATGAATTGTGATGAAAATTCCAATCATTATTTAAAATGGAAAAGTATATTTGGAATAAGCTTTGGAATATTGTAAAACATATTCAGTAGGCGATTTTAAGATAGATTTCCATTCCAAATATGTGTTTTATGGAGCAAGAAAGAAAAATACGGCATACTCATGAATAATGATACATTTTCTACCTGTATATTTGTCATTTGTATGAACTCAAAGTCTTACTTATGTCTAAATTATGAGGATGCAAATTATCTTTCGTCGAATTATAAAGGGAGAAAAGAATGCATTGAAAAGTAACAAATGCAATTCGCTCTATATTATGAACAGGTTATATGCCACATACTTTTGCATCTATTGTGCTTTGATATAGTAAATATATATATATTTCTTTCATGTCTATTAAACTTATTTATTCAGTCTCCTTTTCGTATCTGTGCTTTCATGTATGAAAAATTAAAGTCGATAGAGGAATTTCACTAGAGTCTTTGTGGGAAACAGAATACAGAAGGTAAAATCTATCGTGAATATCTATTAAAGATATATAAAATATCTTGTGCATGAATGACTCTTCGCTTATTCACAAGACGAAGCTTAACTTGAAACTAAAAGCATTTTTGAATGATTCTTTCTAGAATATCTATGAAATGGTAGAATCTTCCGCAAGCGTTATAGTTTATTTATTCTTCATATCATCTTGAAATTGAGAGGTCGAAGCTGTTTCCTTTTATGCTAGCTTTTAGCGATTTATACATCAGAAAAATTTCAGTTGTAGTATGCAATAACTATGTATGAACTTAATATTTTCTATAAGTTTTTCAACTTTAAAAAATTATTAACCAAAATGGGTTTGATGCAGTGCCTTATAAAACGACAGTTTTTGTCTTATCCGAATCTGTATGCATAGAATACAGATTGCATTATAGTAGTGCTTGTGAAATAATTTAACCTGAATTATTTAAAGTACCTTTATTCGTAATGTAAGGGTTACCTAAAACAAAAACCCACTCTCAATGAAGCACTAATCATATCTTGACTAATGAAGGCCGAAATGCGTAATTATTCTTTAGTAATTCTTTAAGAGATTTCCTAATAACTTTATGATTCGGTAATTCGAGAAAATGAACAGTCAGTCTTAAAATGGTTTAACCAATCATCATTAGTTTATGTATTTTATTGTTGCTCGGTATGTTGCACGATATGCATCCCAGAACACTTTCAATAAAGGGATTCATAATGTATAAGGAATACGGAACAAAATATATGTCCAGAATTAATGTTACGACAGTCGATGATCATCTGTAAGAAAAAGGTACTTATCGTTTATTGCGGCCATTGCGGTCCCCCAGACCTTACCCCATAGAGCAATTGTGGAACGTTCTAGGAAGAGGCTAAGCATGTCGGAAAAACCAATTCATAGAACCTTCAGGTGTTAAAATTGGCACTTTTGAATGACTGGAAGTTACAATCCCAATAATTGATCAGTAATCTTATTAGAATTACCAACCTGCATAGATTATTACCTACTACTTTTTGTAAACAGTAAATTAAAATAATAAAAATAATAAATCTAACACAAGCTGAAGGCATCCGGAAATAAGCAGCAAATAAAGTACACAATTCTTGCACAGGAATGTGGGTCTATTTGGAAGTCTGTTAAAGGAATCCGTGGGAAAGTCAACGACACGCCACACCTCAAGTCTGGTACGTGTACTTACTTCCAAAACCAAGGAAAGCCAACCTTCTTGCCAATAGCTACAAGAATCAGTTTGCAAACAATATCAGTCGCTCGACGCGTGATTGGGACTTTTACATGAGCGACCATGTGACCGATCTTTTCGCAAGTCTAAAATGGTGTAAGTTTACTGAGCATCTAAGAGATCTCCTTACGTGTTCAAGAATCTTAACACTCGCACTGAAATAGCTGGTCTGACAGAGAACTTCAGTGCTGCTCACAAGGCTAAGCTTGCCCCTTTACGTGAAAACTTCAAAATCTCACTTCGCATCCGTGCCTTCATTCGTACATGCAACAACGCCAGGAAGCTTTACCAATGCACCCGGAATCCCTCGGACCAGTCAGCCTATCATCCATCTGTTTTCGACTGTTAAGACTGCTATCATTGAATTCAGAAATGAACGGTGGACTCAGCACATCACATCTCTTGCGCCGGAAAATGGGTCAATCTGGAAGGCAATTAAACGTATACCTAGGAAAGTCCATGACGTGCCACCTCTTTCAGGGATAAGTGTACTTATTTCCAAAACCAAAGAAAAGCCAACATTCTTGTCAACACTTACAAGACTCAATTTTAAAACAACATTAATAATTCTTCTCCCGATTGGAGCTTTCATGTACATGGTACTGTCAATGATTTTCTTCTTCAGCCACCGCGGCTTTGCATCTGCCCTGCTTCCCCGACTGAAGTTATCTCCACGTTTCTTGAGTCCAAGAATAACAAAAAATCTGTTCCCGACGCCATTTCCCACGAAGAATATCCCAGTCAACACTCCGTTTGAAATTACAAGCATCATTAACGCCATACTCAAAACCGGCTACTTCCCTTCTGCATTAAAATTGGCAACGGTGATACAGATTCCTAGCCAGGTTTGAACTTTTCTTCACCGAAAGCGCACCCTCCTATCAGTTCTCCTCAGCAACCTCCTCAAGATTGTTGAGCAAATAAAAATCAACAGAATCAACGAACACATCTTTGCAAACAACGTTTTACTTCCTAAGCAGTTTGGATTCCGTCCTGGACACTCTATTGTTCACCAGTTCCATCGCGTTCTTGAGACACTGACCACAAATCTCCAAAACAAGACACACACCGCCATGCTTCTTCTTGACCTGCAGAAGGCGTTTGACAAAGATCTGCTGCCCAGATCATACCACGTCCGGGTACTCGATGCCATCTCTACCAACTCGCCTATTTCTAGTAGAGTTCCGCAGGGCTCCATCCATGCACCACGGCTTTTCAACCTTTTCATCAATGATATCCCTGCTAACCCTGCCAACACCCTTCCACTCCATTCTGATGAAGCTTCCATTATTAGATATGCTAACACTGGTCCTGCTCTCATAAATCAATTGCAAGGCGCACATTGATGATATTCTCAAGTGGCTTAGGAAGTGGACGCCGCTCCTTAACGTACAAAAGTGCCAAGCTCTGTTCCTCTCAAACAGACGTCCTACCTCTCAGATCCTTATCGAAGGGGCTTTATGCTGGAAGAAACATATATACTGTACTCGTGGCAATATCTCGGGGGATATCCAGCAGCTTGCCCCCATAATAAGAAACAAACAACTGTCCCGTATAAATAAATCTCTGCTGTACATATCTTACATTCGACCTACTGTTACGTATGCTGCCCCTGTCTGGGCTTAAGCGGCCCAATCTTTAATTCATCTTGAACGAAAACAAAGCTCCATTCTTCTCTCAATCCACCATGGACACCAGTGGCGGCTCGTGACCTGTTTCAGCGGTGGCGCCCCCCAAAAATAGTGCCAGTTCAAATCGGGAAAATACATATACATATAGAGCTGTGGCGGATCGTTATCCATTTCAGTGAAGGGGGCTTTTTTTTAAGCTCGAAAAGGTAAAACATATGAATCACTTTTATAAACAGTGTGAATACATAAAAACTTTCAAATAACAAGTTATGAAAGGCGTATTGATTTCTCCTTTAAGTTTTCATTTAAAGACAGCAGATTTATTTCACACCAAAAAACCTTTTCCTCCATTTTTCTTTCTTAAATAGGCACAATATGAAAAGTTAATTTTTTTAAATACAATATTAAAAAGTATGATTTTCTTGAATACAATATTAAATTTCACAATTGCATGTGTACATTGAAAAACGAATTGGTCCATAATGTTTCACCTCCAAATAGCAAACAATAAAAACGAAAAAATAGTATTTTTTGCTTCACGTAGTGAAAGCCATGGTGCTTTACTGTGCCATTCTAGTTGAAATGATCATGTCTTTTTGTCTAAAGACAAAATCTTATGGTTGATAGGGTCCCAAGCGTTTTATTTTAAGCTTTTCTGCTATGTTTAATCTGCAGAAAGGAACTTGTAATAAACTGTCAACAGAATTCATGGTCGTTAAATGTATTTATAATTTGACAAAATATTTTAATCTACGACCATTTCTCACTCAATTAATACTTTCAATACATTTGAAACCTAAAAAAAAATAGTAAAATAAAGTCAGTTTTAAATGAGATAAATAAAAATTTCTTAGTCTTTAAGATATCAGCAGTAAGAACAAAAATCAAAATCAGCCCCGTTTTTCCGACCAAAAGAACAAAACTCACCAAATACAGCTGTTTCCATGGAAACACTTTTATTTCTCCTATCGGGCCAATGCTAAGGGGCCCTAAATTGGTGCTAAATTAACTGTGCTTTCGCATTCTTTTTTGTGATAACCAGCCAAATATGGTCATCTTTTGAGAAATGATCAATAATACTAACACTGCTGTGCTTGGCGCATATATATTGCGCAAACATTTCTCCGGCCCCATAGTGCTTCAATGGGGTAAACATTGGAGATGCCGCGGCGCGTCCGTAGGATTTGAATGATGCCTTGCTTTACATAATTGGATTAAGGGACAAAGCTGGTGTAAAAAATGCTCCGTTAAATATTCATTTTATCCATCTTAAATCAAAATAGAATAAAATACATGCAGTTGGACCAATATCAGGTGGGGCCTGGCTCCTCTGGCCCCTAATAACGAGCCGCCACTGATGGACACCCATTCGTTACAAATTCTGTCATAAGACGGGATCTTACAATTCCGACCCTCCGTCAGTTTATTTACAAATCTACTGTACGTTGTTCCAGCAATATAAATAGGTTACCCAACGAAATTGTCGCTGGGTACCCTGGTTATGATCCTTCCGAGAACAGTAACAGGAGGAGGCCCAAGGCAGGCCGTCCTCTTTGCTCTTGCTCCTGGTTGATCTTTGCTTCCTACGCCTCACCATTGCACAGTGGTTATGTCACTGGAAATGGTAGACGAAAGAAGTGTGAAGGTCCCGAGTTCGCGCGAGTCCCATCGCGCGTCCGTCGACCTAACCGTTCGGAGTTTTTCGTGGTTTTCTCCGAAACTTAGCGTAAATACGGGTTAGGACCCCTTAGAAAGACCCCCCACGGAGGGCATCCCACCCATCGGCCTAGAGCCCACGCGTAGTTAATCGGCGGTAATCCCACAAACAAACAATCAAACCTTGCTTCCTACCTCTCTTCGCCTTCATGACTGATCTTGACACATGATGTGGACCACGATATCCATCTCTCATCGATGGAGATAATGCGGCTTCCGCTATGGCGCTCCATTATGACCGTACTTCAGTCAGTCGGTCAGTCAGTCTAGCTGAAGAACTCTTATTATAGTCTCAGTGTTATACAAAAGTGGCAAACTATAGTACTTTCGTAAAGGCTGACTACTTTGTTTATACTAACCGTCTGCGTACTTAATGTCACCAGGCGGATTTCTGTCTGGGGATACGAGGCAAGCGCCTGGGTCCTAACAAAAATGGGGCCCAGAAATTATCGGGTATTTATTTAAGGTTAAGAAAAATCGGGTATTTATTTAAGATGTTGAACTTTTTCATTCTATGTTGATTTGTGCTACACATGAACTCTTCAATTCCCTCTTAAAATATTTTAAAAGATTTCTGAATAACCCTGTATATATGATTAGCTTAGAGAAAGTTCAAGATATATAAGCATTTTTTCCACTGATGTCTTTGTGCACATTATTGGAGCTTCAGGTTTCAATCACTGCAGCCAAACATTTTCTGGTGTTAAATACTGGTATCGCCATCATGAGCATATATAAACTAAGAAATTTTCAATATTTTGTAATGAATTAATACCCTACAACAATTTTGAAAGTTCACTTAAGTTCTGAAATTTTTTTTTTTTTTTTTGCTTCAGGATAGTTTTGGTAATTAGCAATTGTAAATTATTATATCGTTCTTAAAGTATCATTCATAGCTGCAGCTAACGTATGTTCTTTATCTATAAATATAGTTTGTTATATTGTACATGTTTTTCAGGTAAAACAAGTGTTTCTTTTTCATTACCGGCGTGAAACATTGAGTGGAAAGAGTGATAGAACTACACAAAAACGTTAAAAAGTTTTAATTTATTGATATTAATGATACATTCCTATTTTGAGGTAGAAATAATAAATTTATGATAGATTTAATGAAAGAAAAGGAATTTAAAATGAAATTTTACACGTGTTATTAGCTAGAGGATAAGTTTTTCCAAAATCTACACTTCATTTTATTAGAACTGGTATAAACCACCAGAAGCTGCATTAAGTCTATAACTAATCTATACTTTGCGAACAAAAGTACAATTTAATTAAATGAAAACCACCACAAAAAATCTATAGGATCTTTTTACTTCATAATTAGAAATTCTGTGTTGTGCAATCAGAGAACTCTCTTTATCTTTACATTTAATAAGACAGCCGTACTAGTAAACTGGTTGTGGTTGTCATTAAAGAACAGAAGGTGTCCTTAAGTGTCCATTTCTCCGCTTATAAGAAGTAATGATGTGATAATATATAGAACTGGTCGCTCGAAAGCTAATTCACATCACCAATCCTTTCTCTTTCCTCTTCTGGAAAAGTGATTGCTAAGAAGCCCTTGAAAAGCAGTAATGGAAATTATAAAAGGCAATAGGGAAATTTAAAAAAAATCTATTTTTTATTTGTCTATAGTAATTTAGTATTTCATTTTCTTCTACCCTTGACAGTCTTAATTAAACTGAAAATACAAATAATAACAGATAAATTAACATTAATGTTCTGCTTAATTTCCTTATAAAATAAAAATCTCAGCTAGAACTGCTGTTCAAAATCCCGGAATTTTCTTTTAAAAACAAATTTTGGTTGGAACAAGGCTAAGTAATTTGATCAATTTTCTTTCTCTTATGGGTTCTTAGAGAAAAGGTAGGGGGAAGGGGAGGAGATTCCCAGTACATCAGATTACGAAAAAAAATATGAAAATGAGGAACAGGAATATCCTATATTTAGCACAGTTTCTGAGAAAGATATGGGATGTTTTGGATAACATTTTTTTGTTTTTGAATACCTGTAAATGAAATACTACTCAGCATTTTCGATATCTCCAATAAGCTCTTTTGCAGATTTAAAATTTACTAAAGAATTAAGCCTATTTTGTGGGAGCAATTATAACTGACGCTAGAAAAAATATTCAGAAAAATATGTATACACTCAGCATGTTTAATCTTTGACCACTTAAAATAAATTACGTTATATTCAATTTTTATTATATACCTAAATTGAAACTGCACACTCTGCGGAAACTTTTCGCTTTCGAAAGAGTTCGATACTTGGTAAGAACATCCTCTAACATATGAATGCATCATGCAGAGAAAATCACTTTATTTGTGAAAAAAGCTAAACTAGGTAATCTAGAAAAGCTATTTTAAGCAAATTTGAATCATAATTTTCCCTTCAAAGCGTTATAAACGTGACTTCAATAATACTTGCATCTAATTCTGTCACGAAAGTGATAAGATTTCTTTTACTCTCAGAAATAAATTGGAGCGAAAAATCGGTAAAGCAGGATAGTTATTGGAAAGGGTGGATTTTCAGATTTTTAAAATAGGGCAGATTGTTTTTCTTTATATTTTTAAAAATAATTATGGAAAATTTCAAGCCGAGTGCACAGACGGTTTCGATTCTATAACGTTTTTAGACAAAAATTTTTTATCTGTTTATCAATGAAGATGAATTTTTTCTTTTGAATGATTGAACCGGAATCGTGCCAATGTCATTGAATATGTTAATCAAAGAGTCAGGAATCAGCGTAACTACGTATATAGTAGGATTGTGTAGCTTTGTCCCTTAACCACAATAACCACTAACCCAGTAATACTACTGAAAAAATAGTTACAGTCATTTTACTAGAACTTTCTAACACATTTTTAATTGTCTATAAATTAAAGAATTCACTAAATACTACTCAAACATGTTTTTACTAATTTTCAGGAATCGACAGATACTCGATACTTTTTTACAAGGGGCTGTATACTTTACAAAACCTGTACTAGATTACAAAATTTACTATATCGTACCTGCCAAGAAAATACATCACTAATTTTTGAGTAGCAATTTACAACCTCATACCGAATTTGTTTATCAAAAGTAAGACTGTTTAAAAATTTGGGGTGGAAATTCTCTCGAAAATTTTGGGAGTTGGCATTTGGAGCCGCCCACGCGGTGTAGTGGCTAGCGCGCCCTACTACAATCCTTTGGGCCCGGGTTCGACTCCCGGCTTTGGGCGTGGATGTAAAATTGTCAATTGTACTTTGCTTTAAATAAATATGAATTTGTACTTATGGACAACTGAGATGACAGCCATAAAAGGGCTATAGATCTCGAAAAACTGTGTCCTTCAAATAAACACCTGGCATTTGGATCTGGAGAAATGTTGCAATATGTCTACATTTTTTCAAATGTAAATCATAGGGAATTAGGGTTCATATAAAATTAAATTTTTATTTTAATATGCGCACAGCCCTTATAAAAAAAATATCGTGTATCGGATAAAATATGGTATCGGTCGATCGCTACTAATTGTGCATTAATTTACGGTGTAAATCTAGAAACAATCCTAGACCAAACATATTAACATATTGTTTTAAATTGGAGTACGAAAGTCTTCTTTCCCTTTCTTGATTAGTTAAAATTACAGATCACAAGAGATCCTATTTTTTTCGTAACGACACCACGAGTATTTCTGGTGCAGCTGATAAATTACATCAAGAGAGGGGAAAAATGAATATCAGCAATTTTCTGATTTTCATTTGCACATTCTAGAGCAATCTATGGTGTTGCGATTAATTTAATATCAGAATAAAGAAATGCATTTTTCATATTTCGGAATATACGAAATACATTATCAAAATACTTCGTTTTTACGAGTGAAAATACAAAATACAAGATACAAATGTATATTGAAAATGTATTTCAAATACATGTATTTGACAACTACATGTATACAACTACTTGCGGGTCAACACTTGGCAACCGCAGCCGCTGTTCATAGGTGGCCACGGAGCCCCTAGAAAGAGCCGGCGGACCCCTAATGGGTCCGCGGACCACACGTTGGGAAGCCCTGGTGTAAGGCATTCATAAAATTACGGTCAGTACTCGGCAACCTATGTCGTAATCCATTGTCAAATTTCGATCAAATCTCGACAAACTATAGTGTGAGACATTCATAAAATTACGGTCAATACTCGACAACCTATATAGTAATCCATTGTCAAATTACGGTCAATACTCGACAACCTATGTTGTAATGCATTATCAAATTACGGTCAAATCTCGATAACCTATGAATGTCTGGCACAATCAAATTACGGTCAACACTCGATAACTTATGGGTACTGTGATTTTGCGGGCGCACGTAGTTTGACGAGATTCTCTTGGAATCTTTTGCTGCCGAGAATTGCCCGTAATCTAACAGTATTTTTTTTCACAGTGTACTCTGTATGAAAACCGCGAGGAAATCATAGAGCTGATTTTCAATCAGAACAGATTGAAATTCGGGATTTTCAATCCCCATCCAGATGTCCGCTGCCTAATTTGATCTCTGTTTACACCTTTTCCAGTTGCTTGTATTCTTTTGTATTTTATGGATTTTAGCTTTTACTGTTTTTATGCTACACCTTTTTGCATGAATATCTTGCTTTTCTATTTTTACAGATAGTCTGCCACAGTATGTCCTTTCTTGACCTTGTGCCATTAATCCCCTAATAATCCACCAATCGAACATTAATCGAAACAGATTAAAAAATGCTTTTTAAGTGGATAAATGAGAATCTGTCCCACTATAAATAAATGCTCTGGTATAAACATCAGGAAAATAAATACAAAACTGTTGTGGAGCATGTTACTTGATAAATAAGAAATGAAATTAACGATTGAAATATTTATTATCCATCATAATATGATTATTATCGAACTACTGTATTTTGCTTTGAATCTTGAATAAATAATCTTTTTTTTCTTCCTTTGAATAGTGTAATATTGGTATAAACAGTTCTTTGAATAGTGTAATATGGAATGTTGCATAGTAGTGTAGAAGAAAGTTTTCATAAGAGCCCCCCTCCCCAATAAAGCTTTAGACCTGGGCCCCACCTGTGCAAATCGGCGCCTGGATGTGAGGCTTTAACATAGTTAAAAAAGCCACAAATTAGCAACGATATTAACATTAACTAATAATATGAACAGAGTTATTATTTTTAATGGGAATCCTTATACACATTATTAGAATTTAGGTTCTACAGAAACAATTAAATTTTTTTCTGGTTGACATTTTTAACTATAAGTTGTATGGATAAAGTTTTCCACATGGATTTCCTTAGCATGCAAAAAAGATCTGATCTCTATTTTCTTGTAGATGAAATCGTTGATTACACACAAAGTGTGCAGCACAAAATTCCATTATCTTAATACGTATAATAATTTCTTAGAGTTTACTCATAAAAATTTAAAAGCACATTTTCACAATCTGTTTAAATAATTAAAGTATTTTACATAGCAATTAATTTCCCAATCGCTAGATATTCTTCATCTGAGTATTGCTTGATTTTCAGTGAAAACTCATTAAGTGATTATTTCCCTTTGTATTCATATTTTCGTCTTTAATTAAAAGCTCAAAGAAAGTCATTTTCTGAGATAAATTTTTCACAGACACAAATATATTCTCATTCCAAATCTTCTCATCGTTTAAAAATTAACCTACGGGGAAACCACATATTTAACAAATTTTTTTTATGATTCTTTGAATATCTGTAAAACGTTGTGTAACGTATAGTTTGTGCAAATAATATTTGATTGCTTGCCTTTATGAGAGTAATTGGAATATCCCCGGTGGCTATCTTTCTTTTAAGTGAGTATTGTGGAACTTTCATCATTTGGATTTGTTTGTTTGAAATGAACTGTCAAAGACTACTTTAATTAAGTTGTGAATTTCATTTTGCATGAACGTTATTCGAAATAAATTTACTTTGATTAGTTAAATTGAAACATTGTGGCAAATATTTTCAAATCATCCACTAAATTTGCATTATTTTTTAAACATAAAATCTTTAAAATATTGATTGCTCCCCCATTTCCAGTTTTTTAAACTATTATATATAGCTCCCGACACTTTCGGAAGGCTTTAATTTTCACGATTTTCACGAGCCCGTCGTAATCGCGAAAATTAAAGCCTCTCGATATACTTTTTTCGCTTCAAGTAATAATAAAAAAATACAAAAATTTTTCACTTGCTAAGATTTAATGTTTTATTGCACAGTTAAAAACCCTTTCTTGAAAACTTTCTTTCTTTGAACTAATTCTTGAATAGAAAACAACAATCCCGACATTTTCGGAATATACATACTGTAAAAGAACTTATTTTCACGAGGCTTTAATTTTCACGAGCCCGTCGTAATCGCGAAACGTAAAGCCTATCGATATATACGTATATATATATATATATTCGCTTCAAATAATAAAAAAAGTCATAAATTTTTCCCTTGCAAAGATTGAATGATTTATTGCACAGTTAAAAACTCTTTCTTGACAACTTTCTTTCTTTGAACTTTTATTGAATAGAAAACAATAATCTCGGCATTTTCGGAGTACACATACTGTAAAAGAAATTATTTTCGCGAGACTTTAATTTTCACGATTTTCACGTGCCCGTCGTAATTTAGAAAATTAAAGCCTCACGATATACTTTTTTTGCGCTTCAAATAATAATAAAAAAATCATGAATTTTTCACTTGCCAAGATTTAATGATTTATTGCACAGTTAAAAACTCTTTTTTGACGACTTTCTTTCTTTGAACTATTTCTTGAATAGAAAACAATACAACTAATAGAATGTGAATAATTAACTTACAATACTTTAACCAGCTTCTTTGAAATCCTTCGAAATGGAGAGTGGGGAGGGACGAACTTTTAAAACCAAAGAAAGATTATTAAAATGCCTTATGTAAAAGGGGTTCTATATTTAGGTACTTTCGCGATTTTTCATCGCCTGATTGTAATGAAATTTCGTATGCAAAGACATTCGGACTGAACATGCAAATGATTAAAATCTGAAGTCCAATGAATGAATGGTGGAAGCACTAGTGCATCGAAACTACGCATTTAGCAGATGCATGTAAGGAACGATTCTCAATCTGACGGTTAAAATTTCTGTTGCATTTCGACTGAAATATCTTACGTCGGCTCTAACAATGCCTCGCCGAAGGATTCGTAGGCATTACGGTGGTGCGATCGGACCGAAAGAGGCTGGTTGGACGAATAGAAAAATTGCTCGACATCTGCGTCGATGCCATGTGGCTATTAGACGATGCTGGCAAGAGTGGTCAACAACGGTAGATATCAGCTTCAAAATGATAGCGGTCGACGGAGGGCCACAACAGCACGGGAAGATAGAGCGATAGTCAGAGCAGCTGTCACAGCTCCCGATTCGTTGCTATCAACTATCCACCCTGTGACTTGCACACATGCATCCAACATGCCCCTCCACAGACGATTGAGAGAGCGGAAGAACACTGCAAAAATTTTTCAATTTTAATTCAGTGTCTTTACGGCATTGGTCTTCGAATACTCATAAGATAGTCTGTACTAATATTTTAATTGGCCAGCTTATTAGATATTTCCGTTTATGTAGCAATAAGCAGTTTTTAAATTACAATCTATACTTCTTTGCTGCTAAATTATTTTATATAAACAATTTTCCTCTTAATTACATCAATTTTTATATAAAATGTTTTGATAATAGTCTAAATCATTGGCATTAATCCTTCCTTTGCACCTTCCCTAGTATTTGACGTTTTGCACTACAGTGGTCTCTTGCAGTCAGAGGTCTGCGCCGCCGCGCTACGCCGCCGTCTAGACCGGCGCGCCGACAAAGAAAGCCGATTGTATGCTGCAGCGTATAATCGGATTCAAAACTTAAAAAATAATTGTACCTAAACTTTCAACTGCTTATTATTTTCTAGATTCTTTTTATCCTTTTACTGGACAATGTTTCCAGTTCAGAGCATCAAATTAAAAAATTTTAGAAAAAATAAATTCATCAATATTGACTTGAAAAAAGTAGCAGATAAAGTTAAAAGATTACTTGATTGTTTGAAATGCAAGTTGCATTTCTATCATTAGTGGAAAACTGGAAAAAAATCATAAAAATAGCCATTTTTATAAATTTTTACAGATCTATATTGATCCCCGCCCCTACAAACTTAATTTATATCTTTATTTAAATTTAAAAATAAATGTTTCATTAATTATTGATATTTCACTTATTATTTAAGCCAGAGATGGGCAAACTTTTTCTGCTGCGGGCTAAAAATTGAAAAAAGAAAAGTTTGGCGGGCCAAGATAAATTTTTCTTAAATTTTAAGAACAATATATAAGTATTACAATTTATATATGTTAATGAGATGAATGAAATTGCGATTTCATTTTTAAAAGTTCCTTATATTGAGGTTCGAAGTGAGATGTACCGATTCTAAGGAACGAGGCTATATGCTCATCTGTCAGTCTACTTCTGAAAGAATTCTTTCTAAGGTTCATAGTTGAAAACACTTGCATAAGATGAAGCAAATATAGCACCGATTTTCTGAGCGCGAGATATTAAATTTGTGAAACTTACTTTCGATAATGATTTGTAAAACTCTGGCATATTTAGAAACAACTGCTTGATATGATCGTTAGATGGAAACATAGTTAATTCAAGCTACAAATCGGACCTCACTGCTTCACAATTTACGTTGAAAGGCATGGTAAAAATCCCAAATTCTGTTTGAATGGCACTGAAATCTTGAAATCTGCGTTCGAATCCAAAAAGCAAATTTTTCAAGCCATCTTCATAATTCTTAATATGGATATATAATATATAAATATATATATTCTTTAAATTTCCGTCGGACCGGCTAATTAAAATTCCACCCGCGGTCCGTAGTTTGCCCATCCCCGATTTAAGCCATTGGTCTACAATCCCCGGGCCACGGACCGGTCCCGGTCCTCGGATCAAATAGTACCGGGCCGCCAAGGGACATTAAATTCTTTCGATTTTATTTACTTTGGTGTATTTCTCTAGGGTTTTTGGGACTTTGTCGTGTTTGTTTTGATTTATGCCTTTGTAACAGAAGAAATATTGTAATTCTTTTAATATTTCTCTATTTTTTGTTGTTTATTAAAGATTTGAAAATCATGAATTAAATTCACAGTCATAAAATAGAGAATAAATGTTCTTTGATAATTAGTGGTGAAGAAAAATCTTTGATAATTAGTGGTGAAAACTCTTCCGATAAAATCAGAAGAGTTGGCAGCTATATACTTTATATTCATTTTTTTGTGTAACTGTATTTTATTTTGGGGGCATGTTTAAATACAATTAAATTAAAGTTATTAATTTGAAACCAATGTAAATTAGAAACATTCAACGCCCTCGCTCTCCCACCCTCAGCGGGCTGCGGTAAAATTATCAAACGGTGACCGGTTCCTGGCAATAAAAAGGTTGGAGAGCACAAATTTAAGCTACTCATCACTATATCATAGCTGTGAACCGTTCCGATTTTATCGTAACATTTTTCACCACTATTTTTAAAAACTTTTATTCTAAATTTTAAATATGTACTTGCTTTACGGCCAAATTGCCAAAGAAAAATTAGTTGTGGGTAGGGCTCGAAATTTGTAGTTGCCCGCTTTCCCGAGGCAATCAGATTTTAAATTGGGCGAGTAAAACTACTTTTTTATGGAAGTACAGCCTATCATCTTTGGGAGAATACAATGGAAGAGGTGAAGCAACACCTCCTAGATAAAAAAAGCCTAACGTCACCAAGCTTTGACGTCATCCTTAGGCCTGCACTTAAAAGTTTTTTTTTTTTTTTTTATTTCTCCACAAAATAAAACTATACGAAGTTTCTGGTGAATTTACTCATGAATAACAAAATTTTAATGATTTAAGATAAAAAATATAATTTTATGAAAAATGGAAGTTTTTAACCATGACGAATTAGATAATATGATAAGGAAATAGATCGATATGAATAATTTTGTATGAGACAGGTATTTTAATTGCAATTCTTTATTTAAGATATTTTCTAGTATTGCTAGCATCCACCAGAATTTTTAAATAATTTTACTTTGTGAAAGTAAAACTGTGATGACGTCAAAATTTCAGTTGTTAGGCTTTCTATATGTAGTAGAGATGGCCAATGATTCGATGAGTCGAATCAGTGATTCGAATCTTGGTACTGAGTGGCTCAGTCTTTACACTCACTCTCTACTGATTCGAATCACAAGCCCTCAACTGTGGGGAAATACATTCCAAGTGCGAAGGAAGGAAAACTTATTTTCCCTTTGCCGTTCCGAGAGATTTTCCCTTACTCTTTCAACTCTTTTCGACTCTGAGTCGATAGATGATTTGAAACAGCAAATGAGTGGGTGTGGGTGAGTTGGTCACTTAGTTGGTGCAGCAACGAATCTTTACTGATTCAGTGTTTCGGTGATTGTATACTATCGTTGAGATTCGTTAGTTTTTCGAATCTTCTATCGACTCAGAGTCGAAAAGAGTTGAAAGGATGTTTCATTTAATTGGAGTTTTTTTTCTCGAATCTTCTATCGACTCAGAGTCGAAAGGAGTCGAAAAGAGTTGAAAGGATGTTTCATTTAATTGAAGTTTTTTCTTTTCGAATCTTTGGTGTTTCATTTCTTGGTTGGTGGTCGGATTTAAAGTTTTATTTGTCTGTGGGTGTGGAGTGGGTCGAACATCGTTTGCTTTTGGCGGGGGGCATAGGCGTTACTTCCTAAGGGCAAGAGGGGTCAATCCCCCCCCCCAGAAAAAAAAATTAAGAATATTCAAGTATCAGAGCTATTTATAATAATGGTATTTTCTACAATCGGAAACATTTTGTCACCCCATCATTACATGCCAATTTACGCCAATGCTCGTGGAAGAGCGGGGGGTGTCTCAAAGTTGTTTAAACCTTTTCCCTTCGGGGGGACTCCCTCCTTCCAACTTGTCTGGCTGGTTTAATATTTGTTTAAAATTTAATGAAACATCCCTTTTCTACTTTGAACATCAATATATGTCCCCCTGATCCCACCCTCCAAAAAAAAAAAAAAAACGGAACGTTAAGTTTACATGGTGGCGGGTTTTCATGTGAAGGGAAATAGAATGAAATAAAGTTAGGATTGTGCTTGTCACTTTTAATGAAGGATACAGGGGCGGTATTAAGCGCTCTCACAAAAACACTTTGTAGTAAGCAAAATAACATTTCGCTTTATTGCTGCAGATTTCCTTTAAGATATTTTTTTTTTACCTTGTTTGTCGTTTAAGGGGAATGATTTTATTTTCTTTCGTAATTCAGAAAAATGCAAAATAGGGTCTAAAGCAGTGGCGTAGTTAGTGTTATTGACAGTGGCGCAGCCAGGATTTTATTTCGGGATCGGCTGGGTATCAAATTTAAAGATAAAGTTCAATTGTAAGCTAAGTAAAGGGTCCCATTCTTTCGGGGGGGGGCAAGCAGCCCTTCAGTAGGACTGGGCCAAAAATCTATAAATATCGGCATATCGGTTTTATTTCAACATCAAATATCCGATATTCCCATTTTCATTTCAGTGAAATCTCGAATTCGATAAAGGTAAAAAATACAGGCCGGCCAGGGGCGTAGCCAGAATTTTTTCATGGGGGGGGGGTTATGACTACTGCAACTCATATATATGTATACGTGTGTGTGATAATGTAGTGAAGAATATACATTTAGTATGGCAAAAAATTCCTCATGGGGGTTATGACCCCCCCCCCCTTGGCTACGCCTCTGAGACCGGCGATAAGAAAATCCTGAGATCAATACCAGCTTGTGATGCTTTTGCTACTGCTTTCTCTCCGTTAATGACGATGCCGGATCGCGGAAAAAACAGCTCCATGGTTTATTAGTCTAATTACCATAATTAATTAACATATATCTCGGAAACTATCCACCGGAGCGCGTTTTTATTGATTCTCGACCCCCTCTATACTCAACACCCCACCGACACTTAAAATTTCGAATGCTTTGACACCAAACTTAACCTTTAAATCTTACAAGCCCAGGGGGTCATACGAAGCTCCCCTATATTTTCAATTTGAGCATTTTAAACACTAGCCTCCTCCGGCGGCATCTCCAAAGTCTGGAAACCATCCCAGAGCCAATTTCTACATGTTTGCAGTCCTTTTAAGCCTCAATCATGGTTAATTAGTCTAATTATCATAATTAATTAACGTACATCTCGGAAACTATCCATCGGAGCGCGTTTTTATTGATTCTCGACCCCCCCTAGACGTATACCCCCATCGATACATAAAATTTCGAATACTTTGACACCAAACTTAACCTTTTAATCTAACAGGCCCAGGGGGTCATACGAAGCTCCCCTATATTTTCAATTTGAGCATTTTAAACACTAGCCTCCTCCGGCGGCATCTCCAAAGTCTGGAAACCATCCCAGAGCCAATTTCTACATGTTTGCAGTCCTTTTAAGCCTCAATCATGGTTAATTAGTCTAATTATCATAATTAATTAACGTACATCTCGGAAACTATCCATCGGAGCGCGTTTTTATTGATTCTCGACCCCCCCTAGACGTATACCCCCATCGATACATAAAATTTCGAATACTTTGACACCAAACTTAACCTTTTAATCTAACAGGCCCAGGGGGTCATACGAAGCTCCCCTGTATTTTCATTTCGGGCAGTTTAAATACTAGTTTTACTCGAGCAAGGAGAGAGAGATGCTAGCTGCCCGAGAACTCAGCGGAGAAGAAATCCGATGAATGGGTGAAGGGTGTTTAAATAGTACGGCTTTCGGTGCAGAGAGAGGGAAAATTTCTTTAGTTGTTTTATTGATTCAAGATTCGAATCATCGAAGTAGTGAATGAGTTAAGATTCGGATCAGTAAAATGAGTCGAACTGCCCATCTCTAATATGTAGGAGGTGTTGGGTGAAGCAATAGGTGGAGCTATTCAGGTAACCTATCTATCCTCAGATAGGATCCATATAAATTAATTATTTTATAACAAGAAGTCTTAGGAAATTCTGGTGTTGGAATGCAAAATTGACAAAAATTTTGTATAATAACACAGACATATAATGACACATTTCAAATGAAAAACTATGACTGGATCTGAATTCTTTCTGTAATAGGTTAACACTAGTCACTTGTAAAGATACCATTTAAATGTTTTAAATGTTGAGTCAATGATTTGTCGTAATTTGATTGCTTTAAAAACTGCTTAAACATTGCTTTATACTTCAAAAGAACATTATAGGTTTCGAATGGTTCATGAGAAGGTTGTGGAGAAAAATAAGCCGCTTAAAAGCAAATATATCTATTATACGATGACAGCTAAATGTATCGTGAATGTGCTATAAGAGATAAGAATAATATAAACCTATCCGAGTTTGATAAAATCTATTGTTTCAGTTTTGCAGTAAAAATGTTTTTAAAGTGCACCGAAACGGCAGGCTCGTACTCTGGAGCCCCACCACTGGCCGAGTGCATGGTACTTTGAACTGGGAGACGGAAGGTGCCAGGTTCAAATCCAGGCCGCGTCCGTCAACCTAACCGTCCGGCCTTTTCCGTCGTTTCCTCCGAAATGCTTTTTAGGACACCCTAGAAAGACCCCCACAGAGAGAACCCCACACCTCGGCCTAGAGCCCACATGTTGCTAGCTAATTTACCGTAATCCACAACAGAAAATCATACTGAAGACTAAATTCATAGTCTTAAAAAATCTTTTAATTTCAATTTATACATAGGTGTGTATGAGATTCTGCGCATACGCCCATTTTCATTATGCTCTTTTTCAAACATTTTTTCACGCCGCGGCGCGCCGCCGCCGCCGCCGGGTTTCTGAGGTCGGTACGCCGCCGCCGGCGAATTTGACTGCGGCGCAGACCCATAAACTTGCAGTATGACACACTTATACCAAATCCCACAGGGGGATCTCACAACATGGCAGAACTTCTGGGATGTATGGAAGTATAAGTCGTTGAAATTTGGCCATAGACAGACTGCACTCTCATTGGAAAGAAATCTGGCTATCAGTCTTGGAATTTTGGAACTATGATTGCCTTGTTATTTGCCTGTGTTCCACGTTTGCATGCTGTGGCTTTTTAGAATTGTAAATTGTAAGTAAAATTTTTATTTTGTTTCCCCATAGGTCGGGGAGAATCACACCTCTGAGGTTTGCCTTGAGTGGAGTGAATGTTTATCGGCCTCATAACAATTTAAATACATTTGTAGCAATTTAAAAGCATTTATAATAAAGTCAGTTGATTACGGTTTGTAATTATAACATATTTCCTTGGCAAAACCTCAGACTGTGAGTCAGAATCCTATGGTTTTGGTGATTTGCAATTCTCCCTCTGTCGAGACGTTGCATTGTATGCATTAATTCAGTGATAACAATGGCTAGCCTGGGGGGCATTTTTCTAATATATGCTAAAGTATATATATATATATGTGTGTGTGTGTGTGTGTGTGTGTGTGTATGTATGTATGTATTAATAAATTTTACATAAATTTCAATTGCGATTTCCACTTTATTATCTTTAAGCATTTTGTGAAAGGGAAATTAATTGTTTGAAAAATTGAGGACAAAGGCAACATGCGACCCGAAAATGGGCTCTAAACCCTATTGACCACTGTGTCCACGATGGCGTAGTGCCCCCTCGTTTCAATGTCACAGCGGATTGTTGAACCTTAAGCAACACCTCCTAGATATACAATGTCCGAGAATAATAACCCTTACGTCACGCTAGGTCCACTAAATTGACATCATCACACATTTATTTTCACAAAGCAAAACAATTGAAACTTTGTGGTTAATTTACTCCCACATAAAACATTTTAATGGTTAAAGATAGAAAATTTAATTTTACGACAAATAGGAAATTTGAACTATCACTAATTACATAATATGATATAGAAATAGATCATAATAAATTATTTTTTATTAGAAAGGTATTTTAATTTTTATCTTCAAATTATGATATTTTCTAAAATTTGTATCACTCACCAGAAATTTTAAATAATTTTACTATGTAAAAGTAAAACTGCGTTGATTTTACTTAGAAGACCCAATAATGATGTATGAGTTTCTGTTCTCAGGCCGCCTTCTGTATGTAGGAGGTGTCGCAAAGTGGATTGCTTACCTTTCGGAAGAATTGCCAGTAGAATGTGAAAGACGAAGTCAAAAGGAGATAGTCATCGGTCATTCACAGTATAAACTGTAGTTGACGTGATATGTATACATCCTTAATGGTACTGTGATCTATATGTCACACATTATTGAACGGAACTTTACGTCCTGCTATAAATGTATCAAATCACTCCATTCCTAGAGGAGTAAATTATTTCCGTGGGTTACTTCCTATATATTCCTTAGTTATTTTTCAAATTAAAAATATTCTTTTCTT
Organism: Cheiracanthium punctorium; assembly: GCA_038373885.1. Lineage (NCBI taxonomy): Eukaryota > Metazoa > Arthropoda > Arachnida > Araneae > Cheiracanthiidae > Cheiracanthium > Cheiracanthium punctorium. The sequence continues at coordinate 554,277 of JAWZYV010018068.1, forward strand.
ATAATAAATGAAAGATCTATCGTTGTGCATAAAACAGTTGTATCATCCAGCAAAAACAATGCCGTAGATTTACCGCTATGAATTGTTTCTTCAATTCCTTCTCGACTAACCGATACGCTCAGATGGAATCCCGAGAGATCTCATTATTTGACGTTCAAGAATACTCCGCAAACTTCAGCATTGACCAGAGATAATATACTGAGATCAAAAGGGAACTCTCATTTATCATTCCTGCACTCTGTTTGGAAACTTGAGACTGTATGTTTTCTTCTATTTGTTTGGTGTTACTTTTGTTTGCCCTGAACTTTTCTTTTGCATTGCTCGAGCATTGCGTTATAATAGTGAAATATTTTCTATTTACGAATGGATTACCTGGATACTATGTGAAAATTGTAAGTAGATGGGCAAATGGGACAGATAGATAAAGAATAAACAGATATGTATGTAGGTATATATGAGACATATGTTGAAGCAAACTTAATGAAGGTCTGCACAGCACCATTAATTAGCAAAATTATCATTAAGTTTATGAAATCATTGTTTTTTATAATTTGTGTACAGACCCTTAAACTCGATCTTCCGCTGTGATTTTTCCCCTTAGAGAGCCACTGAAATGCGGTATAATTCAGCATATATCTATTTTCACATCTAAGAGACTTTTAGGATGAAAAGCTGAAATTTTGTCCATCGCCTAATTAATGCATGCGGTACATTCTATTAAGTTGGATTTTTTTTCTGCTGGGGCAGTAAAAAATGTAAATTTTGTATTTAGATTTAATCTTAAATGTTGTTGCGAAATTTTAATCGGCACTATTAAATCTGTATATTTTTTTTAACCTTACTTTGCAATTTTTTGAATATGCCCGCCGTCATATCTAATGAACAAAATTTTATTTAAGTATTTTTGGGACACCCTGCATATATATATATATACACATACATTAATACACACAGAGAGAGTGAGGGAATTTGGGTAATACCCATATTGTAAGGATTAAAATATATTTCCTATATTGGAAACTTAAAGGCTTGTTTGTTATTTTTTGACAGCTATGTGCAAAGATTCATGATCTAATTAAATATTTTTTTTAAATGCAAGTTTGATTTTTGTTAGAGGAAGATTTGAAGAGAGAACGAGCTTAAGCTTTGCATATTTTTAGTTCCTATATTACGGTATTAATTTAATATTATATGGTAGTTATTTAAAATATTTAAACTGGTAATGTAACAAACTGATTTTTACTGTTTGTTTACATTCAAGCAGTATGAAGTACACAGTTTTCAATATTTACGCAAGCTGAATCAGGAAATATTTTCACTAAAACCTTTTGAAGACATGCAAAAATGTGAGGAAATCTTAACTGTAAGGAAACTATTTGTTAACTATTTCGCATGAAAAGTTTGAACTTTTTGATCGACTTTTTCTGCGAAGGCATATTTAGCTTGTTTATAGAATATGCACTAAAGAAATGAGAAACTACCGAAATTCCCGTATTGCCATGTATTTTGGGAATTAACGGCAAAGGAACTTTTGTTTTCTTCTGAATGCTTCATAATAGGTTTATGCCTTGGTACACTTGAATAAATAAACTAGAATCTACGTCATAAACAACATTTACGGAAACAGTTCTTAATACATGCAGTAATACTGCTTAATAAAGTCACTGGTTAATAAAAATCCTGCTACAATCAGACTGGAATGAATTAAATCTAGTATATGAATGTGTACTGAAACCGCCGCTTACTACAATACATATCAATCCTGTAAAATTGGGAAAACAATAATTTTAAGAGACGTGTCGAGAGGAAGAAAATACACACAAATAACCCAATACCTTGCTCTGCTAAAACCTTCACCCCTATAGTATTGCAACCGTTGCAAAAAAGGCAGCCTACCCACTATCTGGGCAGGGACCATGCCACCAAAATGAAAAAGATTCTTATGAGCCCTATTGCTCATCAGAGAGCTATTCATATCCATCTCTACAAAGCAAACACACACAGGTTCTCTGAACGTCTATTAACGTTCAGAAGACGTTTTCTGAACGTTAATTGATGTTCAGAGAACCTGTGTGTGTTTGCTGTGTAAGGTTTTAGATTGGATTTCTTTTTTTTTTTTTTTCGTCTGAGACAAGAGAAAAAAAATCCTGAACATGGGTTATTTTGTCAGTCGCATGAGATTAGACCATGACCACGAGAGACTATTTTTTTTCTCTAATTTATGCGAGAAGAATGATTAATATAACAAAATCTTTTAATTTAATGTACCCTAAATATCTATTAATACGGTATATTTTGCTTTAGTTTATGATATCCGAAAAAATCTTCCTTTCAAGCGCTTCTTATTCAAATAGCCAAAGTTTCGAGAGACGTGGAATTCTTTTTATGGTAAACATTAACTCTCTCGATTTTCTCCTGAGATTTCTCACCACTAATTTTTATATGACGATTTATGATTAAAATAACACCAAAAATGAAATGTAAAATCGAACTGTTTAAAAATCGTGGTAGAAAATCTCCTGAAAGAAACGGGAAAGTTGGCAGCTATGAATTAGCGTTTTTAGGCACCGGCCATTGCTAAAGCCGGAAATATTTGTTGCTTTTGTATAGAAGCCTTCATGAGATGGGCCACTTATTAGATGAGTCAATATTACCTTCAATTAACAGGTGCATAAAATAATATCCACACTAATGCAGGGAATATAACTCGGACGCATGGGATGCCAAAATGGTTCTTTAGTTACTATATAACACGGATGGTCAGCAGGAAAATATTGTTTATTGGTTTTAATGCCATTAAAAAATTCCTTGTTTATTAAAATTTATTAATTTTAATGCCATTAAAAGTTATTTAACCTTTAAGAGACATTTAGAATATCGCAAATTCAGAATTCATTTTCATATATCACCTAAACTTTTCGAATCAGTTTATCAGTCTCAGATAATTTTTAGTATATGAGATTATGCTTTGGACTGCCATATTTTCAAATACAGTAGTCGCCGCTTAATGTAATCGCGGATAATGTTATCATTCGTTTAATATTATCAGAACAATGAAGTCCCGAACGGACATCCTAAAAATATCGGTTTTTGTAATCAAATCCTTCGTTTATTGTTATCAGTTTAGCTTACTATTTTCGATTTTTTATTCCCCCACCCCCATCCTGCAACCAAAAATGAATGCCTTTTGTTGGCCGAAGAAGGAATTACGAGTTTGGGCATGTGGCAGATGGCGAATTCCTTACCTTTCCCTCCTTCCCTTCATTCAGTTTTCTTAACTGACGCATGCAAGACCACGTGACCTTTCGTGGACTGGAAAAGCAGATTCCATGTGTCTCCTTATTCGCTCCTGTTGCTGTTCCTGTTCATATCGTGAGCAAGTAGTCCAGCCTATTGTAAGTTATAGAATTTTTTCTCTTAGTCTAGTTAAAACTTACTACACTTTCAAGCATTTTAGCAATGGAGAAAAAAACGTAACGATTTAACAGTTAAGGCCAAAATTGACATTTTGAAGTGTTTTGATAATTTACCCAAGATGAGTGAAAGGAACGCTGCTGCTAATCTAAACATTTCTCAGCCACTACTCTGTAAAATTCTAATTAATCAAGACGAGATTGAAAACAAAGCAAAGTTAAACGAAAATTTGAACTGTAGGCGAAAACGTACTGCTAAAGTTGAAGAAATGGAATCTCCTTTGGAACTGTGGTTTGCCAATTTTAGGCAAAAGGATGCACACATAAACGGTTCTTTAATGTGACACAAAGCTGAAAATCTTGCATCTAAGATGGACAAAACAAATTTCATCGCAACGCAAGGGTGATTAATTGCTGGAAGAAAAGACAGAACATTGTGTTTAAACGCACACACGGAAAGAAAAAGGATGTTGATTTTCCAGCTGCAAATTAATGGATTTTCGAAGAATGGCCCTAGATAGTTGCCGATTATGCCTCCCAGAATATCTACAACGAGGATGAAACCGGACTCTATTTTCGTGCCTTGCCAGAACAAATGTATCTATTCAAAAACGAGAACTCTAAGGGGTGCAACGTTCCAAAAGAACATATAGCTGTTCTTTTGTGCGAGCATGACTGGACAGAAGAAAAACCGATTTGTTATTAGAAAAAACAAAAAGACAAGATGTTTCAAGGATGCTAAGAAATTGCATGTGGATTATGCTTCACATAAAACAGCGTGGATGACAGCTGATCTATTCAGCAAATGGCTTGTTAAGTGGGACAAAGAATTAATTCGTGGGATGAAAGCCTATTACCGTGGAGAAATGCGCGTTAGAGTTTTGGAAAGTACGGAAGGTACAGAACAGATCAATGCCAATGCATTAGCTCTTGGCAAAGAAGATGAATCTCTTTCAGGCACTCCATCTTTTAACACTGTCGTGAGATTGAGTATCCGAGAAAACAATTCAAATCTGTTTCTCACATGGTGGATTTGTTAAAGCGGACGAAGGTATCGATGATGTATCGGAATTCAGTGAGGCTGAACTCGTGCCACCCGACATGACTGAAATTGACTTCGTAGAATGAATGTCTATAGATGAGAACGTCTAAGTGGCTGTGACAATGATGAAGATGTATGCCGAACTGCATCTTATTCCATTGAGGCAAATAATGAAAAATCATCAGATGAAGATGAAACCGATATGGAAAACACCCAGAATCCTCCAAGTGCTGCTATAATGAGAGAGGTGCTCTATGTCTTGAGATTTGGGGTGTAACCAACACCTCCTACACATAGAAAGCCTAACAACTGAAACTTTGAAGTCATCATTAGGCCTTCAAGTGATGACGTCATCACAGTTTTACTTTGATAAACTAAAACTATTTAAAATTTCTGGTGGATGCTACAAATATTAGAAAATATCTTAAATAAAAGATTAAAATTAAAATTCCTTTCTCATACAAAATTATTAATTCCGGTCTATTTCCGTATCATATTATCTAATTAGTCATATCTAAAAACTGCCATTTTTCATAAAACTATATTTTTTATCTCAAATTATTAAAACATTGTTATTCATGAGTAAATTCACCAGAAGCTTTGTATACTTTTATTTTATGAAAATAAAACTTTTAAGTGTAGGCCAAACGATGACGTCAAAGCTTGGTGACGTAGGAGTTGTTAGGCTTTCTTCATCTAGGAGGTGTTGGTGTAAAACCGAGAAACTGCTAAGGACTTTTGAGAACAGTACACGTACAGGTATGAAAGTTTTATCAATAATTTGCTGAGACAAAAAACGAAGCAGACAACTTTAGAAGACTTTCTAATTGTTCCTGGACACTCGTGTTAAATTGCAATTAGTTTACTTATATATGCTATCACAACTTTTTTGTAGTACTTTTTTAAGTGGTTCTGGTGGCTTTAACACTAATTGAATTTAACAATTTGTTTAACATACAGTTTGAATTAACCTTTACTAAAATCTGTACCTGCACAAAATGTTACTTAGTACATAATAAAATTAAATTTAGTATTTCCTTATACTTTTCGTTTATTGTTATCAGTCGGTTATTGTTATCAAATACCATCCGTCCCAAAGTGATTACATTAAGCGGCGCCTACTGTAGTTCAATTAGCTTCCGGGTTAGCTCACCCAAATAGTTTTCTTACGGATCTACTATGAAACTTGCAAAGACGTTGAAAGAGAAATTTCTTTTACAGAACCGAATATTAAAAAGTGAAATAAAATTATTGTACAAGAGCGAAGAACAGATGCATTGTTAGTATAGATAATAAAACGAAATAAGAATTTGATGTTTCTCATTGGAATGAAGGGTTTTTGGTTATTAAAAAAAACCTGATGCGTTATATATGCTAAGAAATCATTTCTTGGAAACACAAATATTTCAGGCTTCAAGTATATTATTAAAGAAAAGTGTTTAGAGAACACCAGTAAATAACGGACAAATTAATTACCCCAGTCCACACAACTTTGAATGCACGTTATCACGTGGCACGCCATAATAGAGGATAATTTTCTAATGCTAAGAGCACATGCCGTTATGCAGGTGTATTGCGGCGCTTATAATCCGTGCTCGGGGCTCAATTAGATCATTAAGCTGATGTATTCCGTAGAGTAATTTAGCAGTACGCTTGTAACCGTAGGAACTCTAAAAGGGATTCAACATTTCCAGTTGAAATTGTGCCAACTGTACGCAGTTAACCCAATTGAACGTTATATGGATATTCTCTTAACCTAGGAGGGCTTGTCTCAATTTCTCTTTATTTAATAAAAAATATATTTAGGAAATAGTGGTGGGTAATTTTACGGGAAAATCGGGTACGATTGCAGGTATGAATTAGAGTCTTCGATCGCAATGGATAAAAACTATTTCATATTTACTGCACCTCTAAGACCCTTGGTTTTCGAGAAAAATGTGAAGTTGAAAGTAAAAATACCAGATCCCGTGGGGAAAAAATAAATTGAAAATACTTTGACCTTAAACATTTATCTATGGATTAGATCTTGGAAGCCCGATTACATGAACGCCACGATAAGCACATTTAAAGCCTTTGGATTTCTTGGCCAAGTTATACCAAAAAGTATCTTAGTGCAACCGTTCATGTTGTTTTAACAACAGAAGATCGAACATGCTCAGGCAGTCAGTACGCGGCGTCCACATCCATGCCTCGGTATGCACGGTAGACATAATCTTGTGTAAACAAATGCTTAAAGTTATGATCATGCTTCATCTAGAGTATTTTATTTATACATGAGATATCACATTTCGACAAATTTCTTGCATTCTTCTCAAAAAGAGTGAGTTTCAGGGGTATGTTTTTTTGTATTTTCTGCAACATTCGTGAGGATCTAATTATGAAGCGTTTATACGGTCCTTTTGAGACATCCTATAAACAAAGTTACTAATTTTTACGGAATATAAACAGTCACTTACTGTAAATAGTAATTTTTGTATATTATATTTAGCACATTTCCAACTAGCTGCGGGGAACGAGGGTCGCCCTACCAACCTCGTTTCAACAGACACAGACCCATATCACTCTATGGAAATGGCTCCTTTTCGTCCTTTTTTCTTTCCTCCTCATACTGCTCCTCACGACTCGTGGACAAACCTGCATTGTTCCACGTCATGTTTTAGGACTCTCGTTCTTCAACGTTTGTGAACAGCCCTATGTTTTACTGCGCATTCTCTGCGCTCTGCCGACTAGCCTGTATCGTGTACTGGACTGCACTGAATTTACAAGCCCGGTCAAGTTTATGGGCTTATTAGAGATCTTCAAATCACCAAGATTTTAATTTTACACGGGAGGTGGTAGCTTCGTGTATGGATTTTGCTGTCATGCAAATATTTTGGCTGCTCGTGACTGCGGTGTTTGTACTGTTTTTTGAAAAATAATTTTCAGTTTTCATCTCCTTTTTGTCTTACTTCTTCATCTCTCTCTTTTCTTTTGTTTCCTTCGTGCTGGGATTACTCGCTGCTTTTTAGTTTTGTGTCTTTGTAAAATTTTATGTGTATCGCATCGAGTGCGCGGGACAAGTGGGATAAAAACGCCAAGAAAGAGCCATAGAACTCCGAAATAGCACCTTCATATTTAAACTCAATTGTTATATATATATTTACTTCAGTTATTACCTCTAATCAAAAATTCGGAATCGTTTTATTACCTCATTCTACAAATCAATACATTCATTATATATCCTACACAAAACACAATATGAATTAAATTATTCTACAGCTGTAATGCGTGCCTCGCGATTATGCTATCTGTTCCATTAAAGACATTCTATCCGTGATTGCATCACCTTGTTGTAAACCATCGATCCTCCTTTGACAATAGATCGTTATGCAACAGTCTACTATTTCACAATTCCATTCTGCTAGCAAATCAATACAATTCTATCAGTTTCATGTAATAAATAGTTTAGATTTAGGAATTAAAATAAATAAAAACTTTTTGAAAAAATAACATAAAATGATACTTATAACAAGATACGATCATTTTCGAGTGAAGTTTATTCAGTCTTCGTCAGTCAAAGCTCTTCGTCTCACTAAAAAATTCCCACTGTTTTGTGAGACGAAGAGCTTTGACTAAGACTGATTAAATTTTCAGTTGAAACAATCGTATCTTCTTATAAGTATCATTTTATGAGTGTTTTTTTACAAAGGTTTTACTTATTTTAACGTTTAACATCAGTATTTTGAGAGTTTTTTTTTCCCGTAGATTTATGAGTTCTTATGACCGTGTGTGTACCTTTATTCTGTAATTTATCTTCTGTATGAAGGCAATTAAAAGCAACAATATGCAATTAAGTTTTTATTTATTTAGTATTTTTTTTCAGTTGTTCCAGCCACTAGTATCATAGTATGTTTAAACAGATGTGCTGCAGGGTGTGGGATGTGGTGTTTTTTTTTTTTTTTTTTTTTTTTTTTTTTTTTTTTTGTTTTTTTTTTTTTCTTACTTAATATCTTTAGTTCGTGCACATAAGATTAATTTATGTAAAACAATGCATAATGAATGATTTAATTCTACAAAAAATATTTCCAGATATTTTTCGGCGACTAATGAAATCTTTTGGATAAAAGAAATATTTTAATGAAAAGCTTTTACCGACAGTATAACTACATAAATCTCCTAAGAAGTACTTAAGGGTAAATTTTCGGTAAAATAATTTCACTTTCAAAGATGTTTTTAATCTCGTCGTACTTTTTAAAATAACGTATTGATAATTGGCACTGGAAGCGACTGAAGTGCTTTTAAGATGAAAAAAAATCAGAGAATGCAAATGAAATGAAAAATAAAACAGTAAGGTTATTTAAATAATCGAATTTTTTTTCTAGTCATGAAGCTTTATAAATCAAAAACAAATGATACAGAATTGCTTCTCTAAGAAAAAATTCTAAACACTGTATTTGAACCAATTCTTTAACGGAAAGAGCTTTATTTATTCGTAAAATTAATGATCTGGGATTTAATGCAATATGCAATGATATTAAGGCTAATATTTTAATAAATGTCGAAGACAAATGGCATTTTGAGAGTTTTTAATGTTTGAAATAGCTTGAGTAGTTTATAGAAAATAGCTATTTCTATTAACTTTGGAGCACTTTTATGTCCAGGTATTTAGTTTTAAATGTACGATATAATTTGTACGAAGGAAAAAGATTGCGAAAGTGAGGAATTTTTTTTTTTTTTTATATTTCTTTCATTTGCATTGTAATGACATTGGTTGTTTTATGTGGTGGGTATATCATAGCTGAAAACCAACCTGATTTCTCCGGGATATATCCCACCGCTAATTTTTACTCAGCAATTCATATCTAAAATAACGCCATATATATATATATATATATATATATATATATATGAAACCAGCTGAAAGTGTTTAAAATTGTGGTTTAAAGTCTCCTGAAGATATCGGGAAGGTTTGTAGCTTTCAAGTTTATTATCTGTCATGTGATTGTTTGTAATCCGTGTAATTCATGCTGTTTGAGTATTACAATTGTATTGGTATACAATATATGCATATATCCGACACCTCCTACAGATAGAAAGCCTTAGAATTTTTATGTCACCAAGCTTTCTTGCCATCTCTAAACTCACAGTTAAAAGTTTCATCTTCACAAGATAAAATAATGAAGAATTTCTGGTGAATGCTACAAATATTCGAAAATATCTTAAATTAAACATTAAAAATAAAGTACCTTTCTCATAAAAAATTATTCAGTATGATATCTTTCCTTATCATATTATCTAATTAGTCATGATAAAAAAACTGTCATTTCTCGTAAAATTATATTTCTTATCTAAAATTATTAAAATATTGCCATTCATGGATAAATTTAAAAGAAATTTTTAATAGTTTTATTTTATGAAAATAAAACTTTTAAATGTAGGCCTAGTGATGACGCCATGGCTTGATGACTTAGGAGTTGTAAGGCTTTCTATATCTAGGAGGTGTTGATATATCGCTGTACGCTATTTACGGACTTGAACATAAGTCAATTACCCACGTATTCCAACAGCTAAATGAAATTTGCCTGTAAGATGGTGCTGTGCATCGTCAACACTCATCTTATCTTAGTATATAATTCAATAATGTTAATAATTACGGCACCAAAATTGACGATAGTTTTACGCTGGGAATTGCAGCAACTGGATGTAAATATTTGCAGGTGCAATTCCCATTTCCCTTTTTGATAATTCATCCATCGGCAAGTTAAATTATTTGCACCTGTTGCCATTAAATAAATGAATAAATAAATTAAGCACAAAAAGTAGATACGAAGTTGCTATCCTTGCACATTTTAGCACACTATTTTATTAAGTATAACGATATATATGAACAGGAATATAGGTGAAATACAAATCTACGTAGGAGGTATGAAACTTACAAATGTCTATCCATATATTTTTCAATGTTGTAAACATTGTTAATATTGTAACCAGGGATAGGTATTAAATAATGTTCCCATACAATAAAAACACCAAGTTGCTAACTTTGGCAAATGAGCACTGGTGTTATTAATTACCCATTAGTGGAGCCATGAAGCTCATTAAGGGAATGATATCGTACTGAGCCTTAATTTAAGAAAACCCGCTGCTGTTGCAATTAAAAAATATTTATGTAGGAATTTGTACAACTTTTACCACCCAATAAAAGTTACTTTTTACAACCAGTTCATAATTGGAAATGTCACCAATTATGTCTTTCCATACGTTTTGCACTGTCAATATTTGGCATAGCCAAACTCAGCTTTTATTATGACACACAAAATTTATCGCAACCCTATCCTAAATAAATTTAACGAAAAATACTGTAAAAACAAAGAAGTATGATTTTCGTTGAATGTGTCCAATAGTTTGAACAACACAGCACGAATATATAAATACGTGTAATTTACTGGTTACGGAGATGGCCGTCGCGAAGGCTAGTAGTTTTAATTCTCTTTTAAGTTTTTTTGTTTTAATCACTTTTATCTTTAATTCTCTTAAAATTTTCGGTAATTATTTTTCTCAGAATAACATTCTAATAATTTCAGAAAGGAAATTCAGTTTTATGGCAACGGGGATTTTTACGAATCACTGATCCCATATATAATTTAATAAAGAAATAGATCATAATGAATTATTTTTTTAACTATCGAAATACGTTTTCTAATATTTATAGCACAAACGAGGCTGGACCGTTTTGTCTAATTAAGAGAGAGATTAAAACTGATTACAAACAAATTTAAAAGTAAAAGGACATTTTACGGGATTTCAGATTGCATCCACGTTCTCACCAAAAATAACATCCTGTTCCTATAAATTATCGACATCAAAATAATCAACCCATACAATCTTGTAAGTTATTACCCTTGTGTATACATGGTGTCAAAGCTGTACCTTGAATAGAAACAGATAACAAAACTTTATCATTAGATGTAAAAAAGAAAACACAGAAAGTGAGAACATTAGACCTGAAGAAGTGGAAAAAAATAGAGTCACTTCTTACTTATCAAATACTATAAAACTGTCAAAATCAACCTTCCTATAAGAGATCTATCAAGAATCAAAATTGTCAGTTATAGCACCCACTTTATATGTGTAGTTATCAGTTATGTCGATACTTTGTGATGAGATTCCAGAAATTCGTGGCTGACGAGGTATACAAGCAACGGTGCTGACAACTTGGTCGCACCATTTTTGCATTTGAAATCATGTGACCTAGGGGTTTTAACCATTTTACCACGGTTCCAAACTAAGATGGTCACATCCGCTTGATCACATAACTCTTAGCGTGTTAATAGATGAGGCCAAATGTCAGCAATGTACTCTATATATCTTGCCAGCCACGTCAAAAATTCACACACTGAAAAATTTAGCACAATTGAATTGCCCCTTACCACAGCAAATGTAACGTCAGTTTCTTGAAAGTTGTACAAACTGTATCAACGAAAGGTTTTAAATTGGTGACTAACTAATTTTAAATTATTTATTTAGTTAATAAAAATGCATTTAATAAATATTTTATTAACTTTACATATGACATGATATTAGTAACTTTACATACAGCGTGCACTACCTTTTTCTCTTCTAAAGCATGAAAGAATTTCCTTTAGTGTCTTGGGAGAGGTGGGGAGAGAAAAATAACTTTTCTTTTCAAAATAAGCCACATGCCAAATATATTGCAGATAATTCAATTTATTCTATCGCCCATATTTCGAGACGCCCGTTTACACAAGAGCGATTGCCACTGGTTTGTAAAAATTTCGTCACGCAATTCTAAAAGAAAAATTAAAAACTTCTGTGGATAATTCAATTTAACTTTCTTGAGGGTTTACTGAAAAATTTTGCTTTTGTGTCAGGTCTGAAAGTTCTGTTTAATAACAAACAGAATTAATATATACGTAACTGGTTATTTTATTTATTTATTTTTTTACATAAGTTTGATAAGATACCTTCTTTCAACAACAAATGAGCAACCGACATGACTGAACATTTTGACCGTCATAAAAGGCGAAACGTAAAATTTATCATAGTCATACGAAGTATAGTCATTCCTGTAAGGGTAAAACATTGCACTGTTATGCCACGCATGCAGAGCTGCCAAGTCTCCGGCTTTTTCCGGGAGATTTCTCACCACAGTTTTTAGACAGTTTTATTTCAAATTAAATACTAGGATTTATTTTAAGTATAAATTTGTAAGTAAAAGTTAGTGGTGGGAAATCTCCCAAAAAGAGCCGGAGACTTGGCAGCTCTGTGCATGTACAAGTTTCATCCTTTTGCTTAGCAAAGTTGAGCACGTTTTTCATCCCATCAGTGAGGACAAGTTTTCGTAGCGAGCTATCACAGAAGGTCCCGTGTCGTGTTAAAATTCGTCCGGTTCATATGCTTTTACACCCATAAGTACGAGGGACGAGAAGTCAAGGCTCGTCATTGCAAGCTCTGGCCTTAATATGAGGCGATCATAAAATCGCGTTTAGTTTTTCACAAATTTTTTTTTTATATACACAGATTTTTTTATTCAATAAATTTATTATTATCTAGGTAAAAATAAACTTAGTGAATTCATTTTTGGCTCTCTGTAGACATTCGAAGATAAATTAAACGAATATTTAAATTACTTTATTATTATTACTAGCTGCGTACCCGTTCTTCGCAAGGTAGGGAACGAAACTTTTTCTCACATCTATAATTCGAATTGATTCCAGTGATTTGGAATCTAAAAATAAGCAAAATGATTTGACTTTTGGCGTAAAGTTACTCATTAGTTATTCCTAAAGTTAGTATTACTGACCTGCGACCATTGTTAATATTATGACACAAAAACTATGTCGGTGTCATTCGCGATCAGAAAAGAAAAGCGTGACGGTTTGCAGCGAAAATTCCTAACTTTCAAAATATTTCATTTCTACATCATACTCTTTTTTATATTTAAGTAATACCACCTTAGATGCTGCATGATGTGGAGAACCGTTTTATTTTATAGTTAAATAGTTGTGTACCCGCTCTTCGCAAGGGAAGAAGAGAACATTTTCCCAAAATTGGATCATAACTACTTGTGACAAAACAGAATCTCCAAGAAAAAAAAAGTTCCAAGAAAAAAAAAAGTTCTGTTACAGTCTTTTCTGTTGAAACTACCGCGTGATATATTAACGCGACGTATAATTACTTAATGTTTAGTTAGCTGTGATGTAAGCTGTTTGTTGAAAAAGGAATAGAAAACTTAGTTTCACGAAATATTTATTAATGCGGTATATTGTGCTTTGATCAATATTACCCTTGCATATCTACTAACTATTACTTATACTATCTTTTACTGATACCAATACAATATATTTTCGTTTTTTAATCGTTAATGTTTAATTTAAAGAAACGGCTTAGATATTTGCCACGAATGTAGTCTTTTATTGTTTGGTGACTTTTATAATTTACGCATTAGTATAAACGATAATCATTTCACTTTATGGATTGCACTAAAACAGCTCTCCATACAATTGTATGCATAATTCTTGTCAGATTGGCGTATTTAGCACCAGGGCCCTATTATCTCACTGGCAAATCGCGACTTTGTCCAGTGCCCAGGCTCGAAATGTTCATCTGAAATACAATTTGAAATGTTAATCTGAAATATTCTTTTTTATAACAAAATTTTATGAAAAATAAAACAAATTTCATAGATGGAGGCACCCAAATTCATCAATTCCCGGTGTCCCTGTTTGCCATAATCACGCCTGTTTAGCACCGCAAAATAGTTCTGGCGATTAGAAAACGTGTCCCGTTTAAAATCTCAATTGAAAATAATGCTGGATAATTCACTGGTGAAAAAACAGCATTCAATTCTTTTTCTGGCAACGTAAAATAAAATATGGAATTATTTCATGCGTTGCGTATGTTTTGCTTGTGAATCCGTTTTCTGATTGAGTTTCGAAAGGGGTTTTAAACTCGTGACACCAAAATGGCTCACCTTTCACATGCAAAAACCCAGTTATTTTAAAATAATTTTATTTATTTTTTCAAATGGCAATTATAATCATTTTTACTGTATCCAGGACAACCAAACCGCAAGATATCAAACCGAAATTTGTAAGCAGCTGCTATTGAAATGAAAATCCTTCTTTACTAAAAAATTCGTAAAAATTCTCCTAATTTATATTTTTCCTCCGTTCGTCTTTTAAAAGTGGGCGAATTGTATTCTCCGTTGCCGTATATTTTGCCGAAATATAAAAAAGTTATGACAGATAGAATTCAAGATGCAGCAGTTTTAAAAATATTTTACGAAAGTCAGCGTCAAATTTAATTTTATTTGAAAAATTCCCGAAAATCTGCAAATTATCTTACACAGTCCGAACAAACAGTTTTTAAAAGAGCATTTCCACCTCTATACGATGATGTAAATATCGTTTTCTTGCGAGTGCAATTACCGGCGTTATTATGTATTACGCAAGAAAAATCTCTAAAAATCGGACAAAACATAAAATAAAACATTTTCTAATTCGAATTTCCAAAAAATCGCTTCAAGGTGTGTCGAGACCCGTCTTGGAGAATTTCCGTACAAAATTTGATAGGTCTACGATCACTCGTTTCGGATCTACGCGAGACACAGGCTGCATTCGTAAACGACAAACTCGTTGCACGAGTTTTCGTAAGAAAACTGGAATGCGTGTGTTTAGTGCTGTCAGTGGTTATCAGTTTCCTTTGACTTTACGAACAACTTCAGTTTATTTAGTTTCGTGGCCTAGGAGACGTGTTTGCTTACAATTCGCGACATTAGTACATACTCAATATAAAATCAACAGGATTTTTAAAAGAAAGAATGGCCATAATTGAAATACACAAATCAAAATTTAGAAATTTCAACTTCATTTTTTCAAAAGTATTTAGCAAAAGAAGTTCAAATATCGCTAATAACGGATAAAATCAACTTCAATCTTATCACTAAAACATGCCTTTTATAATTTACTAAAATGAATAATACAAGAAAAATGATTAGCTTTTAAAAATTATGTACCTCCGTAGCATTTTCTAACGTAAGCATGAATTTCCTCCTCGAAAAAATAATAGTTGCAGCTTTAGAAAACGTAAAATACTTTTCACAACAACATTACTTTTCCATAACAACGGACGCCATTTGAAAACAATAACAACCTGCAGCAAGTGTATCTTCTAAACAACTGACGAGACCTTTGCAGAGATCGGTTTATTTCGTTTGTAACTAATCGCACTCAGTTTTGTATACGAATGCTCTAGTTTAAAAACTGTATGCACTCAGTTTCCTTTACGAACGCCTTAGATAGAAACTTATTGCACGAGTGTAACTCGTTTGGCGTTTGCGAATGCAGCGACAGACAGACAGACAGACTGACACACTAACGGACAGTTTACACATTGCTTTATTTATATAGATTAACATTCTTGTCTTGTATTCTTATTGTACCTTGTGTACATATATATATATATATATATACCTAATGGCGGGTATCTGCCGTTTATAGGCTTGGTCCACAATTAAGCCGGAAGTACTGGCCATTTTATTAAGAAGACACCTAATAAGAGAACGAGCGTTGCCTCCTATGAAGTGACGGACAAGTTAACATCCATGCCCAGGCCGGGATTCGAACCCGGACCCAAGGTGTGATAGAATGGTTTTTAAGCCACTACATCACTTGGGTGGCACATAATTTACTATATAGGTCATATAGTTGGTTCACCTAAAAACAGACTTATGTTCTAGTAAACTAATTGAATAATTCCTAAAAATTTATTTTTAAACTCTGACAATTGCCTAATTCGATTAATTTATTCCCGGCATAGTTAGCATGTTCAGAAGTTCAGCATTATATTTTGCTGAATGAGGCCAACATCACGTTTAGACAATGTATCTGACGCATATACCACGAAAGCATGCCCAAACTGAGATATGTGCATTAATAGAGTCAACGGCACGTTCAAGGGATCATTCCAACAATATAAAAATAAATTTCCACAATCACTTAAATGGTTGCGTGATTCAATCCATATCACACGTTCATAATTTTTATTCTTTTTATCCGGCAAACTCGGCAGAAGTAAATTAATGAAATCTATTCAACTTCTCGGTGCTTCATTAACATTCATTTTTTTCTCTCAAAAGGTACAGAAAAATTTATTTTTTCCATTTTTAAAGATTAATCGGATATCTAAATAGAATAAATATTTGCAAAGATTTACGCAATAGAACGGGAATTTTGGATGGGAAATTTATTTTAAAAGGAACTTTTAATACGTTGTATTTTTTTAAAATCAAAAATCGTCCGCAGTAGGAACTGATTACGTGCCCATTTTAAATTGCTAATTTCCAGGAACGCATAAAAACAGACATAAAATTAATAGCTTACTGGACCGGGAATATCTTGAAGAAAAAAAAAGTGCAATTTAAATTTTCCGAAATGCTATTGGATGGATATAAAAACAAATGTGCATAGTATCGGATAGTTATTTCCCCCTTGATTTACTAGACGCACGCAGAAAATAAAAAAAGAAAAAGAGCAAAACAAGGGAAAAACTGCAAATTTCTTTTTATATATATTGCTCCGGAAATATTTTTGTTCTATATTAAATACTTATTTTATTTTTTTAAATTGATAACTTCTTTTCTCATTAGCAATAAATGAAGAAATAAATAAAAATTAAAACACTTTTACAGGCATTTTTTAATCGGATGCTTTAGCAAAAATTCGCTCTTTTAAAAGAAATATCACGATACAAAAATAGTGAATAAAATGTAAATTTAGCACCAAAAACTGCGACGAAAGCAAATCTTTTATATAAAAAACAACTTTTTTAAGTTCAAAATTTTTAACGTTCTTCCTGACAATTTACTTTATTAATGCTCTGACGATGTCATAGACGGGTACTTTATTTGAACTGATAGCGATGTATTTTTTCAACGCGCCTAAATGAAAAGTCTTTGTTTAAAAGGAATTTTAAAAATAAGTCTTAGAGGAATTCCTAGTTAAAATATGGGCGTATCTGCTTTGTTTGGATTACAGTGATGATAATCAATACAAACAAAGATATTTAAGACTAATTTAACTATTGAATTACAGAACAATGAACATTTAAAATAAAGTGTTTCTTGAATCACAAAGATTCTTTTCAATTGAAAATTTTCTTACAAAATAAAGTTTCTTTTACCCTAATAAATTGTAATTTACCATAATAGCCAAAATTTCTAAAAGACAGTTTACATATTTTAATCATTGGACCAGAAATAAACAAATGCTTGTGAATTTATGGTTCTATTAAGGCTTCTGTGCACGTCAAGTGCTAGTCTAAGCCGAAAATAAAGTTTTGTAAAATGTATAAAACAGTTATTCAACACTTTTGCTACCATTAACCCTTCAAGCGGTCGATTTTTTTACCGAAATACCTCCAAAAAAGGTATATTTTGAAAAGCAAAAGATGAAATAATCCCGCTCTCTCGCTAGGAAGAAAAACCCGGATGAAAAGCATTTCAGTTACATTGACAAGCCACACCATCTATTGAAAATATTAATACTAAATAGTCTCTTCACAATAATGAAATATACGTGCAAATCAGAAAAGGAAAGGAGAAAATATCGATGCCCGTACGCTATACGGGCAAACCAGTTGAGGCCAATTTTGGGTAGCATGTACACTGTACGGACAAACCGCTTAAGGGGTTAAAAGAACCATGTAACTAAAAGAGAATGTACTGTTTCGGTAGTTTCCAGGGTCGTTTTAAAGACCAAATTTTTATTTGAATGATTGACCTGACTAATTCTGAATACTCTAACATGTGTCAAGAGAGTGATACTTTAATGGAAAGTTGGTGAAGCTTTTGGAATAACTTACACATTTTACTGGGAATACAGCAAAAATATTCTAGGAGACTCTACTTACTAGGAACAGTTACAAGTTTCTTTGATAAAAAAAGAACTTTTTAAATTTCTGGTTTGTTGCTGGATCGCTAAAAGCTTGATTAGCGGAAATGGATATAAAAAGTGGTAAGTTGTGTTTATGAAATTATTAAAAATTTGTAAAATAACACACATAAGAGATACTTATCGTTCTAGACAGGATTTTCGAACCAAAAACAAAGAAAACGAAAGATATATATTATATGTATTATTTTACAAGGCTTTAATCAATTTCTCTTTTAAACACCAGTTTCTTCCTTTTTTTATTTTTTAGTATTTATATGTAAAGATCTGATTATCAAAACAGATTATCTCCTTCTTATATCCGTAGATACGTGTGTGAGACAGATCCTTTGTTCCACATTTCCACGACTACTTTTTTTAAAACTTATCTCGAAGGCTACGTTACCTTCTAATTTCATGTACAATTTGTCAAACAGTACTTTTCCAATGATAAATTTCAAATAACTCATGGACGAGAAAAGCGTGTTTTAGTGGTTAGAATCACATTTTTACTTTCCGAACACGTACAATGTAAGGAAAGTATTGTAATCATGAAAAAATTCGACTTCGAGATTGTGGTGTTTTGCACGTTTTGAGGTTTTCTGAATTCATTTATGCTATTTTTAGCAGGTGCACAGAGGTACCAAATCTCCGTCTTTTTCTGGGTGATTTTCCACCACAATTTTTAGAGAGCTTTATTTTTGATTAAATATGTGGACTTATGTTAAGCATAAATCTGTATATAAAAATTAGTGGTGGAAAATATCCCTAACAAAGCCGGAGACTTGGCAGTTCTGGGTGCATGTATGTATGTGTGTGTGTCTGTGTGAGTGAGTGAACACGATAGCTCTCTAACGGGGCATTCGATTAAGCTCAAATTGCTTATACATGTTGTAAATCACGGTCGCAAGACCGGTATTGATTTTGGTGTGTATAGGACTTATAGTTGTCCTGCAGGGCTACGACAAAGATTTCTTTTACATTATGGCATAGGGGGAGGAATTCTTGAAAGTGCGCTAGCGTTTAAACGCGCATTCGATTAAGCTTTAATTTGGTACATATATTTCAGTTATTCATCGATTAAAATTTATTTAAATGCTTGGTAATGATATTAATCGTAAGTGTTCGGAAAGTCGAGTGAAGTCACTCCAGATTTTTAACATTGTTAACAGGAGTTTTAGTTTGCAATAAAATGTGAAATCACTTCTATGAAAACGAAATAGGTTTTCAAATGTTTAAAACCGATTTTTATATCTCATTAAGACACTGGGTAGTAAAAATGGAATGTGATTTTCTTACATAGTTACAATTAAATATGTGAGGCTTTCGAAAAACTTTAGGATGTCTTTTCACAGGCTGTACTGAGAGCAAGCACTGCATCAAAGGACAAGAAAGGCTTAAATCTGAAGCTACATGTTAAAATAAAGCAAACAAAGTGCGAAAGTAACGTGACGCGGGGTCGCCGCGACTGGAGGAGAAAGCAAGAGGGGGTCTGGGTACTGGTTTTGGTTTTCGTGACGTCACAAGAAAGGATGAACAGCTGGCGGTTCATCCTTTCAAGAAAACAGGCAGTTCCTGCCTGTTTTCTTTTGAACCCTGCAACGGCACTCCTTTATAACGAATCTCCCTCCTCACCAGGATTGGTCATTCCTGTAGGCGAGAGAGGTAAAAAGTCACGTTACCCTTGTGTCGATTTATCTCGCTTGGAATGAAAATGCAAATCTCCGATATATTAATCATTCAAAATTAGTGCATGGTGAATTTCGTCATAAGTGAAATAAGGATATATTTAACAAAATATTTTGGACACAAAGTGACTATATGACTATAGACAATCGCTGGTGAAAGTTTCATTCCCCAGATTTTGAAACATATGTGCCATATATACCAAATTTAAGCTCAATCAAGCGCCTGTTTAGGAGCTGTAGTGTTCACTCACGTACACAAGCATAGCTACATACATTACTGTAGAAACAGCATACTAAATAAAGTTAGAAATCCTTAGGCGCCTTCCTCACCTAGCCAGGTGCCCCTCGTGTTTGCTTGCCATAACCCAAATCGAAAAAAAAAAATAGCATAAAAGAATTCAGAAGATATCAGAACGTGTAAATACATCAAAATCTCTTTTTTTCATAATTACAATGCTTTCCTTACATGATACATGTTCGGAAAATAAAACTCAATTAATAGAAATATGAGACATCACTGAATGAATAAATGTTTCAAATTCCTTTTTATAGCACAATAATGTATATAGTTATAATTTAATGCTGCCAAAACTATTCGTTAGACGTCTCTTTCAATAGATATCATCATCGCTCTTTGGGAAATTCTCGAGATAGGGTCCTTTTCATACGTAGGGGCATTAAATCATGCAAACAACTGCAAACTCTTCCGATTTTATCGGGAGATCTTTCGCTACAATTTTTAACAGCAGGTATAAAGAATAGCCGGCTGTGTGGTTAATAGATCTGTAAACGATAGCTTTCTTACTTCAGCTGTTCTTGAACATTAACGTTCACCGGAATACTATCACAAGTTAAAAAGTTTGATTTATCTTCTAAAATTTTACTTTAAAAAGTTCCGGTTTGTAATGTTTTTCACACTCTTCAGAATATAGCTCATTATTTAAATTTTGTTGCAAAATTATTTAAAACAATCAATTTAAAATCTAAAATCCTTTCATATTTTAACACTAGAATTGTGGCGTTTGTGTAATACCTGAAACAGCGGGTTGAGGCAAATTAGCTCATCTTCTAAAATTCAAGTTGCAATGAAAAAATAATACTAGATTTGAACAGTTATGACATTTGTTCAACCTTAACATTTGAATTAAGATAAATATCACATTAAAAGTAATAAAAAATTATGTATATTGTTACGACAATTGTTATCAGAACTGTGTCATTTTGAGGTAGGCATACCTAAAACTGTAGGATGTGTCAAATTGACCCGACGAAATGATTTACACCCCTAATCTATAATGTGCAAGAATTATTTTTAGCAACTTTTTGAAGAAACTAACATCTCTACTCACACAGTATCACTGCGATTTTTTGGAATGCACCGCTTAAGAGCTAGCACTTTCAATAGTTTCCGTCCGTATAGGCCATAATAGTTTCTTATTTTTCTTTTCTTTTTTTTCCTAGCCCTCTAAAAAATCTATACACACCAAAATGAATACCGGTATGCAAGGGCGGTGTAAGATACATATACAACACAACGAACTAAAATACATTACGAAAGTTGACCTAAGTCGAATGCACCATTTAGACGTTATTGTGTTCACTCACATACACAAACACACATATACATATTTACATCATATAAAAATAGCATAAGAAAGAAGTTCAGAAGACCTTAAAACGTGTATGTACCTTAAAGTCTGAGTCGAATTCTTTCATGATTACAACACTTTCCTTACATGGTACATGTTAACAAAAATAAAATTGAACATTTTTATTATGAACAGACAACCGATTTGTTACATGGAGAATGTTTTAATGTTATAAAAGTAATTGCACGTCATATTATCTTTCGATAGGCCTCACTCCAGATTTTTAACATTGTTAACAGGAGTTTTAGTTTGCAATAAAATGTGAAATCACTTCTATGAAAACGTAATAGGTTTTCAAATGTTTAAAACCGATTTTTATATCTCATTAAGACACTGGGTAGTAAAAATGGAATGTGATTTTCTTACATAGTTACAATTAAATATGTGAGGCTTTCGAAAAACTTTAGGATGTCTTTTCACAGGCTGTACTGAGAGCAAGCACTGCATCAAAGGACAAGAAAGGCTTAAATCTGAAGCTACATGTTAAAATAAATCAGTTCCTGCCTATTTTCTTTTGAAGCCTGCAACGGCACTCCTTTATAACGAATCTCCCTCCTCACCAGGATTGGTCATTCCTGTAGGCGAGAGAGGTAAAAAGTCACGTTACCCTTGTGTCGATTTATCTCGCTTGGAATGAAAATGCAAATCTCCGATATATTAATCATTCAAAATTAGTGCATGGTGAATTTCGTCATAAGTGAAATAAGGATATATTTAGCAAAATATTTTGGACACAAAGTGACTATATGACTATAGACAATCGCTGGTGAAAGTTTCATTCCCCAGATTTTGAAACATATGTGCCATATATACCAAATTTAAGCTCAATCAAGCGCCTGTTTAGGAGCTGTAGTGTTCACTCACGTACACAAGCATAGCTACATACATTACTGTAGAAACAGCATACTAAATAAAGTTAGAAATCCTTAGGCGCCTTCCTCACCTAGCCAGGTGCCCCTCGTGTTTGCTTGCCATAACCCAAATCGAAAAAAAAAATAGCATAAAAGAATTCAGAAGATATCAGAACGTGTAAATACATCAAAATCTCTTTTTTTCATAATTACAATGCTTTCCTTACATGATACATGTTCGGAAAATAAAACTCAATTAATAGAAATATGAGACATCACTGAATGAATAAATGTTTCAAATTCCTTTTTATAGCACAATAATGTATATAGTTATAATTTAATGCTGCCAAAACTATTCGTTAGACGTCTCTTTCAATAGATATCATCATCGCTCTTTGGGAAATTCTCGAGATAGGGTCCTTTTCATACGTAGGGGCATTAAATCATGCAAACAACTGCAAACTCTTCCGATTTTATCGGGAGATCTTTCGCTACAATTTTTAACAGCAGGTATAAAGAATAGCCGGCTGTGTGGTTAATAGATCTGTAAACGATAGCTTTCTTACGCCAGCTGTTCTTGAACATTAACGTTCACCGGAATACTATCACAAGTTAAAAAGTTTGATTTATCTTCTAAAATTTTACTTTAAAAAGTTCCGGTTTGTAATGTTTTTCACACTCTTCAGAATATAGCTCATTATTTAAATTTTGTTGCAAAATTATTTAAAACAATCAATTTAAAATCTAAAATCCTTTCATATTTTAACACTAGAATTGTGGCGTTTGTGTAATACCTGAAACAGCGGGTTGAGGCAAATTAGCTCATCTTCTAAAATTCAAGTTGCAATGAAAAAATAATACTAGATTTGAACAGTTATGACATTTGTTCAACCTTAACATTTGAATTAAGATAAATATCACATTAAAAGTAATAAAAATTATGTATATTGTTACGACAATTGTTATCAGAACTGTGTCATTTGAGGTAGGCATACCTAAAACTATAGGATGTGTCAAATTGACCCGACGAAATGATTTACACCCCTAATCTATAATGTGCAAGAATTATTTTTAGCAACTCTTTGAAGAAACTAACATCTCTACTCACACAGTATCACTGCGATTTTTTGGAATGCACCGCTTAAGAGCTAGCACTTTCAATAGTTTCCGTCCGTATAGGCCATAATAGTTTCTTATTTTTCTTTTCTTTTTTTTCCTAGCCCTCTAAAAAATCTATACACACCAAAATGAATACCGGTATGCAAGGGCGGTGTAAGATACATATACAACACAACGAACTAAAATACATTACGAAAGTTGACCTAAGTCGAATGCACCATTTAGACGTTATTGTGTTCACTCACATACACAAACACACATATACATATTTACATCATATAAAAATAGCATAAGAAAGAAGTTCAGAAGACCTTAAAACGTGTATGTACCTTAAAGTCTGAGTCGAATTCTTTCATGATTACAACACTTTCCTTACATGGTACATGTTAACAAAAATAAAATTGAACATTTTTGTTATAAACAGACAACCGATTTGTTACATGGAGAATGTTTTAATGTTATAAAAGTAATTGCACGTCATATTATCTTTCGATAGGCCTCACTCCAGATTTTTAACATTGTTAACAGGAGTTTTAGTTTGCAATAAAATGTGAAATCACTTCTATGAAAACGTAATAGGTTTTCAAATGTTTAAAACCGATTTTTATATCTCATTAAGACACTGGGTAGTAAAAATGGAATGTGATTTTCTTACATAGTTACAATTAAATATGTGAGGCTTTCGAAAAACTTTAGGATGTCTTTTCACAGGTTGTACTGAGAGCAAGCACTGCATCAAAGGACAAGAAAGGCTTAAATCTGAAGCTACATGTTAAAATAAATCAGTTCCTGCCTGTTTTCTTTTGAACCCTGCAACGGCACTCCTTTATAACGAATCTCCCTCCTCACCAGGATTGGTCATTCCTGTAGGCGAGAGAGGTAAAAAGTCACGTTACCCTTGTGTCGATTTATCTCGCTTGGAATGAAAACGCAAATCTCCGATATATTAATCATTCAAAATTAGTGCATGGTGAATTTCGTCATAAGTGAAATAAGGATATATTTAGCAAAATATTTTGGACACAAAGTGACTATATGACTATAGACAATCGCTGGTGAAAGTTCCATTCCCCAGATTTTGAAACATATGTGCCATATATACCAAATTTAAGCTCAATCAAGCGCCTGTTTAGGAGCTGTAGTGTTCACTCACGTACACAAGCATAGCTACATACATTACTGTAGAAACAGCATACTAAATAAAGTTAGAAATCCTTAGGCGCCTTCCTCACCTAGCCAGATGCCCCTCGTGTTTGCTTGCCATAACCCAAATCGAAAAAAAAATAGCATAAAAGAATTCAGAAGATATCAGAACGTGTAAATACATCAAAATCTCCTTTTTTCATAATTACAATGCTTTCCTTACATGATACTTGTTCGGAAAATAAAACTCAATTAATAGAAATATGAGACATCACTGAATGAATAAATGTTTCAAATTCCTTTTTATAGTGCAATAATGTATATAGTTATAATTTAATGCTGCCAAAACTATTCGTTAGACGTCTCTTTCAATAGATATCATCATCGCTCTTTGGGAAATTCTCGAGATAGGGTCCTTTTCATACGTAGGGGCATTAAATCATGCAAACAACTGCAAACTCTTCCGATTTTATCGGGAGATCTTTCGCTACAATTTTTAAACAGCAGGTATAAAGAATAGCCGGCTGTGTGACTAATAGATCTGTAAACGATAGCTTTCTTACGCCAGCTGTTCTTGAACATTAACGTTCACCGGAATACTATCACAAGTTAAAAAGTTTGATTTATCTTCTAAAATTTTACTTTAAAAAGTTCCGGTTTGTAATGTTTTTCACACTCTTCAGAATATAGCTCATTATTTAGATTTTGTTGCAAAATTATTTAAAACAATCAATTTAAAATCTAAAATCCTTTCATATTTTAACACTAGAATTGTGGCGTTTGTGTAATACCTGAAACAGCGGGTTGAGGCAAATTAGCTCATCTTCTAAAATTCAAGTTGCAATGAAAAAATAATACTAGATTTGAACAGTTATGACATTTGTTCAACCTTAACATTTGAATTAAGATAAATATCACATTAAAAGTAATAAAAAATTATGTATATTGTTACGACAATTGTTATCAGAACTGTGTCATTTGAGGTAGGCATACCTAAAACTATAGGATGTGTCAAATTGACCCGACGAAATGATTTACACCCCTAATCTATAATGTGCAAGAATTATTTTTAGCAACTCTTTGAAGAAACTAACATCTCTACTCACACAGTATCACTGCGATTTTTTGGAATGCACCGCTTAAGAGCTAGCACTTTCAATAGTTTCCGTCCGTATAGGCCATAATAGTTTCTTATTTTTCTTTTCTTTTTTTTCCTAGCCCTCTAAAAAATCTATACACACCAAAATGAATACCGGTATGCAAGGGCGGTGTAAGATACATATACAACACAAAACTAAAATACATTACGAAAGTTGACCTAAGTCGAATGCACCATTTAGACGTTATTGTGTTCACTCACATACACAAACACACATATACATATTTACATCATATAAAAATAGCATAAGAAAGAAGTTCAGAAGACCTTAAAACGTGTATGTACCTTAAAGTCTGAGTCGAATTCTTTCATGATTACAACACTTTCCTTACATGGTACATGTTAACAAAAATAAAATTGAACATTTTTGTTATAAACAGACAACCGATTTGTTACATGGAGAATGTTTTAATGTTATAAAAGTAATTGCACGTCATATTATCTTTCGATAGGCCTGAGGATCGAAAGACAAGCATGCCAGCTCTTGCGCTTCGCTTCCTTTCTCATCATTGTTTTCTAGTTTACCTAATGTATTTTCTAGTGTACAACAATGCTGACCAAACGATCGGCAGCTACCTGGTCCCATATATGTCGGATTATCAAGATTGTACTGCATTAATTATACAAAAAAGTATTTCGTAAAAATTTGAGAACGTCACCCACGAAAACATTTTGATTTCAGTTTTCATAATTTTGTATTTCTCAGACTGCTTTAAAAATTCCAAGATCATTTTTCCGTTTTTAAAAAGAGGAACAATCTTGCATATGAACGTGAACTATTGATAAATTAAGCCATGTTAATGGTCCCTTAGAGGCCTAGTCGAAAAACCGCGTTCCCATAAGAACATGGAAAGTGAAGCAGCACCGGCTTGGTTACTGCTTGGGAGGGTGAACTCCTCTCTCTATAGCGTACAATAATGGCAGCTGTACGCTAATGGCACCTGGTGCACGTAAAATATGTCCCACAAGTGGCTGAGCTCATAGTGCACTGAGCTGGGAGACGGACGGTGTCTGGTTCAAAACCAGGTAACGTCCGCCCACCTAACCTGTCGGAGTTTTCCGTGGTTTTATCCGAATACGGGTAAGACGAGGGGCCCATCTCTCTTTTGTGAGACGAAGGGCTTTGACTGATCAAGACTGAATAAATTTTCAGTCGAAATGATTGTATCTTGTTATAAGTATCATTTTATGTGTTTTTTCAAACAGTTTTTATTCATTTTAATAATTTAAGATGAAATATATAATTTTATGAGAAATGGCAGTTTAGCAGTTTTTAACCATGACTAATTAGATAATATTATAAGGAAATAGATCATAATGAATAGTTTTGTATGAGGAATGTATTTTAATTTTAATGTTTAATTTAAAATATTTTCTAATTTTTTCAGCATCCACCAAAAATTTTAAATAGCTTTTTTGATCTAAATTAAACTATGTGATGACGTCAAAGCGTGGTGACGTAAGTGTTGTAAGGCTTTTTGTATTAAGAAGGTGCTGGTAGTGCTGGCTGCCTACATTATAAACTAGCCAGTACTCCCGAATTTGATAGTTGTGTGTCTGTTCTCGGAGGAAGAATAAACTTCTTTTAATACTATAAAACCTTTACTTTACACAATAATAATTAAAAAAATAAGTAATGCTGTAGTTAACTCCCCATACTGTACTGTACTCGCATTAATGGCTTAGTATGGATATTTAATTTTCAGATATTTTTTTTTCAAGATACAATATTACAAATTTGTTCCTAGTTTTATAAACTATTTCTGGCTGAATTTTGATTGCAAATACATGCAGATAATTCTTACTATTCAATAGACTTCATCATGAAAACTAACGCGTAAGTGATTTCATTGTTCAGTTTTCCTGCAATTAGCTCAAAAGTTGCTAAAAATTATTAAATGTTTTAAGATAATATGAAACCAGGTTCTACATAGTAAAAATAGCCTTCGCTCATTCAAAGGAATTATGTTCCTCTG
This sequence comes from Cheiracanthium punctorium, assembly GCA_038373885.1. Classification (NCBI taxonomy): domain Eukaryota; kingdom Metazoa; phylum Arthropoda; class Arachnida; order Araneae; family Cheiracanthiidae; genus Cheiracanthium; species Cheiracanthium punctorium. The sequence continues at coordinate 582,248 of JAWZYV010018068.1, forward strand.
CAGGGATTCCAGAAAGCGATTCCGTTTGCCTATCCATTATTCCCTTTGAAGAAACCCCCTCTAAAAGTGGTCTGCAAATATTTGAGGTGGAAAGACGATGCGTCATTGAATATGGCCAACGGAAGTGAGTTAAGGGGCTGTTCAACGGAAAGGGAATTTACAAGAACCAGTATCAAAAAATGCACGTTTGAGATTGCTAGCTTTTATAGCATATTAGCTACAAATAAATATATGCAATTTTAGGAATGCCAATTTTTGACTGTGTACTTTAAATAAGATTTTTTTTTCACTTTAAAATATTCATCAGTCAGTGTGGGATATTTATTTAGATGTCCACCTTGAACACAATATTGGCTTACATATCGTCGTGGGTGTTTATTTATAATTTTAAATAAATATTTGATGGTACAAATATAAATAAAATCTTTTCAATTAATATTTATTGAAGATTTGATTTATTAAAATTATTTGAGATCCAAAATGGATTTTTATGCAATACTGAGCAGCGGTAATTTGCCTCGATGTTTTTCTAATAAATCTTTACAAGCAAAGATACCAAACGAGAGCATATAAAAACTGTACGAGAGGGGTGTTTGCATTCCGCCACACAGCTGGGCATTTTAGAATAGATAAAAACAGAACATCAATCCTCGAGACACGGAAAACAAAGTGTAAATATTCTCGTAACCCATTTATGCGTAGTGTCGGACGGTATTTTGCTATCAGTCAAAAACGTTTCCCGGCCTTTATTCACGAGTATTGAACCTCAACTTCAATTTTAACTCGACCAAGTAAGATGTTGAATTTTCAGTTTTTATACATGATTATTTTAAAAGAAATCATCCCTTGTTCAAAAAGTTGACATCAGAAATTATTATTGCTGGTATTAGCAAAATTATCTAGGCTCAAATGAGTTAGAAATAAATTAATTAACAGTACAGGTACATGTATCTTTTAACAGTGTTCTTCTAAAGAAGTTGAAGTATTACAACATTCTGAGCAGTATGGTTTTATTTACAAAAGTGATGATATATATATGTAGCCGCATTTGCATAAGCGTTCTGTTCGGGAAGAAGCTTACCTTCAACATTGCTCAGAAAATCAGTTATCCTAAAAATTATTTTTTGTATATGGTCTGCAAAATTTCAGTCACGCTACGGTAAAATTACCTACTGTGCCATGATTCTTGACATTAGATCAGCAAATATGATGTTGGGAAATAAATGCCCCATGGCTTGTAAAGTAATTAGTAATAATACATTTAGATCTCCTGAAAAGGTCTTCACTACACACTATTGGTTTAAAACAAAATCTACATAGAATTTAAAATCACGAAATATTAAAAGCAATGCATGTTACACAGTAGTCTTAAAATAAGAGGTCATCCAAAGTTAAAATTTAACTACCATTGTCTACTTAGTACAGAGAAAGTAACTGGCATAGAAAAACAAATTAAAATATTTTAAATTATACAAACTGGTTCATCAAACATCACCTAGAACACCCTTTTCTCTATCTATGTGTTAAGTCATACAGAAATCTACCCGTATTTTTACATACTTTAATAAACGTTCATAGCTTTTATTGATAATTCAAATCCATTAGAATTAATATAAAACTTTATACTAAAGGTTTTTTGAAGAACAAAGAATGATTTGTGGCATTCTAATAACAGTGTATAAATCAAAAAGTCATTTAACACTCAAAAGAATTCGAAATGTTTCTATGATCTTTCCATAAGTATTTATACGAATAAGAAATTGCAATAGATTTTACACAAACAATTGCGCTATTACATTTTTTCATGCATAAATAATTAAAAAATACTGTATTACACGTTCAGAACTGCTTTTGAATATTTCGTTAGAGATAGTAATTTATTGAATGCAAAAAAGCGGCTTATGGAAAGTATTGTTGGAGTCTTTTACTCTTTTAGATATTTTTTTAAGCTGATGATGTTACATGATTGTTTGGAAAAAAAATTTGATATCTATTTGCGTTGACTTTAAGTAGAAGTTATGAGCAAGTTAACAAGCATTACCATACCACACTAACCCAAGTTAGGTACGTTGAGGATCGCTGCAGGAAACCCGCTTTAAGAAACTCTTTCCAACTTCTGCTGGAAAGTAAAAAGGTAAACATTTCTCTCAAAGACGATATAACAAGCGTAGTTAAATGCTTTTTTTTACAATATGTGCCATATCGGCAAGGTCATCTTCGGAGATATTTGCAAGAGTCCCACTTTCACTTTGCAACGTCTAAATGTGTGACCGTCATTCAACGGTCTCCCTTGGTTTTAGATTCCTCTTCTACTAATGTTACTGCAGAACTGGCTCTCTAGATGAATTAATGGCGCACTTTATTTATACAACTTTATCTACGATAATAACTTGGGGTTAATTTAATTGTCGTAGAAAAAAAATTGCCCGTAGCTTGTTGGGATAAAGTCGAGAAACTTGTGGTCCATTGAACACCAACTTCTGTCGGTCTGTAAAACAGTTTTTGACGTCTTAAGGAAAATTGTTTAAAAAGTCCAATGTTTCAGAGAAAGTAGTTACTTATTTTCAGTAAAGATTTAGCAAACTTTAAAATGCCTGTTATAAAACAAGGCACGGTTTTTGGGTCTCAAATTTGAAAGAAATAAAAAAAAGTCCGGCCAACAAGTCATATCAGCTACCCATCACATGTGTAATTTTGTGTAAAATCTGAATCATTGAGAGTTGTACACTATAATTGCAGCAGGAAATCTCAAGCATTTGCTTTTAACTAATTGCCCGTTTCTAAAAGGCACATATACTTTTGTGAACGTTATTAACATAAGTGGCGTACCGCCAATGTCTGAAATTTAGTGTTTGGTGCTCTTCATTGAGACTTTCCAATGTGAATTCTCTCAGTAATTACCTCCTTGTTACTCAGTAATTACTTTCCCGAAAAATTTTGGGGGCCAAATTTCGACATAAAAACCGATTTTGACTACCTCTAAATTTAATTTAAAATTTTTTTTTGATGCATCTCATCGTAGGCTAGCATGCACGATCATATTAACGCGTCTGCAACTCATTTTGACCAGTGGCGAGTCTACTGTGGCCAGTTTTTCAATGTCGTCTGTACGTACGTACGTACGTACGTATGTATGTAACTCGCATATCTCAAAAACTATTGGTCGTAGAATGTTGAGATTTGATATTTAGGATTGTTCTATGATCTAGTTGTGCACCTCCCCTTTTGGTGGCAATCGAATGGATAGTTTATGTACAGGACCGCCCAAAAGATTCGAAATACATTACGCTCTATGGGCCGAAATTCATTAAACTCGCCTAACTCAAAAGCTATTAGGCGTAGAATGTCGAAACTTCATATTTTGGATAGTTGTAACATCTAGTTGTGCACCTCCCCTTTTGGTTCCATTCGACTGGATAGTTTATCTACAGGACTGCCCAAAACATTCGAAATACATTACACTCAATGGGCCGAAATTCATTAAACTCGCATATCTCAAAAACTGTTAGGCGTTGAATGTTGAAACTTTATATTTAGGATTGTTGTAACATCTAGTTGTGCACCTCTCCTTTCGGTTCCATTCGACTGAATAGTTTATCTAGAGGTCCGCCCAAAAGATTCGAAATACATTACGCTCTATGGGCCGAAATTCATCAAATCGTTTTTTAGAGGTATTGGGCTATTTCAAACGACTCAGAAGTGATATATGCTGTAAAGAGTTAGAAAATGAATTTCTCCATTAAAAAAAGTGTCTTTATCATTTATAGTTCTGCTACAGGAACACTCAAAAGATTTCCAATACATTACGGTCAATAGCAATTTTAGGGGCATTCATCCATTTCAAGCACAATACCGTCCTACCACATAAGTTAGGTAATGGTCCGACCACGGTCACGTGCCTCCCTCAAGAACTATGCCAAAAGTCGCCAAGCTTGGCGACTTTTGGTGTACGTGTGTGCATATTTAACTCTCAAATCTCAAAAGCTATTATGAAATTTCATATATAAGAATGTTGTAACATCTAGTTGTGCATCTCGATTTTTGGTTCCAATCTACTGGAGAGTTTATTTACAGGACCACCGAAAAGAATTTCAGTACCTTAATGTCTATGGACATCTTCATTATAATACAACTGTAGACAGTCATTGTTTGGTACATGCCCAAAATCTCGCCGTCTGTCCTCGACCTTGGCGAGTTTTGGCGAAATATCGCCAAATTTGGCGATAGTCAGTCATTTGGTCCATGCCCAAAGTATCGCCATTTGTCATCGTTCTTGGCGAGTTTTGGCTAAATATCGCCAAATTTGGCGATAATCTGTCATTGTTTGGTTTATGCTTAAAATCTCGCCAAATGTCGTCGACATTGACGAGTTTCGCCGAAATATCGCCAAATTTGGCGCCAAAAATTATTTCCTATTTTGTATAACTCTAAAACTTTAACCCGGAGATTTTTTAACTTTGTATTTAGAACTATTGTAATATCTAACTGTTTTCAATATCTTTTTTGACATCAATCGACTGAGAATTTATTTACATGGTGAGCCAAATGACTTCTAATACATTGAGGTGTATAGATGCATTCAATTCATTGAAAGTCTGTGGTCAATGACTACTTTGGCTATCCCCAAAATCTCGCTGACTATCTCAAGTTTGTCGGCTTTTGGTGAAATATCGCCAAATAAAGTGTCAGTAGGAAATCTTTCAAATTGAACTCAGCTTGGCGATATCGAAATATTTGGCTAGAAATCGCTAAACCTTACTATTATTGATATTTTATCTCTTTCAAACAAATAAATTTAGAGGAAGTGCGTCGAAAATATTTTTGATCTAATGGACGTGCAAGGAAGTCATGTGATGGACACATCAGATTTTTTTGCTAGCAGCAAAGGGACGCTTTCATAGCGGATTTTTAGCCTCCCTTTACATTCTCTGCTGCGGCTTCTTTTCGAAACAAGTTCAATTCACTGACTGCCAAATTTTGAGAGCACACGGGGTTTTTGGACTTGCCGCCTGTGTGTTAGTGCGTTGAGATGACACATCTGTCATTAGTAAAGAGAAAAAGAGGTTTCTCATTCCCCAAATACACACACAGGTGAAAGCACGCACATACCAACAGAATGGTATTCGACGAGCATAACCCTACCTTAATGGAAGGGTCTTAGGTTCAACTTCGCTCGGTTCATGAAGCATACTCAAAATGCTTTGCTTTTAGCCCGCCACTGTCTGACAACAGAGTAGCTTGATAGCTTAAGACACAATAATCATCACTGAACAGTACAGTAAAAGCATTTAATTTGAAATAAAAATTTTTTAACATATATTTTGTGGTGTTGAATTTATTCAAAACTTAGCATCAGTATCTTTATATTTACTGTAAATATTTTTCAGAATAACATTATTCTGTACTTTACCATGTGACTACCCCGGTCTACAAGTCTCTGGAAAATAAAGAAAGAAAACATATTGTAACACACGGAGGATTCGAGGAGGATTGTAACGCTTGACGCTATTTATCGTAATTTAATCGTCTGTTATTTGGGTTTGAATACACCTGAGAATAAGTTTTTGAAATTTTCATTCACTTGGAATTGTGCATTTTTCTGCACAGCTTTTCTCCATCTATTTCTAATGTGCTACATTCAGAAAAAGGATGTTAGAAATATCAATTTCAATTGTGTTTAATCACACTCATCAATAATGCTATACTTTCCAACTTAATGGAATAAGGAAAGAAAATAGGGAAGACCGACGGATTATAATACGCTTATAATATATAGTGCTGTAGTGCGTATTTAAAATCTGAAAGTGTTTCAGATTTTCTTACTTTTTTTTCCCCTTTCCGTTTTGTGATAAAGGCCAGTATATCCAGAAGCTCTTCAGAATTAATGTAGGACGAAGATAACTTGTACCTTTTTGTGGGTTTTTATCATTTAACTATGTATTTTTTCTAACCAGGGGCGGCCCGACACGGTAAGCATCGCATCTCGGAGCCGGCTTCAAAGGGCCGTCATTTCGTAATCACACTAACTAGAGCATAAAAGGGGGAGTCTTCTTTTAAATTAGCAGGGGGGCTTATCTGTTTTTAACCATCTTAATTTTAAATTCCATTCAGAATCCGAGAGATTTCAGTGCCAAGAAAGCCGGTGAGGAACAGGTTTCTCTCCGAACAAGATTTATTAAGATGGCGAACCAACTGGTGGCCGGACGCGGCTAGTAGTACAATAGGAAAAAGTGAAGTCACCTAGAAAAATCAAAACAAACGAAAGATACTATGGCATCAAAGAACAAGTTTTTAAAGTAGTTACTTATTTTTTAACTTAAAGCGTGTATTGTCCTTGTACACAAAATGGACTTTAAACCATCATGTAATAGAATTTACATTTTTGATCAAACTGGTTGCCTTCGAAAACGTACCATTTCTGGTAATATGCTTTATAATGCACAGTACAAAATGTGTTAGTCTGCGTAGAACCAGAATAATATTAAATGAATAGACAACACGCTTAAACTTTCTCATTTAAATGTTCGTAGATTAAAATCTACAGCTTTCTTTTTAAGTAAGCAATTTATTGGAGTAAATGCATTATTCAGGTCTTTCCAGAGACTATTGAAGTGTAATGCTTTTGGTTAGTGTTGTAAAATGTGCACATATATTTTACACAGTGTAAATTAACATGAAATTTGTATTTAGTTTAGCGCAAACATATATAATATAATGGTTTTATATGTGTTTTTTGAACACTAGTATTTCAGGAATATTATTTTTTATTTATCATTTCTCAGAGCTTTTACTCAAAATTTGTTCTTGCGTCAAAAAATTTATTCAAGAAGTACAGTTATTTTTCAAAAATGTTTCCGTAGGAAAAGAATTCCGTTTTCAAAATAAGACGGTAAATCGAATTCTGGTGAAATTTATTACAGATTACCGAAATTAAAGTTTTCTAAAGCGTGTTTGTTAATGCTTCCAAATTAATATCAGGTTGTAACGAAAGTTTTCCGCCATATCTGCCTGAAAAACTAACTTCTAACTCTTTAGATAACTGTTTTTGAACTTTCGGTACCAAACCTGCACAGTGTCACATGATACAACAATAGTACTTAAAGCTGTACTCCTAATTCGTTGATATTATGTAGCTTACTTTTTGCAACACAACTGGAAGTAAATGATGGTTCTAATCCTCTAGAGTGATAGTTCCATTTGAGACACCTTATACTTAATGATAACTATATTTTTTACAGATTTCACAACACAGTGTTATAAAGTAAGCCTCTTTCTTTCAAATGCCAAAAATCGTTTGACAAAATATGAGCAAATACGCCAACGAGAACTGTGTGCTGACGATGTTTGCGGTGGCAGGAAACTTTCGTTACAACCAAATATAATCCATCACATCCATCACAACTAATAACTTTTCTTTCATCAGAATTACCCACCACAACTTTCAAGTGCATTCACTTAAACTTAAGATTAGTTTTTGTAAACTTAGGAGATGCCTCACCACAAAATAAAAGTGTATAATCTGGTAAAAGTTGAAAGAAATGCCAGCTATGTTAAATGAAAGTCCATCCAGAGAAAAGCATCTTTAAGCACGTGGAATCTTTACACAAGAATCACTATACACCCTACTTCGCATTAAGACTGCGAAGTTAAAAAAATCTGGCGTGAACAATACATGATTTTCTTGAATGTATATTAAATCAAAAATATTTTCTGGGAGCTTCATCTAAACTTATTTTGTTTGAAAGAGATAAAATACTGCAGTTATACTAAGATTTAGCGATTTCTACCAAAATATTTCCGATATCGCCAACTAGGGTTCAATTTGAAACATTTGTTTCTGACACTTATTTTGGCGATATATTTCGCCAAAAGCCACAAGCTTGGGATAGTTTGCGAGATTTTGGAGATAGCCAAAGTAGTAATTGACCACAGACTTTCAATGAATTGACTGTATCCATACACCTTAATGTATTTAATGTGTAATTCACCTACATAATAGTGTAATACACCTATATAATATTTATACAACGTAATGTATTTAATGTTCACCTATTACATAATGTATTTAATGTGTAATACATACTAATGTGTAATTTAATGTGTAATACACCTTAATTTATTTAATGTTGTACAATGTAATCTGTAAATAAATTACTCAGTCTATTGCAATCAAAAAAGAGATGCATAGTTAGATGGGACAATAATTCTAAATACAAAATTTCAATATTCTACGGTTAAAAGCTTTGGAGTTATATGAAAAACGAAATTATTTGTGACTCCAAATTTGGGGATATTTCGGACAACCCGACAAGGTCGAGGGCAAATGGCAAGATTTTGGACATGGCCCAAACAATGACTGACTGCAGGCGTAATATATTGAAGATGTCCGCAGACATTAATGTATTGAAATTCTTTTGGGTGGTCCTGTAGATAAACTCTACAGTAGGTTGGAACAAAAAATCGAGATGCACAACTAGATGTTACAAAAATTTTATATATCAAATTTTATCATTCTACGACCAATAGTTTTTCAGATATGAGAGTTAAATACATACGTATACGTACATACACCGAAAATCGCCAAACTTGGCGACTTTTGGCGTAATTTTTGAGGGAGGCACGTGGCCGTATCGGACCATTACATAACTGTATGGTAAGAATGTATTGTGCTTGAAATGGATGAATGTCCCTAAGCGTTGGTTTTTCTTTTGAGTGTTTCTGAAACAAAACTATAATTGATAAAGACAGTATTTTCGATCGAGAAATTCATTTTGTAACCTTTAACAGCATATATCACTTCTGAGTCGTTTGAAATAGCCGAATACCTTTAAAATACGCTTTATTGAATTTCTGCCCATGGAGCGTAATGTATTTACAATCTTTTGGACGGCCCTGTAGATAAACTTTCCAGTCGATTGGGACCAAAAGAGAAGGTGCACAACTAGATGATAACGCAATCCTGAGTGTAAAGTTTCAACATTCTTCGACCAATCGTTTTTGAGATATGCGAGTCACATACGTACGTACATAATGACGGCATGGAAAAACTGGTCAAAATTGACTCGCGGGCTGTCAAGATGGGTTCTACATTCGTTAATATGAATGTGTATGCATGCGTACGATGAGATGCATCGCAAAAATTCTTAAAAGTAAATTTAGAGGTTTTCAAAATCGTTTTTTTCCTCGAAATCTGGCTCCCGAAATTTTTCGCGATCACATTACTTCCTTAGTAAATGTTACATATGAGGGCACATTAATTTTTCTAGGATTCTATTGATGTAGAAAAATGAAGATTTTAATCTCATATGTTAATAAAGAAAATTATTTTTCCACATCATGTTTCCATCTACAGTGGAACCTGCCTAACGTGACCTCGCTCGGTGACGACAAGACTGGTCACCTTACAAAGGTAGCACTTTAATAAATTTGTTCATGCTTAGAATTCAAATAAGCACTTGCACAAATACTCTACAATTTATGTATAACAAGATCTCAAAATCAATAAATATTATCCATGAACAAAAAAGAGGAATGTAGGGAGCAAAAGAAAATACTGAAACATTAAAGTGCACATTGCATGCAAACTGTGTGCAACTTCCACATAGTTTCAATATGTATTTTAATACTTCTTGGTCACAATGAATAAAAAAATAATAATAAGTATGGATGAAAAATATAAATTTCCGTTTTGCAGTTTTAACGTATTAGTAAAGTACAGTTTGAATTTTTAGGTTGTTTTTATGTTTGCACAAATATAGTTCCCCAACAATTTTATTTTGAATGAAAAAATCGGTCATTTTTTTGTGTAAAATTAGATTTCTTACTTGAAATTGCAGTTTCTGTCATCTTTTCAATGTTTCTTATAGGAATCAGCATATCTGGGCAGTTCGTCAAAGCATACAGCTGCATTTTTTTTATTCATTTGCAACATTTCACTGACAGGATTTGCAACATTGCTGATTTGCAACATTTGACTGAGCAGGAATACACTCCTCAGTCTCGGCCCCCGGTTCAGCATCACATTCAACTTCCTCCTTTCATTTTCATTAAGAATACCATCAATCAAATGATCCATGTCTATGAAATTATCACACGATGGAACATTATTATCAAAATTTAAAAATGTTTCAGCACTTACCGAGTTTTCTGACTGAAGTTGGTCAATAAGGCATTGCATACTAGAAATATCGTTTACTTCAGGAGAGACGCTAACTTGTACTGAAACTTCATTACTAATGTTAGATGGAATCACTTGGAAAAAAACCAGCCTTTTTAAAGCACTTAAAAATTGTAGAGGAAGATACCAGGTCCCAAGACTCTTTTATCCACATGATGGCATCCAAAATATTCATCGTCATAGCAATTTCATTTGCAGATTTACAAGAGTCAAACCTAGCAATCACAGCTTGGAGTAAAAGGTTTCTGTAATACAGCTTAAACGCTTGAATTATTCATTGATCTAACGGTTGAAGGTGTGAAGTTGTGTTCGCAGGTAAAAACAGAACTTTAATATTGGTAAACGATAAATTACTGGGATGAGCAGGACAGTTTTCTATAAACAAGAGAATTTTACTGTTTTTTTGTTTAATTTGCTTGTTTATCCTTTTTAACCATTCTTAGAAAATTGTAACTGTCATCCATGCGTTACAATTGGAATACCATATTACAGGTAAATTTTTGGGTTTACGCTTCTAAAGCATTGTGGCTTCTTAGCTTTCCCCATTACGAGGGGTTTTAGTTTTTAACCAGCTGCATGCCAGTAGAACTGTTATTGTATCCTTTGATAAATTTTCATCTTTACAAGAATCACCAGGGACTACTAAACTTTTACTTGGTATAGCTCGAAAAAATAATCCACACTCATCTGCGTTAAAACTATCATGCTTATCATAATTTCCTATAAGTGAAGGCTATCTTTAAAATTGTCAACTAAACATGATCAGCATCTTTAGATTCACCACACAAAACTCTCTGTGAAATATTGTGCCTTTTCTTGAATGACTGATGCCATCCGTTTCAAGCTGTAAAATCTGAAATGACAAGTTTTTGGAAAAGCCTAAGGCAGCTTCTTGCAGCATTGTTCCTGAAATCCGTGCATTCATTCCTCGCATTCTTTTGAACAATTTGAGAGTGGATGTGTTCACCCCTAATCTATTATTTTTGCGAATTTTATGGCTTCGTATGTCACTTTCATTATCTTCATATCGTTGCAGATATTCAGACTTCAGTTTACTGATATTACTCACTACAGTTTTACTGATGTGAAATTTTTCTGAAACTGAACTCTGGCTGTTCTCAAGATATCTTATAACTTCAATCTTTTCTTTTAAACATAATTCTTTGTACTGTTTATGCTTTCCAGGCTCCATTTCAAAATCTTACATCTCAAAAGATTTTCACCAAAACAAAATTTGAATTTACTTTTCGTCAAAAACTTTTAAACGAAATAAAAGAAGTAAACACAAGGATATCTGCTCATTCATGTGAACAAGGATAATCCAATCTTAAATTGAAAAGTATTTTCACTAGCGTAAATTAAGAACACATTGTTTACGAAACACACTGTATTGTACAGCAGAGTGCTAAAATGGCCTGTCGCCAAATTAATCGCCAGGTTGAAAAAATGATAAGAAATGGCTTTATGAATTTGGCAAAATTTAAATGTGACTCGCCACGAGGGTGATCACAACAGAGTTTTTGTAGCCTAGACAAAATTATTGTAATCCTGTGGGAAAGGAAGAAAATTAAATTTAATCTCAGAATTCACAGACTGCAGGCGCCAAGAAAATGCATTGCAAAGGCGAAAAACAAAGTAACTTAAGAAAGAGTTAAATAGCATTATTGACGGATAAGAGATTTAAAATGGCAAGAGAATAGGTAATTTAGAATAGGTTAGAACATTTAGAAAAGGTAAAGAGAAATCAGAAGTACTCTTAAATGCGTGATTAACTTCATCAAAAATAATTATAAGTGCGTGATTAACTGCATCACACACACCTCTTACCAGAAACCATACTGAATCAATTTTAGAATCAACGGAAATATAAAAGAATAATCCAGAGTAAAACAAGTTTTCTTTTTTAATTTATTTATCTAATTGTTTTCTTTTCTTAATTCATCTATTGAGAACCAATGTTACAGAAGCGAGAATAAGTGTTCAGATCAAATCTTCTGTTAAACAACTGAAAAGGGATATAGCATTCTACATTATATGAATGCGTTTTATATTCAAGAGGCAGTTCATTGTGGAAAGTGGTCATATTTGACAGGTTAAAAAACTTATTTTTGGCAGATTAATTGGTCACTATACCGTTTTCACAGGTGGTCAATTTACAGGATATTTTTCCTATACATTTTTTTATGAGTTACAGTGAAATTTCATAAAAGTGTACACTTTAGAGAGGTGGTCTCTATCAACACCTCCTAGATATAGAAAGCCTTACAACTGCCACGTCACCAAGCTTTGACGTCATCATTTGGCCTACATTTAAAAGTTTGATTGTGGCAAAATAAAATTATTAAAAATTTCTGGAGAATTTAACCATGATTGGATATATTTTAATAATTTGAGATATAAAAATATAATTTTACGACAAATGGCAGTTTTTAACCAGAACTAATTAGTTAATTTGATAATCAAATCGATCATACTGAATATCTTGTATGAGAAAGATATTTTAACTTTAATGTTTCATGTAAGATATTTTCTAATATTTGTAGTTTTTACCAGAAATTTCTAATAGTTTTATTTTGTGAAAATAAAACTTTTAAAAGTAGGCCAAATGATGACATCAAAGGTTGGTGACGTAAGAGTTGCAAGGTTTTCTATATGTACGACGCGTTGATACAATGCCTGAGAACAGAAACTTTTACATCATCACTAGGTCCACTAAAATGACGTCATCAAACATTTAACTTCACAAAGTAAAACCTATTCAAAGTTTGTGGTGAATTTACTCCCGAATGAAACATTTTAATGATTTAAGACAGAAATCGTTTAAGGAAATTAAGCAGGACTTTAATGTAATTTATCTGTACATTATTTGTATTTTCAGTTGCATTAAGACTGTCAAGCGTAAAAGAAAAAATAAATAATAAATTACTATAGACAAAAAATAAATAAGGGGTTTACTGTGACTGATTTTTTTTTATTTCGCTATTGTTTTTATAATTTCCATTACTGCTTTTTAAGTGCTTCTTAGCAAACACTTTTGTGAATTAGCTTTCGAGCGACCAGTTCTACATACTACCACGGCATTAATTCTTATAAATGGTTAAATAGACCACGACATATGAACACCTTCTGTTCTTTCACGACAGCCACAACCAGTTTACTAGTACGGCCGTCTTATTACATCTAATGTTTCCCGTAGTGACATGCTGCCCAATGCAGAATTTCTAATCATAAAGTAAAAAGATCCTTTGGATTTTTTGTGGTGGTTTTCATTTAATTAAATTGTACTTTTGTTCGAAAATTGTAATATAGCTATAGACTTAATGCAACTTCTGGTGGTTTAGACCCGTTCTAATAAAATGAGATGTAGATTTTTAAAAACTTATCCTATAGCTAATAACACTTGTAAAATTTCATTTTAAATCCTTTTATTTCATTAAATCAATCATTAATTTATTATTTCTACCTCAAAATAGGAATGTACGATTAATGTCAATAAATTTAAAATTTGGAATGTTTTTCTATATTTCTATCACTCTTTCCTATAAAGTTTTCATACCGCTGGTGAAAAAGAAAAACTTGTTTTTCCTGAAAAACATGTGCAATATAACAAACTATATTTATAAATAAAGAACATACGTTAGCTGCAGCTATAAATGTTACTTTAAGAACGATATAAAAATTTACAATTGCTAATTACCAAGACCATCCTGAAGCAAATATTTGTTTTCAAAACTTAAGTGAACTTTCAAAATTGTTGTAGGATATTAATTCATTTCAAAATATTGAAAATTTCTTAGTTTATATATATTCATGGTGGCGACACCAGTAATTGGCACCAGAAAATGTTTGGCTGCAGGGATTGAAACCTGGTGCTCCAAGAATGTGCACCAAGACATGAGTGGAAAAAATGCTTATATATCTTGAACTTTCTCTTAGCTAATAATATATACAGGGTTATCCATAACTCTTTGAAAATATATTACGAGGGGATTGAAGAGATCATGTGTAGCACAAATCAAAATAGAACCCCTGGTCTGTCTCCGACTGTTATCCCACAGTAAGGAACGTTCAAAACTTAAATAAATGCCCGTTTTCTGAAGTTTCTAAACACGCTAGAAAAAAAGGAACCCCATATTGACGTTGGCCCCTTGATGGCGAGTTGCAAGCAATAAAACTGTGGAATAATAGAAAATCAAACATTTGCGAACATTTTAAAATGTTAATTCCTTAAATAAGGTTCGAGAGAAAACCAGTAAAATTTATAAATAAAAATGGCCCATTCTCATATCTGTGGAAAAACCTTACAGTGAACTGTCTCGGTTGACTTGTTCGGAATAAATTTAGATTTTTCTTCCCTGCAGTTCATTCATCACTGCATAGTCCACGCCTAAACGATTAAGCTGGATAATTGACTGATGAGTCTATACAGTTTAGCTAAAGAAAGATGGTGATATGATGTTAGCGCTATGAAATACTGATAGAGTACAATTATTATTACTATTATTTTTCTTATAATTAGTTTCTCTGTCTGAAAAAATTAAAATTAAAATTTCCAGATTTTCATACTTAAAGATAATTTCTGGGCCCCCTTTTTGTTGGGACGCAGGCGCTTGCCCCGTATGCCCAGACAGAAATAAGCCTTTTGACATGAAGTGCGCAGACGTTTAGTATAAACAAAGTAATCAGCCTCTACGAAAATACTATAGTTAGCCACTTTTGAATAACACTGAGACTATTACTTAATCAGAGTTCTTCAGCTAGACTGACTGACTGATTGAAGTACGGTCATAATGGAGCGCCATAGCGGAAGCCGCATTATCTTCATCGGCGAGAGATAGGTATCGAGGTCCCATATTATGTGTCAGAACAACACCGTCTAGATACACAATTCCTGAGAACAGAAACTTTTACGTCACCACTAGGTCCACTAAAATGTCGTTATCAAACATTTAATTTCACAAAATAAAACTATTCACGTTTCTGGTGAATTTACTCACGAATGAAACATTTTAATAATTTAAGACAGAAAATTCAATTTTACGACAAATAGGAAATTTTAACTATCACTAATTATATAACATGATACAGAAATAGATCATAATAAATTATTTTTTATCAGAAAGGTATTTTAATTTTTATTTTTAACTAAGGTATTTTCCAAAATTTATATCATCCACCAGGAATTTTGAATAGCTTTACTTTGTGAATTGGAAACTGCTAGGCCGTCATCTTGGAAGACCTATTGATGATGCCAAAGTTTCTGTTCTAAGGCCTTCTATATCTAGGAGGTGATGTCTCTATACCAAAGGTGGTCACTTTAGCAGGTGCTGCTGTACAAGTATCCAGAGTTACTGACCACAATTACCTCCCTGGCAATGCAGAAATACGCTCATCGGAAAAAAACCCATGATAATTGATGCATTTTCTATCTTTTATATCGTACATTGTACCAATAAGCAAAGATTCACCGATTAAAGGTACACATGTTAGATTTTTCCTCTCAATTTTTAAAGAATCAGTTTAAGCTCCTGCTGTTTGAGCTCCTATCCAGTTCTAAATGAGAAAAGGCGTTTTCAACACATTTCTTTCAGTATGGAAATGGACGAATTTCAGGATATATCACATGAAAAATATAAAAAAGACGTCTTAAAAAATCTAGCAAAGCACATGAGGTATTATTTTGTAAAGGTCATAATTTATGAACTTTCTCCATTTTACAAATGTGTGAGTAATAATCAAGGCCGCACACAGGGAAGGACCAGGGGGTCTCCCCCCTGCCCCCCCCCTTGGTAAAAAGAGCGAAATAGATGAGGTATTATTTTGTTAATGCCATAACTTAGGAACTTTCTGCATTTTAACAAAAAGTGAGCAAAAATGAAGAATTCACATAGCTAATGTATAATATCGCCGAAAGAAGAACGTACTGATTAACATTTCAGTGTTTTAAAGAATATATTCCTTTTTTAAAATTAAAATAAACTATTTTAAGTCCAATGTGTAACTGCTCCGTGTAGAACTACAGGTGGTTCTCTTTTATAACGGGAATTTTCTATTTCTTCTCGGTTTTGCAATATCACTCATCAAACAGGCTTCGTTCTACTCTCTTAATCCCTTAACCGTTATATCAAGGAAACAATCATAAAATTGGCTATATTTTATTCCAGAAAATTGTATGAAAATAAGTGCACGTACAATATTTATATTCATTTTTAGGTTTTGGACATTTTTTAGAGCGAAAGAAAAAAAAAAGTTAAATTTCTAGGAAAAGCCAACATCTAGAGTTATTGTGACTGAATGTGTGTTTTGTAGTAAGCAGGGAATCATTAAAATATATATGTTTTAAACACTAAAGAATAATTTTACTTTAAGTACTTCGTAAAATAAACAAATATTTGTAAAGTATTGTTTGAACATAAGTAAAAATAGTGAGCTAAGATCATAAATACCGTCTACTAAAAAAAAGACTATCTCCGAATTAAGTTAGAAATAGTCTGGTATTGTCATCTGTTGTGTAAAATGAGATAAAACGTATTCTTGCATAAGAATTGGAATGCTCTTATCTTTCTGGTCCATAACATTTGAATACTATTGTCCATAAGTCTAATTAAAACTCACAGAAAGATGATTACAAAAATATTGTAAATTTAGAAAAGAGTAGAAAACTAAAATAAAATACGTGATAATAGGAATCACGTAAAAAAATAAGTCCTTATATTTATTGAAAACGGCTATTTTGCACGAAAATGCATATATTATATCTTAAAGAAATATTCTTTCCCCTGTAAGCTGTTGAAGAGGACATTTTTTAAAAATTAATGCAACTAAAACAGGAAGAAACTGTAAAATTATCACACGTTTTCATGTTTTGACTAACCTTTATTGAAAAGTTATTGCATAGATTTTCATTCAATTTATTTACAATACTTAGTTGATTCTCTTGAAATTTCATAGGTTCTTGATGGTTTTCACAAAGGAACAACTTTATTTAAATAAGTAAGTAAATTCGATATTTTTTAAAAATACTCATACAGATGAAGATGTTATTTTTAAGCTAGCAAAACATGAATAAAAATTTGTAATTACACATTTTAGAGTGCAATGAAGAGGGAATATTTTCATAAATCTATTTTCATTACAGAATTTCGGGAAACTGATTTTTAACTGCAGTCATTTTAAAAAACACCTTAAAACTTAAGAAATACATATTTTTTTTTATAAAGGTGTGACGTTTGGCTATTGTGAGCGTACATACACTGTTGTTAAAGGCAGAGGTTTTAGCGCTATCATAAAGGAAGAACTGATTTCACATTAAAAGAAATCAGAATCTTCATATCGACTCAGAGTCGAAAGGAGTCGAAAAAGAGTTGAAAGGATGTTTCATTTAATTTGAAGGTTTTTTTTCGAATCTTTGGTGTTTCATTTCTTGGTTGGTGGTCGGATTTAAAGTTTCATCTGTCTGTGGGTGTGGAGTGGGTCGAACATCGTTTGCTTTTGGCGGGGGGCATAGGCGTTACTTCCTAAGGGCAAGAGGGGGTCAATCCCCCACGAAAAAAAATTAAGAAAATTCAAGTATCAGAGCTATTTATAATAACGATATTTTCTACAATCGGAAACATTTTGTCACCCCATCCAAATATTACATGCCAATTTACGCCAATGCTCGTGGAAGAGCGGGGGGGTGGTGTCTCAAAGTTGTTTAAACCTTTTTCCCTCGGGGGTACTCCCTCCTTCCAACTTGTCTGGCTGGTTTAATATTTGTTTAAAATTTTTTTGAAACATCCCTTTTCTACTTTTAACTTCAATATATGTCCCCCTGCATCCCACCCTCAAGAAAAAAAAAAAAAAACCGGAACGTTAAGTTTACATGGTGGCGGGGTTTCATGTGAAGGGAAATAGAATGAAATAAAGTTAGGATTGTGCTTGTCACTTTTAATGAAGGATACAGGGGCGGTATTAAGCGCTCTCACAAAAGGACTTTGTAGTAAGCAAAATAACATTTCGCTTTATTGCTGCAGATTTCGTTTAAGATATTTTTTTTACCTTGTTTGTCGTTTAAGGGGAATTATTTTATTTTCTTTCGTAATTCAGAGAAATACAAAATAGGGTCTAAAGCAGTGGCGTAGTTAGTGTTATTGACAGTGGCGTAGCCAGGATTTTATTTCGGGTGGGCTGGATATCAAATTTAAAGATAAAGTTCAATTGTAAGCTAAGTAAAGGGTCTCATTTTTTTGGGGGGGGCAGCAGCCCCTCAGTAGGACTGGAACAAAAATCGATAAATATCGACATATCGGTTTTATTTCAACATCAAATATCCGATATTCCCATTTTCATTTCAGTGAAATCTCGAATTCGATAAAGGTCAAAAATACAGGCCGGCCAGAGGCGTAGCCAGAAATTTTTCATGGGGGGGGTTATGACTACTGCAACTCATATATATGTATACGTGTGTATGATAATGTAGTGAAGAATATACATTTTGTATGGCAAAAAATTCCTCATGGGGGGTTATGACCCCCTAACCCCCCCCTTGGCTACGCCTCTGAGGCCGGCGATAAGAAAATCCTGAGATCAATACCAGCTTGTGATGCTTTTGCTACTGCTTTCTCTCCGTTGATGACGATGCCGGATCGCGGAAAAAACAGCTCCATGGTTTATTAGTCTAATTACCATAATTAATTAACGTATATCTCGGAACCTATCCACCGGAGCGCGTTTTTATTGATTCTCAACCCCCCCTAGACTCAACACCCCACCGATACTTAAAATTTCGAATGCTTTGACACCAAACTTAACCTTTTAATCTTACAGGCCCAGGGGGTCATACGAAGCTCCCCTATATTTTCAATTTGGGCATTTTAAACACTAGCCTCCTCCGGCGGCATCTCCAAAGTCTGGAAACCATCGCAGAGCCAATCTCTACGTGTTTGCAGTCCTTTTAAGCCCTAATCATGGTTAATTAGTCTAATTACCATAATTAATTAACGTATATCTCGGAAACTATCCATCGGAGCGCGTTTTTATTGATTCTCGACCCCCCCTAGACGTAAACCCCCATCGATACATAAAATTTCGAATACTTTGACACCAAACTTAACCTTTTAATCTTACAGGCCTAGGGGGTCATACGAAGCTCCCCTGTATTTTCATTTCGGGCAGTTTAAACACTAGTTTTACTTGAGCAAGGAGAGAGAGATGCTAACTGCCCGAGAACTCAGCGGAGAAGAAACCCGATGAATGGGTGAAGGGTGTTTAAATAGTACGGCTTTCGGCGCAGAGAGAGGGAAAATTTCTTTAGTTGTTTTATTGATTCAAGATTCGAATCACTTATTCGAATCATCTAAAGCTACTGGAAAAGATAAATACATGTCATTTCATACATCATTTTTAAATGAAATTATTGTGGTTGTTTTTTTGTTCAAAATTTACATCTCTCTTTATTAATTAATTTTATTCCATTTCAAATAATGTTTTGGATATATGACCATTTATTTTTATATTCACAAAATGAATGACTCGAAAGTATCTTTGATTATGGTAACACAAATACCATCGACTAGCCATCATTCGAGAGTTGTGCTGAATAGCAGATAGCTAGGGCTGTGTGCTGCACATGCGCGTTATTTTGCCTTTTCATCAACATTGCGGCGAGGTAAAATTATGTTTCGGCAGCACCATATCAACACTCTCGCTAAAACCCGGCAGTTGAATGAGGAGACAGGCTGTATTTTGTGCGATCGGCTAAAACGAACCCACCCCCACACACACACACACCACATCCACACTTGAACGGTAACAAGCGGTCATTTATGCACAACGCACAGGACTACTTTCACGTACAACTGTCAAATGCTACCGAGAATACGTGTGTGTTCCCTACAGTGATAAAGAAGTTGCCATGCAAACAACCCACTGACTATAATCCCACCCATTGATCTCAAGTTTATTATTATTGTTTATTAAATTACAATAAGAAAGTTCTGGTTGTTAGGTTATATTTTTTTTGCTGGAAAAACATTCCCTATTTTATTTTCATAAACTCAAAACATGAGCTCATATATTTTGTAACGATCTTTTATCCACTTACGTTCTGCCTCCTACATAAAAGAAAAATTCTTTATCTTCTTGATAAGTCAGTAAGCAACAATTCAGTATGCTTGTAAATTTCGCATAGTCACTCTTTCAAGGATTTAGATGACCGATGAACTAGTGGATATGACACTGGACATCGGTAGAAGGCAAGACTGTGCGAAGGTCCTAAGTTCTGGCTCAGTTTTAAGAGAATTCCTCCAGATGAAACGAAAATACGAGTATGAATTTTTTAGAACATCCTCCACTCAAAGCAGATAAAAGTAGTGTGATTTTCCGAGTGTGCTGTTGGCGACAGCAACACAATGAAAAAATTCAGATATTTGCAATATTAAGATAACTTAGAAATTTAATAAATTTAAGTACAAATAATATCCTTTTTAAACTTATCTAACAATTTTCTGAGCATAAGAAATTCTTTAAAATTTCGTAAACTTGAAAAAGTTATGTGATATTATGCAGTTATCTCTGCACGGTATAAAAGAAAGTCACTTTCCGCGTCTGCCTGTGTATCCGCTAACTCCTCCAATAACAGGCAACGGATTTTGATAGGGGTTTCAGCATGAGTTAGAAAATTTTTAACCCGGAAGGTTTATATATATATAACATCACGGTATGACAGTAATATGCTCTTGTATAGAAGAAAAAGGCAATATTTTATCCATCGTTATAAAGTTTTCAACTTAATACATGCGAAATAATTGAAAGAATCGGTTTCATATCCGATAAAAGATCAGTGAATAACGTAAAATTATTCTTTTAGATATTGCAAGTGACACTGACGTTAAATAAAGTCAATGTTACGAGCTTAAAAATGCTGTTTAAAAAAAACAACCGAATTTAAAATCCCAATTAGGTTAACACGCTTTCATGAAACAATTATACAACGAGCGAAATAAATTAAAGTGGAGGTCTTATTTTTCACGAGTTCAATAAATCGCTTTAAACATAAATTCAAATTGATAATTTTTGAAGCAAAAATTACGTCACGTGCAAAATTATATCGTAACTTATCTGACTTCTGTTAGCTCGGGATATTTCTTTGAAATTAGCAAGATTGATTCATCCTCTTATGTATTTTACACTATATTTTGCATCATAATTGTAATGATATTTTGAAAGCACATCGAGTAATAAAAAGTAGAATTTTGAGAAATTGTCCAAAGGTCCATTTTACCTTCAATCAAAGGGCAAAGCACGCAGCACTTTAGTGCGTCACTTTACGTATTGGCAACACCGCGAAACTAAAATATAGAAGTGTAGGTAATTTTTTCAAACTGTTAACTGTACGTTTATGCAAAATTTTAAACGTAGCAGACGATTTTATTTTCCTAGTTCCGTGTTTGTTTAAAGAACTGTTTTATTTGCCCTACAGAAATGGAGATGAATGATTCAGAGTTAAAAAACGAAATGCGTTGTGCCACAAAATTTTGCCGCTACTTCTCTTCAGCAATATCTTAGTAAATTCAATATTAAAATCATGCCACATTCCCCTTACAGTCCAGATCTCGCACCATTCGATTTCTGGCTGTTTCCGACGTTGAAGGAGAAGCTCCATTTCAGAAAATTGAACACAGATTCTGAAGTTATTTCAGCAGTGGAGGGTTCTTTGAAGCAGCTTCCAGAAAAGGGCTTCTCTACTCGTTTTGAAAAGTCGGTTGAACGATGGGACCGTTGCATATCATCTGACTGAAGGTGTTTTGAAAAAGAATGATCTATTTTTTGCTGTAAATATATTTCTTGATTTTTTTATGATTTTACTCTCAGTTTTTATGGAATGCCCTTTGTATATATATATATATATATATATATATATAGATAGATAGATAGATAGATAGATAGATAGATAGGTAGATATAGTGCAACTAGTTCTTGTGGATTTGCTGCGGATACTGTACTGCATTTGCATTATTTTATCCGATTAGTTACTTTCATATTTTAATGTATTTGCAAATAAATATGACAGAAAATATTTTTCAGTCACGCGATATAAAGCTTACAACATTATTATAAGGATTGTTAAAATAAAATTCCTTGAAACAATGAAGCAATTTTCCACATTTTCTGCTACAGAAATTGAATCGCATTGAATAAGTAAACACAGTAAAACTTAAGATGAAGCAACTAACTTAGCACAGCAAATGAGTTGCTTAAAGCTATCTAATGAGTCTGGAGACGTCACCTTGCAAATTGCGATCATTCATTATCGAAGAAACTATAGAGAAATAGCTAGAAAAAGACTTGCTTGTGCAAGGATAGGTGCAAAATAAGAATAACGAAAATAGATTTCAACATAATGATGGGAAATGGTGGGACAAGACAACTGGCTATATTTTATTACAGAGTCCTAAATCGGTCTTTAGAAACAAACTACGAACTGACATCACAAAAGATAAATATTAGTATAAAATAAAATGAAAATTAATTTTAGCATTATATAAGTAATGGTTATAAAATAAAAGCATCTTTATTTAGGAATAGTATTAAGAGTTTCAGTAGCATGAAAAGAAAATTTGCTTTTACACAATCTTGTAGAAAAATAGTTCTGATTTTTTCATTGCAAAAGTATCATTTAGAAAACTACAGAAATTACACTCTCGAACTTGACTAAAATATTTTTGTTTCGCCTACTTGATCATCGGATTGGCAAATTTTTTTGTGAAATATCGGTTCAAAGGAATTTTTTTGATTATGCTCCCCCAAAACTTAGACTTTTCTTGATTATCTCCACCCCTGGTAAACGCTCGCGGCACACAGTTTGGGAACCTCTGATTTAACAGATGAACTGTATGACGTAAAGTTTGGGGGATTTGCATATTCTCTATTTACTTCATCCCCATGGTGAAACTGGTATAAGAAATCTAGACGGATTTTCCCCACAAAACCGATTTCATAATTAGTTTTGTTTACTTAATATTTACTTTGTCGCCTTGATGACGACACGATTTTTCTTATGGAATGGAATTTAAAATTAAGTTTTTAAAAGAATGCATTTTACAATGATTATGAGAAATAAAACGCGATGTATCTGAAAATGACTAAGAGCTAGATTTCAGATTTAATAATTTACTAATTGTAAATTTATTATATATATATATATATATATATATATATATATATATATGTGTGTGTGTGTGTGTGTGTAAATATGTTAAGTTAAAGAAGACACAATAGGATTATTACTAGGATTTACTTAATTTATTAGGTATTATTATAAAGGAAAACTTTTTAAAAAATAAAATAACAAATCCAAATTATTTTGCTCGACCAAAAATGTATTTTATTAAAATTAGGGTAAACGTTAAATAGATTTTCATACGTTGCATTATTTATGCAGTACATTCTATTTCATTACACCCAATACAAATTTTATTCAATCCCCAATAAGTTTCCTGCGTTGTAGTGCATGAAAAATAACCATCGATAGCGGAAATTCAATACAGCCTGTGGAAAACAGAATACAAAAAGTTAAATCTCCCTAGGATATATATTAAAGAGCAGGGTATGCAGTGAGTATCTTTTGCATGAATGACACTTCACCCATTCACGAGATGGAGCTTACGTTTGAATCCAAATGGATTTTTGGACGATTTTTTCTACAATATCTATGAAATGGTTAAATCTCTCTTTTTAGGTACTCTACCATATTTATTTTTCATATAATCATAAACATGTATATACTGCTTTGAGACAAACCTAGATGACACGTGTCTATTAATAGTGGCTGCCATAGGTGGAAATACTTTTTAAAGGGTTCTAACGCGTGCTCGCATTAAAACTGGAGAGAACCGCCGAACATAAGCCAACAAGTTCAAGTTTAATTACCTATATATTATTTCTTAAGATACAGAGTGGTGTTTCAGCATTTGTGAAAATGCGATATTTAAATAGTAGGGTTTAACTTTTACCTATATTAGAATTTTTAGCATTGTGCTACAGAATAATACTGCTAACACGCATACACACACATACTTAAATAAAAGTGATATCAGATAAACACCATTTATCATTCAATTTAAATTTGAAACCCAATAAAAAACCGCATTCAATTGCTGACAAATCTACTAATATATCTAATAATTGAACTTTGTTGTACTCATCATATAACACACGAATTTATAAAAATTTAGTAGCTGATATTTTTCTACAAAAACTATCGGTTGTCAAATGACTTTTTCTCATTGAATTATCTAACGTTTATGAAAAGAAACGTGTTTAATACCTAAGTAATTTTAATAAGAAGACACTAAAGCCACGTACATATGTGCTTCAATAATTTCATCGTTTTTCGTAAACTTTATACAGTACGTTCATAAATATTTAAAGGCACATTTTCACATTTAGTGTAAATATTTAATGTACTTTACGTTGCAATTGATTTCTCAATTGAAAGGAATTCTTGGTCTGTGTATTGCTTTAAATTCAGTAAAAATTAGTTAAGTGGTCTTTTCCCTTTTCACTCATATTTGCGGTTTTAAATGAAAGGAAGTTGTTTGCTGAGTTCAATTTACCGCACAAACAAGCATATTGTCATTCCAATTTCCTCTCATCGTGGAAAAATCAGCCTAGGTGGTAATCCACAAATTTAAGTTTCCATCATTATTTAAATTTCTGCCGAAAGTTATTTTATCAGTATGTTATTGCAATTAATATTTAACTGCTTACCATTATGAAAGTTATTCGAATTTCCCCGGTGGCTATTTTCCTTTAAGCATGTATTGTGAACCTTTGTATCGGCACGTTAATTTAAAATATACTAATGAAGAATAATTTAGAACTTGAGAATTTTATTTCTTATGAACATTCTAAGAAACAAATCTGAGTTAATTAGGGAACTACATCATCAATCACAGCATGATTAAACGGAAGTAATAACGCAAATGTTTTCAAAATTTTCCACGAAATTTTACTTAAAAAATAAAGTGAATAAGATTAAAAAAATAAACATTGGTTCTTTGCAGTTTTCCTTTTCAAAATTTTTATTTCATCTCATTCTGTGCAACTTTCAAAAAGCCAATCATAATTTAGAATACACCAGTGATAAGTATTTTATTAGAATTTTAAACATGATCATTTTTAGGAGAAAATAAACTGAAATTTAAAAAATTAATACGTGTTTCGTTTAGGGGACAGTAAGGTAAATGCTCAAGTAGTGAGCAATTTGAGATTCTAAGTTAAAAAACAAGAAATTCTAACTATGTATTGAGATACGAGATCGACCTACGATTAGCTGAATCTCTTAACAAGTAATTACAAAAGGTGCAACACCTTCTTTCCATGTTTAGTTAGGTACTAGAAAGTTTGCTGAAGTCAGTGTCTTAGAAGAGCATACTGAGTCCCTTTTAGTGATTTCGTTAAGAAGCAACACTTCCTAGATACAGAAGGCCTGAAAACAGAAGCTTTTATGTCATTAATAGTAGAGATGGCCAATGATTCGATGAGTCGAATCAGTGATTCGAATCTTGGTACTGAGTGGCTCAGTCTTTACACTCACTCTCTACTGATTCGAATCTCAAGCCCTCAAGGGAAATACATTCCAAGTGCGAAGGTAAGAAAAACTTATTTTCCCTTTGCCGTTCCCAGAGATTTTCCCTTACTCTTTCAACTCTTTACGACTCTGATTCGATAGATGATTTGAAACAGTAAATGAGTGAGTGTGGGTGAGTTGGTCACTGAGTTGGTGCAGCAACGAATCTTTACTGATTCAGTGTTTCGCTCTGTTTCGGTGATTGTATCCTATCGTTGAGATTCGCTAGTTTTTCGAATCTTCTATCGACTCAGAGTCGAAAGGAGCCGAAAAGATGTTTCATTTAATTGAAGTTTTTTTTTCGAATCTTTGGTGTTTCATTTCTTGGTTGGTGGTCGGATTTAAAGTTTTATCTGTCTGTGGGTGTGGAGTGGGTCAAACATCGTTTGCTTTTGGCGGGGGGCATAGGCGTTACTTCCTAAGGGCAAGAGGGGTCAATCTCCCCCCCCCCCGAAAAAAATTAAGAAAATCCCTCCTTCCAACTTGTCTGGCTGATTTAATATTTGTTTAAAATTTAATGAAACATCCCTTTTCTACTTTTAACTTCAATATATGTCCCCCTGCCCCCACCCTCAAAAGAAAAAAAAAATAAAAATAAAAATAAAAAAAAAAACGGAACGTTAAGTTTACATGGTGGCGGATTTTCATGTGAAGGGAAATAGAATGAAATAAAGTTAGGATTGTGCTTGTCACTTTTAATGAAGGATACAGGGGCGGTATTAAGCGCTCTCACAAAAGGACTTTGTAGTAAGCAAAATAACATAATAACAAAATAACCTTAATGGAAGGGTCTTAGGTTCAACTTCGCTCGGTTCATGAAGCATACTCAAAATGCTTTGCTTTTAACCCGCTAGTGATGGCCAATGATTCGATGAGTCGAATCAGTGATTCGAATCTTGGTACTGAGTGGCTCAGTCTTTACACTCACTCTCTACTGATTCGAATCTCAAGATCTCAAGGGAAATACATTCCAAGTGCGAAGGGAAGGAAAACTTATTTTCCCTTTGCCGTTCCCAGAGATTTTCCCTTACTCTTTCAACTCTTTTCGACTCTTTACGACTCTGAGTCGATAGATGATTTGAAACAGTAAATGAGTGGGTGTGGGTGAGTTGGTCACTGAGTTGGTGCAGCAACGAATCTTTACTGATTCAGTGTTTCGCTCTGTTTCGGTGATTGTATACGATCGTTGAGATTCGTTAGTTTTTCGAATCTTCTATCGACTCAGAGTCGAAAAGAGTTGAAAGGATGTTTCATTTAATTGGAGGGGTTTTTTCGAATCTTCTATCGACTCAGAGTCGAAAGGAGTCGAAAAGAGTTGAAAGGATGTTTCATTTAATTGAAGTTTCTTTTTCGAATCTTTGGTGTTTCATTTCTTGGTTGGTGGTCGGATTTAAAGTTTTATCTGTCTGTGGGTGGGTCGAACATCGTTTGCTTTTGGCGGGGGGCATAGGCGTTACTTCCTAAGGGCAAGAGGGGTCAATCTCCCCCCCGAAAAAAAAATTAAGAAAATTCAAGTATCAGAGCTATTTATAATAACGATATTTTATACAATCGGAAACATTTTGTCACCCCATCCAAATATTACATGCCAATTTACGCCAATGCTCGTGGAAGAGCGGGGGGTGTCTCAAAGTTGTTTAAACCTTTTTCCCTCGGGGGTACTCCCTCCTTCCAACTTGTCTGGCTGGTTTAATATTTGTTTAAAATTTTTTTGAAACATCCGTTTTCTACTTTTAACTTCAATATATGTCCCCCACCTCCCCCCCCCCAAAAAAAAAAAAAAGAAAACGGAACGTTAAGTTTACATGGTGGCGGATTTTCATGTGAAGGGAAATAGAATGAAATAAAGTTAGGATTGTGCTTGTCACTTTTAATGAAGGATACAGGGGCGGTATTAAGCGCTCTCACAAAAGGACTTTGTAGTAAGCAAAATAACATTTCGCTTTATTGCAGCAGATTTCGTTTTTTTTTTTTTTTTTTTTTTTTACCTTGTTTTTCGTTTAAGGAGAATGATTTTATTTTCTTTCGTAATTCAGAGAAATACAAAATAGGGTCTAAAGCAGTGGCGTAGTTAGTGTTATTGACAGTGGCGTAGCCAGGATTTTATTTCGGGGTGGGCTGGGTATCAAATTTAAAGATAAAGTTCAATTGTAAGCTAAGTAAAGGGTCCCATTTTCTTTCGGGGGGGGGCAGCAGCCCCTCCGTAGGACTGGGCCAAAAATCGATAAATATCGACATATCGGTTTTATCTCAACATCAAATATCCGATATTCCCATTTTCATTTCAGTGAAATCTCGAATTCGATAAAGGTCAAAAATACAGGCCGGTCAGGGGCGTAGCCAGAAATTTTTCATGGGGGGGGGTTATGACTACTGCAACTCATATATATGTATACGTGTGTATGATAATGTAGTGAAGAATATACATTTTGTATGGCAAAAAATTCCTCATGGGGGGTTATGACCCCCCCTAACCCCCCCCCTTGGCTACGCCTCTGAGGCCGGCGATAAGAAAACCCTGAGATCAATACCAGCTTGTGATGCTTTTGCTACTGCTTTCTCTCTTGATGACGATGCCGGATCGCGGAAAAAACAGCTCCATGGTTTATTAGTCTAATTACCATAATTAATTAACGTATATCTCGGAACCTATCCACCCGAGCGCGTTTTTATTGATTCTCGACCCCCCCTAGACTCAACACCCCACCGATACTTAAAATTTCGAATGCTTTGACACCAAACTTAACCTTTTAATCTTACAGGCCCAGGGGGTCATACGAAGCTCCCCTATATTTTCAATTTGGGCATTTTAAACACTAGCCTCCTCCGGCGGCATCTCCAAAGTCTGGAAACCATCCCAGAGCCAATTTCTACATGTTTGCAGTCCTTTTAAGCCTCAATCATGGTTAATTAGTCTAATTACCATAATTAATTAACGTATATCTCGGAAACTATCCATCGGAGCGCGTTTTTATTGATTCTCGACCCCCCCCTTCGGAACTCCCATCGATACATAAAATTTCGAATAGTTTGACACCAAACTTAATCTTACAGGCCCAGGGGTCATACGAAGCTCCCCTGTATTTTCATTTCGGGCAGTTTAAACACTAGTTTTACTGGAGCAAGGAGTGAGAGATGCTAACTGCCCGAGACAACACCTCCTAGATAAATAAAGCCCAACAACTCCTACGTCACCAAGCTTTGACGTCATCGTTTGGCCTACGCTTAAAAGTTTTATTTTCACAAAATAAAAGTATACAAAGTTTCTGGTGAATTTACTCATGAATAAAAATATTTTAATAATTTGAGATTAAAAATATAGTTTTATGAAAAATGGCAGTTTTTACCCATGACTAATTAGATAATATGATAAGGAAATAGACCGGCATGAATAATTTTGTATGAGAAAGGTATTTTAAATTTAATCTTTTATTTAAGATATTTTCTAATATTTGTAGCATCCACCAGAAATTTTAAATAGTTTTACTTTGTGAAAGTAGAGTGTGATGACGTCAAAGTTTCAGTTGTTAGGCTTTCTATGTGTAGGAGGTGTTGCCGGAGAACTCAGCGGAGAAGAAACCGGATGAATGAGTGAAGGTTGTTTAAATAGTACGGCTTTCGGCGCAGAGAGAGGGAAAATTTCTTTAGTTGTTTTATTGAATCAAGATTCGAATTACTGATTCGAATCATCGAAGTAATGAGTGAGTCGAGATTCGAATCAGTAAAATGAGTCGAACCGCTGATCTCTAATTAAAATGTCTTCTGAGATGAATCTACCACAGTTTTACTTACATAAAATAAAATCTATTTAAAATTTCTGGTGAATGATACAAATTTTAGAAACTATCTTAAGTAGAAGATAAAAATTAAAATACCTTTCTGATACAAAATAATTTATTATGATCTATTTCTATGTCATATTATATAATTATTGATAGTTAAAATTTCATATTTATAGTAAAACAAAATTTTTTATCTCTAATCATTAAAATGTTTTATGCGGGAGTAAATTCACCACCAACTTTGAATACTTTTACTTTGTGAATTTAAATGTGTGATGGCCTACTGATTACGTAACATTTTCTGTTCTGAGGCATTGTATATCTAGGAGGTGTTGTGAGAGGCAAGTCTACATTCAAACTATTTTTTAACACAGATCCTACTTGTTTTTACAATCGTTATTGATATTATTTAATTACTATATTCTGGATGTTATTATAAACTATCAGTTAACGAAATTATAGTAGTAATTTATAAATAGTGATGGATGGACCACTTTTAGATCAATGGTTTACTAATTCCTCCAGAAGTGGGAAGAGGGGACCCAATACTGTAGCATATGATTTTCATCATGTGCTTCAGTAGTGAGGCATTTTTACCACTGCTTACCACTGCTTACTTTTACGCTTTTTTTCGGAAGATTTTTCACCAATGTTTTATTTTATAATTTAATATTAAAAAATATCCGATATTTTAACTGAGCTGTAGGTGAAGATAAAAATTACAGCCATTTAAATTGGGGAACTGGAATAAAAAAAGGGGAGGGGGGAATTAGCTGTGTGAGAAAAAAAATGTAACGGTCATAGGAGTAGATTTTATAAATAAAACATTTCATCTGCAACTTTGAGTACATTTTCATTGTTAATACTACAAATAACATTTTCATTCTATTTCTCTTTGACATTTGATAAATCTGGTGACACACTTTTTGAATTCCCAATACGGTAAATCAAAATTTTGCTTTGCCCACTTATGGTTATATTATTTTAAAATCATATCGCAATTATTTTGATATTTTAGATAATTTATTACTTTACATATGAATTTGATAAATCATAAAAAATAGATTTACAAAGCTTCTCCAAAGTTAAGATGATAATTGAGGAAATACCCTTAAGTGGCCCAATTCTGGAGCATTTAATTTATTAGCATACGACATAGGAAATTTCTTATTTACCCGATTTAGGAAATTTTAAGTAGAAATGAAACTGTAAATATGTAATAAAAATTGCAAATCCTGTGAAGTGTAAACTTAACTTGGACTTTACCACAGTTACAATTTCGAAACTTCGGATGAACACCTTAGGTGTTCTTCGTTTATATCATTTATGAAAGAATTGGAAGGGCTTCCGAGTGCTGCTTCCGAGTGCTGAGATTTAGAAAGCGCGTTCTGATAACACCTCCTAGCTAAGCTTTGACGCCACCACTTGGCCTACAATTAAAAGTTTTATTTTCACAAAATAAAACTATTATAAGTTTCTGGTGAATTTATCCATGGATAGTAATATTTTAATAATTTGAGATGAAAAATATAATTTTACGCCAAATGGCAGTTTTTAATCACGACTAATTAGACAATATGGTACGGAAATAGATCATACTAAATAATTTTGTATGAGAAAGATATTTTAATTGTAATGTTTAATTTAAAATATTTTCTAATATTCTTAGCACTATCCAGAAATTTTAAATAGTCTTACTTTGTGAAAATATAACTTTTAAATGTACGCCAAATGAGGACGTCAAAGCTTGGTGACGTAGGGGTTGTAAGAAGTTCTCTATCTAGGAGGCGTTGGTTCTGAGAACTGCAACCGTCAACGAACTGTCGAACGACATAGTTGCGGAGCTTCCTGATTATAATACCAGTTACTATACAAATAGTGAACGTCCGTAGAGTATACTCACTTCTTTTGCGCCTCCTTAGACAACCCCCTCTTCTAGTGATAGATCTGTTCGGAAGAATAGCCAACCATTTTCAGAGCTCTCTCTTAGAATTTTTAGTACTTGATTAAAACCGTGGTTGACGAAAGAAGCAGGCTGCGGTGCTGACATTTTGGTCACACCCTTTTCCCAACTAAGAGTCATGTGACCTAGGTGGTTTAGCCATCTTAATCAAGGATAGCCAGAATAAGATGGCCACACCCCCTGAGTCTCATGACTCTTAGTTGGCAAAAGGGTCTGACCAAAATATCAGCGCCGCATCCTGTCTTCCTCGTCAGCCACGATTAAAACTCAATTATACAAGATATGAAGACGCTTCAAGCCAGTGACTTCAGACAAGGTGCTTCTATAATTTCAAACCTCTGTCAGTCAGACTACGCACGCAATACAAATGAAGAGTGTAGATGCAAAACTCATACTCTCCAATTTTAAGCTCTTAGAAGATAGGAACATAGATTTATACTTAATGACGTAGAACGTCCTAATTTTTTGAAATTTTTAACATGTCTTTAATTAATGTTTTATAATCAGGGCTTCAATGATTTCCTAAAAATATATTTCTTAAATGCATTAAAAGATATTTTAAATCAACTTAAGCTGATTTTTAAAAAAGGATTTTTAAAAAGTTTTCATCATACGATGGCTATCACGAAAATTTCCTCTGTAATTTTTGCATAGCACAATCATGGAAACTATTCTAGTAGCAAGTTTCCATGATTGAGGAAGGCAAGTTATATTTAAATCTACACCTTTCTTTATACATTGCATTGATAAAAATCTTTATTCAGTCCCAACTTATGTCTAAAAACGGCAGAATAAAGTTTTTTTGTTAATTAGAGTAAACTTTTGAATGATTTGTTTACCTTCAATTACATATTCACCTACATTTCTTATCTAATTCACGTAGTTGTCATCCAAAGTACAAGTGATAGACAATCTTCTATTGTGGTGTTAAAACATAAAGTTAACACTCCGCACATATATACTAATTTAGGTTCATTAACGCAACCTTTGGACATTCTTCGCAAATGTTAAAGTAATATTAATAAAATGAAACAGATTTCACGTAAAAAACACTTGAACTGAGATGAAATAACAATAGTCAAGTGCTGAAAGGCAAATTATAAGTATAACAAAATATATGCGTTGATCAGTTGCAGGTGAAAGACATTGATATATAGTTATAACTGCAATACAATATCTCTATAACCCAAAACTTAAAAATGGAAATCCTCAAAATTGAACGGCGGTAAAAATTTTCTACAGACATTTTCTACTTCAGCAAACTGAAAACCTCAAGAAACAGTCAATGTATATTGAGGAACAGAAAATTTGTAATTTTTTAAAATTATATGGTAAAATTATATGGCAAACGTATATAATAAACGTTATAAAATTTAGATTTCAATTTTTTTCAATTTTTAAAATCTGTGGCTTATAGAATAATTTTAAAACAATTTTCTTTTTCAGCAGCCTTTAGTATGTAAAAATCATCACTTAACGAGTAACAGAATGTAATTACTAACGTTATTTCTTAATGTAGATATCTATTGCCAATAGCAGAAAACAGTATAGAAACCTCTACATACATAACAATAGAATTAATTGTACCAGAACCTGCGAATATTGGCTCTCATGAATGACTCACGTCTGATCATGGAAAGCACAGGTGCTTTAGCTTTATGCCCTAAACAAAATGGTTGGAGCAGCAAAAAAAAATAGAGAAGTTGTATTTCCAAAACAATCTCAGCCTTCAAAATAAAGTAAAATCATATAAATGCATCGTGTTTCCTGCGGCGACTTAAGCCAGCCAAATCTGAGGATATACCGCCAAAACACACCTAGAAATATTATCAAGAAAGCACAATGCAATTTCGTACTTCAGAACCAGACTTACGAAGTCACATAATACAAGCTTTTCAGGAGAGCACCAAAACTGTAAAAAACGAACTCTAGATCTGGTTGCAGAGTCGTTGAATCAGTCAGCAAAAAATTATTTACATTATTAAATTTGTGTATACTTAACCCATTCATAGGTATTTCGTTTAGAATCAACGCCTTAATCTGAAAATTGTAATACATGGACTTACATTCTTCTGGTTCTGTGGTACAGAATTGTCCGCCGAATACGGCATGGACACAGGTACCTGGCAAATACTGTTATTCAGCGAGATATCGGCATCCCTTCCTTTAGAAAAAATGTCCACCAGATTGGTGAAAATTTCTGCGCCAATCTCGGGAATTTATCGAACGAACTATTGGCTGAGTTGCCAGATAACGATTTCCGAGAAGTAAACTGTAAAAGACCCAGGGCGGTCTTACTCTCAGATACCGGTTAGGAACTTTGCAACCACTATTCTAATTTCTGGTACTGTGTTTGTTATATATATTCATCACCGATCATTGTATTGTTATCTCATTTGATTCATGAGCATATTGCTGATATGTTATTTTATTTGTAAAAAAAAAAAAAAAATGTTTTATTGACGTGACCACGTCTGGAGGAAAAAAATTATTTAATCAGAGCTGCCAAGTCTCCAGCTTCATATGACGCCAGACGTCGCAGCCAGACTCCTGGACGGAAGCGGTTCGTAGCTTTACGGGTGTGGCAGCCTTCGGGGCGACGTAGGGCGCCCATTCTTTATCCCCGTGGTTCCTGTCTCGTCGTCGTACGTCCATCTCTCCAGTCTCTCCAGTTATTGAACTGGACCTTTTTTGTTTCTTTTTTTCACTTCCTGTTCCTGGTCGCTTCATCCAGCCAACATCATGGATCGCCGTGCTCTCCTTCGTCATCATGGTCTTAAATCGAGCAACCTGCCCTGGGAAGCCCATCTCAGGGGGGAGGGCAGGTCGATTTTCCTTCCTTGCCAACTGCCCCTCGGGCCGGACATCGGGGCAATTCCAACGCCCCTGCAACGCGGCTTCGCCGCGTTGCCCTTTTACTGACTTGTTCTGAATTTCACGGGGTTTTCGTGCCCCATACTGTAGCACTCGCTACTTTTTTTGTCATGTTACTTTTCATCAATGTGCGGACAAAGCACATTGCGCCATACTGGAGGTTAGACTTTTTAGCTCAGGTACTCCTTTAATTGCATTTTCAGTCAGTCAGTCCAGCTTTTTCCGGTAGATTTCTCACCACAATTTTTAGACAGTTCTATTTGGCACTAAATATTTGGACTTATTTTAACTATAAATTTGTAAGTAAAACTTAGTGGTGGGAAATCTCCCGAAAAAAGCCGGAGACTTGGCAACTCTGATTTAATGTTTGATCAAAAAGGATTGTAACTAAGAAACTGGAAATGTAGCCTTGAATGGCCTAGGTCATGGGTGGCGAACGAATGGCACGTGACACAATACTTTGGGCACGCCACCGATCAAAACGGTTTGCATTTTAATTAAAAATAGCAAAGTCCACTATGAAGTATCACGATCACTCGGTCACTAAGTCAAAATTATTTGATGGCACATCTATAGCCTCATTGAACATTTATTTAGAAAAAATGTCCTGTTGATCCATTAAGGTTCGTCACCCCTGGCCTGGGTTTTCCATGTAATAAAATTTTGTCATATCAAGTTATCTGTTGTACATGAAATAAATCGAAACATTACTAAAGAAATTGTTTTCTTGAAATATACAAACAGTTACTAAGTAGTGTATACATTTCTTTTCATAACCGAGGAAGAACGACCTACTGTACTGCCCGGAATGATCATACTACTACTGTGAACTTGTTTGTGCAAGTACTGTACATTTTTTTTGTTATTAATTTAACATTGGTTTTTTTTTTGGTGTTTTTGTCAATTCCAAACAGCGTACAAAAAATTACAATCTGTGTACAAAAAATTACAAATGTAAAAAAAAGTACAAATAAATCTACAATCTTAAAATACGCTAGTTGCTGTAGCATTATCGCTTTAGGTGCGGGATGATGTTTATAAGATAGTAGCTTCGTGCCCGTTCTTTGCACGGTAGCACACGAATATTTTACTAAAATATAATCGTAACTATCTATGTAAAAAAATAAATGTCAAAAAGTTCAAGTAGTCCTTTTATTGAAATTACCGCGGTATTTATTACGCAACGTAGGATTATGGATTAGTTAATTGTAAGGCGATCGTTGAAAAACAATGAATATAACACTTTTAATTTCACGAAATAGATATTGACGTGGTATACTGTGCTTTAATCCATATTATCCGAACAAATCTACTTCCAGAGAAAAAATGAGAGTACTACCTATTACTTATATTAAAATTATCTATCTTCGTTTCTCTATTGCTCAATTTAAAGAAACAGCTTAGATATTCTAAACGAATGATGCCTTTCTACTTTTTGGTGATTCTGTGGAATTTATGCATTGCCATTAAAACAGATCTCCATATACTTTTAAGCATAATTCTTGTCTGATTGGCGTATTTAGCATAATAAAATATTTTATCTCGCCTTGGTGGAAAACATCCAAGCTGTACCAATTTAAATAGTATTTAAATCCACCATGGTTCAAGCTCGTGAAAACATCAATCTGTGGAATCTGGAGGAACTATTTGGAAGCGCTCACATTGCAAGTAAGGCGTCACACTGTGTTGAAAAGTTTACGAATTTCAGACATCTTTTAATCTATGGCGTCACGTTCTGATCAGTGTAGTTGAATTTAGTTATTTTGCGCAGTAGTTTTCAAACGGAGTAATATTGAAACATACGACGTTGAAAAACTCTCGCTTGCAACAGAACATTATTAAAGTTAATTTCAGAGATATTGGCGTTATTCCTAGCTAATCGGTGTTTCAAATATTTTCTGGAGCTATTTTGCTAATGATGTAACTTTTGTGCAAGAGCTTGTTAAGTTACTAAAATTTAACCAAAAAAAAGTATATCTAATATAGATAATATACCGCCAAAAGTCGTCCCAACTTGGCGAAATTTTGCACGATTTTTGGGAAAACATACAACGACCGTCATCAAACCGATAGCGAATACTATGCATTATGTTAATTAGTAATTTGCATCTTGTGGCGACATTTGAATTTCCCACGATTTTAAAAAATTCAAGTTTCCTTTCGTCATTATGGTTGCTGAAAAATCATAGCGCTCAAAAATCGCTAAGGGTAACACGCGCATTAAACAAAATACTTTGAATTTTTATAATAGTAAATTTTTGCGGCAAAGCCATTTAATGTAATTAGATTTCTAACTCATTTTTAAACTCATGACGTCAAAATAACATCATTCTCAGTTGCGATATCTAATATGAATTAGTGAAACTTTATTTTATTTTCTACAGATTCTGATAATCTGAATGGAAGTTTATTATTTCGCTCGTGGTGTATTTTTTTTTTTTGCCAAAACTTGTTAACCTCATTAAGATTTTTAATGCATTTTTACACTCGTGATATTTAAATGACGTCAGTCTCACTTGAATTATTGAAAGTAATAAATAAATAAATCTAACTTTGTTAACTATGTTCACGTGATGAAATCGTGCATTTGAGTAGTTTTCTACCCAGAAAATTGCGAAAAATTCGAGTGGATTTCCAGAATTTTAAAGCAGCCTACGGACTATTCTGTGTCGTTTTACGTGTATGTACAAAATTTTAAGCCGATTAGTAGAACGGCGAAGTTCCCGGACGGACAAACAGACAAACTTTCACATTTATGTAATTGATTAGGATGATGATTGTATACAAGTTTTTCAGTGGCATTCTTTGAGCACTTCTCCAGTTATCGTACGAGTTGATGGCAATCCACACGGAGTTGCACACGATTCCTACAAATATCAATGTGCTCACAGTGGAGTTGCACATTGATGTTTGTAGGAAAAATTCAATTATAACTGACTTGTATATTATGTTTCTTTAAACTAGATTTTTTAAATTAAAAGTAAAAATTTTAATTCTAAAATATTTTTATCATGAAATTGATGCGAATCACAGTGAAAAATATAACACCAAGTAAAACTATCTGGTTCTCATGCTGCCGTTTAAACTTATGCTGTTGAAAATGTTCAGAATGTAATCAGAGTCCTGTTTCAAACTGTAACTGTACTAATTCTTAAATGCCAAATTTTATATTTTTCTCGGAATATGTTTCACCACTACTTTTACTTTGCTAACGTAATTTAAGAATTCATCCAAGTTTATTGCAGAAACACACAGGAAATGTTAAAAAGATGCTCAAAGAAAAACGTAAAACCGACATTTTGCAGTTCACGAATTTTATTTTTCCATTTAGTCTTAATATTTTCGTTGGTCAATTTCACTTTTAACGTCAGATTACTTTAGGCAATAGCTCAGCAAAATATTTAACTTCATTTAGCATAGAAATAATTTGAATAAAATATTCCCCACTAAAACTAAACTTTGGAAAAAGATAGTGCAAACGAAATTTTAATTTCCTAAAATTTTAAAAGGAAATGTTGCGATTTCCATAATTTTTAAAGAACTAAGTAGAAATCTCCTATATCCTCTACTGTATGATTCTAAAGCAATTTAAATGTTAATCATCCAAACACAGTTTTAATCGTATAAGTTTGTAATGAATTTTAAGTTAGTCTGGTTTAAGATTCAGTTGCATTTCTTGTGAAATTATATCGTGAAATTCCACTTAATGAAATGAGTGCATAGCATTAGACGATTTAAAGAATGTACTCTTGGGTTCCTAACCATAAAGATAAATAGAAAACTTTTCTAAAACACATTTAATGGCAAGCAATTTAAGAAACACTACCGCTTGAAGAATTATTTTATATGGTAAAATAATGTTAGAACAGGCAAAGAACAACCGTGAACTGGAATTAAAATGCAAAATAGAGTTCGTTTCTCCTACTTCATTCTAGATTCTAAACTTTCAGAAAGTTTTGATGCTTAGAAAATAGACTCTAAATAATTAATCGTCCTTCCATTTAAGCAAAATTCAGTAGTATTTTAATTCATGATACATTCACGTGCTTTAAAATCTGAATCTATAATTTTGGAAGTCAATACTGTGCTTAACCCTTTGAGGCGCAACCCTTTCCCAATGCTGAAAAAGGGCAGCCTTTGCCATCGCTCGACTTAACTACCAGCAAGATGGCGGACGATCGAAACGTTCATCGCGTGCCACAGATCTAGAGACCCTTTTTTGACGCAGACTGGCTGTGCTGCACAGCCAGTCTGCGTAAAAAAAAGGGTCTCTAGATCTGTTAGTCAGCTAAATCTCTAGATCTGTTAGTCAGCAAAAGGGTCTCTAGATCTGTTAGTCTAGATCTGTATGTCACCCGCAACTATTTTTATAGAAATCCAATCTATTCTTCGTGACTGGCAGCAGTCAAAACGTCAGAGTTGGGTGTTCCCAGACTGGGATCACTGCCCCTTAAAGGGTTAATCTATTTGCTTGGTATATACTTTTTTTTCTTAGCTTTCTTTCGTTTTTTTGCGAATTGCCTGTGTGTTGATATATAATAATGAAGGATTATATATTTACATGGATTACCTGGATATTATGTAAAAATTTTAGGTACATAGATATGAAACTGCAAATATTATTTTTTCGGGGCGGAAACTCAAGCACACGCTCGAAACTGCAACGAAGGTACAGAATTTTCCAAAGGTAATCATTTTCTTGCATTTTTCATTTTAGTAAATTCAGAAATGGTTTTTTTTAGTGCTGATCTCGAAGTTGATTTAAACCGTTATCAGCGAAATTTGAACTTTTCTTGTTAGAAAACAAATGTAAGTTTAAATTGAAATTTTAAAATTTTGATCAGTGCACTTATATTATGGCCATTCTTTCTTTTAAAATCCTGTTTATTGTATATTGAATATGTACAAAAACTCTCATCGACCAAAATGACAACAAAGACATCTCCTAGGCGATGACACTAAATAAACTGAAGTTCTTCGTAAAGGCAAAAGTAACTGGTAGAACTGAATAAACGTATTTCAGTTTTCTTACATAAACTCGTGCAACAAATTTGTCAATTACGTATGCAGCCGGAGAATAAGCCCGTTAAAAGTGGTAACCTCAAATCTCGTGTTTGTTACTGTTGTTTTATTTTTAACATTTATTTTCGATCTTGTTTGTCTGGTTTCAGGAGTCCCCTTATAAATCTTTGTCAAACAAAGTGGACAACACAATAAAAGTTTTCCCAGCAAACACACACAGATTCTCTGACCGTCTATTGACATTCAGAAAACGTCTTCTGAACGTTAATAGACGTTCAGAGAACCTGTGTGTGTTTGCTGGGTTTATTATCACAGGGAAAGAAAATTTAATCCATTTGTGCCCAGATAATTTTGCGAATTTCTTCGATTTTTGCCAATACCAGCAATAATAGCTAAATTTCTGATGTCAACTTCTTCGACAAGGGTTGATTTCTTTTAACCCATTGATGCCTAGCGTCCCTTTTTTGGGACGGCATTTTCGCTATTAGTCGAAAATGTTATTTATTTTTCCTAGCCTTTATTCATGAGTATTGAGCCTCAACTCTACAAAATATTTTAACATGACCAAGCAGGATGTTGATATTTCGATTTTTATGCATAATGATTTTAAAAGAAATCATCCCTTGTTCAAGAAGTTGACATCAGAAATTTATCTATTATTTCTGTTATCAGTAAAAATCGAAGAAAGTCGCAAAAATATCCAGGCACAAATGCGTTAATATTATTATGTACAAAAATTTAAATGTCAGCATCCTATAGGGTCAAGTTAAAATATTTTGTGGAGTTGAGGTGCAATACTCGTGAATAAAGGTTAGGAAAATTGAATAACGTTTTCGTCTGATAGCGAAAATGCCGTCCCAAAAAAGGGACGCTAGGCATAAATGGGTTTTAAACAACCAGGTGATAAGGGGAATCAAACCCAAGGTTTTGCGTTTAACGGAAAAGCGGAGAGGAAGACATCAGCTCCCATTCCAAAATTTTATTATGTCCCCTTAAATCCTGGGGGACCGGTGATTTGGAGGTTAAGGATATGTCCTACTCCACCCTAATCGCCTAAGAGTATGGTCGTGGCTTCGATTACCAATTAATCCCCTGGCTGCTTAATTTACCTTTTTCTGTGCTAGTAAATCCTGTCGTTGGCAGCCTTCGTAAACGCCAAACGAGTTGCACTCGTGCGACGAGTTTCTCTATAAGGTATTCGTAAAGGACATTGAGTGCATTCAGTTTA
This sequence comes from Cheiracanthium punctorium, assembly GCA_038373885.1. Taxonomy (NCBI): domain Eukaryota; kingdom Metazoa; phylum Arthropoda; class Arachnida; order Araneae; family Cheiracanthiidae; genus Cheiracanthium; species Cheiracanthium punctorium. The sequence goes on from JAWZYV010018068.1 coordinate 622,907, forward strand.
AAAACTAGAGCGTTCGTATACAAAACTGAGTACGATTAGTTTCAAACGAAGTAAATTGAAAGCGGATCAAATTCGTTCCGTTATTTAGAAGATACACTTGCTGAACGTTGTTGCTGTTTTCAAATGGCGTCCGTTGTCGTGGAAAAGAATTTTACGTAGAAAGCATTTTACGTTTGCTAAAGCTGCAAATATTACTTTTTCCAGGAGGCAATTCATGCGCACGTTAGAAAACGCTACGAAGATACGTAATTTTTAAAAGGTAATACTTTTCTACTATTTTTCACTTCGGTAAATTCAAAAATGCATGTTTTAGTGTTGAATTTGAAGTTGATTTAAACCGTTATTACCGAAATTTGAACTTCCCTTGTTAAATACTTTTGAAAAAATGAAGGTTATGCTGAAATTTCTAAATTTTGATTTGTGCACTTCAATTATGGCCACTGACGTCTTTCTTTTAAAAATCATCCTGTTGATTTTATATTGAGTATGTACTAAAAACTCTCCTCAGCAAAATTAACACATTCGCGAATTGTAAACAAATTCATCTCCTTGGCGACGAAACTAATTAAACTGAAGTTGTTCGTACAGTCAAAAGAAACTGATAACCACTGACAGCACTAAACACACGCATTCCAGTTTCCTTACGAAAACTCGTGCAACCAGTTTGTCGTTCACGAATGCAGCCACTGTGTTGTCCGCTTTATTCTACGAGGATTCATAAGCCGGTCCGTCAAAGAAAGCATAAAAATCCGAAAAGAAATGTTTCAAACATAACAACAACCTTACATCCTGTTCTCATAATTTACTATTTGTGAATTAAAGATAAAAAACTGGATAATGCTTGTGTTTTTTTACAACTGGAAGGGAAATTTTTCATGTTTGAAAATTCTAAACACAGGACACCAAAGAGGGGTGGGTTTAAATTGATTCTGCAGAGCAGTGGTGCGCAAACTATTTTCATTTGGGACCCCCTATTTTGTGTAAAATTTTGTTGCGACCCTTGGATAGACAGTAGACATTTTGTTTAATTGACACTGAAGTTACATTGAAATTCTTTCTGGAATTTGCTCTTACAGGGTGTTTTTTAAGAGTGTTATGACGTCATCAAATGAATTAACTCCTTTTTAAAATAGCGCACCAAACTTATAAACAATCATAAAAATGTTATAAAAGTTGTAACATAAAAATCAGTTAATGAATCAACACATAATCTTATGAAACAATGCTTTATTTATGCATATGGATATAAATATTTTTTAATGAAAAATATTTTTAAAAAACTTTACATCATAAAAAGTCAATGGGAAATACGTGCTTGCAAAGAGCTCATGATTGCTTCTATTTTCGGATCTCTATTGGAAATCTCAAGCCATAAGTCATCCCCTGGATCCAATCGAGATCGATATTTTGTTTAAATGGAAACTAATTTTGAAAAGCCGGATTCACATGAGTAAGTCGATGCAAACTGAATCAAAATATTGATTGCTTTTCTTTTCAAATCAGCATATTCGTTTCCAATCGATAACAAATATTTTTGGAAAGATTTTTTTTCCCGATAGCAAAGACAATACAAGGGAAAGAAGTAGAACATCAAGAAAAAAAAAGAAGACAAAAAAAAAATACAAAGATGACAGATGATACAAAGTTTGACCGAAGTCATTCCCTCAAAAGTTATCTCGCTTTCCAATACAACGCTGTCTCGGTGTCGCCATGGAGTGACATGCAACGATAAAGGTGATCTCGATTTACTGGCTCGCCAGTAACGCACAAACACGGCAGTTTGGATTATCCAAAATCCTTAAACGATGGAGATGCTCTCCAAGGCAGTCGTGAGCAGTCAAAAGACGGAACTATGCGACAGCTTCACGACGCGGGCCGTTGGGAATGACCCGCGTTGTTCTGAACTGCACTGATCATCAATATTGCACTGTTTTGACTGCAGACGGTCAAGAAGATGCATTTTAAAATTTTTAGACATAATTTGTTTAATATGCAGCTTAATGGAGTAATAAGAAATTGTTGAGCATTTTGACTGAAGCAATCTCGAGCCCCTTCTTGCAAGGAAATCAGCGTGTTCGTTCCCGTTTACTCCACAATGAAGAGGAATCCACTGAAGCGCCACATGCTTCTTCTTTAACCCATTTATGCCTAGCGTCCCTTTTTGGAACGGCATTTTCGCTATTATTCGAAAATGTTATTTATTTTTCCTAGCCTTTATTCATGAGTATTGAGCCTCAACTCTACAAAATATTTTAACATGACCAAGTAGGATGTTGATATTTCGATTTTTATGCATAATGATTTTAAAAGAAATCATCCCTTGTTCAAGAAGTTGACATCAGAGATTTATCTATTATTTCTGTTATCAGTAAAAATCGAAGAAAGTCGCAAAAATATCCAGGCACAAATGGGTAAAAACGAAAACAACTTTCGCACATAGTCCCGACATTGAATGCTTTCGTCCGATGAAGGAGGACTAGTTGATTAAATACCCTGGATTGCTGCTTGAGAATCGGAGAACAAAACCACTCTTGTAACTTTATCTTCGAGGGCCAATAGCTGCTTTAGAGCAATCCTGGTGGCCTCCACCTCTCCGTCAAAAGCTTTCTTCCCCGCAGAGGCATAAAAGGAGAACAGGCTCAAAAACAACCCCTGTCCCTGCAGCCCTTGAAGCCATACAGGACCCTCTTCAAAAAAGGGAGCCATCAAGTAGTAGACATGTGCAGCCACATCTGGGAAACCGGGTATACTACATGTGAATTGTATCAAGGGCACAACATTTTAATACATGCGCAGAGCTATTTTATTTGTACAAAGTAACCCCAAGTTTCAAGTTCCTCTCAGTCAGTACCATTTCCAAAGGATTTGGTGGCTCTGTCAAGTTTTGGCAAGTCAGAGAGTTAAATTGAATGCGCAGCGTTTCGTCGCTTGAAAGATCAATTAACTTTTAAAGCGGTATTAGAAATAATAATATCAAAGGGAAATGGAACACGGATCCAGCCTAATTCATTTTCTGGAAATTTTTCGTTATAGGTGGAAGTAAGCAGCCGATACCGCAGATCACTATGCATGATAACGGGGTTTTGAAGCCCCGTGATAGCGATCGCGAATATCGCGCTCGTAAAATAATAATTGTCAGTTTCTTCTCTTGCATTAGTTCCGTTCTTTGAAATGAATAATTGTAGATTTTTAATAAATTTGAATTTCTTTGAATTTGGCGACCCCCAAAAATTTTCTCGCGACCCCCGGTTTGCGCATGCGCACCGCTGCTGTAGAGTATTTGAAACATAAGGATATTTCAGAACAACTTCTCCAAATTTTGAAATTTTAGCAAAACTCGGAGTCTTACGATACGATTCCTGACACAAGACTGTCATTTGTTTGGTTTTCACGGATTAGGGTTATGAGGAGACCGGAAGCTTGGAGGTTAAGACAGTGTCCTTCTCGACGCTAATGCCCTATCTTACGGTCGTGGGTTCGATTCCCACTCATACCCTGGTTGCAAAAAATTCCTTTCTGTGTGATAGCGAAAGTACTCTTATTTTGTTGTCCACGCGGATTTATAAGCTACGTCTTGAAATAAAGCAGTCTTGAAACAAAAGTCCAAAAATAAATGCTCCAAATACAGAAAATATATCTAGTGCTATCCTTTTTAGAGGGGGTTTTGTGAATAACGTGAAGTCACTAAATACGCTAAGTACAAAGTATTGTGTAAGGGCCTCAATCTGACGTCTTCTTTTAAGGGAACGTTCAGATTTGTGACGTCATCATAAGTGTAGGCTGCAATTACGGGTTGTATCTGTAATATAAAAGCCATTTGACTGCTATCCATCAAAATCCTCATACACCGGGGCCTTCGCAATTAGTAACGGTCCTGCGCGTGTATTTTGATGAGCCATCCAAAGAGGCCTACGGATGCTCGAGTCTTCACGTATACATCAGGCATTTCTTAAGCTTCCCAGTGCTTTCAAACGTTATTTAATGTAGTTTTAAGTAGTAATTGTGTTACTAATTAAAGTACGAACTCATGATTAATTTGTTTGCTATGATACATATTGACATAAAGAAAATAGATGCATATAATTTGAAGGAAAAACAAAGTAGCGCTTACTCTCATGATTCACGATTGCTTATTTTAGTTTCACAAGTGGATATTTAATATACTTTAAAATAACTAAATACACAAATGAGAAAGACATTTTTATAATGAATATTTCATGAACGTAGTCGTATTTCCTACGTTATTTTAAACAATTCAAGATTAATCTTTAACAAATGATGTATTAAAGCGCATTTCAGTGTTTTCGGGATATCCTGTATATTGGAGAAAATTGATAAAATACGCTCTATAGCGTGATCCCTGAATTAATTATTCTTTAATAAAACATTTCATGTAGTATACATTATTCTTTTGTCGCTTTCTCAATCGAACTTTGGAATTGAGCAAGCATAATGAACGCTTGTACAAAATATTAACTACATTTGAAGTTTCTGTATAAACGGGCAAAAATCAATAATTTATAATTTACTGTATTTCTGCACTGTACCAGATGTAAGTCTGAATCACATAATCAAGGCATATATAACTGATAAATAACATTTTCAACTGGCAAAATTAAATTGTCTAAATAGTATCACAACGTCATGCTTATTTACAAGAATAAAAACTACTCAAGTAATACGATTTCTGATTAAAATAATTTATTTATAAATAACACATGAGTAATTATTCACTAAACATGATTTACATACATATTTTTAGAATTTCTAAATACATTATAAAAGTGTTCACGTACCTTTACATTCAGAGCAAAATGTTCGAATTTTAGGATAAATTTTCATGAAAGAAAATGGCGCAAGATTCACAAAACGATTACCTACATCTGAAGTTCTTTAGTACGACAAACGTATAAAAAATTGTTTTAAAATAATAAAATAATATAACATTTATAATACCTAGACTAATAAAATAGAACACTGTGACCGGGGGAAAACAGGCCTCAATGATAAACTTATTTTTAGCGATGGCAACTCATACTTATGCCCGTTGCCAATAACGACGGCCCCGCATACACCCTCCAATAAAAATTTTCGAGCAAGAGAGAAATTTCCTATTTTAGATTTGCGAAAAATAATTGAGTTCTTGGAAAACGCATAACTTATTAGAAATACCGAATGTCATATTTATGCATGGCCTAACTCATATTCTATGATAAATAATTTTCAATATAC